>JARWIR010000023.1:5719758-6340708 GCA_029959085.1 Nemophila menziesii | reverse complement strand
TAAAAAGAAATACTAAATTAAAAATAAAGGAATTCATATTTGATTACAAAATTAAAGATAAGAAAAACCTAATTTCCGGAATAGGAATGACTACGAACGGAGATATAGACCCTCTCCAACTCTTGTAGCTTCTTCTTCTTCCTTCCGTTGACTTCTCTCTGGTGTTTAATCTTGTAGAATGTGAATTGTCTTGACACTCTCTTCTAAGGATTTGTAAATTGAAGAAAATATGAGAGGTGAGAAATAATGAGGTCAAAATCTCCTTTTATAAGCTCCAAAACGGATTAGGGCTTGGACCTAATAATAAAACACTAATTAAATGTCCAAGCCCAAATTCTAAGCCCAAAATCCCGTAACTGCTGATATGCCTTCACTAAAACGGCTTTTCCCGATGCGTTACAACTCCGATTGACCTCATTCCAGTTGCTAAAGTTCCGTAACTTGATAAGGAATGTTTTCTCTTCAAAGGTCAGCGGCTAAATCATCTCTTAAGCACCTCGAAATCAGCAATCTATGGCCTGGAAAATGGATTTTCAGCTCTAAAAATAATATCTTCGGGATTTCTTTTCAAGTCTTGACTCTATCTTTGTGATCTTTGACTTTATCCTCGGATTCCTCTTCTAGCTAACATCTAAAACCTGTAAAATCTTCACTAAAAATACCAATATTACGCGCAAAAGCTTAATAAATCAAAAATGCTAGAAATAAAAGAGGAAAATCATATTATTGCATATTTAGTCCAAAAGTCTATCAAATTGATTAAATAAACACCAAAAATGATGTCTCCTAAGGGTCGAAAATACGAACAATTAAGGAGACATCAACAAGACATCATTTTGGTGGGTTTTAGGACCTATTTGAGGTATTATTCTCTAATATTTGTGTGTTAAGTGTACAAATCTTAGGTACTTGGATGATACAAGTCCCCGAGATGATGATAAAATGTCGCAAAGTCATAGTGATACAAGGCCGTCGAGATGATGATGATACAAGACCTCAAGTCACAGTGATAAAGGACGGTAAAGCCACTATTGGAAAGCGGAAACATTTATCGGCAACATCTGGAAATCAAATTAAGAGATTCCCCACGCGTTATCGGCTAGGATTTTGAGTGATCCCTTTGGTTTTGTGATACCACTTGAAGTCAAGAGAGCGTGAGAAGTGACAGTTCATGATTTGGAGTAAAAATGAAAGAGTTCTTTGACATTCTGATATCGTGGCTCGAATCAGACATTATACCCTTAGAACATTTTTTGATTGACTTGGACAACTTAAATGGGTCCCTCAATCCCAAAAAAAAACTCTTTTAAAATTAATATATCATAAATCAAAATAGGAGTTACACAATTTGGAAATTCTTAGAATAGCTGGAGCAAGAGGAAGAAGAAAAAAAAGAATTTCCACCATTTTTCCATTATTCCACACCATTCCATTCCATCAAATATTAGTGTAATTCTTCATATTTTCCTGATCTACTCATTATCATTACACTTTATTTATAGTATTTTAGTTTTTGATTATGAACTAAACCTTCAATTAGCTTGAGAAATGCATAATGTATGACCCCTAACTTTTGAATATTGATGTTCAACTGTGTTTGGGATATCTATATTGAAATGGAATGAATATTTTTCATTGGTCATATATTTTCATTTGATGTTCAGCCTTTACCTTGATAAAGTAGTAGGTTGGTTATAGTACTCGTGACTTTTTCTTAGGAGGGGGTTCGGATTATGGAAAATAGAACATAAATGTTCAATTTGCTTTAGTAAACTGGGATGTCTTAACTAACCGGATAGTCATTTGGGTTAGTATCTATTTCAAGCGTTGTAGGGTTACTCAGGAGAGGTCCCTAGCATTGTACGACATCCCCTATCTACCTGAGAAGGATGTAGAGAGATTGTAGAATTATGACTATAATGTTGAAATCCCAATTCGTACTTATATCAATATATATATATGTACATTCAGAAAAAGTGAGGATTACTAGCAATTCTCAAGCTACATTCTCATCTATATTCTTCGTAACGTTTTCAATCAAGGCATTTAGTTAATTTATTGTCAATCGTAGTTTAATATTATTTCACTTTAGTCCTTTACTTGAAAAACAAAACAAATATCTTTTTATATTTTTCTAGTTGCAACTTAAACCCTCTACACTTCTGAAAACACAAGAACAATGACATCATAGTCCCTGTGGAGAACGGTAACCCCCATACTTACCTTATTATTACTCCATTCGTTCCTAAAAGGTTGTCACTTATACTAAAAATAGTTGTTCCAGAAAGGTTGTCACTTTAGAAAATAAAGACGTTTTTTTCTTTATACCACTTTTACCCCTAATTAAATATTATAATATATATTCTCAATAAACATTTAAAAAATCGAGACACTTTATGGAGGGCATTTTGGTAATCATATGGATAATAAATGACATTTTTTAGTTTGTGTGCAAAAGTAAACATGACAACCTTTTTGGAACGGAGGGAGTATTTATCAATGATTCGTACACTTGTAGGTAGTAGATTTCTTAGGTGCTGATTTACTTACCACAACTTTGGGTACGACAAAAGGGTTTTGTAAAAAATAAAAGATTAAGGCAATTCAACAAACACAAAATACGTGAAAAGTAGAAGTGTAGAAAAAAAATACACATAATTTATCGTGGTTCGGTTCCCTAAAACTTAGTCCACTAATGATAATCCATGTCCCTTGAAGCCAGGATGAGATCACAAACTTGTTACAACCACTTCAAATTCAAAAAGTCTTCTCTACTGATTTTGCTACATGAGGACTATGTATACTCGCAATACACAAAAATTCGCTTCATACCCCAGGAAGCCGTCTCTCGTACTTTATTACACGAGAATTAAAAATTCTCGTTCCTAGTCTATTAAAGATCTCCTAGTTACCATTTCAGGGACATAAAAACACCATGTAATAAAAACATTTGGGAGAATAAGCTTAAAAAAAATTAATTTTTTTTTACTCCAAACGGGTTTTTATTTTGGGAGAGAAGTAAAACATGTAAAGGTAAGATGTAATAACGTGAATTAATAACGGGTTGGGGTATAACCGGAAAAACACATATTTTTCTTAGTTTTTTAACGTCATTATTGTTTTTGAGGAAAGTGAGACACTATATCTTATATTAGGGCGGTTTCATATTTTCTTTTGTTCATAAGGATTCCAGTAGTGCGGAATATTTTCTAGGGAGGTATGAACTATTCGCCCTTGAGAAACGTACATGAGTCATAAAAATGAAAATATAAAACCAAAAAATTATTGCAATGTTGCTATAATTTTTTTATTAGTTATCAATAAAATAATGTTCTAGAAGGTATTAGAATGGAATTCGGGAAAAGAAAAAACCAAAAGGACCTTAGTATGTCAATATATATATACAACCAATGTGCTTAAGAATTCTTTATATTATTGTAAAATTAACACTAAAAAAGCCCATTGAATCAATAATCGCAACCCAAGAGAAAACCATCATATTCCAAAGATAATATATCAGGTCCATCAATGATATAATACACGATGACTTGAATTCACAAAGGCTCAAGTTATATTAAAAAAAACTATTTAGTTATATATATAATACTTATAATAAGGCTCTTGCGATAAGCAAACCCTAGCCACCATTATACAACTCCATTCTCTATTTTTTGACCCTTTGTTCCTCTATCCCCTCTCTCACATATAATTACCTACCTATTTGCAACGATGCGTCATTACCCTATTTTATATATCTTTTATAAACAAATGTAAATTTGGTTATAATATTTGATATACATCTAAATTTTTTTGGGAAATGAGGAACCTCTGTATTTCAAAAGCAAAAATTATGGTAAGGAGGTAACATATTCTAAAGTAACCTTTTTCTTGTTGATTTTACATGAAATATAATCATTAATATAAATATTTTATATTGTGTATGCTTTAAACTTATTTTGTTTAGTTAATTAATCTGAAATTCCTTTTCAAATTGAATATGTCTAAAAAATAATATTTTGAAAATGATTATTATATGTTATTTGAATGTTGTCTTTCATGTATATACATAAAACTTTAAAATTGAACTTGCGTACAATTTTATTTACTTCTCATATTTAATCCTCATTACAATTACCGACTCTAATTTATATATGTATTTATAAAGATGTCAAATTGTACAATACCATTTTTGTCTCAATTGATTCTTACAAGTTAAATTCTAATAGTCATTGCATTGTGTTTATAGATCTTCGAAATAGTATTTTATGTTTCAATTTCATAGGAGGCCATATATATATATATATATATATATATATATATATATATATATATCTTAAAGATAGTTAGACACGTATTCATATATATATATATATATAATTGATTTACTTTTGTAAATAAAATATAAATATAAAAATATTTGAGTATTATCATCAATTTTCTTTACTTTTGTACATATATTTATTAAAATTGTAATAAACTCTACATATAAATTTTTAATTACTCAGACTGAATCATTTTCAATATATAAGAAATAAAATATAAGTATTTAATTCTTTGTTTTTTTTTCCAGTTGTATGTATCTAATATGGAATTATTATTATATCAAGATCTAGATCATTGGTTATGACATTTCAATATCCCTATCCGTGCAATTACTTTGGTAAGGTACTATATTTTTTGTTTTACTATAATATATGAAATTTCAATATCCCTATAGCATATTGTACATCCATCATTATGCACGTGGAATCATCAAAGAACCATTTATAAATAAGTTATCACAAAAAATTGATTTGTTCCTGGACTTTAATAAACAACCAAATAAGTAAACTTAAGTAAATTGATCAATTAATGTCTACAAACATTACTTGGCCTTTGATGTTTGATTCCACTAAAGTGACATGTTAATATTATGGACAATAAAACCCTCCACTTGCAATTTCTATTTTCCATACCAATGTTGTCTTCTACTGTAAAAGCATCGTCTCCATTGTCCCTATGAAATTCTGCACTTATCTTTGTTATATCAGCTGCAATAGCTAATTGTATGATGAAAATTAGTTGGGTTTGCAATTTCTGCCTGTGTTTTGTTCCTGACGTTTAGTTGCTGCTTTGTAGATGATAACAAAAGAACTTCATTATATAGTATTTATCAAAATATCGCCTAAATTGCATTATATTGCTGCTTATCCACATTAAAAGTCTTCGAACTTTACATCTACACCAAAAATTCGCAAAAAGCTATTGTCTCTTTTTCATTCAAAGTCCCCCCAAACACACACATACACACACGCACATTAATAGAGGACTTGGACTCTTTTCATTTTTGAGAGTTAATTTCACTGAACAAACAATTCTTGCTCTCCGGTTTCATCTCACTGTAAGCTAATTAGCTGGCCTCTTTTCTATTCTATTTATTGAAATGCATTTGAGTTGTATATATTTTTCATGAGTTGAGGGGAGGAGGCATGGATTTTTGGTAGGGGAACCAAGGGAAACACGGGCACTGTTTGCAAAATACCCTATACTTCAGATTAATTGCACTATATATGGGTCCCTATATTAAGCAAAATAACATATAGATTGAAAGATTTTTAATTGTTGACTTAGATTCATGGAAATATTTGACCTCGGAGGCAAATATAATCAACAAAATGGCACTACAGATTACAGCGGTAGCCTCGGAGGCAACTTGACCAAACTCATCTTTCAGCTCCTTTTCAACCAGCCAATAGGTGAATTAATCCCGCCTTTCTTTTATTATCAAACTAGTTATTTTTGAGTCTTGATTTTTATCAGTAATAATATATTTTGTTTAATTTTACTAGTGGTGCAGAATCGATTCTGCCTTACGGCGGTTTGAACCCATAAGTAAAACACCAAGCAATGAAAGACCTAACACGTAAGTATTTGGTTGGTTTCAGTTTTAAGCTACAAGTTTTGCCTTTTTAGGATACATACATACTAATTTTGTATAGAGTAATGAAATAATAATGCACAGGATCTCAAACTTGCGGGTAACTACATGGGACTTGGAGCCAAACCCTCAAGGGAATTGTCTGAACCAGTGGAAATGCAAGCAAACTTAAAAAGAAGTCGAACTTTGATAGGTACTAATTTGTTTTTTCTTTTTATCTTTCCATTTATAACATGTTTTGATGGAAATTAAACTTTATGATTATATAGTTTCTTCGAAAAATTCTACATTACTAGTATATATATATATATAATAATTTTAATTAGTTGTTCATCAATATATAAAATTTAGATTTATAATATAAATTACTATTTGAAGCAATCATTAACTTATAATGTATAAAAAAAAGTAGGAATAGTATACTTTGATAGTGCTTAAAACATTAGCTTCCTTACTTTTCTCCAATCAGCTATCTCTCGCTATATAGTTTTTATTCTTGTCACAAAAATGTTTCTATAAATTTACATTATTATTCTTTTGAGATGCCACAGATAGACCCCTTGACACATTTTCACGCGAGGATCTGCAAAGCAGTAACAACATACGTAAAGCAGCCTTGGATTTCAGCAAAGTTGACAAATCAAGGGATGAAGCCTCAGAGAAAGCAGCTGGGATTTCAAAGGAAAAGGGGAAAGGTGTGATGCTGGAGAAGATAAGTGACCCGAATGAAAGAGGAGCATTAGTGATAGGAGGAGAGTGAAATGTTATTACAAACGACAAGGATGATAAGGGGAAAGGAATTCTTCAAAACGATAATTGTGATATTACAGCCGGAGATCATGATGACGAAGACCCCAACTTTGGCTATCAATTTTTAATGTCCTTGCCTTATGGATTTGATATTTAATATGCTTTTGTTATCTTTTCGTACTCTTTATTAAGTTTTTCTTTGTGTGAACCAACATTTTTTCTTGTCTTAACTAAACTATTTTACAAAATTACTTCATTTTCATTGGAAATTATTGTTTAGACATTTTTCTCATTATATTAAAATTGTTTTGTTACTGGTCTCGAACAAAAATTCATTTTTATTGACTATATAAGTATGTGCAGATTAATAAAGAAATGTTGAAACCATAATTTATTCCTACATTGGATTTCTTATGGATAAAGGTACTTTTATACAGTTGAATTGTTGGAATTATTAAATGAATGATTATTTAATTTATTAATTCTTTCATGTTCATGGGAGAAGTGGGAAAAACTATTTGTGTTCAAATAGTCTCACCTTAATTTTTATGGAAAAAAAAATATTGGAATTACTAAAATTCAAGAGCTTTACTTTATTAATTCTTTATTTCTCTTGGACAAAGTGAGAAAACTTTTATGTGTTAAAAAGTCTCACCTAGAAAAGGAAGAAGAAAATAAAAGCAAAAACCGACAAAAATTAATGGTAGCGGTTTCGGAAGTTACAAGACTTGGTGAAAGAAAACGGTTAGCTTTAATGACCATTGAAGAGGCATTAAAGTGACGGTTTTTTGTCTTGCCACAAGACTTGATAAAGAAAAAACGGACGACTTTAATATGAGCATTAATGTGACGGTTTTCTTGTCTTGCTTTTTCTTCTATAAATAGTGACTTTGTCACTTTCATTTCAAGAGGAGAAGAAAAAAGATTATTCTTGAGAGAATGGAAAAATCTAGAGAGAATAGAAAGGAAAAAAGTTATTCTTGAGAGAATAGAGAATAGAATATAAAGAACTAAGAATTTAGAATAATAGGAAACTCTTCTCTCCATGATTAGTCAAATATTTTTTTGACATAGAGATTAGAGGGATACAATTGTTAGAGATACCGGTTCTACCGGAATATCTTTTTAAACGCCGCTACACTTTTTCCTAGTGTATTTGTATCCGTTTCCTTTTTCTCTAAATTTTCGTGTAAGTTCTAATTATCTATTTTTCCATGTAATAGTTGTAGTATTACATACTTTAGATACATTTATATCCGTGTTATTCCTTTTTCTTGTAATAGTGGTTGTATTACTTTCTTTTGGAATATATTTATATGAAATCCATTTTTTTTCAGTGATATTGTTAGATTTTTTCCAACAATTTTAAAAAGATATTTTTTTTTAATATCACTGGTAGTAAAATGGTTTTTCTATATCGGCGGTTGCTTCATCCTTGAACGCAAAAGCCATTTCCCTACGTGACTAAGCTGGAGCCTTTCACTGGTTCCAACTACAAACGTTGGGCACAAAAGCCACTGATATGCCTTGAACAACGTGAACTAGACCTTGCTGTTCTCGAGTTACTTCCCGCCATTGAGGCTAATAGGGAATATACCAAAGAACTACATGCTAGGTTTCTGGCTCTCGAAGTTGGGTTCAAGAAAGCTAATTTAGTGGTTATGGGATGGATCTTGGATAATGTGACGAACCCCACCTTTTATATGTGTGTCGTTGAGAAGTCAATAAAGACTATCTGTGAAACGGTCTAAAAAAAGGCATGTGTGTGATGATTCTGATAAGAAGAAATACGTCACCGGAATATGACCCAACAAGATCCAATTAGTCCCATAAAAGTAAAAAAGTGAATCGACTTAAGACCTTATTTTTCATGCTTATATAAGTTTAAGGATTACTTACGTCCCTTATATTACCACTTTTTAACTCTTGTTGCTCTAAACTTCAATCACAAACATGAATATATATCAATTGGATATTAAATATATGTGTGAATGAAGATCTATGTGAAGAGATCTATATGGTGCAACATGAAGGGTTGGTGTTTTTGGATTAAGGGATAAAGTATGAAAACCAAGGAAATTGATTTGTGTTTTTTTTAAACGGGCATCTTGCTAATGAAATGGTACCTCAATAAAAGATAGATTAGGTCGTGTCACACTTTTGTCAATAGGTGTTTGACATGATCGTCTTTTGGTACTCTATTTCACGGGACTTACTGCTTCCAATCCTCTTTTTGTGAATAAAAGATGTGGGGGAAGCTAATACTAAGGATGAAATTCATTAGAGTCAATAATGGAATTTACCTTAGTCAATCGCACTTTGTTGGAAAGGTTTGACTCCTTTGATATAATGTTTGGTAAAACTCCTTATAATACTAGTTTTCATGCATAAGAGAATTGTGGGGGTGTGTCCCTTAATTATTATAGAATGATTATAAGGAGTGTGACATTCGTAATGAGTATTCTCAACCTGGTATTGTTTATATTTTAACGAAATCAAGTGATGACCACTGGGTTAATTTTTGTCCTTTGATCAAGTACGAGAGAGGTACTATTGATCTAGATATGCATTTCAAAATGACTCATGTAATTCCTGAAGATTTTTTTTTGCTATGCAAATTGGGTCCCTTATAGATGATAAATAAATGGTTGATTTATTTACTAAAAGACTTAAGTGGGAGAATAATCCTAGAAATGTTGAGTGATATGTTTGAAACCCATTAATGGGGAACCTATTACTAATGATTATATATGATGCACTAACTTCCTATCTATATAGTGTAAATTGTGCATACATGAGAAAATTATAACTTAATGAATTCATAGCCATGCGTGGTGGTCCTATTGAGACGGACTTGATGAATTCACCGTTGAGGTTGTTGTATATTTCTCAAACTTAATGAATTCATAGCCATGCGTGGTGGTCCTATTGAGATGGACTTGATGAATTCACCGTTGAGGTTGTTGTACATATATCAAACTTAATGAATTCATAGCCATGTGTGGTAGTCCTATCGAGACGAACTTGATGAATTCACCGTTGAGGGTGTTTGTATATTGCTTAAACTTCATGAATTCATAGCCATGTGTGGCGGTCCTATTGAGATGAAAATTGATGAATTCACCGTCGAGGTTGTTGTATATTGATCATAATATGACTTTAAGGAGACGTCCTTGATGTTCCCACGGGATGAGTTTTTAAACTCACCACAAATTCATAGCCCATAAGGGTGGTCCTAAAGAGAAAGGACTTGATGAATTCGCGAGACACATAATGAGTTTGGGCTTTATTGCTCTTAATGATCTTGAAATCCGAGAAGGGTCGGCTAATGAGGCTAGACGCTCTTGGAGATCACCTATGTGTAAGAAAAAGGTGATGTTTGAGGAATTTGTAACTATCAGCCGGGTAGAGTATGTGCTGTGAGGGTCTCGATCGAAAACCGTCAAGTTCAAGAGTACGTTCACTTGACAGGAATTTGGTGGTTGCCTCACTTCACTACGTGTCAATTCAAATCGAAAGATATTGCCACTTAAGTACAATTCACCCAAATGTTGGTATTTACGGAAACCTGTTCACCTCTCTCCCAAAGAACCTGAGTGGGGGATTGTTGGAATTATTAAATGAATGATTATTTAATTTATTAATTCTTTCATGTTCATGGGAGAAGTGGGAAAAACTATTTGTGTTCAAATAGTCTCACCTTAATTTTTATGGAAAAAAAAATATTGGAATTACTAAAATTCAAGAGCTTTACTTTATTAATTCTTTATTTCTCTTGGGAAAAGTGAGAAAACTTTTATGTGTTAAAAAGTCTCACCTAGAAAAGGAAGAAGAAAATAAAAGCAAAAACCGACAAAAATTAATGGTAGCGGTTTCGGAAGTTACAAGACTTGGTGAAAGAAAACGGTTAGCTTTAATGACCATTGAAGAGGCATTAAAGTGACGGTTTTTTGTCTTGCCACAAGACTTGATAAAGAAAAAACGGACGACTTTAATATGAGCATTAATGTGACGGTTTTCTTGTCTTGCTTTTTCTTCTATAAATAGTGACTTTGTCACTTTCATTTCAAGAGGAGAAGAAAAAAGATTATTCTTGAGAGAATGGAAAAATCTAGAGAGAATAGAAAGGAAAAAAGTTATTCTTGAGAGAATAGAGAATAGAATATAAAGAACTAAGAATTTAGAATAATAGGAAACTCTTCTCTCCATGATTAGTCAAATATTTTTTTGACATAGAGATTAGAGGGATACAATTGTTAGAGATACCGGTTCTACCGGAATATCTTTTTAAACGCCGCTACACTTTTTCCTAGTGTATTTGTATCCGTTTCCTTTTTCTCTAAATTTTCGTGTAAGTTCTAATTATCTATTTTTCCATGTAATAGTTGTAGTATTACATACTTTAGATACATTTATATTCGTGTTATTCCTTTTTCTTGTAATAGTGGTTGTATTACTTTCTTTTGGAATATATTTATATGAAATCCATTTTTTTTCAGTGATATTGTTAGATTTTTTCCAACAATTTTAAAAAGATATTTTTTTTTTAATATCACTGGTAGTAAAATGGTTTTTCTATATCGGCGGTTGCTTCATCCTTGAACGCAAAAGCCATTTCCCTACGTGACTAAGCTGGAGCCTTTCACTGGTTCCAACTACAAACGTTGGGCACAAAAGCCACTGATATGCCTTGAACAACGTGAACTAGACCTTGCTGTTCTCGAGTTACTTCCCGCCATTGAGGCTAATAGGGAATATACCAAAGAACTACATGCTAGGTTTCTGGCTCTCGAAGTTGGGTTCAAGAAAGCTAATTTAGTGGTTATGGGATGGATCTTGGATAATGTGACGAACCCCACCTTTTATATGTGTGTCGTTGAGAAGTCAATAAAGACTATCTGTGAAACGGTCTAAAAAAAGGCATGTGTGTGATGATTCTGATAAGAAGAAATACGTCACCGGAATATGACCCAACAAGATCCAATTAGTCCCATAAAAGTAAAAAAGTGAATCGACTTAAGACCTTATTTTTCATGCTTATATAAGTTTAAGGATTACTTACGTCCCTTATATTACCACTTTTTAACTCTTGTTGCTCTAAACTTCAATCACAAACATGAATATATATCAATTGGATATTAAATATATGTGTGAATGAAGATCTATGTGAAGAGATCTATATGGTGCAACATGAAGGGTTGGTGTTTTTGGATTAAGGGATAAAGTATGAAAACCAAGGAAATTGATTTGTGTTTTTTTTAAACGGGCATCTTGCTAATGAAATGGTACCTCAATAAAAGATAGATTAGGTCGTGTCACACTTTTGTCAATAGGTGTTTGACATGATCGTCTTTTGGTACTCTATTTCACGGGACTTACTGCTTCCAATCCTCTTTTTGTGAATAAAAGATGTGGGGGAAGCTAATACTAAGGATGAAATTCATTAGAGTCAATAATGGAATTTACCTTAGTCAATCGCACTTTGTTGGAAAGGTTTGACTCCTTTGATATAATGTTTGGTAAAACTCCTTATAATACTAGTTTTCATGCATAAGAGAATTGTGGGGGTGTGTCCCTTAATTATTATAGAATGATTATAAGGAGTGTGACATTCGTAATGAGTATTCTCAACCTGGTATTGTTTATATTTTAACGAAATCAAGTGATGACCACTGGGTTAATTTTTGTCCTTTGATCAAGTACGAGAGAGGTACTATTGATCTAGATATGCATTTCAAAATGACTCATGTAATTCCTGAAGATTTTTTTTTGCTATGCAAATTGGGTCCCTTATAGATGATAAATAAATGGTTGATTTATTTACTAAAAGACTTAAGTGGGAGAATAATCCTAGAAATGTTGAGTGATAGGTTTGAAACCCATTAATGGGGAACCTATTACTAATGATTATATATGATGCACTAACTTCCTATCTATATAGTGTAAATTGTGCATACATGAGAAAATTATAACTTAATGAATTCATAGCCATGCGTGGTGGTCCTATTGAGACGGACTTGATGAATTCACCGTTGAGGTTGTTGTATATTTCTCAAACTTAATGAATTCATAGCCATGCGTGGTGGTCCTATTGAGATGGACTTGATGAATTCACCGTTGAGGTTGTTGTACATATATCAAACTTAATGAATTCATAGCCATGTGTGGTAGTCCTATCGAGACGAACTTGATGAATTCACCGTTGAGGGTGTTTGTATATTGCTTAAACTTCATGAATTCATAGCCATGTGTGGCGGTCCTATTGAGATGAAAATTGATGAATTCACCGTCGAGGTTGTTGTATATTGATCATAATATGACTTTAAGGAGACGTCCTTGATGTTCCCACGGGATGAGTTTTTAAACTCACCACAAATTCATAGCCCATAAGGGTGGTCCTAAAGAGAAAGGACTTGATGAATTCGCGAGACACATAATGAGTTTGGGCTTTATTGCTCTTAATGATCTTGAAATCCGAGAAGGGTCGGCTAATGAGGCTAGACGCTCTTGGAGATCACCTATGTGTAAGAAAAAGGTGATGTTTGAGGAATTTGTAACTATCAGCCGGGTAGAGTATGTGCTGTGAGGGTCTCGATCGAAAACCGTCAAGTTCAAGAGTACGTTCACTTGACAGGAATTTGGTGGTTGCCTCACTTCACTACGTGTCAATTCAAATCGAAAGATATTGCCACTTAAGTACAATTCACCCAAATGTTGGTATTTACGGAAACCTGTTCACCTCTCTCCCAAAGAACCTGAGTGGGGGATTGTTGGAATTATTAAATGAATGATTATTTAATTTATTAATTCTTTCATGTTCATGGGAGAAGTGGGAAAAACTATTTGTGTTCAAATAGTCTCACCTTAATTTTTATGGAAAAAAAAATATTGGAATTACTAAAATTCAAGAGCTTTACTTTATTAATTCTTTATTTCTCTTGGGAAAAGTGAGAAAACTTTTATGTGTTAAAAAGTCTCACCTAGAAAAGGAAGAAGAAAATAAAAGCAAAAACCGACAAAAATTAATGGTAGCGGTTTCGGAAGTTACAAGACTTGGTGAAAGAAAACGGTTAGCTTTAATGACCATTGAAGAGGCATTAAAGTGACGGTTTTTTGTCTTGCCACAAGACTTGATAAAGAAAAAACGGACGACTTTAATATGAGCATTAATGTGACGGTTTTCTTGTCTTGCTTTTTCTTCTATAAATAGTGACTTTGTCACTTTCATTTCAAGAGGTGAAGAAAAAAGATTATTCTTGAGAGAATGGAAAAATCTAGAGAGAATAGAAAGGAAAAAAGTTATTCTTGAGAGAATAGAGAATAGAATATAAAGAACTAAGAATTTAGAATAATAGGAAACTCTTCTCTCCATGATTAGTCAAATATTTTTTTGACATAGAGATTAGAGGGATACAATTGTTATAGATACCGGTTCTACCGGAATATCTTTTTAAACGCCGCTACACTTTTTCCTAGTGTATTTGTATCCGTTTCCTTTTTCTCTAAATTTTCGTGTAAGTTCTAATTATCTATTTTTCCATGTAATAGTTGTAGTATTACATACTTTAGATACATTTATATTCGTGTTATTCCTTTTTCTTGTAATAGTGGTTGTATTACTTTCTTTTGGAATATATTTATATGAAATCCATTTTTTTTCAGTGATATTGTTAGATTTTTTCCAACAAAGGACATATAGCTCTTTAGCAAAGAAGAACGTCAAGAAAAATGACTACCACCAGTAAAGTCAGAGGTGACTAGGTCACAACAAAGGGGTACAACTTCAAATTGATTTAATTCAAATTTAGAGGGCCCTCATTCTAACCTAGCGAAGAGAGTTAAACTAGAGAGGAGTCAGCCAATGTCTACACTCTCATTTACTTACAGGTTTTATCTATCTTTTATTTTTCTTTAACAAGGTTATTAACATGCAGTTTAAATGTTAATAACATTCTTCCAAAAACTATTTTTGCAAAGCCCTCACATGCAGTCAATGATGGTCATAGTCATTGCTAACCAATTCAACCAACTATAGGTCATAGTCAATGAACCCATAAGTTATCTCGACCATCAATAAATTATACTTAATTAATGAACCTCTAGGACATCTCACGCACATATGAGTCATTGTTACTATGAAACCCTTGTTTGTAATCTTTTGGATTTATAATTTAGGCCCTAGCTATTCCACTATAGACCCGTTACCTGTCATACTTATACTTAAATATTACCCGAAGCCATCTAATATGTATTGGACCAAATATTAATGAAATCAAAGATTGTGAGGTTAGACATAAATGGACATATATTATTATAGAAACTTCAAAAGTTATGTACAACTCTGGAAAATAGATAACGCAGTTACTAAAATAACAAGGAAGTTTTTGATCACTTAGACTTAAACACCGCAAAACTCTAGCCTCCTCCTCGGGAATGGGGCGACTTTCAAACACCACCAATAAAGAAAAAAATGAGTTAATCCAATCGTAAAAAAAAATCCTCTAAACTTGTGTCTAGAAACTCTTCAAATTCAACTACAAATTCATATAAAGAATTTGTCCTCTAAACAAGACACGTGTATCGATAGTAAGAGAATTAAAACTTATTATCTAACTTAATTGCATGTTAGAACTACAAATTATATTCATTGTAGCATTAATTAGACAGAACTTGATATCCATAACCACTTAGGAAAAATTATTTTACTCTTGTCTATTCAAAAATCAAAAGTTGATTGTTATTTATGTTTCTAAGGTAAAAGAGACTAGAATTACATAATTTTAGTTGTATGAGTTGATTACTATATATATATATATATTAACTTGGGGAATTAATCACCTTAACAAAGGAGGCGAGTTTTAAGACATTACAGTTACAACATAGTACTGGAGAAAATAGAGGATTCAAACTGCTTAATCTTATCATCATGAAAACGTCCACTCGAGTTCCCTTTTCTGAATGTATCCCAGATGACACCGATGCAAAGATTTTCTTAGGGTATCGACAATCAAGTGTTATTGACAGTATAAAGTTAGAAGCTACAACGCTCTTAGGTAATGTTAACCATTGTGTTATTTAAATAGAAGTGAGAATGTAAGAGATAACGTGCTAGTCAAGTAGACAAAAGGAGTTTATTAGTAACTACTATGGCGTGCTTGCCCAATTAATATGTAAACTCACTCCCTACACAATGAATATAGTTCAAAAATCTTGTGGAGAAAGGGACAGTGAATGATGTGTATTCTCCACTCAAGTATGAGGATAGAAGTATAAAAGAATGAAAGGTCTAGGGTAATAACCCTTCCCGGACAAGCGAGAAGGATAAAGAAATAAAAACTATGAGGTCCTATGTTTAGTTCCAAATAACGACCACTCTATACTGACACTACACCGCGTCTTTCTTTCCGCGACTACATTTGTAGGCGCGAAAGATGAAAAAAGTAGTCGCGGAAAACGAATTTAAACTTTACCGACTACATGTAGTCGTTATTACTTAGTCGTGAAAAACTCTTCGTTAGAGGTAATCTCTAGCGACGAAAGTCAGTTTGATAGTCGTGAAAAGGCATGTAGTCATTCACGACTACCTTGTAGTCGATAATAACTATCAAACAGCGACTACTTATGTAGTCGTGAATGACTTAAGTATTACGTGCTACTTACGTAGGCGCTGTTTTATGAGTTATTGTCGACTACAAAGTAGTCGTTAATGACTTACGTATTACCGACTACTTAAGAAGTCGGTGATTGATGATTTATTATCGACTACAAAGTAGTCATTAATGACTTAAGTATTACCAACTACTTGTAGTCGCTAATGACATTTATTTTTATATTTTTAAAAATTAAAAAATTATGATTTAGAATTATAATACCAATTAATTATTAAAAATACCAATTATAAACCAAAATAATTAATTAAAATACCAAAACATCCATAGTCAAACCAAAAGTCAGCCCAAGGCAAAACATAGTCAAAGTCATATTACATCACAAAATTAATATAAAATAAAATAAACACCAAATAAACAACTAACGGTCTGGTGGTCCTTTGTGTGTTCTAAAAATAATGCAATAAGGATAAGAGAACCACAACCGCAAGTGTACGGTTGTCCCAAGTAATATATGTGATAATACAGTTTCGTTCTCAGGGACGAAATGGTTGACTCTAATGCTTACCAAATGTGATTAATTGCACGTGAAAACAGATAAATGATTTGAAGATTGATGTTTTGGTTTTCCAATACTAAGACAATAAATTAAAATACTAAATTAATGCAAAGATTAAACTAGATGCAATAAAGTAAAGTGTTTACGCAAGGTAGAAAAGGCAGTACTTGAGAGACGCAAGGGTTTCACCAAATTATCATTCATTTCATGTAATGTTTAAGGGACAAATTGGTAAATATGTAATGGTCGGGATTCGGAATTCTCCTTACCCCCGTCAGGGTGGACTAAGGAGCTACTCTCAAGTCCTACAAACCCCGTCAGGAGAATTATAGTCCACTCTCAAGTGATTAAGTCTATTCTACCCAATTGACCATAGGATTAACTAATCTCATCAGAGTCTCTAAAATCTATCCTACATTCATTAATTAGTTCCGTACCCATACCCCTCCCCCGTCAAGGTGATCCATTCACCACTAAATGGAATAGCCTAGATACTAAGTCCTATGATTAGTTAATTACGTCATTCATTGTAAATAAAAGCAAATTAATGAAAAATAAAATTTACCCAATTTAAAATTATAAAAATCCCAAATCCAAACACATGAAACAAAATCAAATTGGGATTAACCCATTATGCGTTCTCATAATAATTGAAATGACAAAAACTAAAGAAAAAATTGAGTTCATAATGTTTTATAGAATAAAATAGAAGAACCTAATTACGGAGTTGAATTGGCTGAGAATTGAAGATATAGACAGTCTCCAGCTCTTGCTTCTTCTCTTCCTTGCTCTAGCTTCTTCTCTGGTGTCTGAGTCTTAAGGAGGGTATGTCTTGTTATGAAAAAGGTGTGTGAAAATAGAAGTCCAAAGCCCTTTTATACGCTGAAATTCGGACTAGGCTTTTCATAGAGATTAAATGAAAATTAGAAAATCCCAAGTCCATTAATTAAGCCCAAATCCCGTAACTGCTGCACCACCTTCACTAAATCAGCTCTAAACGGCTCGTTTCAACTCGGATTAACCTCATTCCAGTTGATAAAGTTTCGTAACTCAATGGGCAACAATTTCTCTCTTAATTAAGAGGCTAAATCTACTCTTAGATGGCTCGGAATTAGCAATCTTTATCAACTTTCCAGATTTGCAGCTTCAAGTCATCAATTCTTTTGGGATATTTCTTCTTGCTTTGACTTCATTACACGCTCTTTGACTTTATTCTTTAGTTCCTCTCCTATCTAGTATTCCAAACCTACAAACTTTTCACTAAAAACAAACCATATTACGCGCAAAAGTTTAATAAATAAAAAGACTAGAATTAAAAGAGGAAAATCGATTTATTGCATATTAACACTAAAAGTCTATCTAAATAGTCGAATAAACACCCACAATGATGTCTCACAAGGGAATAAAATTAGAACATTTAGGGAGACATCAAGACCCCCAACTCAAACTTTTGTCGTCCCGACAAAGCAAAACTAAAAACAAGGGGAATGAAGTAGATGCAAGAGGAAATAGAAGTTAACAAATAAACCCTTAAGCAATCCTTAAAATAAATCTCATATAGCAAAAATTAAGAACTAACATACACATACACTAATCATGCAACATCAAACACAAATAAATTCAATCATAAAATTAACTTTGCAAAGCTAGAAGGTTACACTTGTACTTATCTCAATATGATGGCTATAGTTTGTTCTTCGATCCTTACTCGCTTTGAACGCTCCACTTAGTATACTCCCTATTAACTAACCATGCACCTAGGAATCACGAGGACTTTACGGTTTTAGTGTAGGCTTAGGGACGATGTGGTATATATTTTTGGTAATTTTGAAGTAAGCTTTTGGCTCTCTCCTCACTTACCATCAACAAATGTCCACGAGCTTTAGTTTACACTCATATAATGTTCTCACTCAACCCATTTGATGCACAAATTTAGCATGACCAAGTTCGCCCAATTAATCTAAGATGATTTCCAGAAACATTCCACTTTGCCGGGTATTTATTCTTTTTCATTTTTTCTTTTTCTCTTTTTCTCGAATTTTTTTATTTTTTTATCCAGGAGAAACCGGGTTCCCGGTTTTGTGAAATCCGGGTTCCCGGATTCTATTGTCTTGAGAATTTTATTTCACTTTTTTTTAATCAGGGCAAAGGGTTACAATTAATATCATCTTCTGAATATGTGCCTCAATACAAACACATATAATTCCCTCCCAATGTAATTTCCCAAATGTGGACCCTCCACCCCAAACTCAAGCTCGAGACAGGTCTCAGGATCGTGATTCAAGTGAGGGTCATTTGGTCATGCCTAATAATCTAAGGGGATATGGGCTTATATCGTGGCGACAAAAGAAAAGGCTTAAGGCTCAAAATTGGGCTAAGATAGATAATATTCATATAAGGGATAGCAAGGTAAAAGGCTACAAATGGCTAACAAAGAACTGCCCTTATCATTTTCCTAGTTACATGGTTCGTCTCTAGTTCATATCTAAATGGGTTCTCTACTAATTTTGATCTCGCGTTCTAGAAACCAAACATTTTCCTTAAGTACAAGCTTACTTATTTTGCATTGTTTATTAATTCTTCCTATTCATTATCTATGTTTTCATGCAATTAAAGCGTGTTTTATGTTATTCCCTAAAGTCCACTATTTACTATCATAGATTTATCAAAAGTATGCTTAAAAGGGACATTTAAAATCTTCTACAGTCAAACGCAACTCCTAATTATTTTTATTGAGAGCAAGTAAAACAAATAACATATAAAACTGGGATGAGGCAACGAACCCCACCCCAAGCTCAAAAATTAGTCGTGTCCCCACGACTCGAAAAGATTCAAAGCAAATAAACTAATCTACACAAAATGAGAAGGGATAGAAAACGTATCTTAACCAGTGCGAGGCTAGTTACCATTGTTGCGTCTCGGTTAAGGTTTTGAATTCTTCTTCATCAAGTTGTAAAGATCATTAATGGTTGTGTTAATATTGAATAAAGTGTTTTTCATCACCTCGAACTTTTCGTCAAATTTCCCACGTTTTCAGCTATTCCTAGCTCTCTAATCATCATCTCCTCTACAAAAATCTTCCCTCAATACCCAATTTCATTTCTTCATCATGTTCTTCGTACCTTTTCCAACCTTCATGGTCATCTATGATGACCCCAAACTCAAAGCTTCAAGAAATCTAAAAAGTTTTGGATGATAATTGTGATTTTGGTGTTCATGAAGGTGTATGATATGAATTATGGTGTATTCTGAGCTGGGTCATAATTATTTCAAGGTTTGGGAAAGGTTTAATGGATAAACTTTAAGATTTGGTGAAAGAAAAATTGGGATGAAAGTGTGAATTCTATGGTGTTTGGGGAAGATTTGTGGTATGATTGTGTGTTTGGATGATGTTTAGAGAGATGGATGGATGATATTTTGGTGTTTTGATGATGGAATATTGATGTTTTTGTAGATTTTATTCGCCATCCATGGTGTTTCATGTATGGGAGGCCAAAAGAAAGGGGAAAACAAGGTTTTCTCAAGGTTTAGGTCAATTTTCGCCGACAGAAACCGGGTACCCGCATTTTTGAAATCGGGTACCCTATTTTTTTTTGCCCTAGACGCAAGCCACTTGCGTCAAACTTGATGCACTAACCAGAATCTTGGGATTTTTAGCTCTCGAAACCGGGTTTCCGGTTTTCGTCGATGGTGCAACTCCAGACGCGGGCTAGACGCAACTCAGACGCGATCCTTTGCGTGAAACTGCACGCACTAGTCAGAAAGTTGGAGGCTACAGCTCATGAAACCGGGTTCCTGGTTTTGCCCCTGTGTTGCGACTCATTTTCCTTCGTTTTTCATTTTTTCGACCCCAAACTCATGATCCTTTCACTCCTGAAATCATCAAAAGCACCAACCTTTCTCATTTCTTAAAAATTAAACACTAAATAAATAACCATTACTCTAATTTACACTACGAATTGAAAAGATAATGAAAGCAATTAACTAGTATACAATTGAAATTGCTTTTGTTTAACGTCGTTAAGCTCGACGGGTTACCTTATGCATCATTCCTTAACATAACCTCCCCAGCAGTGAGTGAGGTTGTCAATATTTGCTACTCGAAATTTGAATCCCTTGGCTCTTATTCCAACTAATTTATCCGAGATAACCTTTGTAACCGTGAATAGTCCTAGCCAAGATCTCTTGGATAAACGCACCTTCGGAGGAGTGTCAGGCTTTTTCATTGCAACTTCTTCGCCTATTCTGAACTCCGTTTTCTTTCTTTCTTTCTTTCTTTCTTAGGTTCTTTTGGAACCTTCGTGGCACGTGCTTTGTTTTTCTTCTTTGCATGATCAAGGTGTGGACTTCCCTTAGGATTTGGAGGAACTTTAATTGGTGGTTTCTTTCTTAGCTCTCTTTCCTCCACTCCTAAGGTCTCCTCAAAGTTAGTTGGCTCTTTTGGTACATGTTTAACTACATCTAAACGAAAACAATCCTCCTTGGAATCTGGAAATTTCATTGGTCTGAACACGTTGAACTTCGCCTCCTCGTCTTGGATTCTCATAATCATTTCTCGTTTCCTACATCAATTAAAGTACGCCCCGTGGCTAGGAATGGTCCTCCCAAGATAATGGGGACATTCATATCCGCGTCGTAGTCAAGTATAACAAAATCAACGGGAAAAAATAATTTACTGGTGGTCCTTTGTGTGTTCTTGAAAAATGCAAATAAGGAAAAGAGAACTACAACCGCAAGTGTACAGTTGTCCCATCTGGATTCACTACATACTAGACACTTGTCGAGGAACTCATTCTTCTTGTAAAATAAAGCACAATCGTTCACCCAATACCTAAACTTTTTAACTTCCTGTATGACTCGGGCAAGGTACGAGGTTTGGGCAACACACGACACAGAAGATCAAGTAACTCGGTGAAAGTCGTGTTAGTCCACTTGTTCTTCACCTTCACGTGCATTAGCTTTGCAATGAAATTTAATGAACTCCTTACCGTACAACCAGGGTATAACTCGGTCTCTAATTCGGAAAACATAGTTTCGAAACTGCCACGTGTTGAACTGTTCATGTCTATCATCTCGGTGTCACCCGAATGACCACCACCCTCATAATTAGGTCTTAAATGTTCATAGACATTCAACATTTCATTTTCTTCATATCGAGTCGATCTCGGGAATTTCATCGTTCTCACAATGCTTTGTCCAAATCTGATACCTGGACAAAAACTCATATTGTATAAGATGTGCCCTAACTTTGACCACGGTAAACCGACGATAATTCGAACACTCATTACACGGACAAAACAAAGTTTCTTTAAAATCATCTTTTTTTTTTGAGCAAATGTGAGAAATTTTTCTATCCCCTTAACAAATTCACGCGAAACACGATGAGCGGAAGTAATCCAACTTTTATCAATACCCGAAGCCATCCTCTACTACCAATATAATCAACTATTCCAATATAAAAGAATACAAAATAAGTATCTCATAAATAAAATAAAAAATAAAAATTATTACATCGCTAATTAATTACATAAATATTAGATACAAAAATAAAAATTATTACATCATCAATTAAATATAAAAATAAAAAATAAAAAATAAAAATTATTACATCACTAATTAAATACATAAATATAAAATTAAATACATAAAAATTATGATATCACCAAATTAATTAAATTACATATAAATTAATTCAACTTTTATCAACACCCGAAGCCATCCTCTATTACCATTATAATCAACAATTCCAATTTAAAGGAGTACAAAATAAATATCTCATTTATGTATTTATTTCTCATACAATTATATATCAGTATATATAGATTATATAAAATTAGAACATGTTTCTAAATACATAGTAATACTATTTAGCATTAACTACACGAGTGTAATCAAATAAAAAAAATTGAAAAAAGTTTTATATAAGAAAAATACCTTATTTTTGATAAATTTAGATGGAGAAATTGATAATTGAGGAGGTCCCACGTTGTTGACTGGCCTGGGAAAGCTTTTCTGCGTGTTGAAATATATACCTAGTAACACTATTTAGAATTAACTACACAATTGTAATCAAATAAAAG
Organism: Nemophila menziesii; assembly: GCA_029959085.1. Classification (NCBI taxonomy): domain Eukaryota; kingdom Viridiplantae; phylum Streptophyta; class Magnoliopsida; order Boraginales; family Hydrophyllaceae; genus Nemophila; species Nemophila menziesii. The sequence goes on along the minus strand of JARWIR010000023.1, from coordinate 6,317,794 downwards.
AATTTTGAAAAAGTTTTATAGAAGATAAAATACCTACTTTTGGGCAACTTTAGATGGAGAAATTGATAATTGAGGAGGTCCCACGTTGTTGATTGAACCGGGAAAGCTTTTTCACATGTTAAAATAATATTTGATGATGATTTATGGGAAAAAATTGGGAGAGTTTTGAGAGAATAGTGGGGAAGTTATAAAAAATGGGTATTGAGGGTCCCAATTCGCAACTTAGTAATAAATACGCTACAACCATTCGCGACTACAAAGGTAGTCGCTAAAGACGTACAAGTAGTCGCTATTGATGACAACTAACGACTACAATTGTCGTCATAAAATGTTAGACATCATTAGAGACTACAAATGTCGGTGACAAAAAATAATTAAAAAATAAAAACAAGTCGCGACTACCTTTATAATATTAACGACTACATTTTGTAGTCGATAAAAACAAATGTTATTTACGACTTCTTTATTGTTGAGAAAGATTTAATGTAGTCGTTAAAAATATATAGTCGTTAAAGATGGTATCTTTAGCAACTACAAGTTGTAGTGGCGAAAGCTTTAGTTGCGAAAGGTCACGCGTGTAGTAGTGCAAGTAATGAAACATAGAAAGGGTGATGAGATTGTTTCCTATAAATTACTAAAAATACTAAAGTTTTATAGAATTAAATTGTGTTTAGTCATAACTTCAAAGTCTTATTAATAAATATGAAGGTTGGAAGAATTTCTAGGGATATTTTGAAGGATGTTGCTTTCATGTTTGTTAAGTGAGCTTAGTTAGTTATGTTTTCAAGATAATTATATATTAGTTTTTCTTCTATTTTTTATGTGTTCGTAAAAGTATTCTTACAATAAAAAAACAAATTTATTTAATATATATTTGTTGTTTAAAACTAATGTCAGTATTGAAAGTTCAGTTAAATATCTGTTTTAATACGAAGAACACACTAAAAGTTTAAATTAATTTAAAATCATCTTTCAAACTCTCGAAGTGATCTAATCGTGACTAAGATAATAAATTTGCTTTGATTATTTGAGGTCTTAATTTACTTATTGTTAGTGATTTTTTCCTTTTTTTCCTTTGCCAGTGATGTCAGATTCTATTATGCCTTGTAACAATCAGGTTGAAACAAGTGAAAGGGATGGGGGAGTAGTGGAACAATCAGATTCTATACCCCATCTGTATTATCCTTTCTTTGGAAGTCCTAGCTAAGATAGAAAATATTATATTTGGTTTGGACGAACTACTCTATACATACTTTTTGAAAGAAAAGTTGGAACAATCCGACTCTTTTGATTGCAGAAGAAAAGCAAAGTTGTAAGAACTTGCTAGTCAAATCAAGTACCCGTTACATAAGGGACTTGTCGAGGAAGCGTAAGGGTGAGAGGGAAAGTCTGCTGATCCAACCGATGTAGCGGCTACATCGAGCACAGGGAAGAGAAAGGAAAAACAAAAGTTGATGACTCTAATGCCCCTGTTTACACAGGACAGGCTTCAACCACTCTTCCCCTGACTACTATTTCTCATACTTTAGACGTTCCTACTGCTGCTTCTGCTATAATCCCACTCACATCACATCAGTCTGAACAATCCAAGTAGGTATTTTAGTCATTTCCTTGTCGTCTACTTTTAACTTGTTAAATTATACTAATTTATCGCTTCCTCTTACTGACTAACTTTATGTATCACTTGCTTGTAGATTACACAAGCTTCTCAGGATAGGATCAAGCATCTTGAGAAGGATAATGCCTTGTTAACCAAAAGGTTGGCAAGGGCTTTGGCCGAGGTCAAAGCAGACAAGAAAGCTACCGAAAATTACTGGAAAGAACTTCACGAGCTCCGTTGCAAAATTTCTCTTTTGGTCACCCAACCAGAGGTTTTCCCCCAACACTACAACAGGTCGGGTGTTTATCGACGACGCTCGTCGTCGGTTAAAACCCGTATTTCGTCGGTAATTATGCTTACCGACGACAACTCGTCGGTAACTAGTCGCCCTTAGAAATCAGTCGGTAAATTGAAGTCTTACCGGCGTTTGTGTGGTGGTTCGCCCCTAAATGCAGGGGTGACGATCCTCGACGAGAGAGAACCCTCTACGGTCTCTCCAAGTAAATACGTGGCATCTTTATGCCCACAAACATTTGTTTTTTTTTCTTAAATCCACAAATACATCAATAATTCAATAGGTTTTTTTTTTATATTTTATTCAACTGCATAATTGTTTTATAGGTATTACTAGTAATATCAATTTTTGTCTCTTTTTTTTATTTCACTTATTTTGCTATAATTTAAAAAGAAACTTTTTTACCAAACTTAATTTTTTGATCAATTAAATTTTTACATAAAAAAATCAAATTTTTTATAATTAAAAAGTTAAAAATAAACCCGTTGATCTAGAGTGTTGGTTCTCTTTATACCCATATAAAGTCGAAGCGAGTCAACGACTCTAAATCCAAAGTAGTTCTCCAATATATAGAAAAAAATTAAAAGTATATTGTTAAAAACAAACTCTAAACTACGAGATATCAAGAAAATGTTTTGAAATATAGACGATTGATCGACACCTAGCGACTTGGAAAAAAAACGATAAATTTTTTTCTGAAATTCTAATATTACTAACAACGCATTATTAATTCGTATTGTTTGAGTTAAAATTTTTATCGAAAAAAAAAATTAAAATGGTCATAATTAAATAACTATTTTTTTAAAAAAATAAACTCAAAATCACGAGATATCACTATTATTCCGTAGAATACGTTTCAAAACTTAGACGCTTGACCGTGGTCTAACGACTAGAAAATAAACGATTTGAAACGCATTTTTTTAAATAAACTCGTGATTTTGAGTTTTTTTTTAAAAAAAATTGTTATTTAATTATGACCATTTTAATTTTTTTTTCGATAAAATTTTTAACTCAAACAATACGAATTAATAATGCGTTGTTAGTAATATTAAAATTTCAGAAAAAAGTTTATCGTTTTTTTCCAAGTCGCTAGGTGTCGATCAATCGTCTATATTTCGAAACATTTTCTTGATATCTCGTAGTTTTGAGTTTGTTTTTAACAATATACTTTTAACTTTTTTTCTATATATTGGAGAACTACTTTGGATTTAGAGTCATTGACTCGCTTCGACTTTATATTGGTATAAAGAGAACCAAGACTTTAGATCAACGGGTTTATTTTTAACTTTTTAATTATAAAAAATTTGATTTTTTCCATGTAAAAATTTAATTGATCAAAAAATTAAGTTTGGTAAAAAAGTTTCTTTTTAAATTATAGTAAAATAAGTGAAATAAAAAAAAGAGACAAAAATTGATATAAAGAAAACCTATTGAATTATTGATGTATTTGTGGATTTAAGAAAAAAAAAAAACAAATGTTTGTGGGCATAAAGATGCCACGTATTTACTTGGAGAGACCGTAGAGGGTCCTCTCTCGTCGAGGATCCTCACCCTAAATGCAGACTTTTTACCAACGAAAGCCTTTCGTCGATATTTGCACACATTACCGACGACAGATGTCGTCGGTATTAATTTAATAATTTTTTTTTAAATTCCTAACAATTAAATTTTCTTTTTATTTTTTTTGTACAGAAGTTTACCGACGACTTACGTGTCGTCGGTATTCTTTTTTTTTTGAAAAATTATATTTTACATTTATTTTTATTTGTGTTTTTCTTTATTTTAATTTTTTATTTGTTTTCCAATTTTATTTAATTTTTTTATTTTTAATTTAATATTAATAAAAGAGAATAATAAATAAAAAAACATCACATATATTGATAAAAATTAAGAAACCAAGAATAGTCAAACTCCGGGAATAAAAAGTCAAACACCCGGGATAAAAAGTCTAAATATTACACATATAAAAGTCAAAAGTAATAAAATAAAAGTCTTAATAAATAACATCTAAATTAGGGATCATTCAAATCCGCATCTTCTTCTTCATTTTCATCTTCATCTCGAGGGAGTCGGGATGGTGGACCGGAGGAAGACCCGAGATGGACCTAGATTCATTCAACCCTTGGAGCATCGTCTCTATAAAATATGGAGTAGATGTTGAAGCGGTCGATTGTGTGGCTGAACCAGGTATAGGTGGCATTTCTTGATGCTCGTGCAGCTCGTTTATACCCTCTAGGATCCGCTGGAGTAGCACCGCATTCTTATGTGCAGTCGCGTCTGGAACAGTAGGAGCCTTGGGTGTCTTCTGGACGGCTCCAATGGCTGGGTCACCTCCTCTATTGTCTCCTTCATCGCACTCATTTGTTCCTCCACCAGAACATCTTCAGACTGGGATCCCACCTCGATAACCCTACCCTTCTGCTTCTCACGATAAACGCCCTGTAATTAAATTTTAATGTAATAATTAATTAAAGTATTAAAAAAAATTTAAAGTTGAATAATTTTTTTAACATTATAAAAAAACACACTAACACTAGCTTGTTCCCATCTTCCGTCGCGCTAGGTACTCGTAGCCTGGTCATCCCCAAGTACTCGAAGTAACTGCCTATTGGCGGAAGTGGCACCTCCTCCTGTGTCTGCTCGTCCACAAAACTCAAGGGATCCTTAGTATCAATCATCAGCTTCTCCTACAAAATATACAATAACAAATAATAAATAAAAAATTAAATTAATAAATAACTAATAAATTATATTTGTAATATAAGAAATTATACCTCTATAATTTCATGCTGAGTCAGTGATTGGTTCCTCGAACCTGACTTGTTCGGCTTCTTCTGCTTCTGCCTATTTTTTTATTTATCTCTGCCTAAGCCTGTTACAATTCAAGTTAAAAAATAATTAAATACTAATTTAATGATAAAATAATTAAATACTAATATTACCGCTTTATTCGGGTCACGAAACAAATTACAGGTTCTCCTCCAATCGTTGGGAAGTACATCCGGAGGACACTCGTCCATATCGAAGTAGTCAGCCTTAAGGTCATACTTCCACCGCCTGTAGGCAGTGGACTGAGATGTGGTCAACTTTCCGTTGATAAAAGGCCAATCATTTCACGCCCTCCACTCGTCCAGGTCGAAAAACTCCTCGAGTTTTCCCAGAATCGTGATTTTGTAATGACTGGGGACGTCACTCCATCTGTTATAGTAAGGCGACACTGTTTTTCGTACTGCGGACCCCACGACATGTGCCACATGCTTCCCATACTCACTCGTGGTGTTCCAAGTATCATCGAGGATACAAAAGTCCACGGGTAAGGGCCCGCTAAGTTTTTCTTTCGCCTCTTGGGCGATTTTTAGGGTAGACACGGTTCTGGGTCGTCTTTTTCGCCTTGTTGTTAAATGAAATAGTATTAATTAATTATTAATTTATAGTAATTGAATTTTGTAGATTAATTTATATTACCGGACGATTGGTTACAATCCTGCAGGTTTCGGTTCAGATTCCAATTAGGATCCTCTCCGTTATTATCACCACTGTGTCTATTAGGCATTACAGCGGCCATCTACAATTTAAAATAATTAATAAAAAAGTCCTTATAATTTTTAAATTGCCAAAAAACCCCTAAAGTCTATTTTAATATATTATTAATACTTTTTATATTGCAGCTAAGTCCTTATATTTTTTATAATTTCCAAAAATAACTATAAATTATTTTGTCCAACTTTTCACCGTGTTTTGTCCAAACTTGATACCAATGCATAAACCCATCTGTAAAAAGGTGGCCCCTAGCCGTCTAGGTGGGTAATCGACAATAATTTTTACAATAGTTACATGGGCAAAACATATGATCTCTATAATCTTTTTGTTGTTTAACATATTTGATAAATTCCATAACCCCCAAAAGACACTACTACAGGCGAGACTTTTCGTGAGGACGCGATTCCTCGCAAAAAGGTCCCGTAATCCTCGCTAAAGCTTTTCGCGAGGAAAAGTCGTCGCAAGAAGTTCCTCGCTAAAACTTCGTCGCAAGAAATACCTTGTATCGACGATTTTAGAAGTCGTCCCAAGAAGCCAACCCATTCGCGAGGAAGTAGGGTCGTCGTTAAAGGTAATGCTTTTGCGAGGAACTTTTTCTCGCTAAAGGTCATACTCTTGCGACAACGGTTCTGTCGCTAGAGGACCCTCACGTTTAGCGAGGAACTCTTTCTCGAGGAAAAGTTCCTCGCTAAAAGCTTTTTTTTTAATTTATTTATTTTTTTAAATTTTTTGTTTTTTTGGTTTTTTTAATTTGTTTGTAGTATAGAATAGAAACTAATTAAATAAAATACTAAATTTAAAACAAACACACGAAATAAACCCGAAACTTAATATACATAGTAAATTAAAGTCTTAAACATTCAAAAATATAAAAATAGAATAAAAGTCTTAAACAGCCGATATAGATGAAAAGTCAACATATATATATAAAAACAGTCAAAATAAACCCATGTCTTCTTATTCTTCATCTTCGGCATCTTCGGGAGATGGGGGATCAAGCTCGTCCATTCGTTTTCCCTGCGGCATCGATTAAGCGTGAGAATGGCTTAATTCGATATTCGCCGCCTCCAAAACAGCTTCAATCTTCTCTTGCTCCGATAAGGTGGGGACAGAAGAAGAATCTCCACACCGAGACTCGGATTCACGAACTCGGGATTTGAGAATTTCCTTCAACACCGCCTGTAAATTAAAACAATAATAAAAAATATTAGTTTGGCATAAAAAAAAGTTTTACCCCTAAACTATTTAAAATGTCAAAAATGCCCCTAATTTAATTTTTTATTTAAATTATGTTTCAAGTCTCTAAAATTACTAAAAGGCACCTAAAGTTTTATAAATGTCCAATTTTACCCCTAAACTATTTAAAATGTAAAAATGCCCCTAATTTAATTTTTTATTTAGATTATTATTCATGTCTCTAAAATTACTAAAAGGCACCTAAAGTTTTATAAATGTCCAATTTTACCCCTAAACTATTTAAAATGTCAAAAATGCCCCTAATTTAATTTTTTATTTAAATTAATTTTCAACTTTCTAAAATTACTAAAAGGCAAAAATCAAAACACAATCTAAACACAATCTTAACAAAATCAAAACACAATCTAAACACAATCTTAACACAAAAATCAAGCTAAAAAATTCATTTTCCACAACACAAATTATATGTAATTTCTCCCAAATTTTTTTGAACCAAAACAAGATAATTTTTCAAGTTTTTTACACTAAATAATCACCTAAAACCACCCACATAATTCGGAATTGACAAAAACAACATAAAGATTTCGGAATTTTAAGAAGAAAAAAAAAGGTTGAATTACATACCTTTTAATATGTAGTTTGGAGTGTTTTCGAGGATAAAAAATCCCTACAAAGTATATTCAACCACATAAACAAGTGATTAGCGTCAAAATTTGCAAAATAAAACAAAATTGATTTTGAGAAAAAAAATTAAATGTTGATGAAAATTACCTTTGAAATGATGTTAGAGATGTTTGTGTTTCTTGGATTCCTAGGGTAGTAATCGGCGGTGGCTAGGTGGTGGAATTTTTGCCGGATTTTTAGAGTAAAAATGGAGGTATTTTAATGGTGGGGTGTGAATGAATGGGGAAGAAGACAAGGGTTAGTGTTTCCTCGCAAAAGCTGCGGGTCCTTGCGAAAGGGTGGCTCGAATTACCATGGCGGGAATTTTGACCGCCTTTATTTACTTCGAAAAAATTGGAATTACCTTTCCCGATGAACTTTTCCTCGATAAAGGCCCCGTACCTTTTGCGAGGGGTTCTTATTAAGAACCCCTTGGAAAAGGTAGGGAGCCTTTAGCGAGGAAAAGTTCCTCGCAAAATGTAATTCTAGATTTTTTTAAGAATAACCTATTAATCTAATCTGATAATACACTATAATAGCTAAATAATTGTTGTATTCTTGGACGAGGTGAAGATAATATATATATATATACACTATTTTTTATACTTCAATTATTGGTTTCTCATATGGAAACAACAACTGTATATTCAAAACAGAAGCATTTAATGCTGTGTTTGACAAGGACTGTACGTATATAGATGCAAAATATAATATTTGAGCAAACTAGAGCATTTAAAGGTATTATACACGTGACGTTAGCTTATCATCCCTACCTTCTTCCAAGTATTCATCCTTTCCCACGATAGTACTATCAACCACATCCTTCATTAGCGACGAGAGAAGCATTTAATGATGAATTTGACAATCAGTTCAGAGAAAGCCTATGCCTTGAAAACTTAAGTCAACTGTACTAGTCAAACTTAAGGGTTTAGTGTATTAAGTCAACTATACCAGTCAAACTTAAGTGTTTAGAGTATTAAGTCAACTATACTAGTCAAACTTAAGTGTTTAGTGTATTAAGTCAACTGTACTGGTCAAACTTAAGTGTTTAGAGTATTAAGTCAACTGTACTAGTCAAACTTAAGTGTTGAGAGTATTAAGTCAACTATACTAGTGAAACTTAAGTGTTTAGTGTATTAAGTCAACTATACTAGTCAAACTTAAGTGTTTAGAGTATTAAGTCAACTATACTAGTCAAACTTAAGTGTTTAGTGTATTAAGTCAACTATACTGGTCAAACTTAAGTGTTTAGAGTATTAAGTTAATTGCACTAGTCAAACTTAAGTGTTTAGAGTATTAAGTCAACTATACTGGTCAAACCCTCTATCCACCACACCCGATCACATATTTTATACCTTAACAGCCAGTTGTGATGCTGGGAACACAATTTATTCAGTTCTGTGCACAGCCACCACCACCGCCTCTGCTAACTTATAGCAACCCTAACTATGTGATTCAACCGCCCCTAACGTGACTAATTCAACTATACTAGTTAAACTTAAAATCCTAACTATCTGTTTATAATAAACACCTCAAGCACTTCTATTCCTAGTCACTTCATCTCCATATTCAACTACTATTGTACAATATCTCTAACCTAAAACAGACATTTGTCCCTTCACCTGCAGAAACAAATGAACATATTTCTACACTTGAAACTCATGTGAGCCGGGGTAAAGCTAACATAAAAGTGGGGCATCCTCGAATTTTAACAAGGTTCGCAGTAATTGGCTATATGTCTGTAATAGCTTTAGCGAGGAAAAATTTCCTCGCGAAAAAGCCAGATTTTCGTCGCAAAAGGTCACTCTTTAACGAGGACTTTTAGTTCCTCGCAAAAGAGATCAATTTCGTCGCAAAAGGGCCACCACGGCGACGAAAAATATTTCCTCGTTAAAATTATTCTTTTTAGCGACAAAAGATTTATTATTTAATTATTTTTGAGAGACTAAAATAAAAAAAATTGATTAGCGAGGAACTTTTCGTCGTTAAAAGTTTTCCTTGCTAAAGACCCACCTTTTAGCGAGGAACACGTTTCCTCGCAAAAAAAGTCCTCGCTAGAGGTCCCGCATGTAGTAGTGACATATTCTGGCGTGAGATAATCTGTCGTATTGATCCAACTCTTATCCAACACGAAGCCATCTCTTAGCAACAATTTTATATAACTAGGCAACTACATTCATATGAAAATAAAATAAATAATTATAACAACCCAATTAATAAAATGAATAAAAATTACATCACAATAAATAAAATAATACAAATTACAAACCAATAGCTTGGATATAATTACAAACCAATAAATACATAAACAATTTCATATAATTAATTACACAAATACAAAAATATATGAGAACGTAATAGAAATAAATGAACATATGCATGATTTACACATAATAATTAACTAGACAATCAAAAAATATACATAATCATATCTTATAGCAACTAATACACAAATCGTAATCCAATATAAAAAAATATTAAAAAGTTTGCAATTTAAAGAAAATACATTGCTTTGGTGGGAGAAATTGGAGATTGATGGTCAAGTCCCACCTTGGTAATGAATTGCTTAACATAATATTGCAAGAATTACACACGATAAAAAAAAATAGAATTTCAAGAAATTACCTAATATTTGTGGATGGAATTGTGTATCGAGTCTGACCCACCTTGATTATGAACTTGGAAATAGTGCAAGATAAATTGGAGAAAAAAATGGAAAAAAAATTGAATGAATTTGATTGAGGATTATGGGAAAAAATGGGGTTTTGGGATTTTTTGTGATGAAAAACAGTCTGTCCTCAATAAATACGATTCTTTTTTACTGACTAGTAACGTGTCGTCGGTAAATAAATTCATATGTCAAGCAACAAAAAAATCAAAAATAAAAAAATAAATGGCGACGACATTTTCCTTTATTACATACGAATGTTTGTCGTCGGTAATTTAACGACGACGTGTTTCATCGGTATCCATGTGTCGTCGGTAAATTTGTATCATTATCGACGAACTATGTGTCATCGGTAATCTTGTCGTGGGTAAATGCCCGTTCTGCAGTAGTGCAAGGTAACCATTCCTGTCTTCACAAATTATGGATAAAATATAATTATTGTAAGTAGAAAATATATAAACTCTATACTCAATGCGAAAAATCATTTTCAAACTTTTACGTAATTTCTTAAAATATGTTTAACCGCCACATAATAAATAAATTTGAGTCATTTTCAAACATGCACGTAATTTCTTGAAATATGTTTAACCGCCACAAAATAGATAATTTTAGGTTCTCTACCTACGCTTGTTGTATGTTTTGAATACGAAACGTAGACCATGGAGACATTTCTCTATGTATGTAAAGGAACTAATGTGAAGGAGTTGTACTTAATTAAGAGGCACGGGTACATCTTTGTTAGTTTACTACTCGGTTACTACTACTTTTATCTTATTGAAGAATATATTGAAAGATTATATTGCATTTTTGCTCCATCTTTGTAATGTAAACAAATATGCAAGTTTATTGTTTTAACTTGGGCATTATCATGCAGCAGCTAAGGGTAATCCATCATCGTCTGAACCTATTGTTATCGTTGATTCTGATGATGAGGAAGCCTACAGATTATCAAGGTAAGTAAACTCAGAATATGTTGATATAATGTGTAATTATATATGTATATCCGCAGTTAAGATGGACTTCTCTTTTTACCTTTCAGGTAAAATTGATAAAGAATTAGCGAAGCAGTTGAGATGCGTTAGGTGGCATTTTATCTAGGAAATGGGTGGAAAGATTTCAATATAAAGGTTTCAGACTAATATTATTCTATAAACTTTGTGTATTATTGGATGAATTATACTTTATGTGTATGCATGACAGTTGAAAGACTGTGGCAACCGAATGTATGTGCCTTATTTGCCTTCTTTATTTATTATTGCTTATATCACTTAAACACCTCAATTGTGTCTACCATCATATCTACAAATAGTGTTCGGCCTCGTTTAACATTTTGATAAATTATAAAAATATATATCTATACATCTTCAGAATCAATCAACAATATAAATCATTAAAGTCCTTAACAAATACCATATAATCATAATATCAAACGGTCAGCAGAAAGAACATTAAACTTTATTAAAATAGTAATCATTTAAACAAGATACTTTTCCAATTTTATTTTATTTTTGACAAGTAAATAAATATATTAAATACAAATCTTAACATGTACAAAATACACGGGACATACCAAGAAATTACTACTCGTTAGAAAACCAAAGTAGTCACTCTTCTAGATCCGATACAAATCTAATGAACACCTACCAAAAACTTACTATCTGCCAGCGCAACCAAATACAGGTATAGTGCAAAAATAAATCGAAAAGTACAATTTTGGATTTCTCTAATAATGTTTTTCGATAGAGTAACTATTCTTTTAAACGCCATCTTATTACGGGCTTGTGTTGGGTGTTGAAAAGTATTGTATATAAAAATGATAAGATAATATATTGATAGATAAGAAAATAGTTTTGTTATCTATTTATTGTTTCTTGTTTTGTAAATGATTCCAAATGATACAAAGTAATCCACTATATATAGGAGTAGATGATCATTTTAATCTCCTTAAATTAATTGTTAATACACAAACTTAATATTAAAGATAGATACATGAATCACCTAACAAGAGTCTAATACATTGTATTTTAAGATATCTATTACTCTTCTCCAGTGATAGTTGGAAGGTAATGTATATGAACTTGTTGTATCCTATGAACATTAATCAACATTCTCACTCTTAACATGAAATTTTTGAATTCTCAAGAGTTCTCTTGAATGCTGAAATTTATCTCTTAGTAATGTCTTTGTAAAAATGTATGCTTGTTGTTCTTTTAATGTACAAACTTAAGTTGAATTTCTCTATCTTTAATTATATCTCGAATGAAGTAATATTTGATTGCAATGTGTCGAGTTCGACTATGAAAGACAAAAAATTCTGCCATAACAATTGTGGATATTTTGGGACATATGATAGACAAATTCTTAGAAGTTTTCATGGAAGATTTGTCGTTGTTTGGTGAATATTTTGATGAGTAGCTCATCAACATTTCGAAGGTGCCAATACGATGTAAAGAGACCGGTCTTGTTTTGAATTCGGAGAAATGACTCTTTATGGTTTGAGAAGGAATTATTTGGACACAAGGTTTTGAGAAACATTATGAAGGTTGATCGTGCAAAGATCAAGGTTATCAAAACTTTACCACCTCCAATTTCCATTAAGGGTGTTGGAAGTTTTTGGGTTATGAAGGGTTCTATTGTCGCTTTATTAAAGACTTTTTTAAGATTGCTAGTTGTTGTGTAGTTTACTGAAGAAGAATATCGCATATCGCTTCGAAGAAGCATGCATGGAGGTGTTATTGTCTATTAAGGAGGATTTCATCTCTACTCCTACTGTGACTTATCCAAATTGGAATCTTCCATCTGAGGTAATGTGTGACGCTGATGATTAGCTATGATTGTATTATTGGGTCAATGCAAGGACAAGGTATTCTACTATATGAGTAAGACTTTTTTGAGTGATTAGTTGAACTATACCATGAGGTCTTCCCATTCTTCCCAGTTGTTCATGTTTTTAAATTGTAATTTAACCAACTTGGGGAAAGCAACTACTACAGGCCCCCCTGACGATATTGGAGCTGATGCACTCTCTTCTATTCCTAAAAATTTCCTTCCAATGTGCTCTATGTTCCAATTGTTTCCTAAAACAAGAGATTCAAGGCAGGGCAGTTTTCTGAGAGAAGAAGTTATTGGTCGTGGTATATCCATTTGATAAGTTTCAATCCTATCTTGTGGGAGTGAAAATTGTGGTATACATGGACCATTCGGTGATCAAGTATCTCATGGAGAAGAAAGAAACAAAGCTGCGTCTTGTTAGGTGGGTACTTTTGTTACAGGAATTAGATTTAGAGATTCGAAACCAGAAAGGGAGCGAGAATCAAGTAGCTAGTCATTTATTTATCCTCAAAGGATCCCCAATTAGCATAAGACTGGGTCAATGAGGTATTCCCTGATGAGCAACTATTTGTTCTAAATAATTCTATTACACCTTCGTACACATATATAGTGAACTTTATAGTGAGTAGATTATTTACCATGGAATTCAATCCACAACAAAGGAAAAAGTTTCTCCACCAAGTATACCAATTCTTTTGGGAGGGCCCCATCCTCTTCAAGGTGTGTACTGATCATATGATCTAACGATGTATACCGCATAATGATAATTGTGCGATAATTGCAAGTTATCGTGACTAACCTTATGAATGACACTTCAAGGATGATAGAACGATAGTGAAGGTACTACAAACTGGGTTTTATTGGCCTTCTATCCACAGGAATTGCCACGAGTAAGTGAAATCGTGTAAGAGGTGTAAATTTACGGGTAAGATATCAAGGAGGGACGAGATTGCACCATATACGTATTAGAATGATGTCTTGTCTTTTGTGATAAAATAATAGTATCACAAGACATCATTTTGGTGGGTTTTAGGACCTATTTGAGGTATTATTCTCTAATATTTGTGTGTTAAGTGTACAAATCTTAGGTACTTGGATGATACAAGTCCCCGAGATGATGATAAGATGTCGCAAAGTCATAGTGATACAAGGCCGTCGAGATGATGATGATACAAGACCTCAGGTCAGTGTGATAAAGGACGGTAAAGCCACTATTGGAAAGCAGAAACATTTATCGGCAACATCTGGAAATCAAATTAAGAGATTCCCCACGCGCTATCGGCTAGGATTTTGAGTGATCCCTTTGGTTTTGTGATACCACTTGAAGTCAAGAGAGCGTGAGAAGTGACAGTTCATGATTTGGAGTAAAAATGAAAGAGTTCTTTGACATTCTGATATTGTGGCTCGAATCAGACCTCATACCCTTAGAACATTTTTTGATTGACTTGGACAACTTAAATGGGTCCCTCAATCCCAAAAAAACTCTTTTAAAATTAATATATCATAAATCAAAATAGGAGTTACACAATTTGGAAATTCTTAGAATAGCTGGAGCAAGAGGAAGAAGAAAAAAAAGAATTTCCACCGTTTTTCATTATTCCACACCATTCCATTCCATCAAATATTAGTGTAATTCTTCATATTTTCTTGATCTACTCATTATCATTACACTTTATTTATAGTATTTCAGTTTTTGATTATGAAGTAAACCTTCAATTAGCTTGAGAAATGCATAATGTATGACCCCTAACTTTTGAATATTAATGTTCAACTGTGTTTGGGATATTGATGTCTCTTCATTTGTGATAATATAATATTCTTCAGAGACATCATTTTAGGCTTATTTATTAGTTTATAGGTTGATTTTAGCTTAGTTTAGTGCACTTTCCTATTTTGGGTCTTGATTTAGTAAACATAATATTTTTAGAGCATATTGGGTTTAATTGTTTATTTAGTGTGAAGCTTTAAAGATAATTATGGAGATTAATTAGAGTCCAAGTCAAAGACTACAAGATATGGAAAGAGATTTGCATGGTAATTGGAGATAAGGAAACAAAAGCTAAAAAGATGGAAAAGGAAAAGCTGCCTAAATCTGGGATTCTACATACACGTCTAAAGATATGCGTTTTTACCTAAGAAATAGGCCGATTTTGGTAATTTCCTTCTTTAAGGTCAAGATAATTCTGTTGCGATTCTTTTGGTATCTTATGGAGCTCAAACTGACCAATAACGAAGAAGATATGCTCAAAACGGTCCAGCAGTGTTTATCTTTATTTCCATACGAATTTGAGTTAGACTAGGAGTCCATTACTTTCCTTCTCCTTCAAGAAAACGAATTAGGTCTTCCTATACCCTATAAATACAACCTCTTAACACTCTAAAATCATCCTTGGCCAGACCCTAAGGCCAAGAGGAAGCTGCAACACAAGAGAAGAAGTCTGGAGGGAGCTGTGCATCAATCATGTCTCCTTCAACCTCTTATTTTGTAATTCTTTTCTCTTCTTTTCTTTGTATGAACTAATTCTCTTAGCTTAGGTTTTGCATAATGTATAAACTATGAATTCTAATTCTTCTATCTAAGTTCTTTGGGAATTATATGTTTTAATCTGATATTAGCTACTTACCTTTATATTTGATTATGTGTTTTGAATTAATGATTGTTTTCCTTGCTAGTACACGAGTATAGGATTACCTTAATAGTAGTTAGATGGTCACCGTAACTGGGTGTTTAACTATTGAACCACCACATAACGTCTAGTGTCGATAGAAGTTCTGACAAAACATACTTCTAACTAGATAGTCATTAGGGTTTGTTTTAATCACCGTATCACCAAGATTGCAGTATTTTCTTAGGGCCTTAGTGGCGTTTGATAACCCTATTTGAAATCACTTCTTGGTTGTGACGTAGCCCCCTTAGTCGCTCTCAAGGTCTAAGCTTGGGGAATTTAAAATCCTGACTAAGTATACCAAGAGCTAATATTCTCCCTTATTAACTAGATTCATAGATAGAATTAGAAGGATTAGTGCATACTAGTAAAACCTAAGCTATATCTTTCATACTATCTTCTTTCCTTTCCTGTTATTTATTTTCTGTCATTAATTTAGTAGTTTAGTTTTCTTATTAAAATCCAAATAAATATCTATCTTTCTCTTCTTTCTACTTGCGTATTATTATCTATCTTTAATATCTGCACTTGATAATTTGCATAAGTTCTCTCTAACTTTCGTCAGTCCCTGAGGAACGAATCTTCTTATCATTAAAACTTGCATACGTCCTGTAATACTTGCAGTACTGTGTTAGTTTAGGGTGTGTATTTGCACTTATTTTATACATCTTTTTATCACACCTTAGGCCCCACCAAGTTTTTGGCGCCGCTGCCGGGGATTACATCGTTAGTCCTTATGCAATTATCTTGTGCTTTTATTTTAGTTAGTTCTATTTTACACTTTTCTTTTTAGTTTTTGTCTTTACAGATTTTTTAGGCGAGAGCAGATTTATTAGGAAATAAAGGTTTCGTGCTATTAGATCCTGATGAAGCTAATACAAGATGGAATCTCTAAAGCTCAAGGAGTTAAGCCAACAACTTGAGGAATTACGAGAACAATCGCGAAAACTAGCTCAGAGGAATCTAGTACATGCCTCACCTTCATGTCCTAGTTGTGGAGCAAGAGATCACTCGTGGGGACATTGCATGAACAATCCAGCCTCAATTTCCTTCATGCCTTATCAAAGAGACCATTATTATGATGGTTATTATCAATCTCAAGGAAATTACGCTGACTATCAACCCCCACAGAGTTACAATTGGGTCGGAGATCAACAGAATTATAATCATAATAATCACTATTATGATGATTATTATCAACTACGACCACAATCTTACTATCCTCCACAACCTATCTATCAAGAAGCGCCGATTTACAATGAAGCTTATCAAGAACCACATCCTTATTCAATGCAGCAAACCATACAAGAACAACCTCCGAGTTTGAATTCAAGCATGGCTAAGATGATGAACCTAATTGAAAAGATGGAGAATAACCAGCAAAGAATCCAAAACTCGGATGATGCGATTGACAAGCTTATGCAGATAATGTCACAAATGGTGAAAAAAACTAAAATCCTTGCAGAAAGGCAACTCCGAAGTGATACTACTGCTCCAGAAAACAAAGTTTGTCATGCAGTTGAATTAGGAAGTGGAAAACAACTACCTCCACCAAGACCAGAACCAGAACCAGTCCCTATTCCAGAGACGGGGGGAGAAAAAACAATAGAAGATAAAGTCGAAGAGATAGTTGAACAAAGAAGTGTCCAAGAGAAGACACCAGAAAAGAAAGAGAGCCCAGTGGTAACTAAAACATGTCCTCCTCCACCATTTCCTTCACATGTCAGAAATGACAATGACCTGGAATTCAAGAAGTTCGTTGACATGATGAACAAGTTAAAGATCAGCAGCCCGTTCGTAAAAGCTCTCACAAGAATGTCAAAATACGGTCAATTCATGAAGGACATTCTTTCTAACAAACGAAGATTCGAGATGAATGGGTTACCAGAGGAGTGTAATGCTACACTTGAAATCGAGTTACCACTAGATTCACCCCTTCCCACGAAATCTTGGATGGCACCATCCATGATTATAAAGAATCGAGCTGAAAAGTTCGTGGGAATTAAAGGAAAAGGGTGGAAATTTCGTCATCCTTAATCGAGGTAACACGTCTAACTTTGAAAGACGTTAAACAAAAGTGCTGTACGGGAGACAACCCGTAATTTCTTTTATGTTTTTACGTTTTTAGTTTTTAATTTATGTTTAGATTAGTTAATTTTAGTTGATATGCATATTTGAGGAAGGTATTAGTGTTTTTGATGATTAGGTATTGGAGAAATCGAGTTAGGCGAGCAAAATTTTTCGGAACGGAGAAACTTCGGCAAGTCATATCTTTGCGCTCGGATGTCGAAATCAGGTGATCTTTGAGCCTAAACTGCATAACTTTTCGAGATCTAGCTGATGGGGAGGTTTTTGCCAAGTGCGGTACACCGGACCTCAGCCGCGGTGCACCGCAGGGTAAAAACCCGTGCCACGGTAGCAGCCACGTGTTGTGTACAGAAAAGAAAAAAAGAAATAGCTGATGGATCCGGTATACCGGACCCTATACCCCGCCATGCACCGCACAAACACGTGCCACGGGGTAGGTCCACGGGTATTTTGACGTAGGAGGCGCGGAGCACCCCCGCGGTACACCGCACCATGGTCCGCAAGCCAAAACGCGTGCCACGGGGTCCTACCACGTGTATCATCCAGTGGGGAATTTTTTTTCGAGCAACAGAAGCTGCGGTATACCCCGCGGTATACCCCATGGTCCGCAGGGGTAGTCCGCACGAGCCGCCAGAGAGAGAAGAGAAAGGGTTTCAAGTGTATAAAGGAGGTATTAAGCTTTTAATTCCGAATTTATTAAACCTCAAGCTTCTCCTTCTTCCCTAAACCTCTCCCAACTCCATTGAAGCTCATCAAAACCTTCACCAATCATCAAAACACTACCCAATTACCATGAAAACACATCCAATTCATTCTCCACATCATTACAAAGAAGATTCAACCACCTATATCATCCCAAAACACCTTGAATCCAAGAATCAAAAGCGTAAATTTCAAAAATTCATCCTACAATTTCTTAAATCCATACCAATCCATGAAGAATCCATCTTACCCACATAGAGAATCATCATCAAATCACCTTTCCTAACCCAAATTAAGCTTGTACAACCAATAATCAAGAGTTCCAAATTTCAAAAGTGGTTAAAGCTTTGAGTTGGGGGTCAATTGAGATGATTAAGAGAACATGAACATTATCTACTGAAAGGGAGATGAAGAAATCAAGGTATTGGATCTAATTGAGAAGAAATCAAGTGAGAAAAGTCCTAGTTCCAATTCAAAGGGTAAAACAAGTCAAAAGAAGAGAGGTTAGCATGCTGTGTTGATGAGCAAAAAGATTCCAACTTTAGTGAAGAAGACAACACAACCTCTATAGATCAAAGACCTTATACCCAAAGAAAAAGAGAAAGCTTCAATGGCCATGAAAGCTTCTCCGAAGTAACAATTAAAGGAACTACCTTTTTTTTATAAGATAGTATTTGAAGAAGAAGTTGAAGGAGAATACATGAAGATTCGTGGAGATTTGGAATGATGGGGTTGTTTGTGAATTGTATTATGTGAGTAGAAGAAGAAGATCTGGCACAGTTGATCTATGAGGAGGTGATACGAATTTTTGATCTCTCCCATGACGTTATTTAATGCAATATCCTATTATGATCACGTGTCTTGATCGAAAAGCGAATAAGAAGTTGGGTGAAGAAGATACATTAGAATTTAATCCGAGTATCGACAAGGCGAGGTAATAGCCTCGAAGAGTATGTTTTCTTTCTTCCCTACCATTTCTTTATGTGCAATATGTATGCTAATTTTAAAATTTTATTTTTCTTGAGTCTTTTTCGAGTCGTGGGGACACGGCTCATTTTTGAGTTGGGGGTGGGGATTCGTTGTCCTCATCTTCCTTTTTGTTTTTACATAAAATTTAAAATTTTTTGGGTTGAATTAGACATAGAATATCTTTGAATGTACCTATTTAAGCATGATTTTACTAAGGTCAATGATAGTAAGTAGTATGTTTTTGAAAGATGTCATAAGTTTGTTTAGATGCATGTATGAAAACAGGAAATAAAGGATAGAAAAGTTAATGAGCAATGCTAAGAAGTATGTTGAAACTTAGGGATAGTTATTTGGTGTTTAGAACGTGAGGTTTAAAATTAGTTGAAAACCCACTTGTCTATGAACTATTAGTGAAAACGTAACGAAATCCGGTAGTTAGAAAAATGAATAAGGCAGTTCTTTCATGATTAAAACACTTGAAGCCTTTATACTTTCTCACCCTTTTATTTGATTATTGTTACTTATCCGTCTTAGCCCCTCTGAGCCTTTCTAAAGCCTTTTATTGAACCACATTATAATCCATACCCTTAGTTTGTAGGACTTATCTATATAACCCGCACTCGAATCGCAAAACCTGAGACAACTCGTTTTAGAGCTTGAGTTTGGGGTGGTGGGTTTCATCATTTGGGAACTTTGGGATTTGGGAATTATAATTGTGATTTTATTGATGATGATTTGTTATTATTGTAACCCTTTGCCGGGGTAATAGTGAATGGAAAAGAAGTTACGAGCTAAAATTGCCAACAAGGGCATTAAAAAGAAAGAATATATATATGAAAAAAATAGTGTGATATCTCAACATCAAAAAGAGAATCATAGCTATACAAAAGAAAAAAATTGATGTAAAAAGAAAATATATATTCGGACCGGCAAAGTGGATTTTATATCATCAAAGGTTTTAATTGGGTTATTGGGGATGCACATCAAAAACATCAATAAATTGGGTTGAGTGAGAAACATCTTCAAGTGAAAACTCAAGCTCTAGGGCGATTCGTTGATGGCTAGTGAGGAGAGAGTCAAAAGCTCACTTTTCATTATCCAAATATACCACACCCGTCCTTAAGCCAAGTTATAACCAAGACCTTAGGATTTCTAACTACTAGATGGAGAAACAATTGAGCTATTAGGTGGTAGGTAAGTGGACCATTGGATGCTGAATTTGGGACCTATGAACAACCTATAGCCCTTAACCTGAACTAAGTTGCCATCCTCTCCTTCTGGCATTGCGAAATTAATCTGGACTTGAATTTATGGATTGTATTGATAGAGAAATAAGAAAAGTAATAAATTTGTATATTGTATTTTCACTCAATGAATTGCATTACAAGACTGTCATATATATAGTACTATCACTACACTAAAGGAGAGAATAAAGATGCTATCAGAATTTGTTTGTATATGTGAGTCACTAAGTTTTGTCTTATATGTGAGTCACTAACTCTTATCTTTATATACATTATCATCCCCCCTCAAGCTGAGTATTCGAAGAAGAGGAAGCTTGGACAATAAGGCATTAAATTGAGTAGCAGATAGACCTTTAGTTAAGATATCTGCTAGTTGATCATGAGTAGAAACATGATAAAGGGACAGCAGCTTTGCTTTTACTTGTTCTCGTACAAAATGGAAGTCGACATCTATGTGTCTTGTTCTAGTATGAAAGACTGGGTTTGTGGCAAGAGCAATCGCAGATTTATTGTCACAAAATATTTTGGGAGAGGATATTGAACAGTGTAGACTTCGTAATAAATAGGTTATCCATTTTAGTTCAGCAGATACATATGCCATAGCTCGGTATTCTGCTTCGGTAGACGATCTAGACACCGTACTTTGTTTCTTGGAGCCCCATGAAATTAAATTTGAGCCAAGAAATATGCAGTAACCAGTAGTTGAACGCCGATCAATAACATTGCTTGCCCAATCGGAGTCAGAGTAAGCACTAAGATCAGGTAATGAGGGAGTAAAACGTAAACCATAGTGTTTTGTACCTTTAAGATAACGAAGCAGTTTCTTAAGAGCATCAAAATCACCATTAGTGGGTTTATGCATTGTTTGGCATATCTGATTTACTGCAAAGGCAATGTCTGGTCTAGTGATTGTCAGATATTGAAGCGCACCGGTTAAACTTCGAAATAAAAACGGATCTTCAAACGGTTGTAAAGAGAAATCAGACTTCAGCGAATATTTATTTAAGGTAGGAGTTGTTGCAGATTTGCATTCACTCATACCAGCACGAGCAAGAATAGTTGATACATAATGCTCTTGAGATACAATAATAGAGTCTGAAGTCGATGTTATTTGAAGTCCAAGGAAATGTGATAAAGGTCCAAGTTCTTTCATGTCAAAATGAGATTTTAAAGATAAAATTAAAGCAGATATTTCAATTGTAGCTGATCCGGTGATTAATATATCATTGACATAGACCAGAACTATAGTAAGACAATCCGCTTTACCTCTTGTAAACATAGAGTTATCAGCTAGACAAATAATAAAGCCAAGTGACTCAAGAAATGATGTTAAAAGCTTATTCCAAGCTCGAGGTGCTTGTTTGAGTCCATATAAAGACCTGTTCAGTTTGCAAACATAGTTAGGATATTTAGAATCAATGAAACCTTGTGGTTGCACCATATAAACTTCTTCCTCGAGCCTGCCATGTAAGAAGGCATTAGAAACATCGAGCTGATGAATAATCCATTTATTAGAAATAGCAAGTGAAATAATAACACGAATGGTTTGATGTTTTACAACAGGACTAAAAGTCTCTGTGTAATCTAAACCATATTCTTGCAAGAAACCACGCGCAACTAGACGCGCTTTATAACGTGCCACTGAACCATCAGCTCTCTTCTTTATTTTGAATATCCATTTACAAGTGATGGGGGTCCTACCATGAGGTGGTGGAACAAGATCCCATGTTTGTTGTTTTTGTAAGGCTGTAAACTCATCATTCATAGCCAATTGCCAACATTGGTATTGAGCTGCTTCTTTATAAGAGTTTGGTTCAATAAGAGAAGGAAATTCAGTTAAGGACTGACACTAGTAAGACGGTTTTAAGGACCCGGTTTGCCTTCTTGTTACCATTGGATGTCTAGGTTGTGGAGGAGGCAAATTTTGAGGTATAGAGGATGAAGCTGAAGAGGAAGGTTCAGGAGGAGATTGAGTATTTTGTGGTGGAGTATTTGAGGTTGAAATTGACTCAGACAATGGTACTATGGAGGACTCAAATGGTTTAGAAATTGCATAGGGATTAATTGAAGAATTAAAGAGATCAATAAATGGTGTGTATATATTGTCAGTGGTAGGTAAATTAGATGGTTGTAGTTTCTGGAAAGGAAAAACATTTTCATTAAACACCACATGCCTAGAAATAAACACCTTTTTAGAGGATAAGGAGTAACATTTGTAACCTTTCGAATGATTACAATATCCCAGAAAAACACAAGGTTCAGATTTTGGAGCAAGTTTGTGAGGACTATATGGCTTAAGCCATGGATAACATAAACACCCAAACACTTTTAAGTGAGAATAAGTAGGAGCTTTATTATATAATAGTTGAAAAGGAGATGTAAAACCTAAGACTGAACTAGGTAATATGTTGATCAAATAGACACTTAAGGAAAGAGCTTCTAGCCAGAACTTGTAGGGGAGAAAACTATGAACAAGTAAGGATCTTGTAGTCTCAATGAGATGGCGATGTTTTCTTTCAGATATCCCATTTTGTTCTAGGGTATGGGGACATGAGGTTTGATGTATTATGCCTTGTGATTGAAGAAAATGTTTAAAAGTTGATCCAATAAATTCTCCCCCATTATCAGATCTTATCATTTGAATTTTTGTATGAAACTGAGTAAGAATCATATTGTAAAAGGTTTTGAATGTGTTACAGACATCAGATTTTAATGCTAATGGATACACCCAAGTAAATCTACTGAAGTCATCTATAAAAACAATATAATATTTGAAAGATGAACAAGATGAAATGGGTGAGGGGCCCCAAACATCAGTATGAATCAAAGCAAAAGGAACAGCACATTTATTAATGGATAAAGGGAAATTAAGTTTATGGGATTTTGAAGTTGCACATGGATTACATAGTACACCATGAAAGTTTAACTTAGTATGTAATAAAGAGGACAAACTAGATGAGATATTAGATGAGGGGTGACCAAGCCTGTAATGCCACAATTGAGCTTGATTAGACACAGTTGACGAAATACAGCAAGGCTATGAAGACTGTGGATGGGAAGAAGGACTATGACCAGCAAACTTTAATGGATATAAACCACTTTCACAAGGGCCCTGAAACAACAATTTATGTGAGATAGAGTCATGTATAGACACAGAGTTAGAGGAGAAGATCACATAACAGTTATTATCCGAGGTAAATTTACTGATGGACAATAAATTGGATGCTATTTGAGGCACATGAAGAATAGATGATAAATTAAAGGAGTGAGAATTGAGTAGAAGCTTACTGTTCCCAATATTGGCAATATCTAATGAATGACCATTACCCACAACTACTGAGTTACCACCATGATAAGATGAAGATTGTTGAAGCACTGAGGAATCTGGTGTGACATGGCTGTTAGCCCCTGAGTCTAGATACCACAGCTCAGGATTATAAGAAGAAGATGAAGCAGTATAACCAGCTGAAGAAGAGTTATAAGTAGAATTCAACTGAGCATTGGTATTATTATTATTATTATTATTATTATTATTATTATAGCCCGAGTGAGGACCATTAGTAGCAGCATAAATCATTCGTTGTTGAGCCTTAGGTGATGGATAAGTAACAAAATCAGCTCGAGAATAGCAATCAATTGCTGAATGTCCAAAACGAGTGCAAATTTGACAGGTTGGAACATGAGATTGAGAAGAATTAGATGTAAAACCTGTATTATTTGAAGGCTGATTTGAGTTGGAGGTATTGGAGTAAGCACCACGATTTCGACCTCGACCACGTCCACCACGAGGTGAAAATCCACGACCTCGAGATGCCATAGTAGCTGGTTGAGATGGAGTAAACAAAGCGGTGTGTGTAACTCCAGATTGATCAGAATTATCAGCCATTGACATATGAAGCTCCTCAGAAACCAATAGACTCCCCAAAGAATGAAAACTAAGCGTTGAGGTGTGAGCATTAGTGATTCGAATACTCGATTTGAACTGATTGTACTCTTGAGGCAAACCTTTCAATGTATACATGATTATATCTTCTAATGGTAGAGCTGACGACGCAGTTTCTAATCCATCACATAGATCTTGTATTTCAGCTAAATAATCGGACATTTTCCTATCGCCTTTCTTAACATTACACAGTTTCATCTTTAATTGATGAATGTGTGTGCGGCACTGGGAAATGAAGATTTCTTCAAGTTTCTCCCAAACCTCAGTAGCACTAGATAGTTTAACAACTTGTGTTAAAACAGAGGGAACCATCGATGAAAGCAAAGAGACCTTCAATTGTTGATCTTCGAGAAACCATGTTGAAAAGGTTGTATCAGTTGATGTAGGTGGTCGATCTACACTTGTAACATGATTTAAGTACCCGTGAGCCTCTAATACAGCCTCAAGCTGAGCTCTCCACAATACATAGTTGGAAGAATCTAGCTTGATCTGAACTAGACTGCTCCAGTTTTGACGAAGGAGCAGCAAGCCAGGAGGTATAGAGGCACTAGAGGTTATCAACGGAGCAGATGTGGATGATGTAGCCATTAAAGCAATATAGAAATTGAAATATATATATATATATTGATATATGTAGCGGAAGTGAAAGCAAATAAGGATCGAATAGGCGGAGAAGAAAGCTTCAAAACACCATTAATGGTGAAGAAATAAAAACGAAGCTTTGCTGAAAAAAAAAATCTCCTTAGCTTTATGATACCATATTGATAGAGAAATAAGAAAAGTAATAAATTTGTATATTGTATTTTCACTCAATGAATTGCATTACAAGACTGTCATATATATAGTACTATCACTACACTAAAGGAGAGAATAAAGATGCTATCAGAATTTGTTTGTATATGTGAGTCACTAAGTTTTGTCTTATATGTGAGTCACTAACTCTTATCTTTATATACATTATCAGATTGTTGAATACATGTATATTAAGCATCTTTGTGCATTATTTCTTGAGCATTACTACATGAGACTTTTTAGATATTTTGCTCTAGGATCATTCATTATGTTCTGTTCTTATTCTCCTCCTACTTCTTCTTATTGACTACCCTACTGTTCTTTACTTTTATTGTATCGGGACGATACAACTTTGAGTTGGGGGTCTTGATGTCTCCTCATTTGTGATAATATAATATTCTTCAGAGACATCATTTTAGGCTTATTTATTAGTTTATAGGTTGATTTTAGCTTAGTTTAGTGCACTTTCCTATTTTGGGTCTTGATTTAGTAAACATAATATTTTTAGAGCATATTGGGTTTAATTGTTTATTTAGTGTGAAGCTTTAAAGATAATTTTGGAGATTAATTAGAGTCCAAGTCAAAGACTACAAGATATGGAAAGAGATTTGCATGGTAATTGGAGATAAGGAAACAAAAGCTAAAAAGATGGAAAAGGAAAAGCTGCCTAAATTTGGGATTCTGCATACACGTGTAAAGATATGCGTTTTTACCTAAGAAATAGGCCGATTTTGGTAATTTCCTTCTTTAGGGTCAAGATAATTCTGTTGCGATTCTTTTGGTATCTTATGGAGCTCAAACCGACCAATAACGAAGAAGATATGCTCAAAACGGTCCAGCAGTGTTTATCTTTATTTCCATACGAGTTTGAGTTGGACTAGGAGTCCATTACTTTCCTTCTCCTTCAAGAAAACGAATTAGGTCTTCCTAAACCCTATAAATACAGCCTCTTAACACTCTAAAATCATCCTTGGCCAGACCCTAAGGCCAAGAGGAAGCTGCAACACAAGAGAAGAATTCTGGAGGGAACTGTGCATCAATCATGTCTCCTTCAACCTCTTATTTTGTAATTCTGTTCTCTTCTTTTCTTTGTATGAACTAATTCTCTTAGCTTAGGTTTTGCATAATGTATAAACTATGAATTCTAATTCTTCTATCTAAGTTCTTTGGGAATTATATGTTTTAATCTGATATTAGCTACTTACCTTTATATTTGATTATGTGTTTTGAATTAATGATTGTTTTCCTTGCTAGTGCACGAGTATAGGATTACCTTAATAGTAGTTAGATGGTCACCGTAACTGGGTGTTTAACTATTGAACCACCACATAACGTCTAGTGTCGATAGCAGTTCTGACAAAACATATTCTAACTAGATAGTCATTAGGGTTTGTTTTAATCACCGTATCACCAAGATTGCAGTATTTGCTTAGGGCCTTAGTGGCGTTTGATAACCCTATTTGAAATCACTTCTTGGTTGTGACGTAGCCCCCTTAGTCGCTCTCAAGGTCTAAGCTTAGGGAATTTAGAATCCTGACTAAGTATACCAAGAGCTAATATTCTCCCTTATTAACTAGATTCATAGATAGAATTAGAAGGATTAGTGCATACTAGTAAAACCTAAGCTATATCTTTCATACTATCTTCTTTCCTTTCCTGTTATTTATTTTCTATCTTTAATTTAGTAGTTTAGTTTTCTTATTAAAAACCAAATAAATATCTATCTTTCTCTTCTTTCTACTTGCGTATTATTATCTATCTTTAATATCTGCACTTGATAATTTGCATAAGTTCTCTCTAACTTTCGTCAGTCCCTGAGGAACGAATCTTCTTATCATTAAAACTTGCATACGTCCTGTAATACTTGCAGTACCGTGTTAGTTTAGGGTGTGTATTTGCACTTATTTTATACATCTTTTTATCACACCTTAGGCCCCACCAAATATCTATATTGAAATGGAATGAATATTTTTCATTGGTCATATATTTTCATTTGATGTTCAGCCTTTACCTTGATAAAGTAGTAGGTTGGTTATAGTACTCGTGACTTTTGCTTAGGAGGGGGTTCGGATTATGGAAAATAGTACATAAATATTCAATTTGCTTTAGTAAACTGGGATGTCTTAACTAACCAGATAGTCATTTGGGTTAGTATCTATTTCAAGCATTGTAGGGTTACTCAGGAGAGGTCCCTAGCATTGTACGACACCCCCTATCTACCTGAGAAGGATGTAGAGAGATTGTAGAATTATGACTATAATGTTAAAATCCCAATTCGTACTTATATCAATATATATATGTACATTCAGAAAAAGTGAGGATTACTAGCAACTCTCAAGCTACATTCTCATCTATATTCTTCGTAACGTTTTCAATCAAGGCATTTAGTTAATTTATTGTTAATCGTAGTTTAATATTATTTCACTTTAGTCCTTTACTTGAAAAACAAAACAAATATCTTTTTATATTTTTCTAGTTGCAACTTAAACCCTCTACACTTCTGAAAACACAAGAACAATGACATCATAGTCCCTGTGGAGAACGGTAACCCCCATACTTACCTTATTATTACTCCATCCGTTCCTAAAAGGTTGTCACTTATACTAAAAATAGTTGTTCCAAAGAGGTTGTCACTTTAGAAAATCAAGACGTTTTTTTTCTTTATAACACTTTTACCCCTAATTAAATATTATAATATATATTCCCAATAAACATTTAAAAAGTCGAGACACTTTATGGAGGGCATTTTGGTAATCATATGGATAATAAATGACATTTCTTAGTTTGTGTGCAAAAGTAAATATGACAACCTTTTTGGAACGGAGCGAGTATTTATCAATGATTCGTACACTTGTAGGTAGTAGATTTCTTAGGTGCTGATTTACTTACCACAACTTTGGGTACGACAAAAGGGTTTTGTAAAAAATAAAAGATTAAGGCAATTCAACAAACACAAAATACGTGAAAAGTAGAAGTGTAGAAAAAAAATACACATAATTTATCGTGGTTCGGTTCCCTAAAACTTAGTCCACTAATGATAATCCATGTCTCTTGAAGCCACGATGAGATCACAAACTTGTTACAACCACTTCAAATTCATGAAGTCTTCTCTAGTGATTTTGCTACACGAGGACTATGTATACTCGCAATACACAAAAATTTGCTTCATACCCCAGGAAGCCGTCTCTCGTACTTTATTACACGAGAATTAAAAACTCTCGTTCCTAGTCTATTAAAGATCTCCTAGTTACCATTTCAGGGACATAAAAACACCATGTAATAAAAACATTTGGGAGAATAAGCTTAAAAAAATTAATTTTTTTTTACTCCAAACGGGTTTTTATTTTGGGAGAGAAGTAAAACATGTAAAGGTAAGATGTAATAACGTGAATTAATAACGGGTTGGGGTATAACCGGAAAAACACATATTTTTGTTAGTTTTTTAACGTCATTATTGTTTTTGAGGAAATTGAGACACTATATCTTATATTAGGGCGGTTTCATATTTTCTTTTGTTCATAAGGTTTCCAGTAGTGCGGAATATTTTCTAGGGAGGTATGAACTATTCGCCCTCGAGAAACGTACATGAGTCATATAAATGAAAATATAAAACCAAAAAATTATTGCAATGTTGCTATAATTTTTTTATTAGTTATCAATAAAATAATGTTCTAGAAGGTATTAGAATGGAATTCGGGAAAAGAAAAAACCAAAAGAACCTTAGTATGTCAATATATATAAAACCAATGTGCTTAAGCATTCTTTATATTATTGTAAAATTAACACTAAAAAAGCCCATTGAATCAATAATCGCAACCCAAGAGAAAACCATTCAATCCACATTTAAGAGTTAGTATACCATATTCCAAAGATAATATATCAGGTCCATCAATGATATAATACACGATGACTTGAATTCACAAAGGCTCAAGTAATATTAAAAAAAACTATTTAGTTATATATATAATACTTATAATAAGGCTCTTGCGATAAGAAAACCCTAGCCACCATTATACAACTCCATTCTCTATTTTCTGACCCTTTGTTCCTCTATCCTTTCTCTCACATTATAATTACCTACCTATTTGCAACGATGCGTCATTACCCTATTTTATATATCTTTTATAAACAAATGTAAATTTGGTTATAATATTTGATATAGATCTAAATTTTTTTGGGAAATGTGGAACCTCTGTATTTCAAAAGCAAAAATTATGTTAAGGAGGTAACATATTCTAAAGTAACCTTTTTCTTGTTGATTTTATATGAAATATAATCATTAATATAAATATTTTCTATTGTGTATGCTTTAAACTTATTTTGTTTAGTTAACTAATCTGGAATTCCTTTTCAAATTGAATATGTCTAAAAAATAATATTTTGAAAATGATTATTATATGTTATTTGAATGTTGTCTTTCATGTATATACATAAAACTTTAAAATTGAACTTGAGTACAATTTTATTTACTTCTCATATTTAATCCTCATTACAATTACCGACTCTAATTCATATATGTATTTATAAAGATGTCAAAATTGTACAATACCATTTTTGTCTCAATTGATTCTTACAAGTTAAATTCTAATAGTCATTGCATTGTGTTTATAGATCTTCGAAATAATATTTTATGTTTCAATTTCATAGGAGGCCATATATATATATACATATATATATATATATATAATTGATTTATTTTTGTAAATAAAATAGAAATATAAAAATATTTGAGTATTATCATCAATTTTCTTTACTTTTGTACATATATTTATTAAAATTGTAATAAACTCTACATATAAATTTTTAATTATTCAGATTAAATCATTTTCAATATATATGAAATAAAATATAAGTATTTAATTCTTTGTTTTTTTTTTCCAGTTGTATGTATCTAATATGGAATTATTATTATATCAAGATTTAGATCATTGGTTATGACATTTCAATATCCCTATCCGTGCAATTACTTTGGTAAGTTACTATATTTTTTGTTTTACTATAATATATGAAATTTAAATAACTACCTTTATTGAATGATAAGAACATAAAAACACTTACACAATGAAATATATTTCTTTATAAGTTTTTCTTTGAAAAAATCAATCAATAACTTTGCAATAAATTATAGTAAATTTCATATCAAAAAAAAAGTTTATTTGTATATTTTGTATATTAAAAAATCATTGAATACATGTATGTATATTAGAGACAGATTGTTATGGTTTGGGATAAAGGTGAATCCTTCCTAGCCTTTGGAACTTTATAGTGTGTGTAATAATCTTTTAGAAAAATTAATAACCTAAAATTAAAAAAAATCATAATAATATTTATTTGAAAAACTAATAAAGGTAGGTGATCGATTGGTATATAGACTTTTTTTTTATCAAAGTTAGCTTAAGTCCAGATTCACATATATAAATTAGTTCCCCCAAACACTTTAATTATATCAATCTTTGTATATGTTTCGCATCTTATTTACAATTAGTAATGTATTCTAAATTAATTTTGAACTTTCGAAGTTATAATCCCTCCCCCCTACCCCCTTCTCCCCCTATTAAATATTAACCCCACCTCCTCCTGCTTCTGATCAGGTTAACACTTTTGTCATTTTTCAATTTTCTTCCATGAACATGTTTGATATATCATATTGATTTTATTTAATTCCTTATATTAAATTCTACACCTGAAACATTGCTCCTGTTCTATAGCATGTTGTACATCCATCATTATGCACTTGGAATCATCAAAGAACCATTTATAAATAAATTATCTCAAAAAATTGATTTGTTCCTCGACTTTAATAAACTACCAAATAAGTATACTTAAGTAAATTGATCAATTAATGTCTACAAACATTACTTGGCCTTTGATGTTTGATTCTACTAAAGTGACATGTTAATATTATGGACGATAAAACCCTTCACTCGCAATTTCTATTTTCCATACCAATGTTTTCTTCTACTGTAAAACCATCGTCTCCATTGTCCCTATGAGATTTTGCACTTATCTTTGTTATATCAGCTGCAATAGCGAATTATATGATGAAAATTAGTTGGGTTTGCAATTTCTGCCTGTGTTTTGTTCCTGACGTTTAGTTGCTGCATTGTAGATGATAACAAAAGAACTTTGTACCTATATAACCCCACCTTATTGTAAAATGTCATTATATAGTATTTATCAAAATATCGCCTAAATTTCATTAAATTGCTGCTTATCCACATTAAAAGACTTCGAACTTTACATCTACACCAGTAAATCGCAAAAAGCTATTGTCTCTTATTCATTCAAAGTCCCCCCAAACACACACATACACACACGCACATTAATAGAGGACTTGGACTCTTTTCTTTTTTTGAGTGTTAATTTCACAGAACAAACAATTCTTGCTCTCCGGTTTCATCTCACTGTAAGCTAATTAGCTGACCTCTTTTCTATTCTATTTATTGAAATGCATTTGAGTTGTATATATTTTTCATGAGTTGAGGGGAGGAGGCATGGATTTTTGGTAGGGGAACCAAGGGAAACACTGGCATTGTTTGCAAAATACCCTATACTTCAGATTAATTGCACTATATATGGGTCCCTATATTAAGCAAAATAACATATAGATTGAAAGATTTTTAATTGTTGACTTAGATTCATGGAAATATTTGACCTCGGAGGCAAATATAATCAACAAAATGGCACTACAGTTTACAGCGGTGGCCTCGGAGGCAACTTGACCAAGCTCATCTTCCAGCTCCCTTTCAACCAGCCAATAGGTGAATTAAACCCGCCTTTCTTTTATTATTAAACTAGTTATATATATTTTTAAGTCTTGATTTTTATCAGTAATAATATATTTTGTTTAATTTTACTAGTGGTGCGAAATCGATTCTGCCTTACGGTGGTTTGAACGCATAAGTAAAACACCCAGCAATGAAAGACCTAACACGTAAGTATTTGGTTGGTTTCAGGTTTAAGCTACAAGTTTTGCCTTTTTAGGATACATACATACTAATTTTGTATAGAGTAATGAAATACTAATACACAGGATCTCAAACTTGCGGGTGACTACATTGGACTTGGAGCCAAACCCTCAAGGGAATTGTCTGAACCAGTGGAAATGCAAGCAAACTTAAAAAGAAGTCGAACTTTGATAGGTACTAATTTGTTTTTTCTTTTTATCTTTCCATTTCTAACATGTTTTTTTGATGGAAATTAAACTTTATGATTATATATTTTCTTCGAAAAATTCTACATTACTAGTATATATATATAATAATAATTTTAACTAGTTGTTCATCAATATATAAAATTTAGATTTATAATATAAATTACTATTTGAAGCAATCATTAACTTATAATGTATAAAAAAAAGTAGGAATAGTATATTTTGATAGTGCTTAAAACATTAGCTTCCTTACTTTTCTCCAATCAGCTATCTCTAGCTATATAGTTTTTATTCTTGTCACAAAAATGTTTAATAAATTTACATTATTATTCTTTTGAAATGCCACAGATAGACCCCTTGACACATTTTCGCGCGAGGATCTGCAAAGCAGTAACAACATACGTAAAGCAGCCTCTTCTTGTTGGCATCCAAATTCATGGAGGAACAAGAATATCCCCTTGGATTCAGCAAAGTTGATAAATCAGGGGATGAAGCCTCAGAGAAAGCAGCTGGGATTTCAAAGGAAAAAGGGAAAGGTGTGATGCTGGAGAAGATAAGTGACCCGAATGAAAGAGGAGCATTAGTGATAGGAGGAGAGGGAAATGTTATTACAAACGACAAAGATGACAAGGGGAAAGAAATTGTGATATTACAGCCGGAGATCATGATGACGAAGACCCCAACTTTGGCTATCAATTTTTAATGTCTTTGCCTTATGGATTTGATATTTAATATGCTTTTGTTATGTTTTTGTACTCTTTATTAAGTTTTTCTTTGTGTGAACCAACATTTTTTCTTGTCTTAACTAAACTATTTTACAAAATTACTTCATTTTCATTGGAAATTATTGTTTAGACATTTTTCTCATTATATTAAAATTGTTTTGTTACTGGTCTCGAACAAAAATTCATTTTTATTGACTATATAAGTATGTGCAGATTAATAAAGAAATGTTGAAACCATAATTTATTCCTACATTGGATTTTTTATGGATAAAGGTACTTTTATACAGTTGAAGGACATATAGCTCTTTAGCAAAGAAGAACGTCCAGAAAAATAACTACCACCAGTAAAGTCAGAGGTGACTAGGTCACAACAAAGGGGTACAACTTCAAATTGATTTAATTCAAATTTAGAGGGCCCTCATTCTAACCTAGCGAAGGGAGTTAAACTAGAGAGGAGTCAGCCAATGTCTACACTCTCATTTACTTACAGGTTTTATCTATCTTTTATTTTTCTTTAACAAGGTTATTAACATGCAGTTTAAATGTTAATAACATTCTTCCAAAAACTATTTTTGCAAAGCCTTCACATGCAGTCAATGATGGTCATAGTCATTGCTAACCAATTCAACCAACTATAGGTCATAGTCAATGAACCCATAATTTATCTCGACCATCAATAAATTATACTTAATTAATGAACCTCTAGGACATCTCACGCACATATGAGTCATTGTTACTATGAAACCCTTGTTTGTAATCTTTTGGATTTATAATTTAGGCCCTAGCTATTCCACTATAGACCCGTTACCTGTCATACTTATACTTAAATATTACCCGAAGCCATCTAATATGTATTGGACCAAATATTAATGAAATCAAATATTGTGAGGTTAGACATAAATGGACATATATTATTATAGAAACTTCAAAAGTTATGTACAACTCTGGAAAATAGATAACGCAGTTACTAAAATAACAAGGAAGTTTTTGATCACTTAGACTTAAACACCGCAAAACTCTAGCCTCCTCCTCGAGAATGGGGCGACTTTCAAACACCACCAATAAAGAAAAAAATGAGTTAATCCAATCGTAAAAAAAATCCTCTAAACTTGTGTCTAGAAACTCTTCAAATTCAACTACAAATTCATATAAAGAATTTGTCCTCTAAACAAGACACGTGTATCGATAGTAAGAGAATTAAAACTTATTATCTAACTTAATTGCATATTAAAACTACAAATTATATTCATTGTAGCATTAATTAGACAGAACTTGATATCCATAACCACTTAGGAAAAATTATTATACTCTTGTCTATTCAAAAATCAAAAGTTGATTGTTATTTATGTTTCTAAGGTAAAAGAGACTAGAATTACATAATTTTAGTTGTATGAGTTGAATACTATATATATATATATTAACTTGGGGAATTACTCACCTTAACAAAGGAGGCGAGTTTTAAGACATTACAGTTACAACATAGTACTGGAGAAAATAGAGGATTCAAACTGCTTAATCTTATCATCATGAAAACGTCCACTCGAGTGCCCTTTTCTGAATGTATCCCAGATGACACCGATGCAAAGATTTTCTTAGGGTATCGACAATCAAGAGTTATTGACAGTATAAAGTTAGAAGCTACAACGCTCTTAGGTAATGTTAACCATTGTGTTATTTAAATAGAAGTGAGAATGTAAGAGATAACGTGCTAGTCAAGTAGACAAAAGGAGTTTATTAGTAACTACTATGGCGTGCTTGCCCAATTAATATGTAAACTCACTCCCTACACAATGAATATAGTTCAAAAATCTTGTGGAGAAAGGGACAGTGAATGATGTGTATTCTCCACTCAAGTATGAGGATAGAAGTATAAAAGAATGAAAGGTCTAGGGTAATAACCCTTCCCGGACAAGCGAGAAGGATAAAGAAATAAAAACTATGAGGTCCTATGTTTAGTTCTAAATAACGACCACTCTATACTGACACTACACCGCGTCTTTCTTTCCGCGACTATATTTGTAGGCGCGAAAGATGAAAAAAGTAGTCGCGGAAAACGAATTTAAACTTTACCGACTACATGTAGTCCTTATTACTTAGTCGTGAAAAACTCTTCGTTAGAGGTAATCTCTAGCGACGAAAGTCAGTTTGTAGTCGTGAAAAGGCATGTAGTCATTCACGACTACCTTGTAGTCGATAATAACTATCAAACAGCGACTACTTATGTAGTCGTGAATGACTTAAGTATTACCTGCTACTTACGTAGGCGCTGTTTTATGAGTTATTGTCGACTACAAAGTAGTCGTTAATGACTTACGTATTACCGACTACTTAAGAAGTCGGTGATTGATGATTTATTATCGACTACAAAGTAGTCATTAATGACTTAAGTATTACCAACTACTTGTAGTCGCTAATGACATTTATTTTTATATTTTTAAAAATTAAAAAATTATGATTTAGAATTATAATACCAATTAATTATTAAAAATACCAATTATAAACCAAAATAATTAATTAAAATACCAAAACATCCATAGTCAAACCAAAAGTCAGCCCAAGTCAAAACATAGTCAAAGTCATATTACATCACAAAATTAATATAAAATAAAATAAACACCAAATAAACAACTAACGGTCTGGTGGTCCTTTGTGTGTTCTAAAAATAATGCAATAAGGATAAGAGAACCACAACCGCAAGTGTACGGTTGTCCCAAGTAATATATGTGATAATACAGTTTCGTTCTCAGGGACGAAATGGTTGACTCTAATGCTTACCAAATGTGATTAATTGCACGTGAAAACAGATAAATGATTTGAAGATTGTTGTTTTGGTTTTCCAATACTAAGACAATAAATTAAAATACTAAATTAATGCAAAGATTAAACTAGATGCAAGAAAGTAAAGTGTTTACGCAAGGTAGAAAAGGCAGTACTTGAGAGACGCAAGGGTTTCACCTAATTATCATTCATTTCATGTAATGTTTAAGGGACAAATTGGTAAATATGTAATGGTCGGGATTCGGAATTCTCCTTACCCCCGTCAGGGTGGACTAAGGAGCTACTCTCAAGTGCTACAAACCCCGTCAGGAGAATTATAGTCCACTCTCAAGTGATTAAGTCTATTCTACCCAATTGACCATAGGATTAACTAATCTCATCAGAGTCTCTAAAATCTATCCTACATTCATTAATTAGATCCGTACCCAGACCTCCCCCCCCCCCCCCGTCAAGGTGATCCATTCACCACTAAATGGAATAGCCTAGATACTAAGTCGTATGATTAGTTAATTACGTCATTCATTGTAAATAAAAGCAAATTAATGAAAAATAAAATTTACCCAATTTAAAATTATAAAAATCCCAAATCCAAACACATGAAACAAAATCAAATTGGGATTAACCCATTATGCGTTCTCAAGCACTATTTAAGTTTAGCTCATAATAATTGAAATGACAAAAACTAAAGAAATAATTGAGTTCATAATGTTTTACAGAATAAAATAGAAGAACCTAATTACGGAGTTGAATTGGCTGAGAATTGAAGATATAGACAGTCTCCAGCTCTTGCTTCTTCTCTTCCTTGCTCTAGCTTCTTCTCTGGTGTCTGAGTCTTGAGGAGGGTATGTCTTGTTATGAAAAAGGTGTGTGAAAATAGAAGTCCAAAGCCCTTTTATACGCTGAAATTCGGACTAGGCTTTTCATAGAGATTAAATGAAAATTAGAAAAGCCCAAGTCCATTAATTAAGCCCAAATCCCGTAACTGCTGCACCACCTTCACTAAATCAGCTCTAAACGGCTCGTTTCAACTCGGATTGACCTCATTCCAGTTGATAAAGTTTCGTAACTCAATGGGCAACAATTTCTCTCTTAAGTAAGAGGCTAAATCTACTCTTAGATGGCTCGGAATTAGCAATCTTTATCAACTTTCCAGATTTGCAGCTTCAAGTTATCAATTCTTTTGGGATATTTCTTCTTGCTTTGACTTCATTACACGCTCTTTGACTTTATTCTTTAGTTCCTCTCCTATCTAGTATTCCAAACCTACAAACTTTTCACTAAAAACAAACCATATTACGCGCAAAAGTTTAATAAATAAAAAGACTAGAATTAAAAGAGGAAAATCGATTTATTGCATATTAACACTAAAAGTCTATCTAAATAGTCGAATAAACACCCACAATGATGTCTCACAAGGGAATACAATTAGAACATTTAGGGAGACATCAAGACCCCCAACTCAAACTTTTGTCGTCCCGACAAAGCAAAACTAAAAACAAGGGGAATGAAGTAGATGCAAGAGGAAATAGAAGTTAACAAATAAACCCTTAAGCAATCCTTAAAATAAATCTCATATAACAAAAATTAAGAACTAACATACACATACACTAATCATGCAACATCAAACACAAATAAATTCAATCATAAAATTAACTTTGCAATGCTAGAAGGTTACACTTGTACTTATCTCAATATGATGGCTATAGTTTGTTCTTCGATCCTTACTCGCTTTGAACGCTCCACTTAGTATACTCCCTATTAACTTACCATGCACCTAGGAATCACGAGGACTTTACGGTTTTAGTTTAGGCTTAGGGACAGTGTGGTATATATTTTTGGTAATTTTGAAGTAAGCTTTTGGCTCTCTCCTCACTTACCATCAACAAATGTCCACGAGCTTTAGTTTACACTCATATAATGTTCTCACGCAACCCATTTGATGCACAAATTTAGCATGACCAAGTTCGCCCAATTAATCTAAGATGATTTCCAGAAACATTCCACTTTGCCGGGTATTTATTCTTTTTCATTTTTTCTTTTTCTCTTTTTCTCGAAATTTTTTATTTTTTTATCCAGGAGAAACCGGGTTCCCGGTTTTGTGAAATCCGGGTTCCCGGATTCTACTGTCTTGAGAATTTTATTTCACTTTTTTTTAATCAGGGCAAAGGGTTACAATTAATATCATCTTCTGAATATGTGCCTCAATACAAACACATATAATTCCCTCCCAATGTAATTTCCCAAATGTGGACCCTCCACCCCAAACTCAAGCTCGAGACAGGTCTCAGGATCGTGATTCAAGTGAGGGTCATTTGGTCATGCCTAATAATCTAAGGGGATATGGGCTTATATCGTGGCGACAAAAGAAAAGGCTTAAGGCTCAAAATTGGGCTAAGATAGATAATATTCATATAAGGGATAGCAAGGTAAAAGGCTACAAATGGCTAACAAAGAACTGCCCTTATCATTTTCCTAGCTACATGGTTCGTCTCTAGTTCATATCTAAATGGGTTCTCTACTAATTTTGATCTCGCGTTCTAGAAACCAAACATTTTCCTTAAGTAAAAGCTTACTTATTTTGCATTGTTTATTAATTCTTCCTATTCATTATCTATGTTTTCATGCAATTAAAGCGTGTTTTATGTTATTCCCTAAAGTCCACTATTTACTATCATAGATTTATCAAAAGTATGCTTAAAAGGGACATTTAAAATCTTCTACAGTCAAACGCAACTCCTAATTATTTTTATGGAGAGCAAGTAAAACAAATAACATATAAAACTGGGATGAGGCAACGAACCCCACCCCAAGCTAAAAAATTAGTCGTGTCCCCACGACTCGAAAAGATTCAAAGCAAATAAACTAATCTACACAAAATGAGAAGGGATAGAAAACGTATCTTAACCAGTGCGAGGCTAGTTACCATTGTTGCGTCTAGGTTGAGGTTTTGAATTCTTCTTCATCAAGTTGTAAAGATCATTAATGGTTGTGTTAATATTGAATAAAGTGTTTTTCATCACCTCGAACTTTTCGTCAAATTTCCCACGTTTTCAGCTATTCCTAGCTCTCTAATCATCATCTCCTCTACGAAAATCTTCCCTCAATACCCAATTTTATTTCTTCATCATGTTCTTCGTACCTTTTCCAACCTTCATGGTCATCTATGATGACCCCAAACTCAAAGCTTCAAGAAATCTAAAAAGTTTTGGATGATAATTGTGATTTTGGTGTTCTTGAAGGTGTATGGATATGAATTATGGTGTATTCTGAGCTGGGTCATAATTATTTCAAGGTTTGGGAAAGGTTTAATGGATAAACTTTAAGCTTTGGTGAAAGAAAAATTGGGATGAAAGTGTGAATTCTATGGTGTTTGGGGAAGATTTGTGGTATGATTGTGTGTTTGGATGATGTTTAGAGAGATGGATGGATGATATTTTGGTGTTTTGATGATGGAATATTGATGTTTTTGTAGATTATATTCGCCATCCATGGTGTTTCATGTATGGGAGGCCAAAAGAAAGGGGAAAACAAGGTTTTCTCAAGGTTTAGGTCAATTTTCGCCGACAGAAACCGGGTACCCGCATTTTTGAAACCGGGTACCCTATTTTTTTTTGCCCCAGACGCAAGCCACCTTGCGTCAAACTTGACGCACTAACCAGAACCTTGGGATTTTTAGCTCTCGAAACCGGGTTTCCGGTTTTCGTCGATGGCGCAACTCCAGATGCGGGCTAGACGCAACTCAGACGCGATCCTTTGCGTGAAACTGCACGCACTAGTCAGAAAGTTGGAGGCTACAGCTCATGAAACCGGGTTCCTGGTTTTGCCCTTGTGTTGCGACTCATTTTCCTTCGTTTTTCATTTTTTCGACCCCAAACTCATGATCCTTTCACTCCTGAAATCATCAAAAGCACCAACCTTTCTCATTTCTTAAAAATTAAACACTAAATAAATAACCATTACTCTAATTTTCACTACGAATTGAAAAGATAATGAAAGCAATTAACTAGTATACAATTGAAATTGCTTTTGTTTAACATCAATAAGCTCGACGGGTTACCTTATGCATCATTCCTTAACATAACCCCCCAAGCAGTGAGTGAGGTTGTCAATATTTGCTACTCGAAATTTGAATCCCTTGGCTCTTATTCCAACTAATTTATCCGAGGTAACCTTTGTAACCGTGAATGGTCCTAGCCAAGATCTCTTGGATAAACGCACCTTCGGAGGAGTGTCAGGCTTTTTCATTGCAACTTCTTCGCCTATTCTGAACTCCGTTTTCTTTCTTTATTTCTTAGGTTCTTTTGGAACCTTCGTGGCACGTGCTTTGTTTTTCTTCTTTGCATGATCAAGGTGTGGACTTCCCTTAGGATTTGGAGGAACTTTAATTGGTGGTTTCTTTCTTAGCTCTCTTTCCTCCACTCCTAAGGTCTCCTCAACGTTAGTTGGCTCTTTTGGTACATGTTTAACTACATCTAAACGAAAACAATCCTCCTTGGAATCTGGAAATTTCATTGGTCTGAACACGTTGAACTTCACCTCCTCGTCTTGGATTCTCATAATCATTTCTCGTTTCCTACATCAATTAAAGTACGCCCCTTGGCTAGGAATGGTCCTCCCAAGATAATGGGGACATTCATATCCGCGTCGTAGTCAAGTATAACAAAATCAACTGGAAAAAATAATTTACTGGTGGTCCTTTGTGTGTTCTTGAAAAATGCAAATAAGGAAAAGAGAACTACAACCGCAAGTGTACAGTTGTCCCATCTGGATTCACTACATACTAGACACTTGTCGAGGAACTCATTCTTCTTGTAAAATAAAGCACAATCGTTCACGCAAACATCGATGATATTTTACCCAATACCTAAACTTTTTAACTTCCTGTATGACTCGGGCAAGGTACAGAAGTTTACCGACGACTTACGTGTCGTCGGTATTCTTTTTTTTATTGAAAAATTATATTTTACATTTATTTTTATTTGTGTTTTTCTTTATTTTAATTTTTTATTTGTTTTCCAATTTTATTTAATTTTTTTATTTTTAATTTAATATTAATAAAAGAGAATAATAAATAAAAAACATCACATATATTGATAAAAATTAAGAAACCAAGAATAGTCAAACTCCGGGAATAAAAAGTCAAACACCCGGAATAAAAAGTCTAAATATTACACATATAAAAGTCAAAAGTAATAAAATAAAAGTCTTAATAAATAACATCTAAATTAGGGATCATTCAAATCCGCATCTTCTTCTTCATTTTCATCTTCATCTCGAGGGAGTCGGGATGGTGGACCGGAGGAAGACCCGAGACGGACCTAGATTCATTCAACCCTTGGAGCATCGTCTCTACAAAATATGGAGTAGATGTTGAAGCGGTCGATTGTGTGGCTGAACCAGGTATAGGTGGCATTTCTTGATGCTCGTGCAGCTCGTTTATACCCTCTAGGATCCGCTGGAGTAGCACCGCATTCTTATGTGCAGTCGCGTCTGGAACAGTAGGAGCCTTGGGTGTCTTCTGGACGGCTCCAATGGCTGGGTCACCTCCTCTATTGTCTCCTTCATCGCACTCATTTGTTCCTCCACCAGAACATCTTCAGACTGGGATCCCACCTCGATAACCCTACCCTTCTGCTTCTCACGATAAACGCCCTGTAATTAAATTTTAATGTAATAATTAATTAAAGTATTAAAAAAATTTAAAGTTGAATAATTTTTTTAACATTATAAAAAAACACACTAACACTAGCTTGTTCCCATCTTCCGTCGCGCTAGGTACTCGTAGCTTGGTCATCCCCAAGTACTCGAAGTAACTGCCTATTGGCGGAAGTGGCACCTCCTCCTGTGTCTGCTCGTCCACAAAACTCAAGGGATCCTTAGTATCAATCATCAGCTTCTCCTACAAAATATACAATAACAAATAATAAATAAAAAATTAAATTAATAAATAACTAATAAATTATATTTGTAATATAAGAAATTATACCTCTATAATTTCATGCTGAGTCAGTGATTGGTTCCTCGAACCTGACTTGTTCGGCTTCTTCTGCTTCTGCCTATTTTTTTATTTATCTCTGCCTGAGCCTGTTACAATTCAAGTTAAAAAATAATTAAATACTAATTTAATGATAAAATAATTAAATACTAATATTACCGCTTTATTCGGGTCACGAAACAAATTACAGGTTCTCCTCCAATCGTTGGGAAGTACATCCGGAGGACACTCGTCCGTATCGAAGTAGTCAGCCTTAAGGTCATACTTCCACCGCCTGTAGGCAGTGGACTGAGATGTGGTCAACTTTCCGTTGATAAAAGGCCAATCATTTCACGCCCTCCACTCGTCCAGGTCGAAAAACTCCTCGAGTTTTCCCAGAATCGTGGTTTTGTAATGACTGGGGACGTCACTCCATCTGTTATAGTAAGGCGACACCGTTTTTCGTACTGCGGACCCCACGACATGTGCCACATGCTTCCCATACTCACTCGTGGTGTTCCAAGTATCATCGAGGATACAAAAGTCCACGGGTAAGGGCCCGCCAAGTTTTTCTTTCGCCTCTTGGGCGATTTTTAGGGTAGACACGGTTCTGGGTTGTCTTTTTCGCCTTGTTGTTAAATGAAATAGTATTAATTAATTATTAATTTATAGTAATTGAATTTTGTAGATTAATTTATATTACCGGACGATTGGTTACAATCCTGCAGGTTTCGGTTCGGATTCCAATTAGGATCCTCTCCGTTATTATCACCACTGTGTCTATTAGGCATTACAGCGGCCATCTATAATTTAAAATAATTAATAAAAAAGTCCTTATAATTTTTAAATTGCCCAAAAACCCCTAAAGTCTATTTTAATATCTTATTAATACTTTTTATATTGCAGCTAAGTCCTTATATTTTTTATAATTTCCAAAAATAATTATAAATTATTTTGTCCAACTTTTCACCGTGTTTTGTCCAAACTTG
Source organism: Nemophila menziesii (assembly GCA_029959085.1). Lineage (NCBI taxonomy): Eukaryota > Viridiplantae > Streptophyta > Magnoliopsida > Boraginales > Hydrophyllaceae > Nemophila > Nemophila menziesii. The sequence goes on along the minus strand of JARWIR010000023.1, from coordinate 6,274,976 downwards.
ATACCAGTGCATAAACCCATTTGTAAAAAGGTGGCCCCTAGCCGTCTAGGTGGGTAATCGACAATAATTTTTACAATAGTTACACGGGCAAAACATATGATCTCTATAATCTTTTTGTTGTTTAACATATTTGATAAATTCCATAACCCCCAAAAGACACTACTACAGGCGAGACTTTTCATGAGGACGCGATTCCTCGCAAAAAGGTCCCGTAATCCTCGCTAAAGCTTTTCGCGAGGAAAAGTCGTCGCAAGAAGTTCCTCACTAAAACTTCGTCGCAAGAAATACCTTGTAACGACGATTTTAGAAGTCGTCCCAAGAAGCCAACCCATTCGCGAGGAAGTAGGGTCGTCGTTAAAGGTAATGCTTTTGCGAGGAACTTTTTCTCGCTAAAGGTCATACTCTTGCGACAACGGTTCTGTCGCTAGAGGACCCTCACGTTTAGCGAGGAACTCTTTCTCGAGGAAAAGTTCCTCGCTAAAAGCTTTTTTTTAATTTTTTTTTTTTTTTTTAATTTTTTGTTTTTTTGGTTTTTTTAATTTGTTTGTAGTATAGAATAGAAAGTAATTAAATAAAATACTAAATTTAAAACAAACACACGAAATAAACCCGAAACTTAATATACATAGTAAATTAAAGTCTTAAACATTCAAAAATATAAAAATAGAATAAAAGTCTTAAACAGCCGATATAGATGAAAAGTCAACATATATATAAAAACAGTCAAAATAAACCCATGTCTTCTTATTCTTCATCTTCGGCATCTTCGGGAGCTGGGGGATCAAGCTCGTCCATTCGTTTTCCCTGCGGCATTGATTAAGCGTGAGAATGGCTTAATTCGATATTCGCCGCCTCCAAAACAGCTTCAATCTTCTCTTGCTCCGATAAGGTGGGGGCAGAAGAAGAATCTCCACACCGAGACTCGGATTCACGAACTCGGGATTCGAGAATTTCCTTCAACACCGCCTGTAAATTAAAACAATAATAAAAAATATTAGTTTGGCATAAAAAAAAGTTTTACCCCTAAACTATTTAAAATGTCAAAAATGCCCCTAATTTAATTTTTTATTTAAATTATGTTTCAAGTCTCTAAAATTACTAAAAGGAACCTAAAGTTTTATAAATGTCCAATTTTACCCCTAAACTATTTAAAATGTAAAAAATGCCCCTAATTTAATTTTTTATTTAGATTATTATTCATGTCTCTAAAACTACTAAAAGGCACCTAAAGTTTTATAAATGTCCAATTTTACCCCTAAACTATTTAAAATGTCAAAAATGCCCCTAATTTAATTGTTTATTTAAATTAATTTTCAACTTTCTAAAATTACTAAAAGGCAAAAATCAAAACACAATCTAAACACAATCTTAACACAAAAATCAAGCTAAAAATTTCATTTTCCACAACACAAATTATATGTAATTTCTCCCAAATTTTTTTGAACCAAAACAAGATAATTTTTCAAGTTTTTTACACTAAATAATCACCTAAAACCACCCACATAATTCGGAATTGACAAAAACAACATAAAGATTTCGGAATTTTAAGAAGAAAAAAAAAGGTTGAATTACATACCTTTTAATATGTAGTTTGGAGTGTTTTCGAGGATAAAAAATCCCTACAAAGTATATTCAACCACATAAACAAGTGATTAGAGTCAAAATTTGCAAAATAAAACAAAATTGATTTTGAGAAAAAAAAAATTAAATGTTGATGAAAATTACCTTTGAAATGATGTTAGAGATGTTTGTGTTTCTTGGATTCCTAGGGTAGTAATCGGCGGTGGCTAGGTGGTGGAATTTTCGCCAGATTTTTAGAGTAAAAATGGAGGTATTTTAATGGTGGGGTGTGAATGAATGGGGAAGAAGACAAGGGTTAGTGTTTCCTCGCAAAAGCTGCGGGTCCTTGCGAAAGGGTGGCTCGAATTACCATGGCGGGAATTTTGACCGCCTTTATTTACTTCGAAAAAATTGGAATTACCTTTCCCGAGGAACTTTTCCTCGATAAAGGCCCCGTACCTTTTGCGAGGGGTTCTTATTAAGAACCCCTTGCAAAAGGTAGGGAGCCTTTAGCGAGGAAAAGTTCCTCGCAAAATGTAATTCTAGATTTTTTTTAAGAATAACCTATTAATCTAATCTGATAATACACTATAATAGCTAAATAATTGTTGTATTCTTGGACGAGGTGAAGATAATATATATATATATATATACACTATTTTTTATACTTCAATTATTGGTTTCTCATATGGAAACAACAACTGTATATTCAAAACAGAAGTATTTAATGCTGTGTTTGACAAGGACTGTACGTATATAGATGCAAAATATAATATTTGAGCAAACTAGAGAATTTAAAGGTATTATACACGTGGCGTCAGCTCATCATCCCTACCTTCTTCCAAGTATTCATCCTTTCCCACGATAGTACTATCAACCACATCCTTCATTAGCGACGAGAGAAGCATTTAATGATGAATTTGACAATCAGTTCAGAGAAAGCCTATGCCTTGAAAACTTAAGTCAACTGTACTAGTCAAACTTAAGTGTTTAGTGTATTAAGTCAACTATACCAGTCAAACTTAAGTGTTTAGAGTATTAAGTCAACTATACTAGTCAAACTTATATGTTTAGTGTATTAAGTCATCTGTACTGGTCAAACTTAAGTGTTTAGAGTATTAAGTCAACTGTACTAGTCAAACTTAAGTGTTGAGAGTATTAAGTCAACTATACTAGTGAAACTTAAGTGTTTAGTGTATTAATTCAACTGTACTAGTCAAACTTAAGTGTTTAGAGTATTAAGTCAACTATACTAGTCAAACTTAAGAGTTTAGTGTATTAAGTCAACTATACTGGTCAAACTTAAGTGTTTAGAGTATTAAGTTAATTGTACTAGTCAAACTTAAGTGTTTAGAGTATTAAGTCAACTATACTGGTCAAACCCTCTATCCACCACACCCGATCACCCATTTTTATACCTTAACAGCCAGCTGTGATGCTGGGAACACAATTTATTCAGTTCTGTGCACAGCCACCACCACCGCCTCTGCTAACTTATAGCAACCCTAACTATGTGATTCAACCGCCCCTAACGTGACTAATTCAACTATACTAGTTAAACTTAAAATCCTAACTATCTGTTTATAATAAACACCTCAAGCACTTCTATTCCTAGTCACTTCATCTCCATTTTCAACTACTATTGTACAATATCTCTAACCTAAAACAGACATTTGTCCCTTCACCTGCAGAAACAAATAAACATATTTCTACACTTGAAACTCATGTGAGACGGGGTAAAGCTTACATAAAAGTGGGGCATCCTCGAATTTTAACAAGGTTCACAGTAATTGGCTATATGTCTGTAATAGCTTTAGCGAGGAAAAATTTCCTCGCGAAAAAGCCAGATTTTCGTCGCAAAAGGTCACTCTTTAACGAGGACTTTTAGTTCCTCGCAAAAGAGATCAATTTCGTTGCAAAAGGGCCACCACGGCGACGAAAAATATTTCCTCGTTAAAATTATTCTTTTTAGCGACAAAAGATTTATTATTTAATTATTTTTGAGAGACTAAAATAAAAAAAATTGATTAGCGAGGAACTTTTCGTCGTTAAAAGTTTTCCTTGCTAAAGACCCACCTTTTAGCGAGGAACACGTTTCCTCGCAAAAAAAGTCCTCGCTAGAGGTCCCGCATGTAGTAGTGACATATTCTGGCGTGAGATAATCTGTCGTATTGATCCAACTCTTATCCAACACGAAGCCATCTCTTAGCAACAATTTTATATAACTAGGCAACTACTTTCATATGAAAATAAAATAAATAATTATAACAACCCAATTAATAAAATGAATAAAAATTACATCACAATAAATAAAATAATACAAATTACAAACCAATAGCTTGGATATAATTACAAACCAATAAATACATAAACAATTTCATATAATTAATTACACAAATACAAAAATATATGAGAACGTAATAGAAATAAATGAACATATGCATGATTTACACATAATAATTAACTAGACAATCAAAAAATATACATAATCATATCTTATAGCAACTAATACACAAATCGTAATCCAATATAAAAAAATATTAAAAAGTTTGCAATTTAAAGAAAATACATTGTTTTGGTGGGAGAAATTGGAGATTGATGGTCAAGTCCCACCTTGGTAATGAATTGCTTAACATAATATTGCAAGAATTACACACGATAAAAAAATAGAATTTCAAGAAATTACCTAATATTTGTGGATGGAATTGTGTATTGAGTCTGACCCACCTTGATTATGAACTTGGAAATAGTGCAAGATAAATTGGAGAAAAAAATGGAAAAAAAATTGAATGAATTTGATTGAGGATTATGGGAAAAAATGGGGTTTTGGGATTTTTTGTGATGAAAAACAGTCTGTCCTCAATAAATACGATTCTTTTTTACTGACGAGTAACGTGTCGTCGGTAAATAAATTCATATGTCAAGCAACAAAAAAATCAAAAATAAAAAAATAAATGGCGACGACGTTTTCCTTTATTACATACGAATGTTTGTCGTCGGTAATTTAACGACGACGTGTTTCATCGGTATCCATGTGTCGTCGGTAAATTTGTATCATTATCGACGAACTATGTGTCATCGGTAATCTTGTCGTGGGTAAATGCCCGTTCTGCAGTAGTGCAAGGTAACCGTTCCTGTCTTCACAAATTATGGATAAAATATAATTATTGTAAGTAGAAAATATATAAACTCTATACTCAATGCGAAAAATCATTTTCAAACTTTTACGTAATTTCTTAAAATATGTTTAACCGCCACATAATAAATAAATTTGAGTCATTTTCAAACATGCACGTAATTTCTTGAAATATGTTTAACCGCCACAAAATAGATAATTTTAGGTTCTCTACCTACGCTTGTTGTATGTTTTGAATACGAAACGTAAGATATCTGACCATGGAGACATTTCTCTATGTATGTAAAGGAACTAATGTGAAGGAGTTGTACTTAATTAAGAGGCACGGGTACATCTTTGTTAGTTTACTACTCGGTTACTACTACTTTTATCTTATTGAAGAATATATTGAAAGATTATATTGCATTTTTGCTCCATCTTTGTAATGTAAACAAATATGCAAGTTTATTGTTTTAACTTGGGCATTATCATGCAGCAGCTAAGGGTAATCCATCATCGTCTGAACCTATTGTTATCGTTGATTCTGATGATGAGGAAGCCTACAGATTATCAAGGTAAGTAAACTCAGAATATGTTGATATAGTGTGTAATTATATATGTATATCCGCAGTTAAGATGGACTTCTCTTTTTACCTTTCAGGTAAAATTGATAAAGAATTAGCGAAGCAGTTGAGATGCGTTAGGTGGCATTTTATCTAGGAAATGGGTGGAAAGATTTCAATATAAAGGTTTCAGACTAATATTATTCTATAAACTTTGTGTATTATTGGATGAATTATACTTTATGTGTATGCATGACAGTTGAAAGACTGTGGCAACCGAATGTATGTGCCTTATTTGCCTTCTTTATTTATTATTTCTTATATCACTTAACACCTCAATTGTGTCTACCATCATATCTACAAATAGTGTTCGGCCTCGTTTAACATTTTGATAAATTATAAAAATATATATCTATACATCTTCAGAATCAATCAACATTATAAATCATTAAAGTCCTTAACAAATACCATATAATCAGAATATCAAACGGTCAGCAGAAAGAACATTAAACTTTATTAAAATAGTAATCATTTAAACAAGATACTTTTCCAATTTTATTTTATTTTTGACAAGTAAATAAATATATTAAATACAAATCTTAACATGTACAAAATACACGGGACATACCAAGAAATTACTACTCGTTAGAAAACCAAAGTAGTCACTCTTCTAGATCCGATACAAATCTAATGAACACCTACCAAAAACTTACTATCTGCCAGCGCAACAAAATACAGGTATAGTGCAAAAATAAATCGAAAAGTACAAGTTTGGATTTCTCTAATAATGTTTTTCGATAGAGGAACTATTCTTTTAAACGCCATCTTGTTACGGGCTTGTGTTGGGTGTTGAAAAGTATTTTATATAGAAATGATAAGATAATATATTGATAGATAAGAAAATAGTTTTGTTATCTATTTATTATTTCTTGTTTTGTAAATGATTCCAAATGATACAAAGTAATCCACTATATATAGGAGTAGATGATCATTTTAATCTCCTTAAATTAATTGTTAATATACAAACTTAATATTAAAGATAGATACATGAATCACCTAACAAGAGTCTAATACATTGTATTTTAAGATATCTATTACTCTTCTCCAGCGATAGTTGGAAGGTAATGTATATGAACTTGTTGTATCCTATGAAAATTAATCAACATTCTCACTCTTAACATGAAATTTTTGAATTCTCAAGAGTTCTCTTAAATGCTGAAATTTATCTCTTAGTAATGTCTTTGTAAAAATGTATGCTTGTTGTTCTTTTAATGTACAAACTTAAGTTGAATTTCTCTATCTTTAATTATATCTCGAATGAAGTAATATTTGATTGCAATGTGTCGAGTTCGACTATGAAAGACAAAAAATTCTGCCATAACAATTGTGGATATCTTGGGACATATGATAGACAAATTCTTAGAAGTTTTCATGGAAGATTTGTCGTTGTTTGGTGACTATTTTGATGAGTAACTCATCAACATTTTGAAGGTGCCAATACGATGTAAAGAGACCGGTCTTGTTTTGAATTCGGAGAAATGACTCTTTATGGTTTGAGAAGGAATTATTTGGACACAAGGTTTTGAGAAACATTATGAAGGTTGATCGTGCAAAGATCAAGGTTATCAAAACTCTACCACCTCCAATTTCCATTAAGGGTGTTGGAAGTTTTTGGGTTATGAAGGGTTCTATTGTCGCTTTATTAAAGACTTTTTTAAGATTGCTAGTTGTTGTGTAGTTTACTGAAGAAGAATATCGCATATCGCTTTGAAGAAGCATGCATGGAGGTGTTATTGTCTATTAAGGAGGATTTCATCTCTACTCCTACTGTGACTTATCCAGATTGGAATCTTCCATCTGAGGTAATGTGTGACGCTGATGATTAGCTATTATTGTATTATTGGGTCAATGCAAGGACAAGGTATTCTACACTATATTATATGAGTAAGACTTTTTTGAGTGATTAGTTGAACTATACCATGAGGTCTTCCCATTCTTCCCAGTTGTTCATGTTTTTAAATTGTAATTTAACCAACTTGGGGAAAGCAACTACTACAGGCCCCCCTGACGATATTAGAGCTGATGCACTCTCTTCTATTCCTAAAAATTTCCTTCCAATGTGCTCTATGTTCCAATTGTTTCCTAAAACAAGAGATTCAAGGCAGGGCAGTTTTCTGAGAGAAGAAGTTATTGGTCGTGGTATATCCATTTGATAAGTTTCAATCCTATCTTGTGGGAGTGAAAATTGTGGTATACATGGACCATTCGGTGATCAAGTATCTCATGGAGAAGAAAGAAACAAAGCTGCGTCTTGTTAGGTGGGTACTTTTGTTACAGGAATTAGATTTAGAGATTCGAAACCAGAAAGGGAGCGAGAATCAAGTAGCTAGTCATTTATTTATCCTCAAAGGATCCCCAATTAGCATAAGACTGGGTCAATGAGGTATTCCCTGATGAGCAACTATTTGTTCTAAATAATTCTATTACACCTTCGTACACATATATAGTGAACTTTATAGTGAGTAGATTATTTACCATGGAATTCAATCCACAACAAAGGAAAAAGTTTCTCCACCAAGTATATCAATTCTTTTGGGAGGGCCCCATCCTCTTCAAGGTGTGTACTGATCATATGATCTAACGATGTATACCGCATAATGATAATTGTGCGATAATTGCAAGTTATCGTGACTAACCTTATGAATGACACTTCAAGGATGATAGAACGACAGTGAAGGTACTACAAACTGGGTTTTATTGGCCTTCTATCCATAGGAATTGCCACGAGTAAGTGAAATCGTGTAAGAGGTGTAAATTTACGGGTAAGATATCAAGGAGGGACGAGATTGCACCATATACGTATTAGAATGATGTCTTGTCTTTTGTGATAAAATAATAGTATCACAAGACATCATTTTGGTGGGTTTTAGGACCTATTTGAGGTATTATTCTCTAATATTTGTGTGTTAAGTGTACAAATCTTAGGTACTTGGATGATACAAGTCCCCGAGATGATGATAAGATGTCGCAAAGTCATAGTGATACAAGGCCGTCGAGATGATGGTGATACAAGACCTCAGGTCAGTGTGATAAAGGACGGTAAAGCCACTATTGGAAAGCAGAAACATTTATCGGCAACATCTGGAAATCAAATTAAGAGATTCCCCACGCGCTATCGGCTAGGATTTTGAGTGATCCCTTTGGTTTTGTGATACCACTTGAAGTCAAGAGAGCGTGAGAAGTGATAGTTCATGATTTGGAGTAAAAATGAAAGAGTTCTTTGTCATTCTGATATTGTGGCTCGAATCAGACCTCATACCCTTAGAACATTTTTTGATTGACTTGGACAACTTAAATGGGTCCCTCAATCCCAAAAAACTCTTTTAAAATTAATATATCATAAATCAAAATAGGAGTTACACAATTTGGAAATTCTTAGAATAGCTGGAGCAAGAGGAAGAAGAAAAAAAAGAATTTCCACCGTTTTTCATTATTCCACACCATTCCATTCCATCAAATATTATTGTAATTCTTCATATTTTCTTGATCTACTCATTATCATTACACTTTATTTATAGTATTTCAGTTTTTGATTATGAAGTAAACCTTCAATTAGCTTGAGAAATGCATAATGTATGACCCCTAACTTTTGAATATTAATGTTCAACTGTGTTTGGGATATTGATGTCTCCTCATTTGTGATAATATAATATTCTTCAGAGACATCATTTTAGGCTTATTTATTAGTTTATAGGTTGATTTTAGCTTTGTTTAGTGCACTTTCCTATTTTGGGTCTTGATTTAGTAAACATAATATTTTTATAGCATATTGGGTTTAATTTTTTATTTAGTGTGAAGCTTTAAAGATAATTATGGAGATTAATTAGAGTCCAAGTCAAAGACTACAAGATATGGAAAGAGATTTGCATGGTAATTGGAGATAAAGAAACAAAAGCTAAAAAAGATGGAAAAGGAAAAGCTGCCTAAATCATGGATTCTACATACACGTCTAAAGATATGCGTTTTTACCTAAGAAATAGGCCGATTTTGGTAATTTCCTTCTCTATGGTCAAGATAATTCTGTTGCGATTCTTTTGGTATCTTATGGAGCTCAAACTGACCAATAACGAAGAAGATATGCTCAAAACGGTCCAGCAGTGTTTATCTTTATTTCCATACGAATTTGAGTTGGACTAGGAGTCCATTACTTTCCTTCTCCTTCAAGAAAACGAATTAGGTCTTCCTATACCCTATAAATACAGCCTCTTAACACTCTAAAATCATCCTTGGCCAGACCCTAAGGCCAAGAGGAAGCTGGAACACAAGAGAAGAAGTCTGGAGGGAGCTGTGCATCAATCATGTCTCCTTCAACCTCTTATTTTGTAATTCTTTTCTCTTCTTTTCTTTGTATGAACTAATTCTCTTAGCTTAGGTTTTCCATAATGTATAAACTATGAATTCTAATTCTTCTATCTAAGTTCTTTGGGAATTATATGTTTTAATCTGATATTAGCTACTTACCTTTATATTTGATTATGTGTTTTGAATTAATGATTGTTTTCCTTGCTAGTGCACGAGTATAGGATTACCTTAATAGTAGTTAGATGGTCACCGTAACTGGGTGTTTAACTATTGAACCACCACATAACGTCTAGTGTCGATAGCAGTTCTGACAAAACATACTTCTAACTAGATAGTCATTAGGGTTTGTTTTAATCACCGTATCACCAAGATTGCAGTATTTGCTTAGGGCCTTAGTGGCGTTTGATAACCCTATTTGAAATCACTTCTTGGTTGTGACGTAGCCCCCTTAGTCTCTCTCAAGGTCCAAGCTTGGGGAATTTAGAATCCTGACTAAGTATACCAAGAGCTAATATTCTCCCTTATTAACTAGATTCATAGATAGAATTAGAAGGATTAGTGCATACTAGTAAAACCTAAGCTATATCTTTCATACTATCTTCTTTCCTTTCCTGTTATTTATTTTCTGTCATTAATTTAGTAGTTTAGTTTTCTTATTAAAAACCAAATAAATATCTATCTTTCTCTTCTTTCTACTTGCGTATTATTATCTATCTTTAATATCTACACTTGATAATTTGCATAAGTTCTCTCTAACTTTCGTCAGTCCCTGAGGAACGAATCTTCTTATCATTAAAACTTGCATACGTCCTGTAATACTTGCAGTACCGTGTTAGTTTAGGGTGTGTATTTGCACTTATTTTATACATCTTTTTATCACACCTTAGGCCCCACCAAGTTTTTGGCGCAGCTGCCGGGGACTACATCGTTAGTCCTTGTGCAATTATCTTGTGCTTTTATTTTAGTTAGTTCTATTTTACACTTTTCTTTTTAGTTTTTGTCTTTACAGATTCTTTTAGGTGAGAGCAGATTTATTAGGAAATAAAGGTTTCGTGCTATTAGATCCTGATGAAGCTAATACAAGATGGAATCTCTAAAGCTCAAGGAGTTAAGCCAACAACTTGAGGAATTACGAGAACAATCGCGAAAACTAGCTCAGAGGAATCTAGTACATGCCTCACCTTCATGTACTAGTTGTGGAGCAAGAGATCACTCGTGGGGACATTGCATGAACAATCCAGCCTCAATTTCCTTCATGCCTTATCAAAGAGACCATTATTATGATGGTTATTATCAATCTCAAGGAAATTACGCTGACCATCAACCCCCACAGATTTACAATTGGGTCGGAGATCAACAGAATTATAATCATAATAATCACTATTATGATAATTATTATCAACCACGACCACAATCTTACTATCCTCCACAACCTATCTATCAAGAAGCGCCGATTTACAATGAAGCTTATCAAGAACCACATCCTTATTCAATGCAGCAAACCATACAAGAACAACCTCCGAGTTTGAATTCAAGCATGGCTAAGATGATGAACCTAATTGAAAAGATGGAGAATAACCAGCAAAGAATCCAAAACTCGGATGATGCGATTGACAAGCTTATGCAGACAATGTCACAAATGGTGAAAAAAACTAAAATCCTTGCAGAAAGGCAACTCCGAAGTGATACTACTACTCCAGAAAACAATGTTTGTCATGCAGTTGAATTAGGAAGTGGAAAACAACTACCTCCACCAAGACCAGAACCAGAACCAGTCCCTATTCCAGAGACGGGGGGAGAAAAAACAATAGAAGATAAGGTCGAAGAGGTAGTTGAACAAAGAAGTGTCCAAGAGAAGACACCAGAAAAGAAAGAGAGCCCAGTGGTAACCAACACATGTCCTCCTCCACCATTTCCTTCACATGTCAGAAAGGACAATGACCTGGAATTCAAGAAGTTCGTTGACATGATGAACAAGTTAAAGATCAGCAGCCCGTTCATAGAAGCCCTCACAAGAATATCAAAATACGGTCAATTCATGAAGGACATTCTTTCTAACAAACGAAGATTCGAGATGAATGGGTTACCAGAGGAGTGTAATGCTACACTTGAAATCGATTTACCACTAGATTCACCGCTTCCCACGAAATCTTGGATGGCACCATCCATGATTATAAAGAATCGAGCTGAAAAGTTCGTGGGAATTAAAGGAAAAGGGTGGAAATTTCGTCATCCTTAATCGAGGTAACACGTCTGATGTCTCCTCATTTGTGATAGATTTATGTTAAGATGAGACATCATTTTTAGTGTTTTAGAAGTCAATAATGTCGATTTTCTTGAGTTTTAGTGCACTTTCCTATTTTGTGTCTTGATTTGTAGAAATAATATTTTTAGAGCATATTGGGTTTAATTGTTTATTTAGTGTGTAGCTTTAAAGATAATTATGTAGGTTAATTAGAGTCCAAGTCAAACACAACAACTTATGGAAAGGGATTTACATGGTAATTGGAGAAAAGGAAATAAAAGCTAAAAAGATGGAAAAGGAAAAGCTGCCTAAATCTGGGATTCTGCAGATCACGTCCAAAATATGCGTTTTTACCTAATAAATAGGCCGAATTTGGAGATTTCCTTCTAAAGGGCCTAGATAATTCTGTTGCGATTCTTTTGGTATCTTGTGGAGCAAAATCGGACCAATAACGAAGAAGATACGCTCAAAATAGTGCAGCAGTGTTTATCTTTATTTCCATACGAATTTGAGTTGGGCTAGAAGTCCATTACCTTAACTATTCCTCAAGAAAACGAATTAGGTCTTCTAAACACCTATAAATACACCCTTATATCACTTGTAAATGATCCTTGCCTCATAGTAATTAGTTCTTAAGGTTTTATTCTTCCAGTTTATTGTAGAGAGCAAGATGATGTCTTTTGTAATTTCTTTTAGTTTATTTCCATCAGGTATGAACTAAACCTCCCATAGTTTGGGTTTTGCATATGTATAATCTATGAATTCTAATTCTTCTATCTAAGTTTCTTTGGGAAATATATGTTTTAATCTGATATTAGCTACTTACTTTATATTTGCTTATGTGTTTTGATTTAATGTCTTTCCTAGAATTGATCACTTTAAGATTGTTTTAATAGTAGTTAGATGGTCACCGTAACTGGGTGTTTAACTATTGAACCACCACATAATGTCTAGTGTCGATAGCAGTTCTGACAAAACATACTTCTAACTAGGTAGTCATTAAGGTTTGTTTTAACCACCATATCACCAATTGATTGTAGTGTGCTGGATAGGGCCTTAGTGGCATTTGATAACCCTATTTGAGTCCTCGTCTTGGTTGTGCCGTAGCCCCCTTAGTCGCTCTCAAGGTCTAAGGTAGTGGAATTTAGAATCCTGACTAAGTATTACCAAGAGCTAATATTCTCCCTTATGAATTAGATTTATAGATAGAATTAGAAGGATTAGTGCATACTAGCAAAACCTAAGCTATACTTCTCATCTCATATTCTTTATCTTTTACTTTATTGTCTTTATTTTCTTAGCTTTAATTTAGTTTTAATTCATAAACCCAAATATTTATTTTCTGTCTCCTAGTTATTTACTTTTACTCGTTATCTGTTCCTACGCGTTTAACACACTTAAGTCCCTGAGAACGAACTCTACTTATCATTAAAACTTGCATACGTCCTGTAATACTTGCAGTACTGTGCCTGTCTAGGGTGAGAGTGCATTGTTTTCCATACTTAAATTGATCTTATTTTTATCACACCCTAGGCGACACCAAGTTTTTGGCGCCGCTGCCGGGGAATTGTGTCTCGTTAGCGTGTGGGTTATCTATTTCGAGTTTTAGTTTTTAATTAGTTTTTACTTTTCAGTTTTTAGTTTAGTTTTAGTCTTTATTTTTCCAGATTTACGCTTGGGTTTGCTTTAGTCTTTTTCAGGTTTCACAGCGTTTAATTCTTGGCCTCCCTTATCGGAGCCTGAGAGGAGCTTCAGACCTTACAACAAACGAGTTCGTGAGGAAAGAGCCTTGAAAAGAGTTATGGCATCCCAAAGAGATCCACCAGTTGGAGGAGGTCAACAATTAGGTGGAGATCCACCTCTTGGACCACCTCTCGGTCAACAAGAGCTACCACTTGGTGGAAAAGAAGGACAACAACAACTACCAGTAGGAGGAGGTAATGGGCCGAATAACCTCAATAATCAACAGAACCGAGTTGAACAAGATCTACCTGGCCTTAACGTACCATTCCATGTTCAACCCATCGGTTACCTCCCTCCTGAGATTCCGAATATCAAATTGAGACCCGATCCGGGTATGCTTAGTCAATTTCAAAGTTTCGGACTCTACACTGGTACAGCTATTCAAGATCCGGTAAAAGCGATTCAGAAGTTTATGCAGATTTGTGATGCCTACATTACTCCTGGCATTACACGCGAGCAACTGTATTGTCATATGTTTTCGTTTTTCTTGACCGGAAGAGCTAGCGATTGGCTAGAAAGACAACCACATGGAACCATTCACTCTTGGAGAGAACTTCAAGCCGCATTCTTTAACCGATTTTATCCGAAGAGCATGAGACTTAAAGATCAAGCCAAGCTTGCAAGATTTTGCCAAGAAGATGGAGAAACAGTGGGAGAAGCATGGACAAGGTTTCAACAAAAATTAATTAGATGTCCACTCCATGGTTACACACCTGCTCTACAACTTGCTATGTTCTATGAAGGTCTTAATGATAAAGGTAGAGAAAAGGTGGATAACATTGGAAAGGGTAATTTTGTGTCCATGAATCACAATGAAGCTTCCGAGGTGTTGGAAAATATTATGGAACAAGAAAGAAGTTGGCCTTCGACGCGAGCTTCAACAGCAAAAACCCGAGGAACGCTTCGTTTAGATGCTGAAACAGCGAATTCAGCTCAAATATCCTCTTTAGAAAATCAAATCAAGGAGCTGAGAATCGCGATGGAGAAGAATTTAGCCACTACAAAGGTAGTTCAAGAAGCACAAGGTTGTCAACAATGTGGAGTTAACGATCATTCATGGGAAGAGTGCGAATCAAATCCGCAATCTGTTTACTTTATATCCAACCGATGGGGCAACCGCAACCATCCGGGTATGCAGTATTCAAATCCACAAGGGGCCGCTAATCCTTGTCAATATCAATCGCGCCCCCAGAACAACTCTTACCAACAGAGAGGTCAGTACCAAAACCAATATCAGAATAGACTTGCTCCTCCACAACAACCTGCTCAAGACGCCTATACCGATTCGTTAGAACAAAAAGCTTTACCTCAATATCCGCAAGAAGGGTCTATGGACAATACACAGATAGTACAAGCTCTAGACCGTTTGAACACGACTATAAACGCGCAAGAAGAAAAGGTCAGAGGACATGATGCCATACTTCAGATGCTAACTACTCAAGTGACACAGTTAAACAAAGTGTTAACAAGTGTTGTAGAACAAAAGGAAGTAAAGGCAATCGAAGGAGGTGAAGATAAGGATGAGTTCGAAGCTTGCAAGGCTATATGTCTTGAGATTACGGAAAAGAAAGAGGAAGCACCACATGCTGCCATTAGTGCCGTGGAAGTTCCCAGCCATGAAGAAGAACCAACCGAGTCTAACCCCGAGGAATCTGACTGTTTAGAAGTTTGTCTGGAGGACGATCAAGAGAGAGACGAGTTCATAGAATGACTGAGGAAGGTGCAAGAGGAGATTCGATCGGTAGTAGAATATGCAGCCGAGTTGGCTAAAGAGAAAGAGGAAGAAGCCTCAAAGGAGGAATCGAAAGATGTAGTGGCACCTGCTGTGCTAGAAGAGAAAGAAGAAGAGAAGGTGGAATCGCCACCTATTGCTCAACCAGTGTCATCAACTATTTCTGATACAAATCCTAACGATAACACTGTTCTCAAGACATTTGTAGAGGCGTACCAACCTGAAAATATCAACGCCCAAATGCTTGAGATTGCGAAGAGAGGACTTACACCGCAACAAGTTTTTACGCAAGTTATTCCTGAAAAAGAGGCGAGTGTAGAGATCCCAAGAGAGAACCTGAGGGTTTCAAGAAGAAGTGAGAAAGAGCTACCAACAAAGCTTAAAGATCCGGGAAGTTTCAACCTTCCTATTCAATTACATGGTAGGTTCAAAGTGAAAGCGATGTACGATGTGGGTTCTGGTGTGAATCTTATGCCTAAGTCCGTGTTCGAGAGACTTGGACTTCAGAAATCAGAGAAAACTCCAGTGAAGTTGCAGTTTGCTGACAACTCAGTTAAAAGGACATGGGGAACAGTGGAGGACGTCTTAGTCCGTGCAGGTAATATCGCCATCCCTACTGACTTTGTTATTCTTGAGTTTGATGCAGATAAGCAGGTTCCGATCATACTTGGACGGACTTTCATGGCCACAAGCCAAAGTGTGATCAACTTCCAAGATGGGACCATCACCCTTCATGCTAAGAATGTATCTGAGACCTTCTATGTCTTGGGTAAGAAACCAAGGAAGTTGGATCCCACCGTGCCCATCATCCACAGCCTTTCACATCACAAAGTCCCTCCTGAGGAAATCCACTTAAAGCCTGTGGATACTGAGCCAAACATTGAGTTTGGGGTTGGCCATGAAGTCCTATGGAAAGCTCACAAACGCGAGAATAGGCCACGAAGTTTCAAAGACTCGTGGATGGGACCATTCATTGTCACTAAGGTTGTTTCAGCCAAGGTGATAGAAATTCGCCCCAAAACTGGGGTCAAGCGCAGATTAGTTGACATTCATAGCCTTACTCGTTGTTGGGGAGGCTATATTCGCAAATCTTGACAGAGGTAACACGTCTAACTTTGAAAGACGTTAAACAAAAGTGCTGTTCGGGAGACAACCCGAAGTTTTTTTTATGACTTTTACGTTTTTAGTTTAGTTTATTTTAGTTGTTTTTAGTTGATAATGCATATTTGAGAAAGGTATTAGTGTTTTTGGTGTGTAGGAATTGGAGAAATCGAGTTAGGGAACGCGAGGAAAATTTTTGGAGCGCAAGAATACACCCCGCGGACTACCCCACGGACTACCCCATGGTCTGCAGGGATGGTCCGCATGGTCAAAAACCCGTACCACGGGTTGCTACCGCGGGTTCGATCCAGAAACAAGAAAAAAATTCACGGACTACCCCACGGTGCACCGCGCCATGGTCCGCGCCCCAAAAACCCGTACCACGGGGTGAGCACCACGGGTATTTTGACGGAGTCCACAACAGAAGCCGCGGTGTACCCTCCGGTGCACCGGACCCTAGTCCGCGAGTCAAAAACCCGTACCACGGGGTCCTACCACGGGTTTAGGTCAGAAAGCAAAAAATTTCGAGCATCAGATGTCGCGGACTACCCTGCGGTGTACCCCATGGTCCGCAGGGGTAGTCCGCAGCGTCGCCAGAGGAGAGAGAAAGTTACGGGATTGAGTTATAAAGGAGGTATTAAGCTTATTATTCCGAATTTATTAAACCTTAACCCTCTCTTTCTTCTCCACAACTCTCCTAACTCCATTGAAGCTCATCAAAACCTTCACCAATCACCAAAACACTACCCAATCATCAAGAAAAACACATCAAAATCCTTTCTCCATATCATTACAAGAGAGATTCAAGCTACCAATCATCACCAAATTCATTCAATTGAAGAATCAAAGAGCCAAATTTCACAAATTCATCACACACAATTTCTAAAATCCAAGCCTACCCATTACAAATCATCCTCACCCACATAGAGATTCATCACCAATTCACCCATCCTAGGCCAAATCAAGCTTGTTCATCCATTAATTCAAGAGTTTATTTCAAGGGTTGCTAAAGCTTTGAGTTGGGGGTTAATTGAAGATGACTAATAGAACAACAATCTTATCTAGCAAGAGGGAGGTGAAGAGTAACAAGGGATTGGATTTAAACAAGAAGAAATCAATAGACAAAGGTGTTAGTTCTAAATCAAAGGGTAAAGAGAAAGTGAAGAAGAGTGGGAAACCTTCGTATGATAGTAATTGTAAAAAGCTTTATTATTATGCAAAGGAGAGAACTCAACCTCAACAAGATCTTATACCTATAGATAAAGTGGATACTTCAAGAGCTCTGAAGATTTCTGCGGAGAAACAATTAAAAGAACTACCTTTTGCTTATGAGAAAGTATTCAAGGAAGAAATTAGAGATGGAGAATACAAGAGATTCTTTGAGCTTGGTGAGAAATTGGGTTGGTCTACGTTCATGGTAAGCCGTTCTGAATTATGTCATGAATTAGTTTTGGAGTTCTATCTAGGCCTCTTTAGCCAAGATAGTAATTGTGTTCCGATTAGAGGAAAGTTAGTTCCTTTCACAGTTGAGGAGATTAGGAACCACTTCAAGTTTAAGAAATTGAAAGGTTGTTGCAAATTTGAAGAAGCAGTTGCTAAACGAAAAATATTTGATGAGGAATTACTTTTTGAGCATGTTTTAGACAAGGAGAAAGTGCAATCACATAAGGGAGAATTGAAGGCACCTTGGCCTTACAAATATCTTCAAGCAGATGCTAGAATTTGGCACAATTTCCTTATTCCTAATGTCTTTGGAAACACACGAACTTTGGAGGTGACTATGAGGAACGCGCTACTGTTGGACTGTATTTTGAGAGGAGAAGAAGTTGATGTGGCACAGTTGATCTATGAGGAGGTGATACGATTCTCGGTCTCTCCTAAATCGGTTTATAATGTTAAATTTCCAACTATGATCACGTGTCTTGTGCGAAAAGCGAATGTAGTATTGGGTGAAGAAGAGAAACTCGAGTTTAAAGCAAGTTATATTGATAATGCATGGATCAAAGAAAGTATTCGAAGAGCGGGTTCTACTCAAGTCTCGAAGGAAGAAAAGGAGCAAAATTGGCAAGAGAAGATGGAGGAGCGTTTAACGAAATTTGAAGCAGCTCAAACTTCTTTAGTCAATGATGTGGCACAAATCAATGCTAATCAAGTGCACATCATGAAACTCCTTGAGCAATTAACGAAAGGTCCAGCAATTCCAACCTTGGATATCAATGATGCGAGGCAATAGCCTCAAGAGTATGTTCTCTTTCTTCCTTACCATTTCTGTAAATATGCCTATCTGCTAATTTTAATTTCTGTTTTTCGAGTCTTTTTCGAGTCGTGGGGATACGGCTCCATTTTGAGTTGGGGGTGTGGGGATTCGTTGTCTCTCATCTCAATTTTTCTGTTTTTGGGTGAAATTAAAATTTTTGATACATGGGATTTAGATGTAGAGTGTGTTTAATAGCTTGAAAGCATAAGCTCAGTAGATTAATGATAGTAAGTGATATGTTTATGAGCTATGTATTTGTATGCTTTGAGTATTTGCAGGAAAACACACGTTGATAGTAAAGAAAAGATTAGTGAGCAATGCGATAGAAAGTATGTTCGATCTCAGGGAACCTTGAGAAGTGTGTAGGCCGTGAGATCCAAGCTAGTTGAAAAACCATTTGATGAAAGTGCTAAAGGTAAGATTTTCTAAATTACATAGTGTAGAAAGTGATCAAGGTGGTTCTTTCATATTTGTAAGCCTTTGAAGCCTTTGTATACCTCCTCACCTCGTGATTTTTGATTTTATATGCTATATCCTTCTCAGCCCCTTCTAGCCTTTCTAATGTTTTTTTTTTGAAACACGTTATAAGCCATATCCTTTAGATTTTAGGACTTTTCCATATGACCCGCACTCGAATCGCGATGCTTAGACAGTTGTTTTAGAGCTTGAGTTTGGGGTGGTGGGTCCACCATTATGGGAATTGATATTATGTTGGGAATTTTGAGCTTATAAATTGTGCTTTGTGCTTTATATTGATTGATATTTCACAGATTTGTATTGTAACCCTTTGCCGGGGTAATAGTGAATGAAAAAGAAGCTTCGAGCTAATATTGCCAACAAGGGCATTAAAAGAAAAATATATATATGAGAAATTAGCATGATATCTCAACATTAAAAGAGAGTCATAGCTATAAAAGAAAAATTGATTTGAAAATATATATATATATATATATATATATATATATATATATATATATATATATTCGGACCGGCAAAGTGGATTTTTATGTGAACATCTAAAGCTTTTAGTTGGGTTATTGGGGATGCTAAATTATGCATCAAGGAATTCATTGGGTTGAGTGAGAAACGTTTTATGAGAGTAACTCAAGCTCTAGGGCGATTCGTTGATGGCTAGTGAGGAGAGAGCCAAAAGCTCACTCCAAATTATCCAAATATACTATCATACCGTCCCTAAGCCTACATTACAACCTTAAAGACCTTGTGATTCTTCGTTATGTAATTGAGAAGTGATTGAGCCATTAGAGATTAGTTAAATGGATCCTTGGATACTAGTGAGGTTTGATGAACAATCTATAGCTCTCTTGGGGAACTGAGTAAAGTCCCAATCCTTCTTACATTGCGAAACTAATCTGATCTTGAATTCAAGCTGTGTTGACTATGGATATGAGAAGTGTACAGGTATGTAGTTTATGAATATTATTGCATGAAATTTTCTGAGTTATGTGCTTTAGGTTTATTCTATATATTCTGCTATGCTTTTTCCCTTGTGTTGAGAATTTTTATAAGTGTGTTTTTCTAGACTTCCCTATGTTTTTATCTTTTATTGTATCGGGACGATACAACTTTGAGTTGGGGGTCTTGATGTCTCCTCATTTGTGATAGATTTATGTTAAGATGAGACATCATTTTTAGTGTTTTAGAAGTCAATAATGTCGATTTTCTTGAGTTTTAGTGCACTTTCCTATTTTTTGTCTTGATTTGTAGAAATAATATTTTTAGAGCATATTGGGTTTAATTGTTTATTTAGTGTGTAGCTTTAAAGATAATTATGGAGGTTAATTAGAGTCCAAGTCAAAGACAACAACTTATGGAAAGGGATTTACATGGTAATTGGAGAAAAGGAAATAAAAGCTAAAAAGATGGAAAAGGAAAAGCTGCCTAAATCTGGGATTCTGCAGATCACGTCCAAAAATATGCGTTTTTACCTAAGAAATAGGCCGAATTTGGAGATTTCCTTCTATAGGGCCTAGATAATTCTGTTGCGATTCTTTTGATATCTTGTGGAGCAAAATCGGACCAATAACGAAGAAGATACGCTCAAAATAGTGCAGCAGTGTTTATCTTTATTTCCATACGAATTTGAGTTGGGCTAGAAGTCCATTACCTTAACTATTCCTCAAGAAAACGAATTAGGTCTTCTAAACACCTATAAATACACCCTTATATCACTTGTAAATGATCCTTGCCTCATAGTAATTAGTTCTTAAGGTTTTATTCTTCCAGTTTATTGTAGAGAGCAAGATGATGTCTTTTGTAATTTCTTTTAGTTTATTTCCATCAGGTATGAACTAAACCTCCCATAGCTTGGGTTTTGCATATGTATAATCTATGAATTCTAATTCTTCTATCTAAGTTTCTTTGGGAATTATATGTTTTAATCTGATATTAGCTACTTACTTTATATTTGCTTATGTGTTTTGATTTAATGTCTTTCCTAGAATTGATCACTTTAGGATTGTTTTAATAGTAGTTAGATGGTCACCGTAACTGGGTGTTTAACTATTGAACCACCACATAATGTCTAGTGTCGATAGCAGTTCTGACAAAACATACTTCTAACTAGATAGTCATTAAGGTTTGTTTTAACCACCATATCACCAATTGATTGTAGTGTGCTGGATAGGGCCTTAGTGGCGTTTGATAACCCTATTTGAGTCCTCGTCTTGGTTGTGCCGTAGCCCCCTTAGTCGCTCTCAAGGTCTAAGGTAGTGGAATTTAGAATCCTGACTAAGTATTACCAAGAGCTAATATTCTCCCTTATGAATTAGATTTATAGATAGAATTAGAAGGATTAGTGCATACTAGCAAAACCTAAGCTATACTTCTCATCTCATATTCTTTATCTTTTACTTTATGCTCTTTATTTTCTTAGCTTTAATTTAGTTTTAATTCATAAACCCAAATATTTAATTTCTGTCTCCTAGTTATTTACTTTTACTCGTTATCTGTTCCTACGCGTTTAACACACTTAAGTCCCTGAGAACGAACTCTACTTATCATTAAAACTTGCATACGTCCTGTAATACTTGCAGTACTATGCCTGTCTAGGGTGAGAGTGCATAGTTTTCCATACTTAAATTGATCTTATTTTTATCACACCCTAGGCGACACCAACGTCTAACTTTGAAAGACGTTAAACAAAAGTGCTGTACGGGAGACAACCCGTAATTTCTTTTATATTTTTACGTTTTTAGTTTTTAATTTATGTTTAGATTAGTTAATTTTAGTTGATATTGCATATTTGAGGAAGGTATTAGTGTTTTTGATGATTAGGTATTGGAGAAATCGAGTTAGGCGAGCAAAATTTTTCGGAACGGAGAAACTTCGGCAAGTCATATCTTTGCGCTAGGATGTCGAAATCAGGTGATCTTTGAGCCTAAACTGCATAACTTTTCGAGATCTAGCTGATGGGAAGGTTTTTGCCAAGTGCGGTACACCGGACCTCAGCCGCGGTGCACCGCAGGGTAAAAACCCGTGCCACGGTAGCAGCCACGTGTTGTGTACAGAAAAGAAAAAAAGAAATAGCTGATGGGTCCGGTATACCGGACCCTATACCGCGCCATGCACCGCACAAACACGTGCCACGGGGTAGGTCCACGGGTATTTTGACGTAGGAGGCGCGGAGCACCCCCGCGGTGCACCGCACCATGGTCCGCAAGCCAAAACGCGTGCCACGGGGTCCTACCACGTGTATCATCCAGTGGGGAAATTTTTTTCGAGCAACAGAAGCTGCGGTATACCCCGCGGTATACCCCATGGTCCGCAGGGGTAGTCCGCACGAGCCGCCAGAGAGAGAAGAGAAAGGGTTTCAAGTGTATAAAGGAGTTATTAAGCTTTTAATTCCGAATTTATTAAACCTCAAGCTTCTCCTTCTTCCCTAAACCTCTCCCAACTCCATTGAAGCTCATCAAAACCTTCACCAATCATCAAAACACTACCCAATTACCATGAAAACACATCCAATTCATTCTCCACATCATTACAAAGAAGATTCAACCACCTATATCATCCCAGAACACCTTGAATCCAAGAATCAAAAGCTTAAATTTCAAAAATTCATCCTACAATTTCTTAAATCCATACCAATCCATGAAGAATCCATCTTACCCACATAGAGAATCATCATCAAATCACCTTTCCTAACCCAAATTAAGCTTGTACAACCAATAATCAAGAGTTCCAAATTTCAAGAGTGGTTAAAGCTTTGAGTTGGGGGTCAATTGAGATGATTAAGAGAACATGAACATTATCTACTGAAAGGGAGATGAAGAAATCAAGGTATTGGATCTAATTGAGAAGAAATCAAGTGAGAAATGTCCTAGTTCCAATTCAAAGTGTAAAACAAGTCAAAAGAAGAGAGGTTAGCATGCTGTGTTGATGAGCAAAAAGATTCCAACTTTAGTGAAGAAGACAACACAACCTCTATAGATCAAAGACCTTATACCCAAAGCTTCAATGGCCATGACATCTTCTCCGAAGTAACAATTAAAAGAACTACCTTTTTCTTATAAGATAGTATTTGAAGAAGAAGTTGAAGGAGAATACATGAAGATTCGTGGAGATTTGGAATGATGCGGTTGTTTGTGAATTGTATTATGTGAGGAGAAGAAGAAGATCTGGCACAGTTGATCTATGAGGAGGTGATACGAATTTTCGATCTCTCCCATGACATTATTTAATGCAACATCCTATTATGATCACGTGTCTTGATCGAAAAGCGAATAAGAAGTTGGGTGAAGAAGATACATTAGAATTTAATCCGAGTATCGACAAGGCGAGGTAATAGCCTCGAAGAGTATGTTTTCTTTCTTCCCTAACATTTCTTTATGTGCAATATGTATGCTAATTTTAATTTTTTTTTTCTTGAGTCTTTTCCGAGTCGTGGGGACAAGGCTCATTTTTGAGTTGGGGGTGGGGATTCGTTGTCCTCATCTTCCTTTTTGTTTTTACATAAAATTTAAAATTTTTTGGGTTGAATTAGGCATAGAATATCTTTGAATGTACCTATTTAAGCATGATTTTACTAAGGTCAATGATAGTAAGTAGTATGTTTTTGAAAGATGTCATAATTTTGTTTAGATGCATGTATGAAAACATGAAATAAAGGATAGAAAAGTTAAGGAGCAATGCTAAGAAGTATGTTGAAACTTAGGGATAGTTATTTGGTGTGTAGAACGTGAGGTTTAAAATTAGTTGAAAACCCACTTGTCTATGAACTATTAGTTAAAACGTAACGAAATCCGGTAGTTAGAAAAATGAATAAGGCAGTTCTTTCATGATTAAAACACTTGAAGCCTTTATACTTTCTCACCCTTTTATTTGATTATTGTTATTTATCCGTCTTAGCCCATCTGAGCCTTCCTAAAGCCTTTTATTGAACCACATTATAATCCATACCCTTAGTTTGTAGGACTTATCTATATAACCCGCACTCGAATCGCAAAACCTGAGACAACTCGTTTTAGAGCTTGAGTTTGGGGTGGTGGGTTTCATCATTTGGGAACTTTGGGATTTGGGAATTATAATTGTGATTTTATTGATGATGATTTGTTATTATTGTAACCCTTTTTCGGGGTAATAGTGAATGGAAAAGAAGCTACGAGCTAAAATTTCCAACAAGGGCATTAAAAAGAAAGAATATATATATGAAAAAAAATAGTGTGATATCTCAGCATCAAAAAGAGAATCATTGCCATACAAAAGAAAAAAATTGATGTAAAAAGAAAATATATATTCGGACCGGCAAAGTGGATTTTATATCATCAAAGGTTTTAATTGGGTTATTGGGGATGCACATCAAAAACATCAATAAATTGGGTTGAGTGAGAAACATCTTCAAGTGAAAACTCAAGCTCTAGGGCGATTCGTTGATGGCTAGTGAGGAGAGAGCCAAAAGCTCACTTTTCATTATCCAAATATACCACACCCGTCCTTAAGCCAAGTTATAACCAAGACCTTAGGATTTCTAACTACTAGATGGAGAAACAATTGAGCTATTAGGTGGTAGGTAAGTGGACCACTGGATGCAGAATTTGGGACCTATGAACAACCTATAGCCCTTAACCTGAACTAAGTTGTCATCCTCTCCTTCTGGCATTGCGAAATTAATCTGGACTTGAATTTATGGATTGTTGAATACATGTATATTAAGCATCTTTGTGCATTATTTCTTGAGCATTACTACATGAGACTTTTTAGATATTTTGCTCTAGGATCATTCATTATGTTCTGTTCTTATTCTCCTCCTACTTCTTCTTATTGACTACCCTACTGTTCTTTACTTTTATTGTATCGGGACGATACAACTTTGAGTTGGGGGTCTTGATGTCTCCTCATTTGTGATAATATAATATTCTTCAGAGACATCATTTTAGGCTTATTTATTAGTTTATAGGTTGATTTTAGCTTAGTTTAGTGCACTTTCCTATTTTGGGTCTTGATTTAGTAAACATAATATTTTTAGAGCATATTGGGTTTAATTGTTTATTTAGTGTGAAGCTTTAAAGATAATTATGGAGATTAATTAGAGTCCAAGTCAAAGACTACAAGATATGGAAAGAGATTTGCATGGTAATTGGAGATAAGGAAACAAAAGCAAAAAAGATGGAAAAGGAAAAGCTGCCTAAATCTGGGATTTTGCATACACGTCTAAAGATATGCGTTTTTACCTAAGAAATAGGCCGATTTTGGTAATTTCCTTCTACAGGGTCAAGATAATTCTGTTGCGATTCTTTTGGTATCTTATGGAGCTCAAACCGACCAATAACGAAGAAGATATGCTCAAAACGGTCCAGCAGTGTTTATCTTTATTTCCATACGAATTTGAGTTGGACTAGGAGTCCATTACTTTCCTTCTCCTTCAAGAAAACGAATTAGGTCTTCCTATACCCTATAAATACAGCCTCTTAACACTCTAAAATCATCCTTGGCCAGACCCTAAGGCCAAGAGGAAGCTGCAACACAAGAGAAGAATTCTGGAGGGAGCTGTGCATCAATCATGTCTCCTTCAACCTCTTATTTTGTAATTCTGTTCTCTTCTTTTCTTTGTATGAACTAATTCTCTTAGCTTAGGTTTTGCATAATGTATAAACTATGAATTCTAATTCTTCTATCTAAGTTCTTTGGGAATTATATGTTTTAATCTGATATTAGCTACTTACCTTTATATTTGATTATGTGTTTTGAATTAATGATTGTTTTCCTTGCTAGTGCACGAGTATAGGATTACCTTAATAGTAGTTAGATGGTCACCGTAACTGGGTGTTTAACTATTGAACCACCACATAACGTCTAGTGTCGATAGTAGTTCTGACAAAACATATTCTAACTAGATAGTCATTAGGGTTTGTTTTAATCACCGTATCACCAAGATTGCAGTATTTGCTTAGGGCCTTAGTGGCGTTTGATAACCCTATTTGAAATCACTTCTTGGTTGTGACGTATCCCCCTTAGTCGCTCTCAAGGTTTAAGCTTGGGGAATTTAGAATCCTGACTAAGTATACCAAGAGCTAATATTCTCCCTTATTAACTAGATTCATAGATAGAATTAGAAGGATTAGTGCATACTAGTAAAACCTAAGCTATATCTTTCATACTATCTTCTTTCCTTTCCTGTTATTTATTTTCTATCTTTAATTTAGTAGTTTAGTTTTCTTATTAAAAACCAAATAAATATCTATCTTTCTCTTCTTTCTACTTGCGTATTATTATCTATCTTTAATATCTGCAATTGATAATTTGCATAAGTTCTCTCTAACTTTCGTCAGTCCCTGAGGAACGAATATTCTTATCATTAAAACTTGCATACATCCTGTAATACTTGCAGTACCGTGTTAGTTTAGGGTGTGTATTTGCACTTATTTTATACATCTTTTTATCACACCTTAGGCCCCACCAGATATCTATATTGAAATGGAATGAATATTTTTCATTGGTCATATATTTTCATTTGATGTTCAGCCTTTACCTTGATAAAGTAGTAGGTTGGTTATAGTACTCGTGACTTTTGCTTAGGAGGGGGTTCGGATTATGGAAAATAGTACATAAATATTCAATTTGCTTTAGTAAACTGGGATGTCTTAACTAACCGGATAGTCATTTGGGTTAGTATCTATTTCAAGCGTTGTAGGGTTACTCAGGAGAGGTCCCTAGCATTGTACGACATCCCCTATCTACCTGAGAAGGATGTAGAGAGATTGTAGAATTATGACTATAATGTTAAAATCCCAATTCGTACTTATATCAATATATATATGTACATTCAGAAAAAGTGAGGATTACTAGCAATTCTCAAGCTACATTCTCATCTATATTCTTCGTAACGTTTTCAATCAAGGCATTTAGTTAATTTATTGTTAATCGTAGTTTAATATTATTTAACTTTAGTCCTTTACTTGAAAAACAAAACAAATATCTTTTTATATTTTTCTAGTTGCAACTTAAACCCTCTACACTTCTGAAAACACAAGAACAATGACATCATAGTCCCTGTGGAGAACGGTAACCCCCATACTTACCTTATTATTACTCCATCCGTTCCTAAAAGGTTGTCACTTATACTAAAAATAGTTGTTCCGAAAAGGTTGTCACTTTAGAAAATCAAGACGTTTTTTTTTTCTTTATAACACTTTTACCCCTAATTAAATATTATAATATATATTCTCAATAAACATTTAAAAAGTCGAAACACTTTATGGAGGGCATTTTGGTAATCATATGGATAATAAATGACATTTCTTAGTTTGTGTGCAAAAGTAAATATGACAACCTTTTTGGAACGGAGGGAGTATTTATCAATGATTCGTACACTTGTAGGTAGTAGATTTCTTGGGTGCTGATTTACTTACCACAACTTTGGGTACGACAAAAGGGTTTTGTAAAAAATAAAAGATTAAGGCAATTCAACAAACACAAAATACGTGAAAAGTAGAAGTGTAGAAAAAAAATACACATAATTTATCGTGGTTCGGTTCCCTAAAACTTAGTCCACTAATGATAATCCATGTCTCTTGAAGCCACGATGAGATCACAAACTTGTTACAACCACTTCAAATTCATGAAGTCTTCTCTAGTGATTTTGCTACACGAGGACTATGTATACTCGCAATACACAAAAATTCGCTTCATACCCCAGGAAGCCGTCTCTCGTACTTTATTACACGAGAATTAAAAACTCTCGTTCCTAGTCTATTAAAGATCTCCTAGTTACCATTTCAGGGACATAAAAACACCATGTAATAAAAACATTTGGGAGAATAAGCTTAAAAAAATTAAATATTTTTTACTCCAAACGGGTTTTTATTTTGGGAGAGAAGTAAAACATGTAAAGGTAAGATGTAATAACGTGAATTAATAACGGGTTGGGGTATAACCGGAAAAACACATATTTTTGTTAGTTTTTTAACATCATTATTGTTTTTGAGGAAATTGAGACACTATATCTTATATTAGGGCGGTTTCATATTTTCTTTTGTTCATAAGGTTTCCAGTAGTGCGGAATATTTTCTAGGGAGGTATGAACTATTCGCCCTCGAGAAACGTACATGAGTCATATAAATGAAAATATAAAACCAAAAAATTATTGCAATGTTGCTATAATTTTTTTTATTAGTTATCAATAAAATAATGTTCTAGAAGGTATTAGAATGGAATTCGGGAAAAGAAAAAACCAAAAGAACCTTAGTATGTCAATATATATAAAACCAACGTGCTTAAGCATTCTTTATATTATTGTAAAATTAACACTAAAAAAGCCCATTGAATCAATAATCGCAACCCAAGAGAAAACCATTCAATCCACATTTAAGAGTTAGTATACCATATTCCAAAGATAATATATCAGGTCCATCAATGATATAATACACGATGACTTGAATTCACAAAGGCTCAAGTTATATTAAAAAAACTATTTAGTTATATATATAATACTTATAATAAGGCTCTTGCGATAAGAAAACCCTAGCCACCATTATACAACTCCATTCTCTATTTTATGACCCTTTGTTCCTCTATCCCTTCTCTCACATTATAATTACCTACCTATTTGCAACGATGCGTCATTACCCTATTTTATATATCTTTTATAAACAAATGTAAATTTGGTTATAATATTTGATATAGATCTAAATTTTTTTGGGAAATGTGGAACCTCTGTATTTCAAAAGCAAAAATTATGTTAAGGAGGTAACATATTCTAAAGTAACCTTTTTCTTGTTGATTTTACATGAAATATAATCATTAATATAAATATTTTCTATTGTGTATGCTTTAAACTTATTTTGTTTAGTTAATTAATCTGGAATTCCTTTTCAAATTGAATATGTCTAAAAAATAATATTTTGAAAATGATTATTATATGTTATTTGAATGTTGTCTTTCATGTATATACATAAAACTTTAAAATTGAACTTGAGTACAATTTTATTTACTTCTCATATTTAATCCTCATTACAATTACCGACTCTAATTCATATATGTATTTATAAAGATGTCAAAATTGTACAATACCATTTTTGTCTCAATTGATTCTTACAAGTTAAATTCTAATAGTCATTGCATTGTGTTTATAGATCTTCGAAATAATATTTTATGTTTCAATTTCATAGGAGGCCATATATATATAATTGATTTATTTTTGTAAATAAAATAGAAATATAAAAATATTTGAGTATTATCATCAATTTTCTTTACTTTTGTACATATATTTTTATTAAAATTGTAATAAACTCTACATATAAATTTTTAATTATTCAGATTAAATCATTTTCAATATATAAGAAATAAAATATAAGTACTTAATTCTTTGTTTTTTTTTCCAGTTGTATGTATCTAATATGGAATTATTATTATATCAAGATTTAGATCATTGGTTATGACATTTCAATATCCCTATCCGTGCAATTTCTTTGGTAAGGTACTATATTTTTTGTTTTACTATAATATATGAAATTTAAATAACTACCTTTATTGAATGATAAGAACATAAAAACACTTACACAATGAAATATATTTCTTTATAAGTTTTTCTTTGAAAAAATCAATCAATAACTTTGCAATAAATTATAGTAAGTTTCATATCAAAAAAAAAGTTTATTTGTATATTTTGTATATTTTGTATATTAAAAAATCATTGAATACATGTATGTATATTAGAGACAGATTGTTATGGTTTGGGATAAAGGTGAATCCTTCCTAGCCTTTGGAACTTTATAGTGTGTGTAATAATCTTTTAGAAAAATTAATAACCTAAAATTAAAAAAAATCATAATAATATTTATTTGAAAAACTAATAAAGGTAGGTGATCGATTGGTATATAGACTTTTTTTTTTTATCAAAGTTAGCTTAAGTCCAGATTCACATATATAAATTAGTTCCCCCAAACACTTTAGTTATATCAATCTTTGTATATGTTTCGCATCTTATTTACAATTAGTAATGTATTCTAAATTAATTTTGAACTTTCGAAGTTATAATCCCTCCCCCCTACCCCCTTCTCCCCCTATTAAATATTAACCCCACCTCCTCTTTCTTTTTTTGATCAGGTTAACACTTTTGTCATTTTTCAATTTTGATAGGTACTAATTTGTTTTTTCTTTTTATCTTTCCATTTATAACATGTTTTTTTGATGGAAATTAAACTTTATGATTATATAGCTTCTTCGAAAAATTCTACATTACTAGTATATATATATATAATAATTTTAATTAGTTGTTCATCAATATATAAAATTTAGATTTATAATATAAATTACTATTTGAAGCAATCATTAACTTATAATGTATAAAAAAAAGTAGGAATAGTATATTTTGATAGTGCTTAAAACATTAGCTTCCTTACTTTTCTCCAATCA
Source organism: Nemophila menziesii (assembly GCA_029959085.1). Lineage (NCBI taxonomy): Eukaryota > Viridiplantae > Streptophyta > Magnoliopsida > Boraginales > Hydrophyllaceae > Nemophila > Nemophila menziesii. The sequence continues at coordinate 6,244,427 of JARWIR010000023.1, read as the reverse complement.
GCTATCTCTAGCTATATAGTTTTTATTCTTGTCAAAAAAATGTTTAATAAATTTACATTATTATTCTTTTGAAATGCCACAGATAGACCCCTTGACACATTTTCGCGCGAGGATCTGCAAAGCAGTAACAACATACGTAAAGCAGCCTCTTCTTGTTGGCATCCAAATTCATGGAGGAACAAGAATATCCCCTTGGATTTCAGCAAAGTTGATAAATCAGGGGATGAAGCCTCAGAGAAAGCAGCTGGGATTTCAAAGGAAAAGGGGAAAGGTGTGATGCTGGAGAAGATAAGTGACCCGAATGAAAGAGGAGCATTAGTGATAGGAGGAGAGGGAAATGTTATTACAAACGACAAAGATGACAAGGGGAAATGAATTCTTCAAAACGATAATTGTGATATTACAGCCGGAGATCATGATGACGAAGACCCCAACTTTGGCTATCAATTTTTAATGTCCTTGCCTTATGGATTTGATATTTAATATGCTTTTGTTATCTTTTCGTACTCTTTATTAAGTTTTTCTTTGTGTGAACCTACATTTTTTCTTGTCTTAACTAAACTATTTTACAAAATTACTTCATTTTCATTGTAAATTATTGTTTAGACATTTTTCTCATTGTATTAAAATTGTTTTGTTACTGGTCTCGAACAAAAATTCATTTTTCTTGACTAGATAAGTATGTGTAGATTAATAAAGCAATGTTGAAACCATAATTTATTCCTACATTGGATTTCTTATGGATAAAGGTACTTTTATACATTTGATGGACATATAACTCTTTAGCAAAGAAGAATGTCTAGAAAAATGACTACCACCAGTAAAGTCAGAGGTGACTAGGTCATAACAAAGGGGTACAACTTGAAATTGATTTAATTCAAATTTAGAGGGTCCTCATTCTAACCTAGCTAAGGGAGTTAAACTAGATAGGAGTCAGCCAATGTCTGCACTCTCATTTACTTACAGGTTTTATCTATCTTTTAATTTTCTTTAACAAGATTATTAACATGCAGTTTACATGTTAATAACATTCTTCCAAAAACTTTTTTTGCAAAGACTTTAAATGCAGTGTATATACACATCTCTACTACATTGCTAACCAATTCATCCAACTATAGGTCATAGTCAATGAACCCATAAGTTATCTCGACCATTAATAAATTATACTTAATTAATGAACCTCTAGGACATCTCACGCACAGATGAGTCATTGTTACTATGAATCCCTTGTTTGTAATCTTTTGGATTTATAATTTAGGCCCTAGCTATTCCACTATAGACCTGTTACCTGTCATACCTATACTTAAATATTACTCGAAGCCATCTAATATGTATTGGACAAAATATTAATGAAATCAAAGATTGTGAGCTTAGACATAAATGGACGTGTATTATTATAGAAACTTCAAACGTTATGTACAACTCTGGAAAATAGATAAAAAAAGTTACTAAAATAACAAGGATGTTTTTGATCACTTAGACTTAAACACCACAAAACTCTAGCCTCCTCCTCGAGAATGGGGCGACTTTCAAACACCACCAATAGTGAAAAAAATGAGCTAATCCAACCGCAAAAAAAAATTCCTCTAAACTTGTGTCTAGAAACTCTTCAAATTCAACTACAAATTCATATAAAGAATTTGTCCTCTAAACAAGAAACGTGTATCGATAGTAAGAGAATTAAAACTTATTAACTAATTTAATTTCATGTTAGAACTACAAATTATATTCATTGTAGCATTAATTAGACAAAACTTGATATCCATATCCACTTAGGAAAATTATTTTAATCTTGTCTATTCAAAAATCAAAAGTTGATTGTTATTTATGTTTCTAAGGTAAAAGAGACTAGAATTACATAATTTTAGTTATATGAGTTGATTACTATATATATATTTATATTAACTTGGGGAATTACTCACCTTAACAAAGGAGGCGAGTTTTAAGACATTACAGTTACAACATAGTACCGGAGAAAATAGAGGATTCAAACTGATTAATCTTATGATCATGAAAACGTCCACTCGAGTGCCCTTTTCTGAATGTATCCCAGATGACACCGATGCAAAGCTTTGCTTAGGGTATCGACAATCAAGTGTTATTGACAGTATAAAGTTAGAAGCAACAACGCTCTTAGGTAATGTTAACCATTGTGTTATTTAAATAGAAGTGAGAATGTAAGAGATAACGTGCTAGTCAAGTAGACAAAAGGAGTTTATTAGTAACTACTATGGTGTGCTTGTCCAATTAACATGTAAACTCACTCCCTACACAATACATATAGTTCAAGAATCTTGTGGAGAAAGGGACAGTGAATGATGTGTATTCTTCACTCAAGTATGAGGATAGAAGTATAAAAGAATGAAAGGTCTAGGGTAATAACCCTTCCTGGACAAGCGAGAAGGATAAAGAAATAAAAACTATGAGGTCCTATGTTTAGTTCCAAATAACGACGACTCTATACTGACACTACACCGCGTCCATCTTTCCGCGACTACATCTGTAGTCGCGAAAGAAGACAAAAGTAGTCGCGGAAAACGAATTTAAACTTTACTGACTACATGTAGTCGTTATTACTTAGTCGCGAAAAACTCGTCGTTAGAGGTAATCTTTAGCGACGAAAGTCAGTTTGTAGTCGCGAAAAGGTTTGTAGTCATTCACGACTACCTTGTAGTCGATAATAACTCATCAAACAGGACTACTTATGTAGTCGTGAATGACTTAAGTGTTACCTGCTACTTATGTAGTCGTTGTTTTATGAGTTATTGTCGACTACAAAGTAGTCAATAATGACTTACGTATTACCGACTACTTAAGTAGTCAGTGTTTGATGAGTTATTATCGACTACAAAGTAGTCGTTAATGACTTAAGTATTACCGACTACTTGTAGTCGCTAATGACATTTATTTTTATATTTTTAAAAATTAAAAAATTATGATTTAGTACCAATTAATAATTAAAAATACCAATTATAAACCAAAATAATTATTTAAAATACCAAAATCATCCATAGTCAAAACATAGTCAAAGTCATATTACATCACAAAATTAATATAAAATAAAATAAACACCATATAAACAACTACCGGTCATATAACCGGGTCTCCTCTTCTCCCTCGGACTCGTCATCATCTTCATCTCCCTCTTCATCATCTCGACTCTCGGATGCATCACTAGCTAGAGGAGTAGGCATAGGCTGGATAGGGGGCAAACCCTGTTGTACCCTCATCAAATTAATATAAGTCATCGCATCAGTAACAGCTGCCTGAGAATAAACTGGAGGAGCACTGCTAGAAGAGGTACTAGGGGGTCGATAAGGTGCTATTCCTTAGGCTACTCGAATCTCATTTATTGCCTCCATCATATGCGCGTTTTGCTCGTCTTGTGCTGGGGTAGTCGATGAATTCAAGACTTTCTTCTTCTTTTTCGGTCAGCCCATACTCGGTATCCAGCTCCTCTTCGGCGACCCAATAGCCTTTTTAGCAGTTTCCCTCACCGACTCGATTTGCTCCTTTTGCGACAACTCACCAGCTTCAGTTGACTCAGATTGAATCTGAGTCACTTTCTCTTTCATAGCATCCCCTAACAATTTCTGCTTAAATTTAGACATGAAAAAAAAAATTAATATTAAAATCGATATTTGAATAAAATTATAATTAAAATTTAATTTTTAAAATAAACTTACATCAACATTCTTATAGCCATTCGACCTCCACTGCTTAGTCTTCTTGCTTTTGCCCACCACCTCGAAAAATGCACCCATATGTGGAATTGGGATTTCTTCTTGAGTTGCCTCATCCCTCGCTACCACCCTCCCATCCGGGATCAACTGCTCAATACCCTGATTCATTCAAAATAATTAATAAATATTCTAAATACATTAAACACATATACATAAAAAACAAAGTACCTCATAAAGAACCCCATAACTTGCAACACAACTCCCATATCTCATCGGATAAATCATCTGGTTTCTTACCCTACAAGTAGTAATGCTTTTTAACTTTATGTTTGTAATCTTTGTACCTCACTCGCATCGTATTATCCAACTTCCCAAAAATAAATTTCCAATCCGACCTTTTCCTCTAACCAGCAATATCGAAAAATTGCTATATCCAAAAAATTATTTAAAGTTAAATTAAATTAATAAGTTATTATATAAAATTATTAATGGTGGGATTAGTTTTAACATTACCGATCAATGCTTAATGACTTCTACTTTGTCAGGAGTCGGAACTTTCTCCCACGCTTTGTAGCACGGTGAAATCCTCTCTCGAACAGTTATCCCAACCACATGACTAACGTGTTTCCCGTATTTACCCGAGGGATTCCACGTGTCGTCTAGAATGCAAAAAATTGATCGGCAAAGGCCACCCTACCGCCTTTAGTGCCTTAATGGAAGTCTTTAGAGCCGCATTCCCCCTTTTCTTGCGCTCAATTGGTTCTGTTTTAAATTAGATTTAATTAATGTAAAAGTTATATTTAAAATAATGTTGGATATAAATTATTTTATTTGCCCGGTTGATTGTTACAACCTGCAAGGTTTTTTTGGGATTTTGATTTCGGTCGAGGCCCCCATGCACCATCCCCTCCGTGATTCCTATCTATAACATCGACCATCTACTATTTTGTAATATAGTTAAAAGACTGAAATAAAAATTAAATGAAAAACTAAAAATTATTACATCACCAAATTAAATACATGAATATAACATTAAATACATAAAAATTATTACATCACCAAATTAAATACAAAATAAATATTACAAAAACAAAGTAAATAAAGTAAATAAATTAGATAAATAGAAAAGTATAATAATACATCCAATATTCCACTTACAATTTGTATTACACAAAAAAAAAATATTAGTCATATAGTAAATATAAAAATATATAATTTTTTTTTTTATATTTCAAAGTTGTTTTTTTCTTTGTCTAATTATTAATTTTTTAGTTTTCTTTTAAATTTGCAAATTGGTGTCTTTTTAAAAAAAATACATTTTAGTCCTACTTTATTTTCTTTAAATATTTGTTAAATTTGCAAATTGATCCTTTTATTTAAAAAAAATATATTTTACTTCAATTTTATTATCTTTAACTTTTTTGATAAATTGCATTTTAGTCCCCATATTTTTATATAAACAATTTTATTCCTACTTTATTTTAATATAATTTTTTTTTTTTAAATTGCATTTTTGTACTTTTATTTTCAGAAAAAACATATTAAGACAAATTATATTCCTATAACACTTTATTTAATTCCAAAACTGTCTTTTATTTTTTTAAATTTCAATTCGGTCTCTAAATTTTTATATAAACAATTTTAGACCAAGAAATGCAAATTACATCCAATTTTAATTTCATAATGCAAATAATTTTAGGCCAAAAACCCTAATAATCTCTAGTTTTGTATAATTGATTTTTTTTATTATCTAAATAGTGTCTAAACTAACATAAATCACACCCAAATAACACCTCAAGTTCTCGGATTTCATTATCTTCACAAAAAAAATCATGAAAATTATTCATATTTAATTATTTTCCATTTTAGATACTAACTTGTGTTAAATCTAACATAGAAATAGGTCCTAAATCACTTTTTAATTCTTAGAATTAACAACATCAAAAAGTAAAAAAAAAAAAGATGAAATTAAACAAAATTAGGTGTTGAAAAACATACCTTGAAGGATGAAATAGAAGCTCTTTTGATGTAGAATCCATGCCCATATAATTCGGATTTAAACACAAAGCAAAAATTTGTTTAATTAGTTTTAAAAGAGAGAATAAAATGTATTGAAATCATAAGAAAAAAAAAGGTAAAAAAAAGGTTAAAATCATGATAATATTACCTTCTTTGACGGTTGTGAGGTGTTTCTAGCTTCAATCCAAGATTTGAATGGAAGAAATCGAGAGAGAAATGCGTTTTTTTTGAAGTGGAGTATAAGGTAAATAAGAAATGAGGTCTCTGCAGAAGTACATATAGGACACGCTTTTTAGATACTACATTATGTAGTCGCTAAACAATTGGGAAGTAGTCGTGAATGGAAAGTATGACTGACACATGTCCGTAGTTTGACCGCCACATAGGGTTTTTGCGACTACTAAGTAGTCACCAAGCGTTAAATTTTAACGGGTGTCCACCCAATGGGCGGGAAAATGGACCACCATTAATTTATTGGATACTGAATTCACATCTAGCGACTACATTTGTAGTCACGAATGATACACATCATTAGCGATTAGTTCATACATATGAACTAGTCGCTAATACCTTTTTTTTAATTAATTAATATTGGACAATTTTAATTTCTAACGAGCAATATACTTAACGTAATACAATTCCAAACAATCAAATAACATAATCAAATTCCAAACAATAAAAAACACGTAATCAAAATCCAAACAATCAAAAACACGTAATCATCACAAATCCTCAAATATAACTACCAACTTCCAAAAACACTAAACACTAAAGATATAATCAAATCCCAAACAATCAAAAACACGTAATCAAAATCCAAACAATCAAAAACACGTAATCACCACAAATTCTCAAATATAACTACCAACTTCCAAAAAAACTAAACACTAAAGATATAGTAAAACACTTCAGTCCGTCTCGTAACCACTCGTGTCAACAACTTCCTTATCACTATCAACGTAGATTGGTTCCTGTACTTCATCGTCGGCATACTCGTCCATCGTGTTGTCCAAAGACTCATCCTATTCTTCAATAAATATAGCTACATGCAATAGAGAAGGGTCAAATGGGATTTCCTCACCAGTTGTCAAGTGTAACTATGAGTAATCCGCCTCAGTGTTCACCAATGGGATCGTGATACTCTCGTTTTCAGTAGGTAGTGATTCTGCGCTCCATAACTCGGGACTCCATCCATGTCTATCATTGATTTCCCAAACTACTTTCCACCGTTTTTGTGTGTTTCCTTGATTTAATCTCATAAATGTAAAACACTTTTTTTGCTTGTGTTGCTAAGATGAATGGCTCTTCTCTCCAAAAAAAACTACCCCATTCTCTGTCCTCGCAGTACCCGTGTTATACCAATTACACTCGAATAGCTCAACGAAACAACCACCATAAAATGTTACCTCTATAATCTTGACTAATTCACCGTAATACGATTTTTCGTCGTAGATGGTGCATACCCCGTAATCTCGAGTCACTCTTTTTTCACCATTCTCACGAGTAACCCATTTGACACCATTCACAACACATGAATCGTACTTATAAATTGCACCATGAGACTTATTAGCCAATGAAATCATCTCACTAGTAGCAAATGCATCGCTGTCTTTTTCCATTTCATAAACCTACAAACATAAAAAATTATTACAATATTGTCTAATAGTGAATCTTAATTTGGTATCTGAATGAAGTTATACCTTATACAAAAACTAGTCTCGAAAATTTTGTCGGTGTTATCTATCTTTATCAGCTACAGGGCCCGATAACATGGCTTTGTGTTCTCTGCACATTTGAAGAGTAAAGTCAATACGTTTTTTATAATGATAAAATTAAAAAAAAAATGATCAACTTACGTCATCACATGCTGGATTTCGTCGCAATTAAGTAGGATGTACCAGTTGATTTGCTCCTTCTCAATGTATTGCAAAACACCATACTCTTTTTTACCGAGTGAAGTACACTGACTCTTAAATATGGATAACTCTTTAGGTTGAGCTTCCGTCTCGGTATATCAACCCGGTTCGTTAAACATTGTTTTTTCTTCTTAAAGATAACGCGATATGAAATCAAAGTCTCCTCTACGGCATACCTCTCGGCAATTGAACCCTCCGGCATAGCCGGGTTTCTTATGTACTCCTTTAACTTCTTTAAATACCGCTCAAATGGGTACATCCAACGCATCTGAACTGGTCCCCCCTAACAAAGCTTCGTCGTCTAAGTGTATAACCAGGTGGATCATTATATCGAAAAAAGCAGGAGGCAAAATCATTTCCAATCTACACATAACTTAAACCACTTTCACCTTACCCGATTCTAACTCTTTCCTGATGAGATTTTTCTTACAAACAACTCTAAACACGTTAGCTAACCCAATAATTGCATCACTAATCGCTTTATCTTCAATAAGCCCTGGGACACTAGCCACGAAAAGATACTGCATAATCACATGACAGTCGCGAGTTTTCACTCCAATAATCTTGCCCTTATCACTTTGAACATTATTTCTCAAACTAGATGCGAAACCATCGGAAAAACTTCTGTGCCTTCAACCAGTCAAGAAATGTTTTCCTCTTTTTAGTTGACAAAGTATACTCTGCTCGTTTCAGTATCGGTTTACCTTCTCTCGATGTCAACCACAAATCTTTCCTGATGTTCATATCCTTAAGATCCATTCCCGCTTTCACGTTATCTTTGTTAATTTTCCCATCAAGACCTATAACTGTACCGAGCAAACTATCACACATATTTTTCTCACAATGCATAACGTCAATGTTATGTTTCAACAAATTTTCGGACCAATAAGGTAAATTATAAAAAATACTCCTTTTCTTCCAGTTGAATCGACGGGGAACAGTTTGCTTCACGATCTGGCCCCCAAACTCCTTGTGTTTACCAGGAAACATAATGGGAAGCCCATCTAACTGTGTCTAAATATTGGCAGGAGTATATTTCTTCGGTAGGTCCCTATAATCGGAAGCTGGGTACGAAACCTTGTCTTTTCTAAATCGATGTGTTGTAGGCCCCTTTATTCACCCTCAATGACAGAGTAAAATCCATGCATTCTGGACAAGCTAAGTAACCTTGACCCGACCATCCTGAAGTGTATGACCTAGCGAGGTAATCATTAGTCGTGTACAACAAACAAACCTTCATCGCAAACTCTTCCTTCTTGTGGGAATCATACGTAAGCATCCCTTTATCCCACAACTTATCCAACTCATCTATAACAGGTAAAATAAAGACATCCATGTCCTTACCGGGTGAACGGGGTCCAAGAATCAACAAACAAAGCTGAAATGTCGTCTCCTTCATACACTCCCACGGTGGTAAGTTGTAGACGGTCAATATAACCGGCCACATGCTGTACAAGTTGTTCTGCATAGAGAAAGGACAAAACCATCGATACCCAAACCCAAGAATACATTTCGAGGTTCACTAGCAAACTCAGGATGTAACTGAAAAAATCTCTTCCAACTATCACCATCAACTGGATGACGCAACACATCTGTATCTATACTCTTCCCTGTACGGTGTCAAATCATATTTTCGGCAGTGTGTCTCGAAGCATAAAGTCGCTGCAACCTCCGGGCAATCGGGAAATATCGAAGTTTCTTATGCGCTATTTCTAACCCTTCTTTGGGTCCCATCTAAATTCACTACATACTAGACACTTATCGAGGAACTCATTCTTCTTGTAAAATAAAACACAATCGTTCACGCAAACATCGATGGTATTGTACCCAATACCTAAACATTTTAACTTTTTGTTGCACTCCTTGTATGACTCGGGCAAGGTATGAGGTTTGGGAAACACATGACACAAAAGATCAAGCAACTCGGTGAAAGACGTATTAGTCCACTTGTGCTTCACCTTCACGTGCATTAGCTTCGCAATGAAATTTAATGAAGTCGGTACTGTACAACTAGGGTATAACTCGGTCTCTAATTCGAAAAACATAGTTTCGAAACTGCCATGTGTTGAACTGATCGAGTCTATCATCTCGGTGTCACCCGAATGACCACCACCCTCATAATTAGGCCTCTAATGTTCATAGACATTCAACATTTCATTTTCTTCATATCGAGTCGATCTCGGGAATTTTATCATTCTCACGATGCTTTGTCCAAATCTGATACATGGACAAAAACTCATATTGTAAAAGATGTGCCATAACTCTGACCACGGTAAACCGACGATAATTCGAACACTCATTACACGGACAAAACAAAGTTTCTTTAAAATCATCTTTTTTTTAGCAAATTCGAGAAATTCTTCCATCCCCTTAACAAATTCACGCAAAACACGATGAGCGGAAGTAATCCAACTTTTATCAATACCCGAAGTCATTCTCTACTACCAATATAATCAACTATTCCAATATAAAAGAATACAAAATAAGTATCTCATCAATAAAATAAAAAATAAAAATTATTACATCGCCAATTAAATACATAAATATAAAATGAAAAAATAAAAATTATTACATCATCAATTAAATACATAAATATAAAATGAAAAATAAAAATTATTACATCACCAATTAAATACATAAATAAAAAATTAAATACATAAAAATTATTACATCACCAAATTAATTAAATTACATATAAATTAATTCAACTTTTATCAACACCCGAAGACATCCTCTATTACCATTATAATCAACAATTCCAATATAAAGGAATACAAAATAAATATCTCATTTATGCATTTATTTCTCATACAATAATATATCATATATATAGATCATATAAAATTAGAACATGTTTCTAAATACATAGTAATACTATTTAGGATTAACTACACGATTGTAATCAAATAAAAGAAATTTGAAAAAAAGTTTTATATAAGAAAAATACCTAATTTTTTATAAATTTAGATGGAGAAATTGATAATTGAGGAGGTCCCACGTTGTTGACTGGCCCGGGAAAGCTTTTCCACGTGTTGAAATATATACCTAGTAATACTATTTAGCATTAACTACACAATTGTAATCAAATAAAAAAAATTGAAAAAGTTTTATAGAAGATAAAATACCTACTTTTGGGCAACTTTAGATGGAGAAATTGATAATTGAGGAGGTCCCACGTTGTTGATTGAACCGGGAAAGCTTTTCCACATGTTGAAATAATATTTGATGATGATTTATGGGAAAGAATTGGGAGAGTTTTGAGAGAATAGTGGGGAAGTTATAAAATTATGGGTATTGAGGGTCCCAATTCATAACTTACTGTAATAAATACGCTACAACCATTCGCGACTACAAAGGTAGTCGCTAAAGACGTACAAGTAGTCGCTGTTGATGACCACTAATGACTACAATTGTCGTCATTAAATGTTAGGCATCATTAGCGACTACAAATGTCGGTGACAAAAAATAATTAAAAAATAAAAACAAGTCGCGACTACCTTTATAATATTAACGACTATATTTTGTAGTCGATAAAAACAAATGTAATTTACGACTACTTTTTAGTCGAGAAAGATTTAACGTAGTCGTTAAAAATATATAGTTGTTAAAGATGGTATCATTAGCAACTACAAGTTGTAGTCGCGAAAGCTTTAGTCGCGAGAGGTCACGCGTGTAGTAGTGTAAGTAATGAAACAGAAAGGGTGATGGGAAATAATTGATTCCTATAAATTACTAACAATACTAAAGTTTTATAGATTTAAATTGTGTTTACTCATAACTATCTTACATAATTTATTTCAGCATCTGTAACTTCAAAGTCTTATTAATAAATATGAAGGCTGGAAGGATTTCTAGGGATATTTTGAAGGAAGTTGCTTTCATTTTTGTTTAGTGAGCTTAGTTAGTTATGTTTTCAAGATAATTATATATTAGTTTTTCTTCTATTTTTTATGTGTTTGTAAAAGCATTCTTACAATAAAAAAACAAATTTTAGTTTATTAGAAATATTTAATATATATTTGTTGTTTAAAACTAATGTCAGCATTGAAAGTTCAGTTAAATATCTGTTTTAATACGAAGAACACACTAAAAGTTTAAATTGATTTAAAATCATCTTTCAAACTCTCGAAGTGATCTAATCGTGACTAAGATAATAAATTTGCGTTGATTATTTGAGGTCTTAATTTACTTATTGTTAGTGATTTTTTCCTTTTTTTTCCTTAGCCAGTGATGTCAGATTCTATTATGCCTTGTAACAATCAGGTTGAAACAAGTGAAACGGATGGGGGAATAGTGGAACAATCAGATTCTATACCCCATCCGTATTATCCTTTCTTTGGAAGTCCTAGCCAAGACAGAAAATATAATATTTGGTTTGGACGAACTACTCTATACATACTTTCTGAAAGCTGGGGGTAGGTATTTGTTAATTCTTTGTAGTACTCGCAAACAGTTGATAAGCGGCCTAACTTCGAAAGACGGTACGTGGAAACCATATTATTTTTTAATAAAAGCTGAGTCTGTGATGGGTAACAATTCCGATGTTCCATGCAAATGGAATATGATCGGTAAGTATAAATATTTGCCTCTTTTTCTTTTATTTAGACATTATCTCACTTGTTTTCTTTCTTTTTTTTATTGCAGCTCTAAATATTTGTACACCCCCTCATCTGAATCTGACTTCAAATTCAATAGAGGCGGACCAATCAGATTCTTTTGATTGCAGAAGAAAAGCAAAGTTGCAAAAACTTTCTAGTTAAATCAATTACCCGGTACATAAGGGACTTGTCGAGGAAGCGTAAGGGTGAGGGAAAGTTTGCTGATCTAGCCGATGTAGCGGCTACATCGAGCACATGGAAGAGAAAGGAAAAACACAAGTCAGATGACTCTAATGCCCCAGTTTACACAGGACAGGCTTCAGCCACTCTTCCCCTGACTACTCTTTTTCATACTTCAGACGTTCCTACTGCTATTTCTTCTATAATCCCACTCACATCACATCAGTTTGAACAATCCAAGCAGGTATTTTAGTCATTTCCTTGTCGCCTACTTTTAACTTGTTAAATTATACTAATTTATCGCTTCCTCTTACTGACTAACTTTATGTATCACTTGCTTGTAGATTACACAAGCTTCTCAGGATAGGATCAAGCATCTTGAGAAGGATAATGCCTTGTTAACCAAAAGATTGGCAAGGGCTTTGGCCGAGGTCAAAGCAGAGAAGAAAGCTACTGAAAATTACAGGAAAGAACTTCACGAGCTCTGTTGCAAAATTTCTCTTTTGGTCACCCAACACTACAACAGGTCAGGTGTTTATCGACGACGCTCATCGTCGATAAAATCCCGTATTTCGTCTGTAAATATGCTTACTGACGACAACTCGTTGGTAACTAGTCGCCCTTAGAAATCAGTCGGTAAATTGAAGTCTTACCGACGTTTGTGTGGTAGTTCGCCCCTAAGCGCAAACTTTTTACCAACGAAAGCCTTTTGTCAATATCTGCACACATTACCGACGACAGATGTAGTCGGTATTAATTTAATAAATTATTTTTTTAAAATTCCGAACAATTAAATTTTCTTTTTCTTTTTTTTTGTACAGAAGTTTACCGACGACTTACGTGTCGTCGGTATTCTTTTTTTTTTTGAAAAATTATATTTTCCATTTATTTTATTTGTTTTTTGCTTTATAAGGCTATGTTCATCCTCTCAGCCATCGCATTTTGTTGGGGTGTGTGTCTGACTGTCACGTGTCTCAAAATACCATTAGCCTTTACAGTATGAATCAAACTCAATATCGAAAAATTCTAAACCATTATCAGTTCTTATAACATTTAAAGGTAAACCAGTCTGTTTTTCCTCTAAAGATTTCCACTCTTTAATTTTTTAAAATGTTTCGTCTTTTGTTTTAAGTAAAAAGGTCCAAACCCTTCTACTGTAATCATCAACTAAAGAGATGAAATATTTAAAGTTACCATGAGCATCCTACCTCTCAGGAGCCCACAAATCTGCATGGACATATGCAGGGCAAGCCTTGGACTTATGAGTACCAGGATTAAATCTCACCCTATGTTGCTTACCTATAAGACAAGTCTTACAGAAAGGGAGATTTCCAATAGAATCTTTTCCTAACACACCATTCTTACTCAGTACATTGAGACCTTGTTGGCTCATGTGACCAAGTCTTAGATGCCACTTTTCAGTAGTTGCCTGAGATACAAAGTTAGTAACAGTATTCATAATACCAGATAAATGACTACCATAAAGAACATACAAGCCAGCATGCTTAGTACCAGTCAAAATCAATTTAGCTTATACACATGCATGCCACCACTAGACACATTAGAAACACAACCAAGATCATCTAATGCACCCAAAGAAATTAAGTTTTTTTTCAAATCAGGAATATATCTCATATTAGTAAGCACAACACATTTCCCAGAATTCATTCTCAAAGTTACCTTTCCTATACCTTATACTTCACAAGTATGATTATTTCCCATATACAGTCTCATTGTTAACTACTGTAATATCATGAAACAGTTCAAGTATGTGATGTCTCCCTAAATGTTCTAATTTTATGCCCTTGGGAGACATCATTTTTGGTGTTTATTCGACTATTTAGATAGACTTTTGGTGTTAATATGCAATAAATCGATTTTCCTCTTTTAATTCTAGTATTTATTAAACTTTTGCGCGTAATATTGTTCTTTTTAGTGAAAAGTTTGTAGGTTTTGAATACTAGCTAGGAGAGGAATCCAAGAATAAATTCAAATATCGTGTAATAAAGTCAAAGCAAGAAGAAATATCCTGAAAGAATTGACAAATTTCAAGCTGCAAATCTGGAAAATTGATAATGATTGCTGATTTCGAGCCATCTAAGAGTGGATTTAGCCTCTGACTTGTGAAAATGATTTGTTTCCCATTGAGTTATGGAAATTCAGCAACTAGAATGGAGTCATTCCAAGTTGAAACGAGTCGGTTAGAGCTGATTTAGTGGAGGTGGTGCAACAGTTATGGGATTTGGGCTTAATTAATGGACTTGGGTTTTTCTAATTTTCATTTCATCCTTTAAAATAGCCCTATTCCGAATTTCATATTATAAATAGGCTTTAGACTCTTATTTTTAACACACAATTCATACAGCTTAAGAAAAGAGAGAAGTCAGAATACCAGAGAAGAAGCTAGAGCAAGGAAGAGAAGAAGTCAAGAGCTGGAGATTATCAACATCTCCAATTCTCAGCCAATTCAACTCCGTAATTAGGTTCTTCTATTTTATTCTGTAAAACAATTATGAATTCCTTTTATTTTAATTTCTTAGTTTTTCGTATTAGTATGAGCTAAATTTAATAAGTGCTTAAGAATGCATAATGAGATAATCCCAATTCTATTTCATTTCATGTGTTTGAATTTGGTATTATAATAATTGAAATCAAATAGGGTAATTAATTTTTTTTCTTTAATTTGCATTTATTTACTATTATTGAAATCGCGACTCAACAATAGGACTTAATACTTAGGTTATTCCATTTAGTGACGAATGGATCACCTTGACGGGGGGTCTAGGTATGGAACTAATTAATGAATGTAGGATAGAAATTAATGACTTTGACGAGCTTAATTAATCCTATGGCCTGTTGGGTAATAAGAACTTAATCATTCGAAGGTGGACTATAATCACCCTGACGGGGTTTGTAGCACCTAAGAATAGCTCCTTAGTCCACCCTGACGGGGTAAGGAGAATCCCGACCATTACTATTTACCGATTTGTCCCTTAAACAAAACATGGAATGAATAGAGTTAGGTTAAATCCTTGCGTCTCTCGAGTACTACCTTTCATACCTTGCGTCTAGCTATTTTATTTACTTGTGTTTAATTTAATATTCATTTTAATTTAGTCTTTTAATTAATTGTCTTAGTTATAGAAAACCAAAACAAACAATCTTAAAATCATTTACTTACTTTCAAGTGCAATTAATCACTATTCGATAAGCATTAGAGTCAACCAATCCGTCCCTAAGAACGAATCTGTTTTATCTCATATATTACTTGGGACAACTGTACACTTGCAGTTGTGGTTCTCTTATCCTTATTTGCATTTTATTTTAGAACACACAAAGGACCACTAAGTTTTAGGCGCTGTTGCCGGGGACGGTAGCGTGTGACCCCGATGTTTATCCTTTAGTGTTAGTTGCATTATTATTGTTTAGTTTTACGCTTTGTTTGTTCATCTTTTTCAGGTTTTTAGGTTTGGTGTATGCGAAGGAAGCTATTCAAGGATCTTGAGACATTACCTCTGATCCTTGATAATCCTGAATCATTAGTCAGACTTGCTAACAAGAAAATAAGAGAAGAAAAAGAAGCGAAAGAGTTAGAAGAGAGATTAGCTAGAGAAATGGCCAAACTTCCACTTAATAATAACGGTCAGAATGGACAAGTCCCGCCTCCTAATCCTCCAGTTCAAGCCCAAGTAGCTGATCCATGGTTCATTAATGGCCCAGAACAAGAACCGTTCCATGCTCCTCCTCTTGGGATTGGCCCAGCCGATATTGATGTTCTGAGATTCCGTCCAGATTCGGGTATGTTAGCTCAATTTCAGAATTTCAGAAATTTTCGTGGCAAGCCCAGAGAAGATCTTATTCGCGCAGTACAAAAGTTTATGCAAATCTGCGATTCGTACATCACTCAAGGAGTAACAAAAGAGCAAATGTATTTTGCTACATTCAGATTTTTCATGATAGATGGAGCGAGTGATTGGCATGATTCACAAGAGCCTGGAAAGATTACGAATTGGGAACAATTACAGACTGCGTTTTTCGACAGATACTATCCATCCAACATGAGATTAGATGCTCAAGTCGAATTAACACATTTCCGACAAGAACATGATGAAGCTTTGGGTAGAAGTTGGTAGAGATTCCAGCATTGTTTGCAAAGAGTCCCTAATCATGGCCTTTCAGAACAACAACAAGTGAAAATCTTTTACAAAGGCCTTGATGGGAAATCAAGAAAGGATTTAGATTTATTATGTGGTGGTGGATTTTTGCAGGTTCTACCCATTCACGCGAAGATCATCTTGGATAGAACATTAACTAATGAAGTGGGTTGGAATACTGTGAGAACACCTGTTAAAGGGGGAGTTAATAACGTAAATATTGAAGAAAAGTTCACCTCCTTAGAGAACAAATTGCAAACCATATTGGAAAAACAATTGAAACAACTTACGTTAGCCATGAAAGAAGGTCTTTCGAATAAAAGGGTTGAAGTGAATGCTACGCAAGAAGTTTATGGGTGTTCTTATTGTGGTGTGAATGATCATGAATGGAAGAATTGTCAGAATAATAAAGAATCCGTGATGTTACAATTCGAATGGTCAAGGATATCAACCAAACAGAAACCATCCTGGGTTTCAGTATTCAAATCCTAATGGGGCCGCTAATCCTACTCACACATATCAGCCACGTCCCCAAGGTAATAACTATAATCCAAGATCGCAAAATAATTATCAAGGTGGATAAGGAAATTATATTCAGAGACAACCTCCTCAAGACAATTATAATGACACCATGAATCACAAAGCTTTTCTTGCTCAACCACAAAAAGGTGAGAATAGCCTTTGAAAGACTGTAGAAGATTTGATTGCCCTCCATGCACAGTCAATCCAAAGGCAACAAACTTCTAAAACACACATTAAGATATTAGAGAATCAAGTTGTGCAATTGTCAAAACAATTGAATCAGCGTCCACAAGGGCAACTCCTTAGTGACACT
Source organism: Nemophila menziesii (assembly GCA_029959085.1). Classification (NCBI taxonomy): domain Eukaryota; kingdom Viridiplantae; phylum Streptophyta; class Magnoliopsida; order Boraginales; family Hydrophyllaceae; genus Nemophila; species Nemophila menziesii. Next base: position 6,227,042 of record JARWIR010000023.1, on the reverse strand, counting down.
GAAAATCCAATCCAAATCGAAGATTGTAAAATCATCTCGCTCAGAAGTGGTAAGAACCTCCCTCCACCTTCTTTTCCTGTTATGAGGGAGAAGGAAGTTATTAGAAACGAAAAGGATGTGGTGGATAAAGATAAAGATGTTGAAGTTGAGGAAGTGGCGAGGCCTATTGAAGTTCCGAAAAAGAAAGATGATATTATAATAAACCGTCCTCCTCCACCATTTCCATCTAGAGTTCAAAAGAAGGGTGATATGGCTGATTATCAAAAATTCTTTAACAAGGTGAGAGGTATTAGCATTAATATTCCGTTGTTAGAAGCTATTAGAGATGTACCCAAGTATGTGAAGTTTCTGAAAAGACTCACCAACAAAAGGTCTTATTGCGATAATGAGATGATTAGTTTACCTGAAGAATGTAGTGCTATTTTTCAAAGTAAGCTACCTCCTAAGTTACTTGATCCTGGGAGTTTCACAATTCTTATATCGATTGGAGAAGAATGGAAAGGAAAAGCGCTATGCAATTAGGGCGCAAGAATTAATCTTATGCCCATAACAATCTTTTAGAAGTTGAAGATAGGAGATGCGAAACCAACATCTATGGTCTTACAGATGGCTGACAGATCCCTCATACATCCATAGGGACGAATAGAAGATGTCCTTGTCAAGGCAGGTACATTAATTTTTCCCATTGATTTTGTTATACTTGATTACGACGCGGATAGGAATGTCCCCATTATCTTGGGAAGACCATTCCTAGCCACGGGGCGTACTTTAATTAATGTAGAAAACAGAGAAATGATTATGAGAATCCAAGACAAGGAGGTGAAGTTCAACGTGTTCAGACAAATGAAATTTCCAGATTCCAAGGAGGATTGTTTTCGTTTAGAGGTAATTGGACAAGTAGAAAAATAGCCAAATCAGGTTGTAGAAACCTTAGGAGTGGAGGAAAGAGAGCCAAGAAAGAAACCACCAATTAAATTTCCTCCAAATTCTAAGGGAAGCCCACACCTTAATCATGCAAAGAAAAAAAAGCACGTGCCACAAAGGTTCCAAAAGAACCTAAGAAAGAGAAAAAAGAAAAAGGAGTTCAGAATAGGCGAAGAAGTTGCAATGAAAAAGCCTGACACTCCTTCGAAGGTGCGTGAATCCAAGAGTTCTTGGCTAGGACCGTTCATGGTTACAAAGGTTATCTCGGATAAATAAGTTGGAATAAGAGCCAAGGGATGCAAATTTCAAGTAGCAAATATTGACAACCTCACTCACTGCTGGGGAGGTTATGTTAAGGAATGATGCATAAGGTAACCCGTCGAGCTGAACGATGTTAAACAAAAGCCAATTAATTGTATATTAGTTTAAGTCTTTTATTTTTCGTAGTGAAAATTAGATAGATTCGTTTAAATTAGTGTTTGTTATTAAGAAATGAGGAAGCGTAGTTGTTTTTGATGATTTAATGGGTAAAAAGGCCATGAGTTTGGGGTAGAAAAGATAAAAAACGAAGAAATTTGGGTTCGAAGACAGGAGCTCACCAGGAACCCGGTGGCTGACCGGGTACCCGGTGACTGCGCTCAAGACCCCCCAAACTTCTGGTTAGTGTGTCCAGTTTGACGCAGGTCGCTGCGTCCACGTTTGCGCCAGCAAGAGCCCACCGGGAACCCGGTGGTTGACCGGGTACCCGATCAAGAAGGTGGAATTTTCTGGTTAGTGCGCCAAGTTTGACGCAAGAGACTGCGTCTGAGGTTGCGCCAGCGATGCCCACCGGGTATCCGGTGGCTGACCGGGTATCCGGTCAACGAAGATGGATTCTATGGTTAGTGCGTCAAGTATGACTCAAGGTGGCTTGCGTCTGAGGTAAAAAAAAGTTTCCCTAATTTATTTCGCGCCGACACAGCGACGCGAACCGGGAACCCGGTCAGCCACCGGGTACCCGGTCAGCTACTGTGATTGGCGATTTCAAGGGTTAAAACCCTATATTTTTGCCTTCTTTCCCAAGCTAGCCTCTTACTACGAATCCTAGCCTCCACCTACTCCAAAAATCATCATCAAAACACTATATAATCATAAAATCAAGCCCTCTTTCCTCAAGAAAACACACAATCAACTCACCTCTTTTCCAAAACACCATCAAATTCCCACTTTTTTCCTAGAATTTATTTTCTTCCTAGCATCAAATTAAACCCAATTTCTTCTTAATTCACAATAATTAGCCTCTACCCATCTCATATCTCACAATATTCTTCAAGTATTAAACCTCAAAACATCAAAGTTCTAAGTTTTTCTCTAGCTTTTCACTATTTGAAGTTTTGAGTTTGGGGTGAAACGAGATGACTAACAGAACCGATTCAATGTGCACTTATCGAAGGAACTTTCCAAGAAACAGAAACACTGTTGGTACTACTCTAGAACAAGCGACTGAGATTCCTGATCCGTGTTCCAAACGCAAGACTGAAAAAATCCCAGCTGCTCCCAAAAGGAAAGAGAATTTGATTAAGGCTAATCCTAAGAAAAGTAGATTAATTGATGAACCAGAAAGTGAGGAAGCGTCTGAAGAAGAAATTCCGCAAGCACCCGTTCAAGAACAAAGATCCACACAAAGAAATATGTGTGCTCGGAAACCGAAGAGAGTTGCTATGACTTGGAATGATCAGGTTCATGACAGAATTAATTAGTTGAAATTTGGTGTTGAGAAGGGTCTTCCAAAGGGTATTATGAACAGTGCTTTTAAGGATTATGCAATTACTTGTGATAAGTTTGGGTGGGAAGAGTTGAGAGAAAGAAAACTTGAATATATTCCTACCTTGGTGCGTGATTTTTACGAGGGACAAGCTTTTTCAAAAGAAGCAATTATTGTACGCAAAAAGGTAATACCTCTCTCTATTGAGCTCATTCGGAAATCGTTGAAGCTTGCCAACTTTACTGGTCCTGGCCCCTTCCAAGAAACCCTTACCGATCCTTCATTCACTTTTGAAACTCTTTGGGGAAAAGTGCTTATTCATGGGACCCGCCCAATTCTCGCATGAGAACGTTATCATGGATAGATTTATAACAGCAATTTGTTGCCTTGTGCTAAGGTTTTCTGCTGTTTCATAATCCCTACCTTCTTTGGTATAACACACAGTTCGGAATTGAAAAAGGAGCATATTATATTCATCAAGTGTATTATTGAGAACAAACATTTGGATGTGGCTCGTGTGCTTTATGACAATATTATGGAGTTCGAGAAAACCCCTACTACCCAGCAAAATCTCAAATTTCCTTGTACCATTACCACCTTGTGTTTAGACGCTAAAATCCCGCGTAGGTGTGAAGAAGCTGAACCTTCCGTAGTTGGGGAAAAAATGTCTTTAATTTCGATTCTGAATGCTCATTATGAAGCCACATAAGCCGTAAGGACTCCTAGAGCTCCTCCTCAAAAGAAGAAGGTACAATCCGATAACGAGTTGGAATCGAAAATTAAGGTGTTGGAAGAGAATCAATATAATATGATTGCTACTTTAGGAAGCGTTACAAAAGAGTCCTTATCCGAAACATGCTACTTGGGGTGAGCACTATTCAACACGCCACCTATGGATTACTTACGAAGGATTAAGTCCATGGACGCAACACCGATGACCAGCCACGCGCTGGTTAAGATACGTTTTCTATTCCTTTCGCGTTTAGTGTAGATTAGTTTAATTGCTTTGCGTCTTTTCGAGTCGTGGGGACACGGCTCATTTTTTAGTTTGGGGTGGGTTTCGTTGCCTCATCCCAGTTTTTATGTGTTATGTGTTTTAATTTCTTTCAATAAAATAATTAGGAGTTGTGTTTGAGTGTAGAAGTTTTTAAATGTCCCTTTTAAGCATACTTTTGATGAATCTATGATAGTAAATAGTGGACTTTAGGGAATAATATAAAACGCACTTTAATTGCATGCAAACATATGTAATTGATAGGAAGAATTAATGAACAATGCAAATGAAGTAAGCTTGTACGTAAGGAATATGTTTGGTGTGTAGAATACGAGATCCTAATTAGTAGAGAACCCACTTAGATACGAACTAGAGACAAACTATGAAACTAGGAAAATGATAGGGGCAGTTCTTTGTTAGCCATTTGTGACCTTTTTAGCCTTCTATCCCTTATATTAATTTTATCCGTTTTAGCCCAATTTGAGTCTTAAGCCTTTTATCTTTTCGCCACGATATAAGCCCATATCCCCTTAGTTTGTTAGGAATGACTAAATGACCCGCACTTGAATCACAATCCTGAGACCTATCTCGAGCTTGAGTTTGGGGTGGAGGGTCCACGTTTGGGAAATTTCATTGGGTGGGAACTTATGTGTTTGTATTGAGGCACAAAAATTCAGATGATATTATTATTTGTAACCCTTTGCTGGGATATATGAAAAAAATCGAAAAGTCAATACAGTAGCTAACCGGGAACCCGGTCAACGCTTGTACAAAAAATAAGTTATGAAAAAAAAAGAATAAAATACCCGGCAAAGTGGAAGTTTCTGGAAATCATCTTAGTATAGATTGGGTTAACTTGGGGATGCTAATTTAGTGCATCAAATTAGTTGAGTGAGAACATTATATGAGTGTAAACTAAAGCTTGTGGACAGTTGTTGATGGTAAGTGAGGAGAGAGCCAAAAGCTCACTTCAAATTTACCAATTATACATACCACACCGTCTCTAAGCCTACGCTAAAACCGTAAAGTCCTCTTGATTCCTAGGTACATGGTAAGTTAATAGGTATTATACTAAGTGGAGCGTTCAAAGCGAGTAAGGATCGAGGAACAACCTATAGCCATCATATTGAAATAAGTACAAGTGTAACCTTCTAGCATTGCGAAGTTAATTTTATGATTGAAATTATTTGTGTTTGATGTTGCATGATTAGTGTATGTGTATGTTATTTCTTAATGTCTGCTATATGAGATTTATTTTAAGAATTGCTTTAGGGTGTATTTACTAGCTTTTATTTTCTCTTGCATCTACTTCATTCTCCTTGTTTTTAGTTTTGCTTTGTCGGGACGACAAAGGTTTGAGTTGGGGGTCATGATGTCTCCCTAAATGTTCTAATTTTATGCCCTTTGGAGACATCATTTTTTGTGTTTATTCGACTATTTATATAAACTTTTGGTGTAAATATGCAATAAATCAATTTTCCTCTTTTAATTCTAGTATTTTTCATTTATTAAACTTTTACGCGTAATATTGTTATTTTTAGTGAAAAGTTTGTAGGTTTTGAATACTAGCTAGGATAGGAATCCAAGAATAAAGTCAAAGATCTTGTAATAAAGTCAAAGCAAGAAGAAATATCCCGAAAGAATTAACAAATTTCAAGCTACAAATCTGGAAAGTTGATAATGATTGCTGATTTCGAGTAATCTAATAGTGGATTCAGCCTCTGACTTGTGAAGATGATTTGTTCCCCATTGAGTTACGGAAATTTAAAAAATGGAATGGAGTCATTCCGAGTTGAAACGAGCCTGTTATAGCTGATTTAGTGGAGGTGGTGAAGCAGTTACGGGATTTGGGCTTAATTAATGGACTTGGGCTTCTCTAATTTTCATTTAATCCTTTAGAAAATCCATAGTCTGAATTTCATATTATAAATAGGCTTTAGACTCTTATTTTTGACACACAATTCATACGCTTAAGAAAAGAAAAGAAAGAAGTCAGAACACCAGAGAAGAAGCTAGAGCAAGGAAGAGAAGAAGCCAAGAGCTGGAGATTATCAACATCTCCAATTCTCAGCCAATTCAACTCCGTAATTAGGTTCTTCTATTTTTTTTTCTGTAAAACAATTATGAATTCCTTTTATTTTAATTTCTTAGTTTTTCCTATTAGTATGAGCTAAATTTAATAAGTGCTTGAGAACTCATAATGGGTTAATCCCAATTCTATTTCATTTCATGTGTCTGAATTTGGGATTATAATAATTGAAATCAAATTGGGTAATTAGTATTTATCTTTAATTTGAATTTATTTACTATTATTGAACTCGCGACTCAACAATAGGACTTAATACTTAGTCTATTCCATTTAGTGGCGAATGGATCACCTTGACGAGGGGTCTAGGTATGGAACTAATTAATGAATGTAGGATAGAAATTAATGACTTTGACGAGCTTAATTAATCCTATGGCCTATTGGGCAATAAGAACTTAATCATTCGAAGGTGGACTATAATCACCTTGACGGGGTTTGTAGCACCTAAGAATAGCTCCTTAGTCCACCCTGACGGGGGTAAGGAGAATCCCAAATCCCGACCATTACTATTTACTGAATTGTCCCTTAAACAAAACATGGAATGAATAGAGTTAGGTGAAATCCCTGCGTCTCTCAAGTACTACCTTTCATACCTTGCGTCTGGCTATTTTATTTACTTGCGTTTATTTTAATATTCGTTTTAATTTAGTATTTTAATTAATTGTCTTAATTATAGAAAACCAAAACAAACAATCTTAAAATCATTTACTTACTTTCAAGTGCAATTAATCACTATTCGATAAGCATTAGAGTCAACCAATCCGTCCTTGAGAACGAATCTGTTTTATCACATATATTACTTGGGACAACTGTACACTTGCAGTTGTGGTTCTCTTATCCTTGTTTGCATTTTATTTTATAACACACAAAGAACCACCCGTATAGGGCACATGTGAAAGGTACAACCAGAGTCAAGTATCCAACTAGCATGTCCAGACAAATTAGTGACACTCAGTACTTCATATACATCATCTTCAGTCCCAAGCATACTAGCAATATTAGACTCATTAGCACTAGGATTCAGTTTGTTTTTTCAATTTGAAACAATTATTTTTCAGATGTCCAGCTTTCCCACAATGAAAACAGTTCCTGGTTTCCTTATTTTTAAAACTAGTGGATTTATTTCCTTTTTTGTTTTTGGCTAAGTCATTACTAAGTGTAATATCTGTTCTAGGTTTTACAAACATATTTGCACCTGATCTTTTAAGGGATTTAAGTTCATTTTCTCTAGTCTTTAAAGAAATAACAACTTCATCTTATTCAGGGACAGTAGTGGCATATTGAAACACATCTTTAACAACTTGAAAAGATTCAGGAATATCATTTAACATGATCATACATTTACTAGTATCATCTAAAGCCATAGAAGTACCCTTAAGCACAAGACACATCTTAGTAAATTGATCTAGATTCTCATCAATAGACTTAGAACTATCCATCTTATAGTTAAACAAAGGACCTTTCAAGAAAGCAAGATTAGGGACAAATTTAGTAGCATAAAGAGTTTCGAGTTTACCACACAACTCAAGAGCTGTTTCAGCACCATCAACCGGCTGAATGACTGAGTCGGATAGATTTAAGAACAAGATATTATAAGCTTCTTTGTTTATTGATGCTTCATTCTCGAGGTCACCTTCACGCCAATATTTAATGTCCTCTATTAATGCACTTCCAAATTTATGATGAAATAGTAAGACTCTCATCTTTTTCTGCCAAACACAGAAATCCATTTTTCCATCGAATACCGACACATCAATACGAGTTGACATTGTCATCATAGCATATTAGTTAAGAACAGAAAAATTTAAAGAAACCCCCTTAAACAGCTTTAATAAACGTTAAACCCTAGTTTTGATTTTGGAAACCCTAGGATCTCCAAGAAATCAAAAAACACTGATAAACCCTCGCGTTAAAGAAAACCATATCTAAAAGACCCAAGACTTTTGAAAACCAAATCAAAAACGGCAAAATAACCGAAAAAGGTTTATATAAAGCTCTGATATCACTGTTGTAGAAACCTCTTTGAAGATCTAAGTTTTGAAAACAGTTTTGGTTTAAAGAAATATAACAAGAAAGTGCAAAAAGATGAAGAACACCAAGGTTTATCGTGGTTCAACCAAAAATAACCTACATCCACGTTGAAATCCAATGAGAGTATCTCAGTCACTATAATGCCACAAGGTTACAAGCTTCAGTTCCAATGTAACTATTACACAACTTTAATCGAACGAAATATATCTCAACTCAGAAATCTCTAACCTAACAGATGTGTATAAGGTTATCTAGTAATGAATCAGTATGATTCTTACTTATTAAAAAAGATATAATAATATAGAGGCTAAATCTACCACGATTCTACAGCTAAGTTCCGAAACTAAAGGTTTCGGAAGAACTAGGGTTGTTTGGAGAGAGGAGAAAGTGAAGATCCACGGCTTTCAAAAGAAGAAAATGAACTAAGTCTAACTTCGGTCAATGACTTATGCTTTTATCTAAAACAAACAATGAGGACAAATGTGGGGCATCAAAATAGAATGAGATCCGAAGGCTAAACGCGTACCACGTCACCAGGCTTCCAACATATTGTCAAATAAGGGTTCCAACATCATGTCAAATAACTTGACTAAAGAATCAACACTTCACAAAACCAAAAATATAATAACCCATATATTTTCTATAATAACAATCACCTTTCTTTGTTTCAATATCATCACACACACAAACACGTGTGTATATGTATGTGGGTATATGTATGTATGTGTTCTTAGATCCTTATTTATCGACATCTTAATAAAATCTTTTGCACTTCACATTCCTTAAGCATTCTTCTGAGAATATCCCTAGAATGCTTTCCCTTCCTCCTGGTCTTTCATATCAAAAGAGACACTACTACAGATCGGGTATTTACCCACGACAGCTTACCGACGACATGCACAATCATCGGTAAATTGTGAAATTTACCGACGACAGATATTTACCGGCGAGATCTCTCGTCGTTAACTCACCGGCGATAGCTACTCGTAGGTAAATAGTCAAAACGTCGTCGCTATATATTTTTTACTTTTTTATTTTTTTTGTTTCGAATTGTCGTCGGTAAATTAGCGACAACACAATTGTCATCGGCATTAGGACCTTTTAGCGACGATTGTGGCTTGTTTACCGACGACATGTCTGTTCGTCGGTAAAAAAAACATTTATATTCTGGACAGACTGTATTTTTATCACTTGAAAACCTTAAACCCCACTTTTCCCCCCAATTTCTCTGAAAAACTTCAATCAAACTCATTCAAATTTTTTGCAATACCTTCTCCAATTCATCTTTCACCATTTTCAAGCTTACAATCAAGGTTGGTCAACCTCAATACACAATTTCATCCACAAATATTAGGTAATTTCTTGAAAGTCTTATATATATTTTTTTATTATCATATTGTGTGTAATTCTTGCAATATTATGTGATTAGGTTAAGTAATACATTATCAAGGTGGGACTTCATCATCAATCTCCAATTTCTCCCACCAAAGCAAGGTATTTTCTTTAAATTTCAAACTTTTTAATTTTTTTTATGCATGGATTTTGATTTGTGTATTAGTTGCTATAAGTTATGAATATGTATATTTTTTGATTGTATAGTTAATTATTAAGTGTAAATCATGCAATCATTCATTTATTTCTATGATGTTTTCATATATTTTTGTATTTGTGTAATTAGTTATATGAAATTGTTTATGTATTTATTGTGTTTTATTTATTTATTTTGTTGTAATTTTAATTATTTATTGGTTAGTAATTTGTATTATCATTATTCATTGTGTTGTAATTTTTATTCATTTTATTAATTGGGTTGTAATAATTATTTATTTTATTTTCATATGAATGTAGTTGTCTAGTTATCTAAAATTGTTGTTAAGAGATGGCTTCGGTTTTGGATAAGAGTTGGATCGATGAGACGGATTATTTCAACCCAGAATATGTTTTGGGGGTCATGGATTTTATCACATATGCACAACAACAAAAAGATTATAGAGATCTTCTTTATTGCCCGTGTAACTATTGTAAAAATTATCGCCGATTACCCACTCAGATGGTTAGGGGCCACCTTTTTAACAATGGGATTATGAAGTCGTATTGGGTTTGGATAAAACACAGTGAGCAGTTGGTCATTCCCGAAGAAAATTCTATTCCGAATAGTTAATGAAATGGCTGAGGTTTGTGACGATTTGAGACACAGTAACGATGTTGGCGGACATCAGGGTGACACCGAGATGAGAGACACAGAAATTCCAAGTCGTAGCAGTTTCGAAAAACTGTTTGACGAATTGGAGACAGAATTATATCCAGGTTGTACAGCGATGAGTTCATTGAACTTCATTGCCAAGCTTATGCACGTAAAAGTAAAGAACAAGTGGACTAACACGTCATTCACCGAGCTAATGGAGTTGGTTGGTCGTATTTTGCCCAAAACTCACACTTTGCCCGATTCTAATGATGCATGCAACAAGAAGTTGAAAAGTTTGGGTATGGGGTATATTACTATCGATGTTTGTTGGAACGATTGTGCCATTTTTTACAAAGAGAATAAAGACCTCGACAAGTGTCCAGTTTGTAGCTAGTCTAGATGGGACCCAAAGAAGGGTATCAAAGTACCACATAAGAAGCTTCGTTACTTTCCGATTGCTCCCAGATTACAGCGACTATACGCTTCGAAGCACACCGCTGAAGACATGATATGGCACCTGATGTCTCCTCATTTGTGATAATATAATATACTTCAGAGACATCATTTTAGGCTTATTTATTAGTTTATATGTTGATTCTAGCTCAATTTAGTGCACTTTCCTATTTTGAGTCTTGATTTAGTAAACATAATATTTTTAGAGCATATTGGGTTTAATTGTTTATTTAGTGTGAAGCTTTAAAGATAATTATGGAGATTAATTAGAGTCCAAGTCAAATATTACAACTTATGGAAAGAGATATGCATGGAAATTGGAGATAGAAGGAAACTGAGTTCAAATAGGAAAAGGAAAAGCTGCCTAAATCTGGGATTCTGCAGTACACGTCCAAAGATTGGTGTTTTTACCTAAGAAATAGGCCGAATTTGGTAATTTCCTTCATAAGGGTCAAAATAATTCTGTTGCGATTCTTTTGGTATCTTATGGAGCTCAATCCGACCAATAACGAAGAAGATACACTCAAAACAACGCATCAGTGTTTTCCTTACGAATTTGAGTTGGGCTAGGAGTCCATTACTTGAAGTTATCTCCAAGAAACGAATTAGGTCAACCTATACCCTATAAATACAGCCTCTTAACACTCTAAAATCATCCTTGGCCAGACCTTAAGGCCAAGAGGAAGCTGCAACACAAGAGGAGAAGTCTGGAAGGAGCAGAACACCATATGTCTTCTTCTACCTTTGATTCTGTAACTCTTTTCTCTTCTTTTCTTTGTATGAATTAATTCTTTATAGTTTGAGTGTTTAGCATATATGTATGAACCCTAGTTTTGATTGACATCTATCTAATTTGGGAACTTAATGTTTTAAATTGAATTATAGTTTTTATTCCCTATTTATGTGTTTGGATTTATATTCTGTGTTCTTGTGGATGCGCGTCCATATAGAATTACCATCTAGTAATTAGGTCACCATTGACAACGGTGTTTAATTGCATGGTTAGCACATAACGTCTAGTATTAGGTCTGATCTGACAACCCAACCTAGCTAGATAATCACTATGGTTGAGTCTTGTGACTCTTTACCAATTACAGGAAAAGTTTGCTTAGGAAGCCTTATTGACACAGGTAAATCCTATTTAAAACTACCGATAGCATATTGGGACCGATTAGGGAAATACTACATAATTTACCCTTACATGTTTAGAACGGCAAAACTAGTGGCGATTGCATGCTAATAACTCAAGCTAGACTTTCATACTATATTCTTTTCTTTTCTTTTATTTGTTTTATTGTCTTTAGTTTATTAGTTTAGTTTATTTATTGAAAAACCAAACAAATATCTATCTTTCTCTTCTTTCTACTTGCGTATTATTATCTATCTTTAATATCTGCAATTGATAAGTTGCATAAGTTCTCTCTAACTTTCGCCAGTCCCTGAGGAACGAATCTTCTTATCATTAAAACTTGCATACGTCCTGTAATACTTGCGGTACCGTGTTAGCTTAGGGTGTTTATTTGCACTTATTTTATACATCTTTTTATCACACCTTAGGCCACACCAGCACCATACCGGAAAGAGTGTCGATCCAGATATGTTGCGTCATCCGGTTAATGGTGAGAGTTGGAAGAGATTTGCAGCGCTAAATCCTGAGTTTGCTAGCGAACCTCATAATGTATATTTGGGTCTCGGTATCGATGGTTTTTGTCCTTTCTCTATGCAGAACAACTCGTACAACATGTGGTCTGTCATATTAACCGTCTATAACTTTCCACCGTGGGTATGCATGAAGGAAACCACATTTCAGCTTTGTTTGTTTTCTGGGTCCTCGTTCACCTGGTAAGGACATGGATGTTTACCTCAGCCCTATGATAGATGAGTTGGACGAGTTGTGGGGTAATGGGATCCTTACATATGATGCCCATACAAAGAAAGAGTTCACTATGAAGGTTTGTCTGTTGTCCACGACCAATGATTTCCCTTCTCGGTCATACACATCAGGATGGTCGGGTCAAGGTTACATAGCTTGCCCAGAATGCATGGATTCTACTCCGTCATTGAAGGTGAAAAAAGGTGTGGTTTACTTTGACCATAGACGTTGGTTACCTACCGGACATCGGTTTAGAAAAGAAAATGTTTTGTACCTGAAACCCAATCATAGTGGCCCACTGAGGAAACATAGTCCAGCTAGTATTCAGACATAGTTAGATGGCCTTCCCATTGTGTTTCCCGGTAAACACAAGGATTTTGTGGGCAAGGTGACGAAGACTCCAAGTCCTCACGAGACCAACTGGAAGAAAAAGAGTATTTTCTATCGTTTACCTTATTGCTCGAAAAATGTGTTAAAACATAACATCAGTGTAATGCATTGCGAGAAAAATGTGTGTAATGCTCATCTCGGTACAGTTACAGCACTTGATGGGAAAGTAAACAAAGATAACGTTAAGGCGCGACAGGATCTTGAGGCTATGAAAATCAGAAAAGAGTTGTGGTTGACATCAAGAGGACCTAAAACGATTCTAAAACGGGGAAAGTATACGTTGTCAGCGGAGAAGAGGGAGATTTTTCTTGAGTGGTTACAGGCACAGAGGTTTCCCGATGGCTTCGCGTCTAGTATGAGGAATAACGTTCAAGTCGATACAGGGAAGATCATTGGAATGAAATCGCATGATTGTCATGTTATGATGCAGTATCTTTTTGTTTGTTGTCTCCCCAGACTTCTAGATGATAAACCGATTAGCGACGCGATTATTGGGTTAGCTAACGTGTTTAGAGTCGTTTGTAGCAATAATCTGAATAGAAAAGAGTTGGAAGACGGTAAGGAGAAAGTGGTTGAAGTGATGTGCAAATTATAAATGATCTTACCTCCCGCGTTTTTTGATGTAATGATCCACTTAGTGATACACTTATACGATGAAGCGTTGTTAAGGGGCCCGGTTCAAATGCGGTGGATGTACCCATTTGAGATGCAATTGAACGAATTGGAGGAGTTTCACTATCTTGCCTATGAAAATTCACGTCTCTACAAAGAGAAAACAAAGAGATGGCATGATAAACGACTCCGTCCAAATCATTTCGAGAGAGGACAAAAGGTACTATTATACAACTCTCGGTTCTCAAATTACCCAGGAAAGCTTAAATCCCGTTGGGGAGGACCTTACATTGTTACGAAAGTCACACCGCATGGAGCGATTGAAATTGAACATCCAACCGAACAAAGGACATTCATGGTGAATGGCCAGCAATTGAAACGATAACATGACAGTGAAGACTTTGGTCGAGAAGAGACAATCATTCTCAAAGAACACGCTTAGCCTGAGGTACACGTCTAACTCAAAGACGTTGCAAAAGTGCTCTTGGGAGACACCCCTTGTTTAATTGCTTTTTAGATTAGTTTTATGTTTTGTAGTGTATATTTCTAAGTTAGTGTATATTTTTAATTGCGTTTACAAGCTAATAGGAGAGAAAGGTAGTGTGTTATTGTGCAGGAAATGAGTTTGGGGTCAAACGGAAATACTTGGGAAAAATTCGGTTCACTGGCCGGTAGGCCGGTCAAACTACCGGCATGCCGGTGGGGAGACACGTGCCCACGGGTTGGTGGCTCGGGTTCTTTACCGAGAGGTCGAAAAAGAAAGGCCAGTCGCACCAGTATGCCGCTCAGGGCACCGGTATGCCGGCCAGAGGAGAAACACGTGCCAACGGGTTTCAAGGCACGGGTTTTTTGACGGAGTTGATTCTGGACGAAAAACAGCACCGGCATGCCGGTGAATACCGTCGGTTAGCCGGCGAACCAAAATCACGTGGCCTCGGGTATGGTCTTGGGTTCTTTACCGAGAGGTGCAAGAAGTAGACACGTCCAGCACCGGTATGCCGGTAAGATGACGGGTATGCCGGTGCTAGGTCGGTTTTGAAGAGATTTATTCCTATTCCACTTCTTACCTTATCAAGAATTAACCCTAGTCTCCTCTACATGAAATTTTCAGACCCGAACACTGATGTCTCCTCATTTGTGATAATATAATATACTTCAGAGACATCATTTTAGGCGTATTTATTAGTTTATAGGTCGATCTTAGCTTAATTTAGTGCACTTTCCTATTTTGAGTCTTGATTTAGTGAATTAATATTTTTAGAGCATATTGGGTTTAATTGTTTATTTAGTGTGTAGCTTTAAAGATAATTATAGAGATTAATTAGAGTCCAAGTCAAAGACTACAACTTATGGAAAGAGATTAGCATGGAAATTGGAGATAGAAGGAAACTGAGTTCAATTAGGAAAAGAAAAAGCTGCCTAAATCTGGGATTCTGCATATACGTCTAAAGATATGCGTTTTTACCTAAGAAATAGGCCGATTTTGGTAATTTCCTTTATGAGGGTCAAGATAATTCTGTTGCGATTCTTTTGGTATCTTATGGAGCTCAGTCCGACCAATAACGAAGGAGATATGCTCAAAACGGTCCAGCAGTGTTTATCTTTATTTCCTTACGAATTTGAGTTGGGCTAGGAGTCCATTACTTAGAGTTATCTCCAAGAAACGAATTAGGTCAACCTATACACTATAAATACAGCCTCTTAACACTCTTAAATCATCCTTGGTGAAACCTTAAACCAAGAGGAAGCAGACAACACAAGAGAGAAGTCTGGAAGGAGCTGTTCATCAACAATGTCTTCTTCTACCTTTAATTTTGTAATTTCTTTCTTTTCTTTCATGAACTAAATTTCTTTAGCTTGAGTTTTAGCATATATGTATGAACCCTAGTTTTGATTGACATCTATCTAATTTGGGAATTTAATGTTTTAAATAAAATTACAGTTTTTATTCTCTGTTTACGTGTTTGGATTTATATTCTGTGTTCTTGTGGACGGCCGCCATATAGAATTACCATCTAGTAATTAGGATACCATTGACAACGGTGTTTAATTACATGTTTAGCACATAACGTCTAGTATTAGGTATGATCTGACAACCCAACCTAGCTAGATAATCACTATGGTTTAGTTCTTGTGACTATTTACCAATTACAGGAAAAGTTTGCTTAGGAAACCTTATTGACACAGGGAAATCCTATTTTAAACTACCGATAGCGAATTGGGACCGATTAGGGAAATACTACATAATTCACCCTTACATGTTTAGAACGGCAAAACTAGTGGGGATTACATGCTAATAACTTAAGCTATATTCTCATATTACTTCTCTTCGTATTTACTTTTCAGTCTTTTAATTCTTAGTTTTAATTTAGTTAATTATTTTATCAAATCCATCTTTATTTGTCTTTACTTTATTTGCGTTTAGTTGTTCTAGCTTTAATTATTTACACTTGATATTTGCATAAGATTCCTCTAACCTTCGTAGTCTCTGCGGAACGAATCTTAATCTAAAACTTGCATACGATCTGTATACTTGCAGAACCGTGTAGTTCTAGGGTGTTTTTGCACTTTATTTATATCTTATTTTATCACATCCTAGGCCCCACCAAGTTTTTGGCGCCGCTGCCGGGGACTACATCGTTAGTCCTTGTGCAATTATCTTGTGCTTTTATTTTAGTTAGTTCTATTTTACGCTTTTCTTTTTAGTTTTTGTCTTTACAGATTCTTTTTAGGCGAGAGAAGATTTATTAGGAGATAAAGGTTTCGTGTTGTTAGATCCTGAAGAAGCTAATACATAATGGAAGCTCTAAAGCTCAAGGAGTTAACCCAACAACTTGAGGAATTACGAGAACAATCGCGAAAACTAGCTCAGAGGAATCTAGTACATACCTTACCTTCATGCCCTAGTTGTGGAGCAAGAGATCACTCGTGGGATTATTGCATGAACAATCCAGCCTCAATTTCCTTCATGCCTTATCAAAGAGACCATTATTATGATGGTTATTATGTGTGTAATGCTCATCTCGGTACAGTTACAGCACTTGATGGGAAGGTAAACAAAGATAACGTTAAGGCGCGACAGGATCTTGAGGATATGAAAATTAGAAAAGAGTTGTGGTTTTCATCAAGAGGACCTAAAACGATTCTAAAACGGGGAAAGTATATGTTGTCAGCGGAGAAGAGGGAGATTTTTCTTGAGTGGTTACAGGCACAGAGGTTTCCCGATGGCTTCGCATCTAGTATGAGGAATAACGTTCAAGTCGATACGGGGAAGATCATTGGATTGAAATTGCATGATTGTCATGTTATGATGCAGTATCTTTTTGTTTGTTGTCTCCCCAGACTTCTAGATGATAAAACGATTAGCGACGCGATTATTGGGTTAGCTAATGTGTTTAGAGTCGTTTGTAACAATAATCTGAATAGGAAAGAGTTGGAAGACGGTAAGGAGAAAGTTGTTGAAGTGATGTGCAAATTAGAAATGATCTTACCTCCCGCGTTTTTTGATGTAATGATCCACTTAGTGATACACTTATACGATGAAGCGTTGTTAGGGGGCCCGGTTCAAATGCGGTGGATGTACCCATTTGAGATGCAATTGAACGAATTGGAGGAGTTTCACTATCTTGCCTATGAAAATTCACGTCTCTACAAAGAGAAAACAAAGAGATGGCATGATAAACGACTCCGTCCAAATCATTTCGAGAGAGGACAAAAGGTACTATTATACAACTCTCGGTTCTCAAATTACCCAGGAAAGCTTAAATCCCGTTGGGGAGGACCTTACATTGTTACGAAAGTCACACCGCATGGAGCGATTGAAATTGAACATCCAACCGAACAAAGGACATTCATGGTGAATGGCCAGCAATTGAAACGATAACATGACAGTGAAGACTTTGGTCGAGAAGAGACAATCATTCTCAAATAACACGCTTAGCCTGAGGTACACGTCTAACTCAAAGACGTTGCAAAAGTGCTCTTGGGAGACACCCTTTGTTTAATTGCTTTTTAGATTAGTTTTATGTTTTGTAGTGTATATTTCTAAGTTAGTGTATATTTTTAATTGCGTTTACAAGGTAATAGGAGAGAAAGGTAGTGTGTTATTGTGCAGGAAATGAGTTTGGGGTCAAACGGAAATACTTGGGAAAAATTCGGTTCACTGGCCGGTAGGCCGGTCAAACTACCGGCATGCCGGTGGGGAGATACGTGCCCACGGGTTGGTGGCTCGGGTTCTTTACCGAGAGGTCGAAAACGAAAGGCAAGGTGCACCAGTATGCCGCTCAGGGCACCGGTATGCCGGCCAGAGGAGAAACACGTGCCAACGGGTTTCAAGGCACGGGTTTTTTGACGGAGTTGATTCTGGATGAAAAACAGCACCGGCATGCCGGTGAATACCGTCGGTTAGCCGGCGAACCAAAATCACGTGGCCTCGGGTATGGTCTTGGGTTCTTTACCGAGAGGTGCAAGAAGTAGACACGTCCAGCACCGGTATGCCAGTAAGATGACCGGTATGCCGGTGCTAGGTTGGTTTTGAAGAGATTTATTCCTATTCCACTTCTTACCTTATCAAGAATTAACCCTAGTCTCCTCTACACGAAATTTTCAGACCCGAACACTGATGTCTCCTCATTTGTGATAATATAATATACTTCGGAGACATCATTTTAGGCGTATTTATTAGTTTATAGGTCGATCTTAGCTTAATTTAGTGCACTTTCCTATTTTGAGTCTTGATTTAGTGAATTAATATTTTTAGAGCATATTGGGTTTAATTGTTTATTTAGTGTGTAGCTTTAAAGATAATTATAGAGATTAATTAGAGTCCAAGTCAAAGACTACAACTTATGGAAAGAGATTAGCATGGAAATTGGAGATAGAAGGAAACTGAGTTCAATTAGGAAAAGGAAAAGGAAAAGCTGCCTAAATCTGGGATTCTGCATACACGTCTAAAGATATGCGTTTTTACCTAAGAAATAGGCCGATTTTGGTAATTTCCTTCATGAGGGTCAAGATAATTCTGTTGCGATTCTTTTGGTATCTTATGGAGCTCAATCCGACCAATAACGAAGGAGATATGCTCAAAACGGTCCAGTAGTGTTTATCTTTATTTCCTTACGAATTTGAGTTGGGCTAGGAGTCCATTACTTAGAGTTATCTCCAAGAAACGAATTAGGTCAACCTATACACTATAAATACAGCCTCTTAACACTCTTAAATCATCCTTGGTGAAACCTTAAACCAAGAGGAAGCATACAACACAAGAGAGAAGTCTGGAAGGAGCTGTTCATCAACAATGTCTTCTTCTACCTTTAATTTTGTAATTTCTTTCTTTTCTTTCATGAACTAAATTTCTTTAGCTTGAGTTTTAGCATATATGTATGAACCCTAGTTTTGATTGACATCTATCTAATTTGGGAATTTAATGTTTTAAATAGAATAATAGTTTTTATTCTCTGTTTACGTGTTTGGATTTATATTCTGTGTTCTTGTGGACGGCCGCCATATAGAATTACCATCTAGTAATTAGGATACCATTGACAACGGTGTTTAATTACATGTTTAGCACATAACGTCTAGTATTAGGTATGATCTGACAACCCAACCTAGCTAGATAATCACTATGGTTTAGTTCTTGTGACTATTTACCAATTACAGGAAAAGTTTGCTTAGGAAGCCTTATTGACACAGGTAAATCCTATTTTAAACTACCGATAGCGAATTGGGACCGATTAGGGAAATACTACATAATTCACCCTTACATGTTTAGAACGGCAAAACTAGTGGGGATTACATGCTAATAACTTAAGCTATATTCTCATATTACTTCTCTTCGTATTTACTTTTCAGTCTTTTAATTCTTAGTTTTAATTTAGTTAATTATTTTATCAAATCCATCTTTGTTTGTTTTTACTTTATTTGCGTTTAGTTGTTCTAGCTTTAATTATTTACACTTGATATTTGCATAAGATTCCTCTAACCTTCGTAGTCTCTGCGGAACGAATCTTAATCTAAAACTTGCATACGATCTGTATACTTGCAGAACCGTGTAGTTCTAGGGTGTTTTTGCACTTTATTTATATCTTATTTTATCACATCCTAGGCCCCACCAAGTTTTTGGCGCCGCTGCCGGGGACTACATCGTTAGTCCTTGTGCAATTATCTTGTGCTTTTATTTTAGTTAGTTCTATTTTACGCTTTTCTTTTTAATTTTTGTCTTTACAGATTCTTTTTAGGCGAGAGAAGATTTATTAGTAGATAAAGGTTTTGTGTTGTTAGATCCTGAAGAAGCTAATACATAATGGAATCTCTAAAGCTCAAGGAGTTAACCCAACAACTTGAGGAATTACGAGAACAATCGCGAAAACTAGCTCAGAGGAATCTAGTACATACCTTACCTTCATATCCTAGTTGTGGAGCAAGAGATCACTCGTGGGATTATTGCATGAACAATCCAGCCTCAATTTCCTTCATGCCTTATCAAAGAGACCATTATTATGATGGTTATTATCAGTCCCAAGGAAATTACGCTGATTATCACCCCCCACAGAATTACAATTGGGTCGGAGATCAACAAACTTATTATCATAATAGCCATCACTATGATGATTATTATCAACCACGACCACAATCTTATTATCCTCCACAACCTTTCTATCAAGAAGCGTCGATTTATGATGAAGCTTATCAAGAACCACTTCCTTATTTAATGCAGCAAACTGTACAAGAACAACCGTCGAGTTCGAATTCAACCATGGCTAAAATAATGAACCTAATTGAAAATATAGAGAGTAGCCAGCAAGAATCCCAAGACTCACAGAGTGCGCTTATGGAGAGGGTGCAGGCAGTGTCACGAATGGTGGAAAAAACTCAAATCCTTGCAGAAAGGCAACTCCGAAGTGATACTAGTGCTCCAGAAAACAAAGTTTGTCATGCAGTTGAATTAGGAAGTGGAAAACAACTACCTCCACCAGAACCAGTCCCTATTCCAGAAACGGGGGGAGAAGAAACAACAGAAGAAAAGGTCGAAGAGGTAGTTGAACAAAAAAGTGTCCAAGAGAAGACACCAGAAAAGAAAGAGAGCCCAGTGGTAACCACCACATGTCCTCCTCTACCATTCCCTTCACGTGTCAGAAAGGACAATGACCTGGAATTCAAGAAGTTCGTTGACATGGTGAACAAGCTAAAGATCAGCATCCCGTTTGTAGAAGCTCTCACAAGAATGTCAAAATACGGTCAATTCATGAAGGACATTCTTTCTAACAAACGAAGATTCGAAACTAAAGAGATGAATGGATTGCCAGAGGAGTGTAATGGTACAAGTGAAATCAAGTTACCACTAGAGACACCACTTTCCACGACATCTTGGATGGCACCATCCATGATTATGAAGAATCGAGCTGAAAAGTTCGTGAGAATTAGAGGCAAAGGGTGGAAATTTCGTCATCCTTAATCGAGGTAACACGTCTAACTTTGAAAGACGTTAAACAAAAGTGCTGTACGGGAGACAACTCGTAGTTTTTTTAAATTTTCATGTCTTTTACGTTTTTAGTTTATGTTTAGCTTAGTTGATATTGCATATTTGAGAAAGGTATCAGTGTTTTTGATGATTAGGTATTGGAGAAATCGAGTTAGGGAAGGCGAGCAAAATTTTCGGAGCGAGGAATGACCTGTGCGAACTACCCCCGCGGACTACCCCTAGTCCGCAGGTATGCACCGCAGGGTCAAAAACCCGCACCACGGGTTGCACCGCGGGTTTGATCCAGAACCGAAGAAATAAAGACCCCGCGGACTACCCCCCTGCACCGCACCGTGGTCCGCAGGGCAAAAACGCATGCCACGGGGTAGGTCCACGGGTATTTTGACGAAGAACACATCAGGCACGGGGTACCCTCCGGTGTACCGCGCCATGGTCCGCAGAGCAGAAACACGTGCCACGGGGTTGTACCACGGGTATTATCCAGTGGGTAAAATTTTTCAAGCAACAGATGCTGCGGTGTACCCCGCGGTACACCCCATGGTCCGCACGAGCCGCCAGAGAGAGAAAACCTACGGGATTTGTGTATAAAGGAGGTATTAAGCTTTTTAATTCCGGATTTTATAAACCTTAAGCCTACTTCTCTTCTCCAAAACTCTACCAACTCCATTGAAGCTCATCAAAACACTACCCAATCACCATGAAAACACATCCAATTCATTCTCTACATCATTACAAGGAAGATTCAACCACCTATGTCATACCAAAACACCTTGAATCCAAGAATCAAAAGCTTAAATTTCAAAAATTCATCCTACAATTTCTTAAATCCAAGCCAATCCATGAAGAATCCATCTTATTACTTGTGGTTGTGGTTCTCTTTTCTTATTACATATTTTTAGAACACACAATGGACCACTAAGTTTTTGGTGCCGCTGCCGGGGACGGTAGCGTGTGACCACGGTGTTTATCCTTTAGTGACTAGTTGCATTTATTTTTATTTTTATCAGTTTTACGCTTTTTGTTTGTTCATCTTTTTCAGGTTTTTAGATTTGGCGTATGCGAAGGAGACTCTTTAAGGATATTCAGCCATCACCTCCGGTCCTTAATAATCCAGAATCATTAATCAGACTTGCTAACAAGAGAAGGAAAGAATAAGAAGCTAGAGAAGTAGAAGAATTAGTGAACGGAATGGATAATATTAACCTTCATAACCAAGAGAACCCAGGAGTTCAGGTAAACGCAAATGGTCAGCCACTAATGCCCCCAGGCATTCCTAATCCTCCGGTTCCACCTGTCATTCCTAATCCTCCAGTTCAAGTTCAAATAGCCGACCCATGGTTTCTTACCGGTCCAGCACAAGAACCATTCCTTGCCCCTCCTCTTGGGATTGGCCCAGCTAATATCAATGTTCCGAGATTCCATCCAGATTTGGGTATGCTAGCTCAATTCAAAAATTTCGGAAACTTTCGTGGCAAGCCCGGAGAAGATCCACTTCGCGCAGTACAAAAATTTATGCAAATCTGCGATTCATACATTACGCAAGGAGTAACAATGGAGCAAATGTATTTTGCTACATTCAGATTTTTCTTAATAGATGGAGTGAGTGATTGGCATGATTCGCAAGAACCAGGAAAGATTACGAATTGGGAACAGTTACAGGCTGCGTTTTTCGACAGATATTATCCGTCCAACATGAGGTTAGATGCTCAACTTGAATTAACACATTTCCGACAAGAATATGATGAAGCGTTGGGTAGAAGTTGGTCGAGATTTCAGAAATGTTTACAAAGAGTCTCCAATCATGACCTTTCAGAACAACAGCAATTGAAAATTTTCTATAACGTTCTTGAGGGGAGTTCACGAAAAGATTTAGATTTGTTATGTGGTGGTGCGTTTTTACGAACCTGCGTATGCAAGAATTATTTTAGATAGAACAGTCGATAATGAAGTAGGATGGAATACCGTAAGAACACCAGTTAAAGGAGGAGTTAATAATATCAACATTAAAGAGAAGTTCAACTCCTTAGAGAACAAGATACAAACCACATTAGAACAACAGTTGAGACAACTTACATTAGCCGTGAAAGAGGGTTTTTCGAGTAAGAAGGTAGAAGTGCATGCTGTACAAGAAGTTTATGGGTGTTCATATTGCGGTGTAAACAATCATAATTGGGAGAATTGTCAGAACAATCAAGAGGCCGTGATGTTTGTTTCCAACCGAGGGAACTTTAATTCGAATGGTCAAGGGTACATGCCAAACAGAAACCATTTTGGGTTTCAATATTCAAATCCTAATGAGGCAGCCAATCCTACTCACGCATATCAGCCGCGTCCCCAAGGTAACAACAACAATTACAACACAAGACCTCAGAATAACTACCAAGGGGGACAAAATCAAGGAAATTATGTTCAGAGACAACCTCCTCAAGATAATTACAGTGTAACCATGAACCAAAAAGCCTTACCCGGTCATCCTCAAGAAGGTGCAAATGACCTTCAGAAAACGGTAGAACAACTAGTTGCCCTTCAAACACAAGCAATCCAAAGGCAACAAGCTTCTGAGGCACACATCAAGGTGTTAGAAAATCAAATTACGCAAATAGCAAAATAGTTGAATCAACGTCCACAAGGGCAACTCCCTAGTGACATTGAGAATCCAATCCAAATCGAAGACTGTTAAGCTGTTACTCTCAGAAGTGGTAAGAACTTCCCTCCACCTCCTTTTCTAGTTATGAAAGAGAAAGAAGTTCCAAGAAAAGAAAAGGATGTGGTTGAGGAAGATAAAAATGTTGAGGTTGAAGAAATTGAGAGGCTGACTGAGGTTCCAAAGAAGAAAGATGATGTTATAATCAATCGCCCTCTTCCACCATTTCCATCGCGAGTTCTAAAAAAGGGCGATATGGCCGATTATCAAAGATTCTTGAACAAGGTGAGTAGTCTCAATATTAATATTCCGCTGTTGCAAGATATTAGGGATGTGCCCAAATATGCAATGTTTTTGAAAAGGGCCCTCACCAACAAAAGACCTTATTGTGATAATGAGATGGTTGGTCTCCCGGAAGAATGTAGTGTTATTTGTCAAAGTAAATTACCTCCAAAGTTACTTGATCCTGGGAGTTTCACTACTCCGATATCGATTGGAGAAGAATGGAAAGGTAAGGCACTATGTGATTTGGGTGCAAGCATCAATCTTATGCCCAAATCGATCTTTGATAAGCTTAATATTGGAGAAGCAAGACCTACTTCTATGGTCTTGCAAATGGCGGATCGATCTCTTGCACATCCAGAAGGTCGAATCGAAGATGTCCTCGTTAAAGCAGGTACTTTAATATTTCCCGTTGATTTTGTTATTCTTGAATACGACGCAGATAGGAATGTCCCCATTAGTTTGGGAAGACTATTCCTAGCCACGGGGCGTACTTTAATTGATGTAGAAAACAGAGATATGATCATGAGAATCCAAGACGAGGAAGTGAAGTTTAACGTGTTCAGACCTATGAGATTTCCGGATTCCAAGGAAGAATGCTTTCGTCTAGATGTAATGGAATCGGTAACAAAGGAGCAAATTAATGTTGTGGACACGTTAGGGGTGGAGGAGAAAGAGCTACGAAAGAAACCACCAATTAAAGCTCCTCCATACCCTGAAAATTCACAACTCAATCATGCGAAGAAGAAAGAGAAAGCACGTGCCACGAAGGTTCCGAAGGAACCTAAAAAAGAAAGAGAGAAAAAGGGGTTCAAAGTAGGTGAAGAAGTAGCTATAAAGAAACCGGACCCCCCCCTCCAATGGTACGTGAATCAAAAAGTTCTTGGCTAGGACCATCCATGGTCACGAAGGTTATCTCAGATAAACTAGTGGGCATAAAAGCTAAGGGATGTAAATTTCGAGTTGCAAATATTGACCGCCTCACTCACTGCTGGGGAGGTTATATCAATGACTAATGAATGAGGTAACCCGTCGAGCTTAACGACGTTAAACAAAAGCCATTTCTTGTATATTAGTTTAAGTTTTTATTTTTCGTAGTTTAAATTAGTTTGATTTTCGTTAATTTAGTATTTATTAGTAAGAAATGAGGAAGGGTAGTTGTTTCTGATGATTACAGGAGTGAAGGTCACGAGTTTGGGGTAGTTAGAATGAAAAAGAATGAAAATTTTGGGTTCCAATACAGTAGAAACCGGGTACCCGGTTTGTAGAAACCGGGAACCCGTTTTTGGAACTGTACCCAAGTAGCAAAACTTCAGAAGATCATAACTTGACGCTCGGAGGTCGGAATTAACTTTTCTTGAGCCTAAACCACTTATTTTTTTTAATATCTATCCAATGGTGAAATCAAAAGGTTCTGATACATAGCCCAAAGTTTCTGACATGTGCGTAAAGAGACGCAATTCATGGTGCGAAATAAAGAAAACGGTACCTCCAATGGAAATTCTGAGTAGTCCAATGGATCGGGAGCGCACTTTCCACTAAAAATGAGTATAAGGTTTGCAAAAATCCGAGGTGTAGGCAAGGATAAATTAAAAAAAATAAGGTGGAAATTTTTTGCGCGAATATGCAACCCTTTGTGTCCAATAGCCAACCCGGTTTTCGCAAACCGGGAACCTGGTTTCCGAGCCGTGATTTTCTGATTTTCTCTGACCCAGTGTTTTGGGCCCCGCCATTTGCTGTGTCTACATGTTGCGTCTCCAAGTGCGACTCGACGAATACCGGGAACCCGGTTTCGCACAAACCAGGAACCCGGTTTCGCGAGGAGAATTTTCTGACCCAGCGTTTTGAGGTCCAGCCATTTATTGCGTCAGAGGTAAAAAAAATCTGGTTACGACGGTGAAGGTTTTGACCCAGCGTCTGAAGGTCGAGCCATTAGCCGCGTCCAAGGCTCGCGTCTAAAGTATAAAAAATAAAAAAAATCTAATTTTTCGCGCCGACACCGCGATGCAAAACCGGGAACCCGGTTTCTTCTGTGACAGGCCGGTTTTCAGCTTTTTAACCCTAGATTTTTACCTCTTTCTTCAAGCCAGCCTCCAAAAACACTTCCAAAGCCCAGAATTTCCCGAAAATCATCATCTACAACTACACAATCATCAAATCTTACCCTCTTTCACCATGAAAACATACAATCAACTCATCTCCTATCCAAAACACCATAAAGTTCCCACTTTTCTCCAATATTGTTCTTCATCCGAACTTCAAATTAAACCATATTCCCTCTTCCCCCACATCAGTTAGCCTTTTCCCATCTTATATCCCACCATAATATTCAAGTTTTAAACCTCAAAACCTCAAAGTTCTAAAGCTTTTCTCTAAGCTTCTCACTATTTGAAGTTTTGAGTTTAGGGTGGAACGAGAGGGTTAGCAGAACCGATTTCATGTGCACTTATCGAAGGAAGTCTCCTAGAAAAAGAAACACTTTTGGTGTTATTCAAGAACAAGCTGTTAAGATTCCTAATCCGAGGTTTAATCTGCATCCAAGAGGAAAGAATATCTGATTAAGGCTAATCCGAAGAAGAGGAAATTGATTGATGAACCAGAAAGTGAGGAAAAGATTAATCCAATGATGAGTTGGAATCGAAGATTAAAGTGTTGGAAAAAAATTCGGATGCGATGATTGATATTCTGGGAAATGTTACAAACAAGCTAAACTTTATCCGTTCAACACGCAACTCACGATGTCTAAACGCGAGATAAGGTTCATGGACGCAACACCGATAACCAGTCACACGCTGGTTGATATATGTTTTCTAATCCTTCTCATTTAGTGTAGATTATTTTATTGCTTTGAGTCTTTTCGAGTCGTGGGGACACGGCTCATTTTTGAGTTTGGGGTGGGGTTCGTTGCCTCATCCCATTCTTTTTATGTGTTATGTGTTTTATTTGCTTTCAATGAAATGATTTCGGAGTTGCGTTTGACTATAGAAGATTTTAAATGTCCCTTTAAGCATACTTTTGATAAATCTATGATAGTAAATAGTGGACTTTAGGGATTGATATAAAAAGCATTTAGAATTGCATGCAAACGTAGGTAATTGATAGGAAAAATTAATGAACAATGCAAATGAAGTAAGCTTGTACTTAAGGAATATGTTTGGTGTGTAGAACGTGAAATCCTAATTAGTAGAGAACCCAACAAGATATGAACTAAAGACGACCTATGTACTTAGGAAAATGATAGGGGCAGTTCTTTGTTAGCCATTTGTGACCTTTTTAGCCTTCTATCCCTTGTATTGAATGTTAATCCTGTCTTAGCCCAATTTCAGCCTTTAGCCTTTTCGTTTGTAGCCACGATATAAGCCCATTATCCCTTAGATTATTAGGCATGACCATATGACCCGCACTTGAATCACGATCCTGAGACATGTCTCGAGCTTGAGTTTGGGGTGGTGGGTCCACTTATGGGGGAGTTATTGGGAAGGGATGTATGTGTTTATGTTGTACCACAATTGTAGATGATTATACTTATTGTAACCCTTTGCCGAGATTGAAAATAAAAAGAAAATAAAAAAACATGAAAGAATAAACGTCCGGCAAAGTGGAATTTTATGAAAAAATCATCTTATTGTAATGGGTAGACATGGGACGCTAAATTGTTGCGTAAATGGGTGAGTGAGAACATTTTTTAGCGTAAACTCAAGCTCGAGAACATTTGTTGATGGTAAGTGAGGAGAGAGCCAAAAGCTCACTTCAAAATTACCAAACAAACATCCACACCGTCCTTAAGCCTATATTAAAACCGTAAAGTCCTCGTGATTCCTAAGTGCATAGCGAATTTATGATTCTGTTGATAGGAAATATGCTAGGTGGAGCGTTCAAAGCAAGGTAGGATTGATGAACACCCTATAGCCATCATACAGAGATGAGCACAATTGTAACCTTCAAGCATTGCGAATTTAATTTTATGATTGAGATTATTTGTGTTTGATTTTGCATTATAGATGTATGTGTATATAAGTTTCTAGAGTTTTTCTATATGAGATTTATCTTAAGAATCGCTTTAGGTCTATTTGCTAGCTTCTACTTTTTTGCGTTTGCCTCTACCCCTTTGTTTCTAATTTCACTTTGTCGGGACGACAAAGGTTTGAGTTGGGGGTCTTGATGTCTCTCTAAATGTTCTTATTTTATACCCTTGGGAGACATCATTTTAGGTGTTTATTTGATTAATTTGATAGACTTTTTGGTTAAATATGCAATAATCCGAATTTCCTCTTTTATTTCTAGTATTTTTAATTTATTAAACTTTTGCGCGTAATCTTGTGTATTTTAGTGAAAAGTTTGTGGGTTTTGAATATTAGCTAGGAGAGTAACACGAGAATAAAGTCAAATATCGTGATATGGAGTCAAAGCTTGAAGTTAAATCCCGAAAAGAGTTGATATTTTGGAGCTGCAAATCTGGAAAACTGTCAAAGATTGCTGATTTCGAGACACTTACGAGTTGATTTAGCCGCTGACCTCTAAAGAGATTATGTTCCTTATCGAGTTACGGAAATTTGGCAAGCGGTTTGAGGTCAATCGGAGTTGTAACGAATCGGCTAGAGTTGATTTAGTGGAGGTGGTGCAGCAGTTACGGGATTTGGGCTTGATTAGTGGACTTGGACTTTTTATTATTTACTTAATCCCTAATTAAAAGCCCATTCCGAATTTGAGCTTATAAAAGGAGATTTTGACTTCAGTTTTAGACATAATTCAATTTTCATAAGTCATAGCATCAGAGAGAAGTCGAGGCAAGGAAGAAGGAAGAAGCTACGGAGCTGAAGACTGTCTATATCTCCGATTCTCAGCCAATCCTAATCCGAAATTAGGTTTCTTTGTATTTTCTTTCTATGAACAATAAGAATTCTTCTTTTAATTTAGTTTTTTTTCCCGTTAATGAGCTAGATCCATTTAGTACTTGGGAACGCGTAATGGGTTAATCCCTACTTTGTTTTATTTCATATGATTGGATTTGGGATTTCATTAATTTAATTCATATTGGGTCTTTTACATGTTTCTGTAATTTGTGATTATTTACTGTTCTTAAAGTAGCTAATTAATAACAGGTATTAGTATCTAAGCTATTCCACATAGTGGCGTGTGGATCATCTTGACGGGGGGTTTAGGTACGGAATTAATTACAGAATATAGGATAGAAATTATTTGACTCTGACGAGCGTAATTAATCTTATGGCCTATTGGGTATTTTTAGCTTAATCATTCAAAGGTGGATCATAATCACCGTGACGGGGTTTGTGACACCCTAGAATAGCTTCGTAGTCCATCCTGACGGGGTACGAAGATTCTCGAATCCCGACCTATGTTAATTGACCAATTTGTCCCTTAATCTACATATGGAATGAAACAGATTTAGGAGAAATCCTTGCGTCTCTCAAGTACTACCTGCTAATATTTGCGTCTAGCTTCTGTTTACTTGCGTCTAGTTATTTAATTGCATTTTTACTTTAGTTTTTCATACTTAGAATTAGTAAAACCAACAAACAATTATCAAATCATTTACTGCTTTCATAAGTGCAATCATTCATTAATTGATAAGCATTGAAGTCAACCATACCGTCCCTGCGAACGATCATGTTTATCACTATTATTACTTGGGATAAACGTACACTTGCGGTTGTGGTTCTCTTTACTTATTACATATTTTTAGAACATACAAAGGACCACCACATTGCGAAATTAATCTTGACTTGAATTCATGGATTGCTGATTACGCGTATATTTGAGCATACTTGTGCATTATATCTTGAAGAATTACTACATGAGACTTTTTAGATACTATGCTCTAGGATCATTCATTATGTTCTGTTCTTTTTCTCCTCCGATTTCTTCTATTTGTTTATATGACTACCCTACTGTTCTTTACTTTTATTGTATCGGGACGATACAACTTTGAGTTGGGGGTCTTGATGTCTCCTCATTTGTGATAATAAAATCTATTTTCGAGACATCATTTTAGGTGTATTTATTAATATATAGGTCGATTTTCGCATGATTTAGTACACTTTCCTATTTTGGGTCTTGAACTGATTATTTATTATTTTTTGAGCATATTGGGTTTAATTATATATTTAGTGTGAAGCTTTAAAGATATATGGTAATTAATTAGTGTCCAAGTTGGTTCCAAGAGCTAAAGGAAAGAAGATAAACATGGATATTGAAGATAAGGAAGTAAAAGCTAAAAATATGGGAAAGGAAAAGCTGCCATAAATCTGAATTCCAGCACCTACGACCACAAATCAGCTTATATCTTAAAATCATTGAGGAATTTAGAGAAACGTTAAAGATAAAAGTTAAAGATCTTTCCGAGAAGATGAATTTCGACTACTCATACGCATTAAACGGATAAGAATTGAAGTTGTTAGGACCAAAACAAAAACGGGGTTGATTCCACATTTTTGGGCTACGAATTTGAGTTGGGCTAGGAGTCCAATACTTACATTCTCCTTCAAGAAAACGATTAGGTCAACCTATACACTATAAATACAGTCTCTTAACATTAGAAAATCATCCTTGGCAAAACCTTAAGCCAAGAGGAAACTTACAACACAAGAAAAGAAATCTGGAAGAAGCTGTTAATCAATAATGTCTTCTTCAACCTTTCAATTATGTAATTCTTTTCTTTTCTTCCATTAGTATGAACTAAATTTCTATTTAGCTTGAGTTTTAGCATATATGTATGAACCCTAGTTTTGGTTGACATCTATGGAATTCTATGTTTTAAATTGAATTATTGTTTTTATTCTCTGTTTATGTGTTTGGATTTATATTATGTGTTCTTGTGGATCACGACCATATAGAATTACCATCATAGGAGTTAAGTAATCATTGACAACGATATATTTAACTATAGGTTTAGCACATAACGTCTAGTGTATGGTTTAGATCTGACCAATCAACCTAGCTAGATAATCACCATGGTTTTGTGTATTGCTATTTAACCAATTGCAGGAACAGTTTGCTTAGGACTCCTTATTGACACAGGTAAAACCTATTTAAAACTACCTAGCGCAATTGGAACCGATTATTGAAATACTATATAATTCACCCTTACATATTTAGAACAGCAAAACTAGTGGGGATTACATGTTATTTACTCAAGCTAAACTCTCATACTAACTTCTTCTCTTGCACTTAATTTTCTGTCTTTACTTTATTAGTTTAATTTAGTTAATTGAAAACCCAATAAAAATCTATTTCTCTTTTATTTCTCTGCATTTTATTTGTTATAGCTTTTAATATTTTCACTTGACTATTGCATAAGATTCCCCTAACCTTCGTAGTCTCTGCGGAACGAATATTACTTATTTATTAAAACTTGCATACGATCTGTATACTTGTAGAACCGTGCTAGGCTAGGGTGATTATTTGAATTTATTTATATTATATTTTATCACACCCTAGTCGACACCAACCATGTACGATGATAAACCATATTATGGAGAATTATTGAAAATATTGGAGGTTAAGTACACTAAAGGGTGCTTAGTTGTCTTATTCGTTTGTAAGTGGTACAAAATGGCTGATTCGAGGACAGGACATGGGTAACCTTTATCAGCACATCAAACTTTGAGTGGGCCGACGAACCATACATTTTAGCATCGCAGGCCAAGAAAGTTATCTACATTGACGAGATTAGTGCAAAGAAATCAATGAAGGGTTGAAAAGCCGCTTGGGTAATAAATGATCGTCACGGATGGAGTCCCGATTTATGGGGTTCGCAATCACTACCTACTAACAACGAGAGCATCAATATACCTTCGGTTAACACTAGGACGGTTTCCGAACCGGTGAACTTGGCAACTACCGAGGAGATTGAGATTGACCCATCTCATTTTCGTATTAATTTGGCTTTTGATATGGTTATTGATGAAAACGATGAAATTGAAGATGACACGTGGGAAGAATATGGGGATGAAGAAGAACCTATAGAGGTTAATAGCGATGATGAACCTATAGATATTAGTGGAAATGAAACTGATTGGGAGATTTTTTATTTGATTGTTAGTCTTAAAACATTTTGTTGGTTTTTGGAGTTGAACTTAAATTTATTTTGATACACTCAATGTTGACTAAACACCCCCAAACACTAACATTCGACTCAAATAGTTAACTAAACACCCCAAACACTAACATTTGACTCAAATAGTTGACTAAACACCCCAAACACTAACATTTGACTCTAAATGTTGACTAAACACCCCAAACACTCGAGTTTGACTCAAATAGTTGACTGAACACCCCAAACACTAACATTTGAGTCAAATAGTTGACTAAACACCCCAAACACTAACATTTGACTCTAAATGTTGACTAAAAACACCAAATACTCGAGTTTGACTCAAATAGTTGACTAAACACCCCAAACACTAACATTTGAGTCAAATAGTTGACTAAATACCCCAAACACTATCATTTGACTCTAAATGTTGACTAAACACCCCAAACACTCGAGTTTGACTTAGATAGTTGACTAAACACCCCAAACATTAACATTTGACTCAAATAGTTGACTAAACACCCCCAAACACTAACATTTGACTCAAATAGTTGACTAAACACCCCCAAACACTAGCATTTAACTATAAATGTTGACTAAACACCCCAAATACTCGAGTTTGACTCAAATAGTTGACTGAACACCCCAAACACTAACATTTGAGTCAAATAGTTGAATAAACACCCCCAAACACTACTATTTGACTATAAATGTTGACTAAACACACCAAACACTCGAGTTTGACTCAAATAGTTGACTAAACACCCCAAACACTCGAGTTTGACTCAAATAGTTGACTAAACACCCAAACACTAACATTTGACTCTAAATGTTGACTAAACACCCCAAACACTCGAGTTTGACTCAAATAGTTGATTAAACACCCAGACACTAACATTTGACTCAAATAGTTGACTAAATACCCCAAACACTAACATTTGACTCAAATAGTTGACTAAACACCCCAAACACTAACATTTGACTCTAAATGTTAACTAAACACCCCCAAACACTCGAATTTGACTCAAATAGTTGACTGAACACCCCAAACACTAATATTTGAGTCAAATAGTTGACTAAACACCCCAAACACTAACATTTGACTCTAAATGTTGACTAAACACACCAAACACTCGAGTTTGACTCAAATAGTTGACTAAACACCCCAAACACTAATATTTGATTCTAAATAGTTGACTAAACACCCCCAAACACTAACATTTGACTCTAAATGTTGACTAAACGCCCCAAACACTCGAGTTTGACTCAAATAGTTGTCTAAACACCCCAAACACTAACATTTGACTCAAATAGTTGACTAAACACCCCAAACACTAACATTTGACTCTAAATGTTAACTAAACACCCCAAACACTCGAGTTTGACTCAAATAGTTGACTGAACACCCCAAACACTAACATTTGAGTCAAATAGTTGACTAAACACCCCAAACACTAACATTTGACTCTAAATGTTAACTAAACACAACAAACACTCGAGTTTGACTCAAATAGTTGACTAAACACCCCAAACGCTAACATTTGACTCTAAATGTTGACTAAACACCCCAAACACTCGAGTTTGACTCAAACAGTTGACTAAACACCCCAAACGCTAACATTTGACTCAAATAGTTGACTACACACCCCCAAACACTAACATTTGACTCAAATAGTTGACTAAACACCCCCAAACACTAACATTTTACTTTAAATGTTGACTAAACACCCCCAAACACTCGAGTTTGACTCAAATAGTTGACTGAACACCCCAAACACTAACATTTGAGTCAAATAGTTGACTAAACACCCCAAACACTAACATTTGACTCTAAATGTTGACTAAACACACCAAACACTCGAGTTTGACTCAAATAGTTGACTAAACACCCTAAACACTAACATTTGAGTCAAATAGTTGACTAAACACCCCAAACACTAACATTTGACTCTAAATGTTGACTAATCACACCAAACACTCGAGTTTGACTCAAATAGTTGACTAAACACCCCAACCACTAACATTTTAGTAAAATAGTTGACTAAACACCCCCAAACACTAACATTTTACTCTAAATGTTGACTAAACACCCCAAACACTCGAGTTTGACTCAAATAGTTGACTAAACACCCCAAACACTAACATTTGAGTCAAATAGTTGACTAAACAACCCAAACACTAACATTTGACTCTAAATGTTGACTAAACACCCCAAATACTCGAGTTTGACTCAAATAGTTGACTAAACACCCCAAACACTCGAGTTTGACTCAAATAGTAGACTAAACACCCCCAAAAACTCTAGTTTGACTCAAATAGTTGACTAAACACCCCAAACACTCAGGTTTTACTCAAATAGTTGACTGAATACCCCCAAACACTCGAGTTTGACTCTAATTGTTTGAACTTTGGTCGAGGTGTTTATTATAAAGTGAAAGTTTGGATTTCCTGGGCTTTCTGATGATGGTGGATACGAAAGAAAGAAAAAATGAAAAAAACAAAGAAGAAAGAAAGAAAAAAGCAAGAAAAAAGAATGGAAAAAGAAATGAAATTAAAAATTTAAAAAAAAATTTACTGGCGACGTCGAAGCTTTTACCGACGACATGCTTGACATGAATGTCGTCGGTAAAATATTAGCGACGACATTACTCCTATATGTCGTCGCTAAATGAAAACCAAAAATTCATTGGTCAGATTGGGCGGTCCATTTTCCCGCCCAAGGGATTTACCGACGACAAGCGAGAAGTATTCGTCGGTAAACAGAGACACGCAACAATCGTGCGTACGACTGGTTGACGCGTGTCACATTTAACGACGAATATTCCCCATTTACCGACGACAAGCGTGTCGTCGGTAAACTTCTAATCTATTAAACCCTACCGAGCTTATTTCTGAAACACAAAATCATCAAAACACTCACGAAAAATTCTATTCCGAGCAAGAAGGAGCTATTTCGAGGCATCCCAACACTCAAACAACATCAAATGTAAGCGATTTCATGCCAAAAATCTATTATTTTTTCAATTTTATTTATTTTTTTCTAAATCAAATCCTAACTTTTCTTCCTCTCTACTTGCATGGCATGGATTCCTGGACATCTTCAACACAAATTCCACGTAATAGGTACACGAAATCCGATTCAAATCCTTTTTTTTTTAATTTA
The DNA here is from genome assembly GCA_029959085.1 of Nemophila menziesii. Classification (NCBI taxonomy): domain Eukaryota; kingdom Viridiplantae; phylum Streptophyta; class Magnoliopsida; order Boraginales; family Hydrophyllaceae; genus Nemophila; species Nemophila menziesii. The sequence continues at coordinate 6,192,128 of JARWIR010000023.1, read as the reverse complement.
AGAATTGAATTTTTTTTGGCTTTGTATTTGATTATTTATGATTTCCGAATTATTGTGTTAGTATTAGGGATTGTTTAAATGTTTTTGTTAGTTAAATACAACATGTAGATAGAATTTTCTATAATTTTTAGCAAAATTAGGGTTTTGAAGGATTTTTGGAATTTTTGATAATTTATGTAATTTATTGGATTAAATTGTAAGTATGTGGTGTGAAATGTAGGTTTTAGAATTTGTGTATGTGAAGAATTTTGATATTGTGAAATTTAGGGACTTATGTGAAAATAAATATGTTTATTTTTGTAAATATGAAACATTTGAGGACTAAAATGCAATTTAAAAAACTTTAAACTTTTTTTTATGATTTCAAGGGTATTTTTGTAATTTTTAAAAATATGAGGACTAAAATGCAGTTTATAATATATAGACTTTAAAAATTAATTTATATTTATTTTTGTAAATATAAAAATTATAAGGACTAAAATGCAATTTAAAAAGCTTTTAAAAAATATTATAGATTTTAAGGGTATTTTTGTAATTTTTAAAAATATGAGGACTAAACTGCAATTTATAATATATAGACTTTAAAGATTAATTTATATTTATTTTTGTAAATTTAAAAATTATAAGGACTAAAATGCAATTTATAATATATAGACTTTAAAAATTAATTTATATTTATTTTTGTAAATATAAAAGTTATAAGGAATAAAATGCAATTTAAAAAACTTTTAAAAAAGGTATTTTTGTAATTTTTAAAAATATCAGGACTAAAATGCAATTTATAATATATAGACTTTAAAATAAAAACTAATTTATTAATTTTAAATAAATTATAGATGGGCGATGTGATGCCTAATTATCATCGGGGTGATGGTAACGGTGAGGATCCGCCTAGAATCCACCCCACAACCTACAAGACTGTAACCAGCCGCCCGGTAATATAAAATTCAATTAATATAAATTAGTAATTTAATTAATACAATTTCATTAAACAGTTAGGAGAAAAAGGAGACCGAGAACAATTTCGACCTTAAAAACCGCCCAAGAGGCAAAAGAGAGACTAGGTGGGCCCCTATCAGTCGACTTCTGCATCCTCGATGATACGTGGAACCCCTACGGTGAGTATGGGAAGCACGTGGCCCAAGTAGTAGGGTCTGCGGTCCGAGACACGGTCCCTCCTTACTATGACCGATGGAGTGAAGTCCCGAGGAAACTCAAAGCCACGATTCTTGAAAAACTCGAGGAGTTTTTCGACCTTGAGGAGTGGAGGGCCCGAAAGGATTGGGACTATATCAGCGGTAAGCTACAATCGTCTCAGGCCACTGCCTACAGGCGGTGGAAGTATGACCTGAAGTTCGATTACTTGGATACGGACGAGTGTCCTCCGAAGGTGCTTCCTGAGGATTGGAGGAGAACCGTTGAGATGCTCAATAACCCAAACAAAAGGGTAATATTATACTTTAATTATTTTATTATTGAATTAGTATTTAATAATTTTTTTAACTTGAATTGTAACAGGCTCAGTCGGAGATTAATAAAAAGAATAAGAAGATGCAGAAGAAGCCGAACAAGTCAGGTTCTAGGAACCAATCACAGACTCGGCACGAAATTATCGAGGTATATTTTCTTATATTAAAAATAAAATATATTAGTTATTTAATTTAATTTTTTATCGAGGGTATGAACGAGTTTCGCCAACATCAAGGATTTCCTCCTATACCGGGTGAAGCTACTCAATCGAGCGCCTCAACTAAGTCCGAAGATTTTATCGAGAAGATGCTCTGAGGCCTCAACGAATCTAGATCCGCCAATGGTCTCCCTCCGATTGAGAATGAAGATGACGAAGATGATGAGAATTTATCTGGTCCTTGATATATTTGTTATGTTTTAAGACTTTTATTCTATTACTTTTATTTTGATATGTAATATTTTGACTTTTAATTCCGGGAGACTTTATTCAAAAAAAAAATTTAAATAAAATTTTAAAAAAAATAAAAATTAATAAAAATAAAAAAAACAAAAAAAATTTAAAAAAATTATGGATATCGACGACATTCGTGACATGAATGTCGTCGGCAAACGCGTGGACGACATCTAAAAAAAAAGAATGTATACCGACGACATTCAAGATATGAACATCGTCGGTAAAAATTAATTTTTCAATTCCTATGCGCTCCTGACTCCAAATACTATCTAGAAACCAAATGACTCCCCCAAAATCATCATCCATCTCGCGTGATAACTCGAACAAGTTGCTTTTCAAATCTAGTCGTCACATGCTTTCACTTTCTAAAAGTAGATGAATCTTCCTTTTTTGCCATGAATAAGGGGTGATCTCGTCTTCTTGACTTTTTATTATTGTCTTGGAGTATGGTAGCATTTAAGTACCTTATAGTTGCACACTTAACACACAAATTACGCAAAAAAGTTCTAAAAGTAACATAAACATTGAAACTAGACAAGAAAGTGTAAAACATCAAATAATGGGAAAAACCCTCAACTATGTCCTAAATACCGCTAAAATGATGTATCGTGACTAGATTAATCTATCACAAAAATAGAGACCTCAGGAGCATAGTTTATATTTAATGATGTGTATTAGTGAACCAAGAGGTCTTAACAATCAAATAGCCAATAGGGTCAGAGTTTATTCGTTCTAATACTTGGTAATGTCACTTGACAGAGGTCGATAGAGTAACAAGGGAATCCCCTTATCTACCTGACTGGAATTTAAGAGGATAGTTGAATCCCGATTAGTAGTTAAAAACCAAATTTCCCCTTAAAATAAGAAAGGCTTAAATCGTGTCTATTGGAGATTACTAGACATTCTAGGGATAATCTCTCCTTATTATCACGACTCCTTTAGTTAATTTACTTTTTAGATAATCACTAGTTTAATTTCATATTATTGGTAGTTTCTTAATTAAAAAAACAAAAATGTTTGCTTTTCTGTCTTTTGTTTAACAATGAATAACATAATCTAGAGCTAAATTACATATTAACTATATATTTATGGTGGAGAACGATACAAGATTGCTTATTTTAACTACTTGGGATGAATCGTACACTTGCAGGAAGTACTTCTGCAGTGTTGATGGTATATTACAACTCGAGAGATACCATCTACATACATACAAAAATATTATCATGCACTTTGATCCTATTACATTTGAATAACCATGGGAATATGTAGTGTTGACTACAAACCCATATTTAGCTAATTTGTCATCTAGTTTATCTTACCATTTTGGTGCTTGTTTCAATCCATACAATGCTTGCAAAGCTTACATAATTTACTATCCTGAATAGATACTACGAAGCACCCATGTTGGGTGATGTCTCGTCTTTTGTGATAGATTAATGTACTTTTGTGACATCATTTTAAAGAGTTTTAATGATAAAATATGATATTTATCCCTTCTATTTTTTGTCATTTTTTAATTTATTGGCTTATTTTTTGGATTTATATTTGTTTTGGAGAAATTTGAGGTAATTTTTGTATTTATGTGTTAATATCCTATAACCATGGGCAATAAAAGATCCTGAGATGAAATTAGGAATTCAAAAAGTCACAAAAAAACCCAAAACAAGTCGCTGTAGAAGCCAAGAAGTCCATGTATAGCTCAACATGAATTGTTGGTAGAATATTTCCATTAAATTTAGATTGCCATACCTCATAATTGGAGAAGTTTTTGTTCATAAAAACCGATCTCAATGTATCCCTTTGAGTTTATATCATGTGACAAGAAATGTTTTTCTATTTGGAGTCGAATTAAATAATTTATGAACGTTTATTGAAAAGACCCAAAGTTGTCAAGATCTAGAAGAGTCCATTTGATCACCTTTGACTCACTCAAGTTGGCCCAATTGAGGTATAACATTTTTTTGGACTATAAATACATGTTTTAATTAGTAAAACACTACCATTTATCATAAACATGATAGTCAATTGGATTTTTCCAAGTGTGGACTAACGGCGTTAACTCAATTGTGAGATATTCACTTGGTTATAACTATTGAGAAGTGAATGAAAAATTGAGTATAATATTTGGAGAACAAAAAGAAAGAAGCTTAAAAATATATTTGCATATGCTAAATTTCGAACACATGACGTGTCACAAGTAAGCCGAAATAAGAGTTGTTTTGTTCACGTGTGTGTAAATAAAACACTAAACAAAATTTTACCAAAATTCGAACTTGTGACTTTTATCTAGCATATGCCTGTGTGTAAACTAAGACCCATTGCCACTGAAGAAATGTGTTGTTTCATGTCATGCTTCATCCGCGTTAATTGTTAAATGTCTCCTAATTTGAACGTCACATAACCATTGAATGGTGTTGCATTTCCACAGTTTAATTTCTATAAATAGGGAGGCCCCCCACCATTTTTAAAAGAATAAAAAATTAAGATCCTACAATTTACTAGGGTTTTTTCAAATTCATACTACAAATTTTTTGAGAGAGAGAAAGACAATACAATTGAAGTTCGTCGTTGTCAATTTTTGTGTAGTGTTGTGGTGTCGCCTAAGGTGTGATAAAATAATGAATAAAATAAGTGCAAATAAAAATCCTAGGATGAGCACGGTTCTGCAAGTATACATGACGTATGCAAGTTTTAATGATAAATAAAATTCGTTCCCCAGAGACTACGAAAGTTAGGAAGAACTTATGCAAATTATCAAGTGCAGACATGAAAGCTAAATCAGATTAATACGCAAGAAAAAAAAAAAGATTTTTGTTTGATTTTTAAGAAATAAAAAATTAGACTCATAAATTAAAAGACAGAATATTAAATATGAAAAGAACAAATAGTATGAGAGTTTAGCTCGAGATATTAACAAGTAATCCCCACTAGTCTTGTTTATTCTAACATGTACGGGTGAGTCATGTAGTATCACAATAGTCAGGATTCTAAATCCCCATTCCTTAGACCTTGAGAGCGACTAAGGGGGTTACGGCTTAACCACGAGGCAGTCTAATATAGGGTTCTCATGCGCCACCAAGGCCATAAGCTGAACAATTCCTTCAATTGGTGATATGGTGATTAAAACATACCCTAAATGACTATCTAGTTAGGATCATTGTTGTCAGGACCAATACCGGACACTAGACGTTATGTGGTGTTTCAGTAGTTAAAAAACCCTTACGGGCGATCATCTAACTACTATTAAGGTAATCCTATACTCGTCCACTAGCAAGAAAAACAGTCATTAAATCAAAATAAATAAACAGAGAATAACACATGAACTCAAATTACATACGAAGTATCCCAAATCAGTAGAAAGAACTAGGGTTCATACTTATATCCTAAATTTCAAGATAAAATTATTTAGTCCATACTAATGCAAGAAAAGAAAGAAATTACATTATAAAGGTTGAAGAAAACATGATATGGTGTTCAGCTCCTTCCAGACTTCTCTCCTTGTGTTATAAGCAGCTTCCTCTTGGCTTAAGGTTTGCCAAGGATATGTTTCTTTTGATAAGAGGATGTATTTATAGGGTATAGGAAATCCTAAAACGTTTCTTGACGTAGAAGATAGGTATTGGACTTCTAGCCCAACTCAAATTCGTAACCCTGAAATATAGAAAATGTAATATTATGGTGCTGTTTTGTTTTTGCCGTAACTCCTTCAATACTTATCCGTTTGACGCATTCCAATAGTCGAACTGATCGTCTCGGAAATCTCTATAACTTTGTTTCAGACCATTCTTCCAAATTCCTAGCCGATCTTGAGTTATGATCACTTTTATGTTCGTAGCTGCTGGAATTCAGATTTATTTGGCGACTTTATCTTTTCCTTTTTCATATTTCTTTCCTTTATCTCCATTTTCCATGTTTATCTTCTTTCACTTATCTCTCAGAATTGACTTGGCATCTAACTAATTACCATATATCTTTAAATCTTCACAATTAACAAACAATTAAACCCAATATGCTCTAAAAATAATAAATAATTAAATCAAGACAAGAAATAGGAAAGTGTACTAAATCATGAGAAAATCGACCTATAACCTAATAAATACACCTAAAATGATGTCTCCAACTAAGATTAAATCATCACAAATAGGGAGACATCAAGAACCCCAACTCAAAGTTGTATCGTCCCGATACTATAAAAATAAAGAATAGTAGGGTGGTCAAAGAAGAAGAAGGAGGAGGAGAATAAGAACATGACACAATGAATGATCCTAGGGCAAAATATCTAAAAAGTGTCATGTAGTAATGCTAAAGAAATAATGCACACGTATGCTTAGTATACACATAATCAACAATCCATAAGTTCAAGTCCAGATTAATATTGCAATGCAAGAAGGAGAGGTCTCAACTTAATTCATGCTAATGGCTATAGGTTGTTCATAGGTCCTAATATAGCATCCAATGGTCCACTTACCTACAACCTAATAGATCACTTGTTTCTCCATCAAGTAGCTAAAAATCCTAAGGTCTTTACGGTTATAACGTGGCTTAGGGACGGTGTGGTATATTTGGATAATGAAAAGTGGTGTGGTATATTTGGATAATGAAAAGTGAGCTTTTGGCTCTCTCCTCACATTCCATCAACGCATCGCCCTAGAGCTTGAGTTTCCACTCGAAGATGTTCTCACTCAAACCAATTTTTGATGCTTTAATGTGCATCCCCAAATAATCCCAAATAGAACCTTTTCATGATGATATTACAATTTCCACTTTGCCGGTCCAAATATATTCATTTCATATCAATTTTTTTTTCTTTTGTATAGCTATGAATCTCTTTTTGATGTTGAGATATCACGCTATTTTTTTTTTCTTCAATTCATGCTTTTCAGCTTTTCTCATTCACTCTTACCCCGGCAAAAGGTTACAATAATAAATTTTTCATCATCAATAAAATCACAATTACAATTTCTCAAACCCAATGTCCCTAATGATGAAACCCACCACCCCAAACTCAAGCTCTAAAAATGACTTGATTCAGGTTTTGCGATTCGAGTGAGGGTCATATAGATAAGTCCTAAAAACTAAGGGGTATGGTTTATAGTTTGGTTAAGTAAAATGATTTAGAAAGGAGCAGAGGGGATAAGACAGAAAAATAATAATAATAATCAAATAAAAAGGGTGAGAAAGCTAAAAAGTCTTTAAGTGGCTCCAAATATGAAAGAACTGCCTTATTCACTTTTCTAACTACCATATTTTGTTTCTTTTTCACTAATGGTTCATAGACAAGCGGGTTTTCAACTAATTTCAAACCTCACGTTCTACACACCAAATAACTCTCCCTAAGTTTCAACATGACTTCTTAGCATTTCTCATTAACTTTCTAACTTTTATTTCCTATTTTCATACATACATACTAAACATATTTATGATATCTTTCAAAAACATACTATTTACTATCATTGACTAAATTAAATCATGCTAAAATAGGCACATCCAACATATTCTATGCCTATTCAAACCTAAAAAATTTAAATTTTATGCAAAAACAAAAAAGAAGATGAGGAAAATGAATCCTCACCCCCATCTCAAATGTGAGTCTTATCCCCATGACTCGAAAAAGACTCAATAGATAAATAAAATTTAAAATTATACTAAACTAAACTAAACTACCTAATGCATACAAGTAATTAAGAAGCAGAATTAGAATTGGGTACCTGGCCATAAAGATCTAGCATGTCCTCCTCCTCCGAAAAAGAATAATTATCAATATCCAAGGTCTCTTTTACTTCCTCCAATACCTGATTAATCTTAGCAATTTTCTCCCAGAGTGTATCATGTTCTTTTCTTATATAAGTGACTTCATCTTGTAACTTGATTGCCCATATTGGTGGTATGCAAGAGTTATTATGATATGAAGAAGAAGAGGAAGAACCTTGATCTTGGATTTGTGTGTTTCTTTCGGCCTTGATGGTACACTCATCCTAGCTATTAATCTCTTACGTAGTGGCTATGTTGGTGCCTCTATCTTTGGTTTCTTTTCAATAGGCTCATCAAGGTTGATAGCTTTTTCAATTGTGGCTCCAGGCAGCTTTTTGTTCTTCCCTAGGATTGAACACTTCCTCTTATAATCCATAGCATCTGTCCTGTTTGTCATGTCTGATTGACCCACAACTCAAAGTTAAGAAAGATTGGTGTGGCTTGAGTTTCTTTCTTGGATTTGATGATAGAAGAAGGTTTCTTGATGATTCTTGGAAGAATTCTTGATAGCTTGTGATCTTGGGTGTGTTTTATGGTGTAGTGTGATGAATTTGATGAAGAATATGTGTTTATGGAGGAAGTATAAGAGGATTTTTGATGTTGTTGTGTTTGTTGTTGAGGTTTAATCAAGCTTCAAGGTCTATTTATAAGGTTAGGTCTGAAAAATTCATGTTGGAGAGGCTAGGTTTAATTCTTGGTAAGGTAAGAAGTGTATTTGGTAATAACCTCTTCACAAACCGCCATCAGACCGGCAATACCGGCGGATTCGGCGGCATACCGGTGCTGGAAAATTTTCTTTTGTTATTCTCGGCAATAAACCTGTCTCTAAATCCTGTGTCACGTGTTTTAAGGAGCCGGCATACCGGTGATGCAGGTGGCATACCGGTGCGCTACTTTTCAAAAAACCTCGCTTCGTCAAAATACCCGAGTCACGAAACCGTGGGCACGCGTTTTTCCTCTGGCCGGGATACCGGTCACCTGGGCGGCATACCGGTCGCCTGGGTTTTTTTTGGACATGCTCTCCTCGAACAACCCGATTCCACCAACCCGTGGGCACGTGTTTCCCCACCGGTATACCGGTGGTTTCGCCGGCCTACCGGTCAGTGGAACAAATTTTTCCCTTTTTTTTCCTTTTGACCCCAAACTTATTTCCTGCACAATAACACACTACCTTTCTTTCCTATTAGCTTGTAAAAACATTAAATATTTACACTAAATTAGAAATATACACTACATAACATAAAACTAATCTAAAAAGCAATTAAAACAAGTGATGTCTCCCAAGAGACTTTTGTTTAACGTCTTTAAGTTAGACGTGTGCCTCGGGCTAAGCGTGTTCTTCGAGAAGGATCGTCTCCTCTCGACCAAAGTCTGCACTATCATGGTATAAGTTCAAACGATGGCCATTCACCATGAATGTCCTTTGCTCTGTTGGATGTTCAATTTTGATTGCTCCATGAGGTGTGACTTTTGTAACAATGTAGGGTCCTCCCCAACGGGATTTGAGCTTTCCCAGATAATTTGAGAATCTAGAGTTTTATAATAGAACCTTTTGTCCTCTCTCGAACGTCTTTTGATGAATTATTTTATCATTCCATCTTTTTGTTTCCTCCTTATAGAGACGCGAATTTTCATAGGCATGGACACGAAATTCATCCAATTCATTTAGCTGCATCAACCTTTGTTTTCCGGCCAAGTCTGGGTTTAGATTCAGCGTTTTAATAGCCCAGAAGGAACGAGATTCAATCTCAATAGGAATATGACATGCTTTGCCGTAGACCATGCGATAAGGAGATGTCCTAACTGGTGTTTTGAATGCTGTTCTGTAAGCCCAGAGACCATCATCTAGTTTTAATGACCAGTCCTTCCTCGTTTTGTTCACGGTCTTTTCAAGAATAGATTTGATTTCTATGTTAGAAACCTCAGCTTGACTGTTAGTTTGGGGATGATAACCGGTTGAAGTGCGGTGTCTCACCCCCAACTTACAAAGGGTAGCTCTCAACTGAAAATTGATGAAGTGGGCACCTTTATCACTGATAAGAAAACGTGGCGTGCCATGTCTTGAAGAGATATGTGATTTCAGGAATGATATAACTGTTTTAGCATCGTTCTTTGGTGTTGCCACTGCTTCTACCCACTTAGATACATAATCTACTGCTAGCAGAATATAAAGGTTACCATGGGAAGTGATTAAATGTCCCATAAAATCTATTCCCCACACATCAAAGATTTCAACTTCTTGGATATTATTAAGCGACATCTCGTCTCTTTTTGATATATTACCAGTGAACTGGCATCTATGACATGTCTGAACGAATTGATGACAATCTTTGTGTAGGGTAGGCCAATAGAAACCGGATTGAAGAATTTTAGCTGCAGTTCTATCGCCTTTGAAGTGGCCACAGTATGGTGAGCCATGACAGCTTTCCACGATCTTTTGAATTTCGCCCTCATGGACGCATCTTCTGATAACTTGATCACTCTAAATTTGAAGAGGTAGGGATCATCCCAAAAGAATTGTCTGGCTTTAGAGGTTTACCTCTTTCTTTGTTGTGGATTGAAATCCACAGGGAATACACCACTCACGATGAGATTGACTATATCTGCATACCAAGGCAGAAACACATCTTTAATAGTAAAAAGTTGTTCATGAAGGAATACCTCCTTGACCAATAATGGTTCTTTGTTGGCATCAGATCCTTCGAGCCTGGATAAGTGATCAGCAACTTGATTCTCGCATCCTTTTCAGTCTCAAATATCTATGTAAAACTCTTGTAACAGTAGTACCAATCTAATAAGACGCGGCTTAGCATCACTTTTCTCTATAAGGTACTTGATTGATGAATGATCCGTGTATACAATAGTTTTCTTCCCAATCAAATAGGAACAAAATTTGTCGAAAGCATATACCACGGTGATGTCTCCCCATTTGTGATGATTTAATATTAGTTGGAGACAACATTTTTAGTGTTTTAGGAAGTCATTCAGACGATTTTCACATGATATATTGCACTTTCCAATTTCTTGTCTTGATTTAATGATTTATTATTTTTAGAGCATATTGGGTTTAATTTATTTATTTAGTGTGAAGTTTTAAAGATATATATGGAGATTAATTAGATTCCAAGTGAATTATAAGATATTAAGTAAAGAAGATATACATGGAAATTGGAGAAAAGAAAGGAAAAGCTAGGATATGGAAAGATAAAGTTGCTAAATAAATCTGAATTCCAGTACCCACGACCACAAAAGAGCTCATAACTCAAGATTTGCTAGTAATTGTGAAGCATGGTATGTAGAAACGTTAAAGAGCTTTCCGAGACGATCAGATCGACTATTGGAACGCGTCAAACAGATAAGTATTGAAGGAGTTACGGCCAAAACAAAACAGCGGCAAATTATTACCTTTTCTATATTTTAGGGTTACAAATTTGAGTTGGGCTTGGAGTCCAAGTTACTTGTCTTCCACTCCAAGAAAACGAATTAGTTCTTCCTAAGAACCTATAAATACACCCTAAAACCACTGTAAACATGTCCTTGCTCAATGCCAAGTATAGGCTTAGTCCTTGCTTGTATTTTCTCATTTTTAAATATTAGCTTAGTCCTTTAATTTAATATTTATCCTAAGTATCAAGCTATTCATCCCAGAAGCAAGCTGACACATAGAGGAAGACAAGAAGCAAGAAGTTGGAGAGTGACAAACTCCTCTTCTACATCTCACCTTCTCTATATTTAGGGTAATTAGCTATAGATTTGTGGCTTCACCATATTTCTAGGCTTTTATTCTGTAAGTTCTACTTTTTATTGTTGGGTTATTATTTTGTCTACATTCATTAATACTATTTTTTATTTTAATTGTTTTGAGCTGGCGTATATTTTTATTATGTGTTTTGACTTATTGTTTCAGCCCTAGATTTGGCCAATCTTAGGACTATTCTTAGTTATTGACAACACCACATAATCATCTAGTAGTGACCCTACCTAGATAGCCATAAATGTTTGATTTAACCACCAATCATTACTCAAGGTTTCTTTACCCAAGATCCTGGTAGTGGAGAGGTTGCTCCTAAGTCCACCATGACGGGGTTAGGTTGAATTTAGAATCCCGGTTAATATATAATGCTCAATTCACCATAAGTTTAGAATAAATTAGTAATAGACTCATATTAGTGACCCTAATTTATCTGACTTACATTCATCTTTATTTATCTGCATTATTATTTATTCATTCGCGTTAGATAATTATTATCTTATCTTGTTTTTATCTAAACATCTAAATTCATCTACGCTTGTTAAATATAAATAGATGAAACAGATTAAATCCCTGCGAACGAACTTGACTTATCATTAAAACTTGCAAACAAGCTGGAATACTTGCAGTGAGTTTCTCGTGGTAGACAAAGTTGTGTGTATTTTATTATTATCTTATTTATCTGTATATTTATCACACCTTTGTTACCACCACACGGCTAACATCTCTTTCTCCGTTACTGTATAGTTCATTTGGGCAGCGTTAAAGGTCTTACTTGCGTAGTAAATCGTGTGATATATCTTGTCTATCCTCTGCCCTAACAAAACACCCATTGCGTGATCACTTGCATCGCACATAAGTTCAAACGAAGCTTTCCAATCCGGAGGTATAACAATTGGTGTGGAGTCTAGTTTCTCTTTAATCGTCACAAACGCTGGAAGACATTCGTCATTAAAATTAAAAGGTGCATCCTTTTCAAGTGAACAAAGCATTTTGGAGATCTTGGAGAAATCCTTAATAAATCTTCTATAAAATCCTGTGTGACCCAAGAAACTTCTCACTCCTTTCACAGAAACTGGAGGTGGTAAGGTTTTGATAACTTCAATTTTAGCACGATCAACCTCCATCCCTGCTTTCGAAACATTATGTGCCAACAAAATTCCTTCTTGGACCATGAAGTGGCATTTTTCCCAGTTAAGCACAAGATCTTTTTCTTTACATCTCACTAGGACCTTCTCAAGATTATTCAAGCAATCATCAAAACTATCTCAAAAAAACCGAAAAATCATCCATAAAAACCTCCAAATATTTATCAATCATGTCCCAAAATATAGCCATCATACACCTCTGGAACGTGGAAGGTGCATTGCATAAACCAAACGGCATCCTTCTATAAGAAAAGGTGCCAAACGGACAAGTAAAAGTTGTTTTGTGTTGATCAAGGGAATCCACACAAATCTGATTATAACCTGAATATACATCATGAAAACAATAATACTCTCTCCCTGCGAGTTTGTCTAGCATCTGATCAATGAATGGTAGAGGTAAGTGATATTTCTTTGTAGCCTTTTTGAGTCTTCGGTAATCCATGCACACTTTCCACCCTACATCTGTTCTTGATGGGATGGCTTCACCTTGATACCTCCTTTCTTTGGAACACATTGCACTAGACTAACCCAATCATTTCTTGCAAACGAAAAGATAATACCCGCATCCAATAACTTTATTACCTCCTTCCTTACCACCTCTTTCATAGCTGGCATGAGTCTTTTTTACCCTTCTATAGATCGTCCTCCTTCCTTCTCAAGAATAATCTTATGTTTACAAATGGATAGACTAATTCCCTTGATATCGACAATAGTCCACCTAATTGCTTCTTTATTAGCACGAAGCACACAGAGTAGCTTATCCTCTTGAGAGCCTGAAAGGTTAGCAGAAATAATGACAGGTAAAGTTTTGTTCATGCCTAAATATGCATAGTGTAGGTGGTCGGGAAGTGGTTTTTTTTTTAGAACAGGTGGACATATTATAGATGGGTTCTTTATTGGTTCAATATCACCTGATTCTCGAAGTTGTTCTCGTACATTTGATCCTAATGCCGCCACTTCGTCAGTGGTATCATCGTCTATCAATAGTGATTAAAGTGCTAAGGCTTCATCTAGATCATCATCTAAGCTTGCTTCATTAAAGAATTCTTGTGTAATTTTTCCTATGAAATCTATTTTTGAACATTCATCTTTCGAATCTGTAAATCTCATAGCCTTAAACACGTTGAATCGTACATGTTCGTCTTGGACCCTCATGATCAATTCTCCATTCTTAACATCTATTAGTGTATGCCCCGTGGCTAAGAATGGTCTACCGAAGATGATGGGGACATTCTTATCCGTGTCATAGTCAAGAATAATAAAATCACAAGGAAATATAAAAGTACAAACTTTAACTAAAACATCTTCAATTTTACCTACGTGTTGGGAGAGGGAGCGATCCTCTTGGCTTAGGTTTGCCAAGGATATGTTTCTTCTGATAAGAGGGTGTATTTATAGGGTATAGGAAACCCTAAAACGTTTCTTGGAGTAGAAGATAGGTATTGGACTTCTAGCCTAACTCAAATTCGTAACCCTAAAATATAGAAAAAGGTAAGATTCTGGTGTTGTTGTTTTTTAGCTTTAACTCCTTCAATACTTATCCGTTTGATGCGTTCCAATAGTCGAAAGTGATCGTCTAGGAAAGCTATATAACTTTGATTCAGACCATTCTTCCAAATTCCTAGCCAATCTTGAGTTATGACCACTTTTATGTTCGTAGCTGCTGGAATTCAGATTTATTTGACAACTTTGTCTTTTCCTTTTTCATATTTCTTTCCTTTATCTCCAATTTCCATGTTTATCTTCTTTCCCTTATCTCTTATAATTGACTTGGCATCTAATTAATTACCATATATCTTTAAAACTTCACAATTAAACCTGATATGCTCTAAAAATAATAAATAATTTAATCAAGACACGAAATAGGAAAGTGTACTAAATCATGAGAAAATCGCCTTATAACCTAATAAATACACCTAAAGTGATGTCTCCAACTAATATTAAATCATCACAAACGGGGAGACATCATGCTGCTATCGATTGACTTGAATCTGTTGTATTCTCGGAGATTGTCGCTATCAATTGTGAGCACCGTAGCAAGGCGAATAGATATTAAAGACATTGAACCAATTTCAAGCCTCAAAATTTATTTTTGCATTTTGTACTGTAAGTTTATTAATTATATTTCTTAATCCCAGCATTTATATTTAGTTAAATTTATTTGTTTACTTTTTTGAACACACCAGAACAAACAACTTAAGATCTATTAACTATTATTAGTTTTCTGTTGTGTTAATTATCCGAAAAATTGTTTTCTCTTATGTGTAAATTTTTTGTTCTCGGCTTTTCAAACATGTTACTGTCTGATTTTAATATACTATCATTTTATGTAATTTTGATAGTTGTGCGTTCGTTTAGATTAAACTTTCTTCTGTAATATATATATATATATATATATATATATATATATATCCTTTTCATCAAGTTACTGTCATTCGTTAAGTAATATAATATAGTTTAGTAAGTAGTAAAAGTTTTAAACTTCAATAGTCTTGCATGGTTTAGCATATTAGAAAATGTTTTAGTTTTTCTTTATGTTTTAATTAGTGTTATCAGTAACGCATTCTATTTAAATAAGTGTTGTTACTTATTTGATTTATTTATAAATATAATTTGTTTAATAATTTTGGTTTCTATTTGTGATAGAAACGATGTCTACTGAGATAGGCAATGCGCCCGGAAATTATAGAACCGGTAACAACATACCATCGGCAATTCCGATTGTGAGAATTGCATTTGGCCCTATTGGACCCGCTGAGAAGCCTGAGAAGTTCAATATAAATGACTTCAAGAGGTGGCAACAGAAGATGATTTTCTATTTAACCACCTTGAGTTTAACCAAGTACTTAACAGAAAATGCACCTACATTGGGTAAAAATCCAGATGTACAGACCGTTGCAGCAGTTGATGCCTAGAAAAATGCTAACTTCTTGTGTAGGAATTATATCCTTAATGTGTTGGAAAATAAAATTCACAATGTGTAGTCCTTATAAAACTGCTAAGAAATTGTGGGAAAAATCTCTCGATCGGAAGTACAAAACTGAAGATGTTGGCACAAAGAAATTAGTAGTCGGAAAATTTCTTGCCTTCAAGATGGTAGATTCCAAGACAGTCATGAGTCAGGTACAAGAGTTCCAATTAATATTGAATGAGCTTGATGCTGAAGGGATGAAATTGGGAGAAACTTTCAACGCGGCTACTATAGTCGAAAAACTGCCTCCTTCGTGGAAAGATTTCAAGAATTATGTGAAACACAAACTCAAGGAGACGTCAGTTGAAGATCTGATTGTGAGGCTAAGGATAGAGGAAGATAACCGGATGTTTGAAAGGAGGAACACTAATTGTTTTGTGGATTCAAAGGCAAATGTTGTGGAGCAAAACAGGCCCAATAACAAAAAAATGCAAGAATTCAATCCAACAGCAGTCGATCAACAATAAGAAGATCAAGTTCTCTTGGAACTGCTATGTGTGTGGCAAATCAGGACACCATGCCAAAGACTGTCGAAGTCCCAACGACGAAGGCAAAGGTAATTTTAAGAAAGGAAATCAAGGTCAAGCCAACATGTTTGAGATTAATGATCTGGTTGAAGACATCATTGAGATTGATCTCACTGAGGTTGTATCTGAAGTGAATTTTGTTGGGAATCCCAATCAATGGTGGGTGGTCACTAGGGTCACTCGACATGTATGCTCTGAGAGAAAGATGTTCAAAACATATAAACCAGAAACATCAAAAGAGATCTTAGTTATGGGCGATTCCGCTACTTCAAAAGTACTTGGAACTGGAACTGTTGTCTTGAAGATGAAAATCGAAAAAGAGTTAAGTCTCAACAATGTTTTACATGTACTTGATATTAGAAAGAATTTAGTGTAGGGTTCCTTGTTGAGTAAAAATGGATTTAAGTTAGTGTTTGAATCCGATAAGTTTGTACTCCTTAAAAGTGGGATGTTTGTAGGCAAATGGTACCTCTGTGACGGTTTATTTAAGATGAATGTAATGACCGTGGTACCCAAAACTGCATTTAAGAATGAAACTGACAATGCTATTAATAATATTATTGGTTATTCTTACTTGCTTGAGTCTCCTGATTTATGGCATAAAAAATTAGGAAATGTGCATTTCCAATCTTTGCATAAACTTGTGAATTTAGGTCTAATACCTAAATTGGATCTCGATTCTCATAAGAATTGCGAGATATTCATTCAAGCCAAATTGGCTAAAGCTCCTTTTGAATCCGTGGAAAGGAATACTGAACCATTAGGGTTAATACACAGTGATATATGTGATTTGAAATATGTGCAAATGAGAGGCGGTAAAAAGTATTTTATTACTTTTATCGATGACAGCACTAGGTATTGCTATGTGTATTTACTACGAAGTAAAGATGAAGAATTTGAGGCCTTCAAGCAATACAACAATCAAGTTGAAAATCAACTAAGTAAGAAGATCAAAATCCTGAGAAGTTATTGTGGTGGAGAATATGTATTCCCTTTCGAGATATACTATCAAGAGAAGTGTATTGTTCATCAAATTACTGCTCCTTATTCTCCTCAACAAAACAGTATTGCAGAACGCATATACCATATTCTAAAAGAAATGATGAATGCTTTGTTAATTAATTCTGGTTTACCCCAGAATTTTTGGGTGGAAGCAGTCTTAATAGCGAATCATATTCTCAATAAGTTACCCCATAAGAAACTCGAGAAAACTCCATATGACTTATGGAAAGAACGACATCCTAGCTTTCAATACTTAATAGTGTGGGGTGTCTAGCTAAAGTAAGAGTTCCTACTCTAAAAGAAATAAATATTGGACATAAACAGGTTGATGGAATCTTTATTGGATATGCAAACAATAGTTCCGCTTACCAATTTCTTGTTCATAAATCTGAAATTGATGATATTCATGTCAATAAAATTTTAGAGTCAAGAAATCCATTCTTCTTTGAAGATATCTTTCCTTGTAAGATTAGACAAGGAGAAACGTCTCTTAAAAGAACTCATGAGTAGAGTCATGATAGAGAATTATACCAAGAGTCTATAAGTGAAGATGAATAGAGACGTGGAAAAAGGGCTAGAACGGCCAAATCCTGTGGTACAGATTTTATAACTTATTTGTTAGAAAAGGAGCCCAAAAGTTTTCAGGATGCAATGTCGACTCCCGAAGATCCTAATTGGAGAGAAGCTGTTAACAGCGAAATTGAGTCCATCATGCAAAATCATACATGGAAACAGGTGGATCTTCCTCCTGGAAATAAACCCTTAGGTTGCAAAGGGGTTTTCAAAAGGAAGATGAAGGCTGATGGAACAATTAATAAGTACAAGGCTAGGCTTGTAGCCAAGGGTTATACGCAAAAAGAGGGCCTTGATTATTTTGATACTTATTCACAAGTTAGCCGTATTACATCCATTCGTATGTTAATTGCGATTGTGGCGATTAAAAATCTTGAGATACATCAAATGGATGTAAAGACAGCCTTCTTAAACGGTGATTTAGATGAAGAGATCTGTATGGGACAACCTGAGGGGTTTGTGGTTCCCGACCAAGAGAAGAAGGTGTGTAAGCTTATCAAATCTTTATATGGTTTGAAACAAACTCCTATACAATGGCATGAGAATTTCGATGAAGTCATGTTACCAAATGGCTTTAGAATTAATGAGTGTCATAAATGTGTGTATGTAAAAGGCACGAATCACGAGTATGTCATTGTTTGTCTTTATGTGGATGATATGATAATTACGGGAAGTAATTTAGATATCATCAAAGAGGCAAAGAAGATGTTGAATACGAGGTTCGACATGAAATATTTAGGAGTGGCAGATATAATTTTTGGGAATGAAAATTAATAAAACATCTGATAGACTTATAATATCTCAATCTCATTACATTGAGAAGATTCTTGATAAATTCAAGAAATATGACTCAAGTCCAGTGAAGATTCCTATAGATGTAAATTTACATCTAACTAAAAATACTGCCGAAGTAATAGCTCAGTCGGAGTGTTCTCGCATTATTGGTAGTCTAATGTACTTAATGAATTGCAAGACCCGATATTGCATATGTCGTTAGTAAGTTGAGTAGATATACTAGCAATCCAGGGCAAAACCATTGGATAGCTATTGTTAGATTTCTTAGATATTTGAGATATACTAAGAACTATGAGTTGCATTATACAAGATATACAGTTGTTCTAGAGGGATACAGCGATGCAAATTCAATATCAGATTCAAGTGAAACAAAATCTACTAGCGGGTATGTATTCACTTTAGGAGGTGCAGCCATATCTTGTAAATCTTTCAAACAAACATGCATAGCTAGATCCATAATGGAATCTGAGTTCATTGCTTTGGATAAAGCTGGAAAATAAGCAAAGTGGCTACGAATTTTTGTAGAAAATATACCGTGTTGGACTAAGCCTGTGCCGGCTATCTATTATCATTGCGATAGTCAATCTGCGATTGGAAGGGCACAAAGTAGCAACAATGGTAAGTCTAGACATATTTTTCGCAGACATATTACCATAAAAGAGTTACTCTCTAATGGAGTTATCTCAATTGACTATGTGAGGTAAAAAGATAATATCGCGGATCCGCTTCCCAAAGGGTTATCTAGAGAGTTAGTTTATAATTCAACGAGGGGAATGGGTCTTAAACCTATATCTTGAAAGTTGTTATACGGAAACTCTACCTAGTTAACTAGAGATCCCAAGATCTAGGTTCAAGGTGAAATCTGGTATGTAAATTGCAACTAGTTATACACTGCAAAGGTTTTGTAAACCTTCAACATATTCCTCTGACGAGGAGATAGTGTAACCTGTAAAATATTAAGGTTAAGCTATGCTTTTAATGGTTCTTGTAGCTCGATAAATTTAAGTGATGTATTAAAGGATCCTCTTAACAAGTCAACCACCTATCTAATTAAGGAGTGGGCCGCTCCTATGATAATTTTTAAGGTTGAATTCTCCGAGAGTACACATGAAACCAGGAGTTGTTTAGGCCAAAATAAACACAACAATGAGAACTTCAAGAATGTACTGAGGGGTGTTGTGTGATTTGAATTGTTTTGGTATACACAAAAAGCCGAACTGTTCAAGACATCGCGTTCACTGGTTGGCGAGTATATACGATAGATCTCACTAGGGAAAGTTTCAAGGTCTTTGGCTACCTTACTCGATGTAGTATCTCTTTACTGTCTTCTCTCTCTCTCTCTCTCGTGTTTTGCATGGTTTTTGGTTGGTTAGTCAATTTCCATTCATGTGGGGGATTGTTAGTCAATTGGATTTTTCCAAGTGTGGATTAACGACATTAACTCAATTGTAAGATATTCACTTTTTTAAAACCAATGTAAAGTGAATGAGAAACTGAGTATAACATTTGGAGAACAAAAAGAAAGAAGCTTAAAAATATATATATGCATATGCTGAATTTCGAACATGGGACGTGTCACAAGTAAGCCGAAATAAGAGTTTTTTTGTTCACGTGTGTGTAAATAAAACACTAAAGAAATGTTACCAAAATTCGAACTTGTGTCTGTTATCTATACGCGCGTGTAAATTAAGACCCATTTCTACTGGAGGAACGCGTTGTTTTATGTCATGATTCATTCGTGTTAATTGTTAAACGACTCCTAATTTGAACAGTCACATACCCATTGAATGGTGTTGCATTGCCACCGTTTCATTTATATAAATAGGGAGGCCTCCCACCATTTTTAAAGAAGAAGAAAAAAATTAAAATCCTAAAATTTACTAGTGTTTTTGCATATCCATACTACAAAAATTTTGAGAGAGAAAGACAATACAATTTAAGTTCGCCATTGTCAATCTTTGTGTAGTGCTGCTATCGATTGACTTGAGTCTGTTGTATTCTGGGAGATCGTCGCTATCAATTGTGAGCCCCGTAGCAAGGCAAATAGATCTTAAGGACAATTAACCAAGTTCAAGCCTCAGAATTTATTTTTGTATTTTGTACTGTAAGTTTATTAATTATATTTCTTAATCCTAGCATTTATATTTAGTTAAATTTATTTGTTTACATATTTTAACACACCAAAACCAACAATATCTTGATATACTTACATATGTAACCTAACTAATAATTATGGATAATTTGTATGACTTTGTGATTTCGTACTTACATAAAGCATGTATTGTTGTTATTGTAATTATATTTGTTCTTCATGACAAATTAATATCATATGAACATATCCACATGGTTTGATAGCTATTAAGTTACACCCAAAGGGGGGGTTTAATAGTGGATCTAGTATAATTACTCCTCTTGGAGTTGAAGACTCGGAAGATTTAAACTAACTAGGTAATCACTTAGGATTAGAACATTAGACGTCTATATACATATGGTTCACTTAAATGAGGTTCCTAGGGTTAGATAGCATCCCCTTACTTATCTGAAATGAACTTAAGGATACATTAGATTCCCGATCAACAACAATGTATCGTTTCTCCTTTAGAATTGCAAGTAAGTCCAAGTTATCTTACCCCTCTCTTTCCCTTAAAAAACCCACAAGTTTCCCCATTAATACACACTGAGTAGGTTGGAGAGCACACACACATCCTAATCCAACTGATGAATTGACTTGGAAAATTAAAAGCTATCATAGTGTTGATTAAGAAGCTCCAATTCACACTGTCATAGGCCTTCTGAAGGTCTAAATTTAGAGTACAGTTAGGCTCAGAGTTTTTCTTTTCATAGCCTAACACTATTTCTTGAGCAACTAATATGTTGTCACTAATAAATCAGCCACTAACATATGCAGCTTGGTTTATAGAGATTATATAACTCATTACCTTCTTGAGCCTTGTACACATAATTTTGGAGATTGTTTTGTATATAGTGTTTGTGCAGGAGATAGGCCTAAACTTTCTCACATTTGAAGGTTTCTTCTCTTTAGGTATAAGAACTATATTAGTTGCATTGACATGTTTAAGCAAGCTTCCATTTCTGAAACATTGTTGTACTGCTTTTGTAAAGTCCTCCCCTAATATACTCCAAGAAGCTTTATAGAAAGCAGAGTTTAGCCCATCAGGACCTGGGCTTTTACTTTCATTGATAGAGAAGATGGCTTCATTTACTTCCTTTTCAGTTATAGGGACAATTAACCCATTCTTCTGATCTTCAGTGAGTTTTGTAGATATTAACTCCTTTAAGACATCACTTGAACAATACTCCTCATGATTATCTTCTTATCCAAGTAATTGTTGATAAAAATTAACAAACTCCTTTTTAATAAGCTCAGGATCTGTAATAGTATCACATGCATCATTAAATAATACAGCTATGTTATTTTTCGCCATCCTGCCTTTAATGATTTTATAATAATAGGTTGAGTTACAATCCATATCATTATTGAATTGCACTTTAGACTTTTGCTCAAGAATATTATGTTGAATTAAGACAGCTTCTTCTAATTCTTTACTCAGAATCTTCTCTTCATTGATAGTACAGTTATCAGTGTCCCCATTCATAATTCTAGTCTGGACTACACTTAATCGAGCTCTAACTGCTTCTATCTCACTTGAATTCTTCTTAAAGAACAGATTATTAAACTTCTTTAATTTAATCTTTGTGTTCTTCTGCTTCATACACAATTTGTACATGTAATTACCTTCAATATAAATATTCCAGGCTTTTTTCACTGTATCTAGGTATTTGTCAAGATTTACCCACGCATTTAAGAATTTGAATTTACTGGCATTTGACTTTTTCATACCTCCTAAACTCAACATCAGAGCACAGTGGTCAGATGTAGATGGAGGATGAATAATAGTAGTTGAGGCCATATTATCCAACCACTTTATATTTATAAATATTCTATCTATTTTGCTTGCTCTAATTTGACCCATACTATTTCTATTTGTCCAGGTATAGTGTTGCCCTCCATAACTGTGTTCAAGTAAACTAGCATCATCAATACACTTTATAAACTCATTAGTACCTTTATCCAAACTTCTGCAATTCAGTCTATCTTGGATTTTAATATTTCATTAAAATCCCCCATTATACATAATTTTTCAGTGTTATATTTTACACTCCAATCAACCATGTCTCTCCATAAAAGCTTCCTTTCTCCCACATCATTGCTCATATAAACAATTTCAATATAGAATATACTATTTTTCTCTATCACCTTTAACTCAATCAGAATGGCCTGAGATGATTGATATATGAGCTTAATTTCTGCATCCCTTTTATCCCACAAAATCCACACTCTACAACTATCATCATTATTGTAGCTGTGAAGTATTTCTAGATGAGAAAAATGCTCCCTTATTATTATAGGGTAATTGTAAACTTTCACTTTCGTTTCAAGTAAACCAATGACTCTAACTTTATTTCTAACTAAGAAATCTTTAACATCTAATTGCCTTAACAGCTTATTGAAACCTTTAACATTTCATACTGCTAAATTTATCTATTAGGTGGTCTTGTTATCTCTTCTCCTCCATTATGATTGATAAAAACTCTGACATCTCTATCAATCCCACTTTCCTCCACTTCCACAAGTTTATCATATTTATTCCTTGTCGAAATAGGCCAGGCATATGTTATGTGGTAGATTTAGTTAGTCATATTCAATCGAACCCGGGACAAGAGAATTTGAAAGCCATGAAAAGGATATTGAGATATCTAAAAGACATTATGTATCATGTCTCATGCTTTCGAGGAAATATATTACACCTAGAAGGATATATTACATTATTTGGGTTGGTGATATATATAGGCGTAAATCTACCTCAGATCATGTATTCTTGTTGAATAATTGCGCAATTTCTTGAAGTAGCAAGAAAGAAAGCTGTGTAATTTTGTCCACAACGGAAGCTGAGTTTGTAGGATGCTCAGCTATGGTTCAAGAAGCTGTTTGGTTTAAAAGGTTATTTTGTACATTTAGGACTCTCAAGCGATAGTGGGAGTCCTATTACTATACATTGTGATAGTCAAGCTGAAAAGGCTTGTGTGAATGCTCCTAATAATCACAGTATGAACAAAGACATTGATATAAAGTATAACATTGTTAGAGATATTATTGCACAAAAGGATGTTGGTTCGCAATACATACATACACGCAATATGCTTTTTGATCCATTCACAAAGGATATCCTAAGGAATATATTTATGGATATATTGGATCTATAAGATTAAGTAAGATATAATGTATGAATATTGCAAGATTATGTGCACTCATGTATACATTTTAATTCGTATGTTTATTGAACTATTTCTTTTAATAATCTCATGTTTGATATATATATATATATAAATATTAAAATGTGTGTGTTTTTGAAGTATGTATGTCCTATAGACAGTGATTGGCCCTATTACACGGGAAATCGCCTTTGGCACAAAAAGTGCGCAAAGATGAGACTAACCCATAATAGTGAAGAACCCTTGAGAGAACTTGAGTTAAGATAGTCACCTTAACTAAGTGTTAAGATGAGATCATAAACATGGATGATACATGTTAAGATTATATTATGATCGAAGTAGAATCCCACTGTCTACTTAGTCTATAATAGCAGATATGAGTTGCTTGATTGATTTTATAGAAGGGTTGATCAATTGAAGAACTAATCTTAGGCAAAGAGGCTTGTCTAATTATATATATGTATGGTATTTATAAAATTGTGACATACGATTGGATCTATATGAATAATACCATAGCACGTGTGTCATACCACGTGTGCTTTCGACCAGAAGGAAGTGAAGAGTCGATCTCTGTCTCTTCAATGTGTGATACCTTCAAAATTGTGACCTTATTACTTTTGACTATGTCTTGATAGTTTGATTAGGTGTATGCTACTTTAAACATACTACCAATGATCATGAATGATTCGGTCTAATTGGGTATGTTTGGGAAAGCAACCTAATCAATGTAAAAGAATTTAAGTGTAAAGGGAAGACTAAAATTGTGTATCAAAGTGTGTGCTTGCAGGTACCGATCATGTAAGTCAATTTGGACTATAAAATGATATTGAGACACATGAAGTTATGTCAGTGAACTCTTTTGATCACATAAACGATGTGATATAAAATATGATACAACAAATTATTAGTGTGGGATACTACAAGATACGTAAGTAATGAGATTCCATTTGAGCAATTATGTACCCTAACATGTTATTAGTAATGTATGCTCGTATACTTGTCGGTCGCACGACCTATTTTGTCAAGTATGATAATTATTCTAGAAATGTGTATATATGAAGATTTGAGAAATATTGATGTATGGTGAATCGTAATGCATATACCTATAGGTAATGATTGTAACTCCATAATGTGCGAGTGGGAGAATGAAAGAAATAAAATAAATTTTTATTCCATGTCACCTATGATGGGAAATACATTAGCGTACGGGGAAGTTATCCTGCTTAGATGGTGGAGGGAGTGGAGAAAGTGGGAGAGTGGTTTACTAACAAACAATAAATCAACTCTCCAACTCTATAAATAGAGCCTCTCTTTCTCGGAAAATCACAGCAGACAACATCTCACAACAAAGAACGTACAATTCTTTTCTCTCCAAATCAAGAATACAAAATAAATAATTCTGAGACTTTTAGGTGGTGAAAAACAAAGAGTTTAGTTATAGTAATTAAACTTATGACTAGGTAGCAAAAGATATTCCTTCATTACATTTCAATCAGAAAGTAAGAAGTCTTAATCCTTGAATCTTCATTCCAATCCACTGCGTAAAAGGTTTGTCTGATAAACCTTCTTATTTATATTCATAGAGTAATAGTTAAGGTTGACCCTTTGACCGGATACCCTCCCATATTCATCTAAAGCCTCATTAAATTTATAAACTCATTCAATCCAGCCTTTAGGAGAACTAAAATATCATCTGCAAATAAAACATATGAGAACACTAGGCAAATTATTTTCATTAATTATGACCTCCATTAATTTGTTATCCATCTTTTCTTTTACCAAAGTTGTTAATGATTGAGTAACAATGCATAAAAAGGAGACATGGAATGTCCTTGACTCAGTCCCTTAGAGGGGTTTTTAATAGGTATGGTTTTTCCATTGTAATTGAAGGCATAAGTAGTTGATGTAACACACATAATTACCCAGTCAATCCAGTTAGTTGAAGCCTTTTTTACATAGTAAATCCTTCAATAAATCCCATTTCATGTGTTCATAGGATTTACATATATCTGCTTTAACTACTTGTAAGTGTTTTATTTGAATTCATTTTTTTTTACAAAATAACATGCCTCAAGGACAATTATAATATTTTCATTTATAACCCTTCTAGTGATAAAAGCATATTATATTAATTTGTAGATAAAGTTGCAAAATTTAATAGGTTCGTAATAAACTATATTTGTTTTTTTTCACCTTTTGGATCAAAGATATAAGAGTTTGATTTATACAAGTAAGATCACTCTTATTACGAATAAAATTTCATATCATTCTAAGAAAGTAAAATATTATCACTTCCTAGTGGTGTTGGAAGAAGAATCTAGAAAAGATACACTTGTAAGACAGACAAATTAAATTATCTATGACAGTTAAGGCAATACAATTTATTTTGGTAGATATCTTTCTCACACGGGAATAATTATCAAATTAGTCTAAGCCTTTATTTTTGGATAAAACCTCGAATTACTAGCCTAATTATTAATTTTTTTTATTAAAACATCAAGTCTCAATTTTTATAAGGATACACTTGCTACTAATTGGTTTACAACCCACAGAAAAATTAGTCAAAACACATGTTTATTTTAACATAATAAATTTAAATTAATTATTAATGACTTCTTTCAAAAAATTAGAATCTAGTTATATCATAGCTTCATCTTATGTCTTATGATCATCCTCGACTATGGAAGATGCTATTATCTCTTCACTTATCATATTATTGGGGAAGTCTTCAGTTATAAAGAAAATGATATGGTATGGTACAAAGTTGGACTCAGTTCTATGTCTCTTACTCCTCTTAGGTTCATTATCAGGGATGATCTCATAACTAGGGGACGACCGATTAGAAGGGCCAATATCAATAATATAAATCGGATATCTGTACTAGAATGTAAGTTATTATTAAAAGTAATACTAACATATGAAAAAGAATTAGTGTTCATATTTTCTTTCAAAGGAAAATATATCAAAATATTCTACATCTTGAGATCTACAAATAGAATTATATTTTTAGGATAGGTTTCCATATGTAACACTATTTTGAGTATAACCGATATATAGAATATATGGTATTGATTCCAATGTTAACTTTATTGAATTTGGGTAGGCCAAACTTATCCAAACAACCCCACACTCTTCAATTCAGGATTATGGAAAGTTTTTCACAATGCAAAAAAATGGTCTTGTCTAGGACTCAGTAACACATAACAAGCAGATAAGATAGCTACCCCATATGTTAATAGGTAAATATGGACTTATTGACATGGAATTCATTATCTCTTTATAAAATATATTGTTCCTCTTAGCTATGCCATTTTTTGGGAGGAGGGGGTGTAAGGTATATTTCATTCATGAATAATTACATTAGTTTCATAAAACACTTTAAAGGACAGTAGAACTATATTCTACACCCTTATCACACCCAATTCTCTTGATTTTCTTATAAAATTGATTCTTGACTTCAAATTTATATTTCAAAAACATTTTTTCTGCTTTATATTTAAATCTCGAGAGGTAAACTTTTGTGTACTTAGAGTGTTCATCTACAAAGGATATATAGTATATTTTACCTCATCTACTAATGGTATTTTAAAAATCAACTATGTAAGAATGCGCTAATTCTAACAACTTAGTCTATCTAGTGAGGATGGGTTTAAAGGGTTTCTTAACATGCTAGGCCTCTTTGCATATTTGAAATTTAATAAAATCATCAATTTTGCTAACACGCATAGGTCTAATATAATTTTAACCTTTTACCTCATGTTCTAATCTATCGTGCCACATTTCAACATACTCAACAGTATAAGCATAAGTATGTGCATTTTCATTGATATGAGTGATTGTATTCATTGCAAAAAGACCCCCTCTCATTTTATCCTTCCAAACAAATTCATCATTTTTTGGTCGAAATATATTCACACCACAAAGATAATTTAAATTCCCACCTTTTCAAAAAGGGTCCCTAATATAATATTTCTATAGAGGGAGAAGACAAATAGTACATCATGCAAAGCATGTCTTTGTCCTAAAGTGAGTTTAAGAGCATGTTTTTTCCCAAAAATGCCAATTGTGATTGAGTTTCCCATGCAGGTGCATACTTTGTCAACAACCTTCTCGAACTAATGAAACATGTTTCCATTAAAGCGTAAATATCTTGAGGATCATGTGTCTAGAATTCACCCGGTCTTGTTTTCACCAAGTTAGCATGGACAATTAAAACAACAATTATCTGTTCGTCTTAAGCCAAGTTTGTAATGGGTCTAGAGATCTAATACTTCCTATATATATATATAGGATTCGTTTCCATTTTTCATGCATCAATAACACAAACCCATAGGCTTATAAATCTTGTCGACTTGTTTGAAGTTTCACATGAGTTTTTAGTTGCATCCTTACTTGTATATTTCAAACCTAGTTGTTTGTTTGATTTTATTTTTCATTGAACCTATATTTGTTACCATTATTCAACAATTCAATCAGGAATAAAACTTATTAATCATGTGATTTGCCTTTTCATTTCACATATTAATAATTAACTTCTAAAGTGGTGTGTTCCTCTTATTCCAATTCAAGAGATTTATATAATCTCTCAAGGAGGGTGGAAATTACTCAAGTATAAATATTCCTTAAATAACTCATACATTTTCATTCCCACAGCTAGTATCTCTGCTTAGAGGTTCTCGAACACATAAACTTACTCCATAATCAGTTATGGTCAATGATGATGAACTTGATCCAGTTACTGACAACATACTTCTACTTACCAGTGTCGTCAACCCCGTAATTCTTACCATGAGTTTCCAAAATGTTTTAGAAGATTTCTAATTCACTAACATGTCAAAAAGAGTATTTGACATATGGTTCAAGATATGACATCTAACTATTTTTTGTCTTTTTTATTTTTTGAAAAAAGTATTTTATGAGTTCTAGTTGTTGTAGCAATCGGATTGGTGGCTAAAACAAGTGGATTGAAATCCAAGACAATAGCAACTTCAAATTGTTCAAAAAAGATATGAAATTCCTAAGACCAAAGATTGAAATTTGTTCCAACTAAAGCTTCTAACTTAGTAATATCTGAACACATTTTCAAATTTTGACCCGCAGAGGTAAAAGACGTTATCATTACAGAGAATAGTTTCGACCATTATTAAATTGACGGAAAAATATAATGTATTATTGATGGAACAAATTATATGGTGTAGTCGGGGTTTTAAACTATATTCATTAATCAGTTCCCAAGTTATGACTACTAATATAACATAAACAACCATATAAAAATATGTGAAAATTAAATTGAATTTGACAAAGACAAATTGCATAATAATTATATATTTATATTCCAAAATGATTGGCATAAATTTCCTTTTTCTTATAAAGTTATGAAAACACACATAAAAATCATTTTGATTACAGGAGGTGGGATATTTTCCCTTTACATAATTACTTCTATATCGAGATATTAGGTAGTTATTGCTAACTGGCTTCATAATTTCTCGTGTCTGATACATGTAGTCATAAAAGTTTTACAAGATCCACAAACCCGAGGTTACCGCTAATGATTCCACTTGTTACATTAAACTTCTTATTGGATAAGATCTAGTGGTTTACTTCGCATCGTCATTCCCACAGGATTGCTTGAATGCTTTATTTTGGCTTGTTGCTTGATTAGTTTGACTTTATTGGGTGGATAATTCATATCTTCGATCATATGAGGTTGAGGATATTTTTCTCAATCAACTAATACGTCCAAGTTAATTGTGCACTTACTAAACAAGGAATGAAGTATTGCTCGAAATATTTCCCTAAATATCATAAAGAAACCAAGAGAGAGTGGTTTGAGAGAAGTAAATATTTTGTTGATGTGTTGTGTCAAATAAATTTTCAATAATGGTAGACATAGGGAAAAACAGAAAAGCTCATAATGGCTTAAATAAATCAAAAAATGTTTTTAAATCAAATGTTTGAATATTAATTTATAGCATACCAAAAATTTGGGAATATGCATTAAACCATGTAATTAATTATGAAAATATCTGAAACAAACCCAGATAAGATGGGAGAAGAATTAACTTCTAGTGTCAAAAATGTTTTGCACTTAAGGGTATAAACAAAATTTGACTTATGCCACTAGTATAAAGTAAACCAAGTATGTAAAAAGAACTGGTTAATTTTTATTTTTTAATTCTCCCAAACTCGCCACGACCACTCTTATGTCGCACCGTCATTGATCCAAGTTCAGTTTAGGCGGGAGGTTGTGGTGGAGTGGGTGTGGGTGTAGGGATAAGTCCTAGGTCTTCTCTCTAGTTTGGTGTAAGACTTTTGATTGTAAGTGAAAAATAGTTTAATATAACTTTACTTTACATGCAACATAATACCGATGAGGGACTCTAATAAAGTGAGGAATTTGATGTCTCTCTTTGTGTGATACTTTTTTTATCTTGTGGACGTCATTTCGATTCTATTTTAGGTTTAATCATGCACTTTATGCCCCTATTTTGTGTAAGACTTAGTCAAAGGTGTGATAAATAAACAGATAAATAAAGATAATAATAAAGGACACACCTTTGACTACCACAAGAAAGTCACTACAAGTATTACAGATTGTTTGCAAGTTTAGTTGATAAGAAAAGTTCGTTCGCAGGGATTTAATCTGTTATATCTACTTGTATTCAATAAGCGTAGACGAATTTAGATGTTTAAAATAAAATATAGATAAGATGAATGATTATCTAACGCGAATAAAGAAGTAATGCATATAAATATATATGAATGTAAGTCTGATAAATTAGGGTTACTAATATGAGCCTATCTTACTAAGTTGTTATCCTAACCTTAGGGGTGAATTGAGAATTACATATTAACGAGATTATAAATTCTTCCTAATCGCCGTTAGGGTAGACTTAGGAGAAACCTCTCCACTACTAGGGGACTTGGGTAAGGGGACCCTGAGTAATGATTGGTGGTTAAATCAAACCTTTATGGCTATCTAGTTAGGCACGCCTGTCATGATCACTACCGCACACTAGACGGTTATGTGGTGTTGTCAATAATTGAATCCCCCTTCCGAGTGTTAACTCAATTACTAAGGATAGTCCTAAGATTGTCCAAATCTAGGGCTGTAACAATAAGTAAAAGCACATGATGTCTCCCTATTTGTCATGAATAAATCCTACTTGGAGACATCATTTTAGCTGAATTTATTAGTTTATAGGTCGATTTTCTCATGATTTAGTACATTTTCCTATTTTGTGTCTTGAATTGATTATTTATTATTTTTAGAGCATATTAGGTTTAATTATTTATTTAGTGTGAAACTTTAAAGATAATTATGGAGATTAATTAGATTCCAAGTCAAAGACTAAGAGATATGGAAAGAGATAAACATGGAAATTGAAGATAAGGAAACAAAATCTAAAAACATGGAAAAAGAAAAGCTGCCATAAATCTGAATTTCACCACCCACGACCACAAATCAGCTTATATCTCAAAATCGGTGAGGAATTTGGAAACACGTTCAAGAGAAAAGTTAAAGATCTTTCCGAGACGATGAAGTTCGACTACTCATACGCGTCAAAAGGATAAGTATTGAGGCTGTTAGGACCAAAACAAAAACGGGGCTGATTCCATATTTTTGGGTTGCGAATTTGAGTTGGGTTTGGAGTCCAACACTTACCTTCTCGTTCAAGAAAACGATTAGGTCTTCCTATACACTATAAATACAACCTATTATGATTAGAAAAATCATCCTTGGCAAAACCTTAAGCCAAGAGGAAGCTGCAACATAAGAGAAGAAGTCTGGAAGGAGCTGAACACCATATTATGTCTTCTTCTACCTTTAAATTTGTAATTTCTTTCTTTTCTTTCTCTAGTATGAACTAATTTAATTTTAGTTTGAAATTTAGAATTTATGTATGAACCCTAGTTTTTCTATTTGATTTGGGATACTACGGTATTTAATTGGAATTTATGTTTTATGCTCTGTTTATGTGTTTTGATTTATTGTCTGTTTTTCTTGCGGTGCGCAACGTATAGGATTACCTTAATAGTAGTTAGATGATCACCTTAGCTGGGTGTCTAATTATTGAAACACCACATAACTTCTAGATCAAGGTTTAGACCTGACAAATCAACCTAACTAAATAATCATTAGGGTATGTTTTCACCACTATCATCATGTTTGGAATTGAATTGCTTAGGGCCTTAGTGGCGTTTGATAACCCTAGTTTTATGCTACCTCATGATGTGTCTTTCGCCTCCTTAGTCACTCTCAAGGTCTAAGGTATGTGAATTTAGAATCATGATTATTTCATAATACATAATTCACCCTTAGACGATAGAATAACCAAAACTAGTGGGGATTACTTGCTAATATCTCGAGCTAAACTCTCATACTACTTGCTTCTCTCTTTTATTTAATTTCATGTCTTTTAATTTATTAGTTAATTATTGAGTTTTTCAAGCATACAAATCTTTTCCCTTTTTATTTTCTTGCGTATTATTTGTTCTAGCTTCTTAATATCTGCACTTGAATATTTGCATAAGTTCTCTCTAACTTTCGTAGTCTCTGAGGAACGAATTCTAGTTATTCATCAAAACTTGCATACGTCCTGTATACTTGCAGAACCGTGCTAGCCTAGGGTGTTTTAGTGCACTTATTTATCTATTATTTTCTAACACCTTAGGCGACATCAAGTTTTTGGCGCCGCTGCCGGGGACTACATCGTTAGTCCTTGTGCATATATCTAGTGCTTTTATTACAGTAAGTTCTATTTTACGCTTTTGTCTTTTAGTTTTTGTTTTATAGATTTTTACAGATTGAGATCCCAAGGAGACTTGAGCTACCCATCTCGTTTAGAGTGCAACCACGTGGAATCCGCACTCCAGAAATCCAATCCGCTAAATTTAGGCCAGATCCAGGGATGTTAGCACAGTTTGCAAATCATGGACAATTTAGCGGTGCTGCACAACAAGATCCAATCCGATATATTCAGAAATTCATGCAGATCTGTGATGCTTATATCGTTAGAGGAGTTACTGATGTCTCCCTTTTTGGTCTAAATATAAGCCCTTAGGAGACATCATTTTAGGATGAAAATGGTCTTTTTACATTGACTTTAGTGCTTAAATTGCAATATTACACTTTCTACCCTTGGAATTAGACTATTTGCATTTATAGAGCTTTTGTGCGTTAATTTACTTATTTTTAGTGCAAAGTTAGTAGGTTTATGAATTTCATGAGAAATCAATCCAAGGAGGAGAAGTGAGAATTAAAGTCTTAGAATATTTCTAGTGTGCTTAGTCGAGTTTCCTGAATTTAAATTGCACTTCCTTATTTCTAGTCTTGATTTATTGATTTATTATTTTATAAAGCATATGCGGTTTAATTATTTATTTAATGTGAAGCTTTAGAGATAATATGGAAATAAATTAGATTCTAAATCAATGCTAAGGAGATAAGGAAAGAAGATCTTAAAGAAATCTGGAGATAGAAGGAATTAGAGTCCAACTAGGAAAAGGAAAAGTTGCCTTATGAATATGAAATTCCGGCCACGTTTTAAAGATCAGTCCATAACATATTATTGGCTAGGAATTTGGGCGAGTGGTCTGCACCAATGGAAAGCTCTTTCCGAGACAAGCGGTTTCATATATTGGAACTCCTCAAACGGATAAGTATTGAAAACGATATGACCAAATCAAATCAGCAGCAGAATCTTACCTTTCCTAGATTTTAGGGCTACGAATTAAAGAGTCCTTGACTTGTCTTGCACTCCAAGTAATTCGACCTAGCACCTATAAATACCAGCTCTAAACCTTAGAAAATGATCCCTGGCTGCATAAGCTTAATATACACAAATAAATCATCATAGGAGCAATCAAGAGGATCTAGAGGAGGAAGAAGCAAGAGCTAGAGCTTAACTACATTAATTCAACACTTCTCCATCTCTATTCTTTGGGTAATTTAGTATTAGATCTATTTTGTCTATGAGGTATTTCAAAGCTATTTATTCAAGAGTTTTAGTATGCATAATTTCTCTTTAGGATTGTAATTATATGAACCATTGAATATTGTTTTTCTGTTTTAATTTGAATCTGGGATTTTAGTATTTAATTGAATTGGTTCTTAATTTCCATTGACTATATTCTTGTGCTTATTCACTATCATTGACGTCACGAATCAAGGGTAGGTTTTAGTAATTAGACTATTCCATATAGTGGCGTATGGATCACCTTGACGGGGGGTTTAATTACAGAACTAGAATATAGACGCGTGGTATCCATTATTTGACCGACAGGCTTGACTAACCACGTAGCCAATTGGGGAAAATAGTATCCATCTGAAAGTAGCTTATAATTGCCCTGACGGGGTTTGTAATACCATAAGATAGCTTCTAGGTCCACCCTGACGGGGGCTAGGAGATAGTAGATTCCTGACTATTGTGAGATTTCCCATTCACCCTTATTCTTAGGAATCATAAATTCAATAGGATAGATTCATACTTGTCTATCCTTATAATTATTAGTTGTTTATTTTACTGCCTATTTTATTATTTAGTTAATTATAAAACAAACTCCTTGCTGTTTATCTTTTTAGTTAAAACAATTAGAACTATCTATTCTGATATTGAACGCGAATTTAGAATAACTCTTAAATCCCTGTGGAGAAGATAATCCCGATTTTACTTATCTATTACTTGGTACGACCCGTACACTTGCGGACTGTGGATCCTTTAATCCTTTCAAGGACCCACCAGTTACTCAGGAGCATATGTATTACGTTATGTTCCATTTCTTCTTGATCGAAGGTGCAAGCGATTGTTAAGATACCCAATATCCTCATGTCATTCCACATTGGGATAAGCTTCAATCAAGATTTCTAGACCGATTCTATCCAGTTAGTAGAAGATTAAAAGATATGTTGGAGCTTGAACAGTTTATGCAGGAAGACGGAGAAAGTTTGGGTGAAGCATGGTTACGATTTAATGAAAAGAAGGCGAGATGTCCATACCACAAATCATCGCCGGAATATTCTTTAACCATGTTCTATGGAGGACTTAATAACGAGTCCAGGGCAAGAGCGGATTCGTTAGGAAACAAACGTTTTGTGTTACTAAATCCTACAGAAGCCGAAATTTGTATGGAGAGAATTCTTGAGAACGAGAAAAGTTGGCCAAGTAAATCAGAAGAAAAAGAAGACACTTCAGAATCCCTGAAGCTCGAAGAATTGAGCCAACAACTCAAGGAACTACAAGAACAAGCTCGAACAATTTCTCAAGTAAATCTAGTACGTACTATACCTTCATGCCCAGGTTGTGGTTAAAGAAATCATATGTGGGAAAGGTGTATGAATAATCCAGCCTCAGCTTCTTTTATATCTCCGCAAAGTAACCATTATTCTAATGGTTATGATTATCCTCAAGAAAGCTACGCTAGATATCAGCCTCCACAACAGCGAAGTTGGGTTAAAATCAAGAGACTTGTCATCAACCCCAACCTCAATATTACTATCCCACCACAACCTATACAACAAAAAGCGCCAATTATTGAGAAAACTTATCAAGACCCACCAAAAAAGTCAATGAAACTGGCAAAGAAAGAGCAACCTTTGAGTTTGAATTCAAGTATGGCTAAGATGATGCAAGTAGTTGAAGGGAATATGAAGATGAGTCAATGAAGACTTCAAACCCAGCAAAAGATGATCAAAAATCTTGAGCACACTCTATCAAAGATGGCAAGTACATTGCAAAATAGGCCGAAGGGGCAACTCCCAAGTGATACTATTGCTTCTCGAGACGATGCTTGTCATGCAGTTGAATTGCAAAGTGGTAAACAATTACCTCCACCTAGAAGAGAACCTGAACCAACCCCTATTCCAGAAAAGGAGGTTGAAGAATCAATAGAAGATAAGGTCGAAGAGGTAGTTGAACCAAAGAGTGTCCCGGAGAAGACACCAGAACAGAAGAAGGGCTCAGTGGTACTTAATACACGCCCTCCACCTCCATACCCTTCACGTGTAAAGAAAAAGGATAATGACCGAGAATTCAAGAAGTTCCTTGACGTGGTGAGAAAGTTAAATATTAATTTTCCGTTTGTAGAAGCTCTCAAGAAAATGCCGAAATATCTGAAATTCATGAAGGACATACTTTCTAATAAACGATGTTTAGAAACTGGGGAAACGATTGGATTGCATGTGGAGTGTAGTGCTATTTGTCAAAACAAGTTACCACCGAAGCTAGAAGATCCCAGAAGTTTTACGATTCCCATTTCTATTGGAGACAATTGGACCGGGAAAGCATTATGTGATTTAGGTGCGAGTATCAATCTCATGCCAAGATCCTTGTTCGATAAGCTTAATATAGGAGAGGTAGTACCCACTTCTGTTGTATTACAAATGGCGGATCGATCCCTCTCCTGACCAGTAGGTAAAATTGAAGATGTTTTAGTTAAAGCCGGTACTTTTAGTTTTCCTTATGATTTTATTATTCTTGACTACGACGCAGATAAGAATGTCTCCATCATCTTGGGTAGACCATTCTTAGCCACGGGGCGTACACTAATATATGTTGAGAATGGTGAGTTTATCATGAGAGTCGAAGACGAACAGGTACGATTCAATGTGTTTAAGGCTATGAAATTACCAGATTCGAAAGATGAATGTTTCAAAATAGATGTCATCGGAAAAATTACACAAGAAGTCTTCAATGAGACTAGCATAGATGATGATCTTGAAAAATCCTTAACACTTGAATCACAAGAGGAAAACGAGATTACCACTGACAAAGTTGTTTCATTAGGATCAAGTATACGAGAACAACTTCGAGAATCGGGTGATATTGAACCAATAAAGCAACCATCCATAATATGTCCACCTGTTCTCGAAGAAAAACCACTTCCCGACCATCTACGCTATGCGTATATAGGTATGAACTAAACGTTACCTGTTATTATTTCTGCTAACCTTTCAGGTCCTCAAGAGGAGAAGCTGCTTCATGTGCTTCGAGCTAACAAAGAAGCAATTGGATGGACTATTGCCGACATCAAAGGGATTAGTCCTTCCGTTTGCAAACATAAAATTATTATTGAGAATGAAGGAGGGCAATCTATAGAGGGACAAAGAAGAATCATGCCAGCTATGAAAGAAGTGGTCAGGAATGAAGTAATCAAGTTACTAGACACGGGAATTATCTATCTGATAGCGAGCAGTGATTGGATTAGTCCAGTGCAATGTGTTCCATAGAAAGGAGGTATTACTACTGTCCTTAATGATAAATGTGAAGCCATACCATCAAGAACAGTTGTGGGGTGGCGATTATGCATGGATTACCGAAGACTCAACAAAGCTAAAAAAAAGATCACTTCCCTTTACCATTCATTGATCAGATGCTATACAAACTCGGAGGGAGGGAGTATTATTGCTTTCTTGACGGATATTCAGGTTATAATCAGATTTTTGTGGATCCCCTTGATCAACACAAAACAACTTTTACTTGTCTGTTTGGCACCTTTGCTTATAGAAGGATGCCGTTTGGTTTATGTAATGCACCTGCCACGTTCCAGAGGTGCATGATGGATATATTTTGGGACATGATTGATAAATATTTGGAGGTTTTTATGGATGACTTTTCGGTGTTTGAAGATAGTTTTGATGATTGTTTGAATAATCTTGAGAAAGTCCTTATGAGATGTAGAGAAAAAGATCTTGTGCTTTATTGGGAAAAATGGCACTTCATGGTTCAAGAGGGAATTATGTTGGGACATAAAGTTTCGAAGGCAGGGATGGAGGTTGATCGTGCTAAAATTGAAGTTATCAAAACATTACCACCTCCAGTTTCTGTAAAAGGAGTGAGAAGTTTCTTGGGTCACGCAGGATTTTACCAAAGATTTATTAAAGATTTCTCCAAGATCGCCAAACCGCTTTGTTCTTTACTAGAAAAGGATGCTCCTTTTAATTTTACTGACGAATATCTTCAAGCGTTTGTAACAATTAAAGAGAAGCTGGTCTCCACACCTATTGTTATACCTCCAGATTGGAAAGCTGCGTTTGAACTGATGTGCGATGCAAGTGATTATGGTATGGGTTTAGTGTTGGGACAGAGGAAAGAAAAGATCTTCCATACGATTTATTATGCACGTAAGACCTTTAACACTGCCCAGATGAATTATACATTAACGGAGAAAGAGATGTTGGCCGTAGTATATGCTTTCGATAAATTTCATTCCTATTTGATTGGGAAGAAAACTGTTGTATATACGGACCACTCAGCTATCAGATACCTCATGGAGAAAAAGGACACTAAGCCGCATCTAATCAGATGGGTAAGGTAGCTACAAGAATTTGACATAGATATTCAAGACCGAAAAGGATGTGAAAATCAAGTTGCTGATCATTTATCTCGGCTCGAAGGATCTGATGCAAACAAAGAACCATTATTGGTTAAAGAGGTATTCCTTGATGAACAACTTTTTACTATTAAATATGTGTTTGTACCTTTGTATGCAGATGTAGTCAACTTCATCGTGAGTGGTGTTTTCCCTACGGATTTCGATTCACAACAACGAAAGAGGTTGGTTAACAAGGCCAAACAATTCTTTTGGGATGAACCATACCTCTGGAAAATTTGCAGTGACCAAGGAGTTCGAAGATTTGTCCATGAGAGCCAGGTTGTCATGGTTCACCATATGGAGGTCACTTTAAAGGCGATAGAACTGCAGCTAAAATTCTTCAATCCGGTTTCTATTGGCCTACCCTATACAAAGATTGTCATAATTTCGTCCAGTCATGTCAAAGATGCCAGTTCACTGGTAATATATCATAAAGAGACGAGATGCCGCTTAACAATATTCTAGAAGTCGAAATCTTTGATGTATGGGGGATAGATTTCATGGGACCTTTCGTCACTTCCCATGGTAATCTTTATATCTTGCTAACAGTAGATTATGTGTCGAAATGGGTAGAAGCAGTGGCAACACCAAATAACGATGCTTTAACAGTAATTAAATTCTTAAAATCACATATCTTTACGAGACATGGTACGCCACGTGTTCTAATCAGTGATAAAGGTACCCATTTCATCAACGCTCAATTGAGAGCCCTCCTTTGTAAATTTGGAGTGAGACACCACACATCAACCGGTTATCATCCACAAACTAACGGTCTTGCTGAAGTTTCTAACCGAGAAATGAAATCTATTTTAGAGAAGACCGTGAACAAAACGAGGAAATATTGGTCTTTAAAGCTAGATGATGCTCCATGGGCTTCCAGTTGGGGCATCTCCTTACCGCATGGTCTACGGCAAAGCATGTCATCTACCTATTGAGATTGAAGCTCGAGCCTCTGGGCAATTAAAACTCTGAATCTGGACCCATAATTGGCCGGTAAACAAAGGTTGATGTAGTTGAATGAGATGGAGGAATTTCGATATCATGCCTATGAAAATTCACGTCTTTACAAGGAGAAAAAAAAGAGATGGCATGATAATCGAATCCGCCCGAAGCATTTCGAGAGAGGACAAAAGGTATTATTATACAACTCTTGATTTTTGAATTACCTAGGAAAGCTTAAATCCCGTTGGGGAGGACCTTACATTGTAACAAGAGTCACACTGCATGGAGCGATTGAAAT
This sequence comes from Nemophila menziesii, assembly GCA_029959085.1. Lineage (NCBI taxonomy): Eukaryota > Viridiplantae > Streptophyta > Magnoliopsida > Boraginales > Hydrophyllaceae > Nemophila > Nemophila menziesii. Next base: position 6,152,775 of record JARWIR010000023.1, on the reverse strand, counting down.
TGAACATCCAACCGAGCAAAAGACATTCATGGTGAATGGCCATCGCTTGAAAAGATACCATGACAGTGAAGACTTTGGTCGAGTGGAGACAATCCATCTCGTGGAAAACGCTTAACCTGAGGTACACGTCTAACTCAAAGACGTTAAACAAAAGTGATCTTGGGAGACACCCCTTGTTTTAATTGCTTTTAGATTAGTGTTATGCTTTGTAGTGTACAATTCTAAGTTAGTGTATATATTTAATTGTGTTTACAAGCTAATAGGAGAGAAAGGTAGTGTGTTATTGTGCAGGAAATGAGTTTGGGGTAAAAAGGAAATACTTAGGAAAGATTCGGTTCACTGGCCGGTAAGCCGGTCAAACCACCGGCATGCCTGTGAGGAGACACGTGCCCACGAGTTGGTGACTCGGGTTCTTTTCCGAGAGGTCAAAAAAGAAAGGCCATGCGCACCGATATGCCGCTCACGGCACCGGCATGCCGGGCAGAGAAGAAACACGTGCCCACGGGTTCCAAGGCACGGGTTTTTTGACGGAGTCGCTTCTGGACGAAAAACAACACCGCCATGCCGGTGAATACCGCCGGTATGCCGGCGAAGCAAAAACACGTGGCCTCGGGTACAGTCTCGGGTTCTTTACCGAGAGGTGCAAGAAGTAGACATGTCTAGCACCGGTATGCCGGCGCTATGTTGGTTTTGAAGAGTTTAATTCCTATTCCACTTCTTACCTTAGCAAAAGTTAACCCTAGCCTCCTTTACACGAAATTTTCAGACCCAAACACTATAAATACACCTTGAAGCTTGTACAAATCTCCACAATTAACACAACAACATCAATAATCCTCTCATCCATCCTCCATAAACACAAGTTCCTCATCAAATTCATCACACTACACCATAAAACACCATCAAGAACACCAAGCTTTCAAGATTTCTTCCAAGATTCATCAAGAAACCTTTCTCTTTCATCAAATCCAAGCAGCAAACTCAAGCCACACCGTTCTTTCTTAACTTTTAATTCATCATTGGTGTAACTTGAGGTGTGGGTAAATCAAACATGACAAACAGAACTGATGTTATGGATTACAAGAGGAAGTGTTCCATCATAGGGAAGAACAAAAGATTGCCTGGAGCCACCATTGAAAAGCCTATCAATCTTGAAGAGGCTATTGAAGAATCAAAAGAAGAGGCACCAGCACAACCACTACCAAAGAAATTAACAGCTAGGATGTATGTACCATCAAAGCCTAAAGGAAAGACAAAGATTCATGATCAAGGTTCTTCTTCTTCCTCCTCTAAGGATAATTCTTATATTCCCCCATGGGATCTTAAATTGCAACATGAAGTCGAACATTTAAGAGAAGAAAATAGAGAACTTTGAGCAGAAATTACACAGATTAACTTGGAAGAGGTAACTACAAACATGGATATTGACAATTATTCGTTTCCTTCTTCGGAGGAAAGGGGAGGACATGATGGACCTTTATGGCCAGCCGGGTAGACCACTCTAATTTTATTTCTTATTTGCTTGTATGCATTAGGTAGTTTAGTTTAGTTTTAATTTTAAATTTTATTGCTTTATTGAGTCTTTTTCGAGTCATGGGAACACGACTCACTTTTGAGTTGGGGGTGGGGATTCGTTGTCCTCATCTTCTTTTCGTTTTTGCATAAAATTTAAAAATTTTAGGTTGAATTAAGGCATAGAATACGTTGAATGTACCTATGTGAGCATGATTTTAATTAGGTCAATGATAGTAAGTAGTATGTTTTTGAAAGATGTCATATATATGTTTAGCATGCATGTATGAAAACAGGAAATAAAAGATAGAAAAGTTAATGAGCAATGCTAAGAAAATATGTTGAAACTTAGGAAGAGTTATTTGGTGTGTAGAATGTGAGGTTTGAAATTAGTTGAAAACCCGCTTATCTATGAACTAATAATGAAAAAGTAACTAAATCAGGTAGGTAGAAAAATGAATAAGGCAGTTCTTTCATATTGAAGCCACTTTAAGCCATTTATACCTTCTCACCCTTTTTATTTGATTATTGTTATTATTTATCCGTCTTATCCCCTCTGAGCCTTTATAAAGCCTTTTATTGAAACACATTATAAATCCATACCCTTAGTTTGTAGGACTTATCTATATGACCCGCACTCGAATCGCAAAACCTGAAACAAGTCGTTTTTAGAGATGGAGTTTGGGGTGGTGGGTTTCATCATTAGAGAACATTGGGATTTGGGAATTGTAATTGAGATTTTATTGATGATGAAAAAGTTATTATTGTAACCCTTTGCCGGGGTAATAGTGAATGAAAAAGAAGCTACGAGCTAAAGTTATGAAAAGGCATAACATTGAAAAAAAATAGCGTGATATCTCGAACATCAAAAAGAGAGTCATAGCTATAAAAAAGAAAGAATTTATATGAAAAGAATATATATTCGGACCGGTAAAGTGGAATTTGTATATCATCACAAAAGGTTTTAACTGGGATTATTGGGGATGCACATCAAAAGCATCAAAAATTGGGTAGAGTGAGGACATCTTTGAGTGGAAAGTCAAGCTCTAGGGCGATTCGTTGATGGAATGTGAGGAGAGAGCCAAAAGCTCACTTTTCATTTATCCAAATATACCACACCGTCCCTAAGCCACGTTAAAACCAAAGACCTAAGGATTTCTAACTGCTTGGTGGAGAAACAGTTTAGCTATTAGGTAGTAGGTAAGTGGACCATTGAACGCTATATTAGGACCTATGAACAACCTATAGCCATTAGCATGAACTAATTTATCAACCTCTCCTTCTGGCATTGCGAAATTAATCTTGACTTGAATTCATTGATTATTGATTATGTGTATATTAAGCATGCTTGTGCATTATTTCTTGAGCATTACTACTTTTTAGATATTGATGCTCTAGGATCATTCATTGTTTTCTGTTCTTATTCTCCTCCTACTTCTTCTTCATGTTTATTAGACTACCTTACTATTCTTTATTTTTATTGTATCGGGACGATACAACTTTGAGTTGGGGGTCTTGATGTCTCCCTATTTGTCATGAATAAATCCTACTTGGAGACATCATTTTAGTTGTATTTATTAGTTTATAGGTCGATTTTCTCATGATTTAGTACACTTTCCTGTTTTGTGTCTTGGATTGATTATTTATTATTTTTAGAGCATATTGGGTTCAATTATTTATTTAGTGTGAATCTTTAAAGATAATTATGTAGATTAATTAGATTCCAAGTCAAAGACTAAGAGATATTGAAAGATATAAACATGGAAATTGAATATAAGGAAACAAAAGCTAAAAACATGGAAAAGGAAAAACTGCCATAAATCTGAATTTCACCACCCACGACCACAAATCAACTTATATCTCAAAATCGGTGAGAAAATTGGAAAAATGGTCAAGAGAAAAGTTAAAGATCTTTCCGAGACGATGTTTTGACTACTCATACGCGTCAAACAGATAAGAATTGAGGCCGTTAGATAAAAAAACAAAAACGGTGCTGATTCCATATTTTGTGGCTACGAATTTGAGTTGGGCTTGGAGTCCAACACTTACATTCTCCTTCAAGAAAACGATTAGGTCTTCCTATACACTATAAATACAACCTATTATGAGTAGAAAAATCATCCTTGGCAAAACCTTAAGCCAAGAGGAAGCTGCAACACAAGAGAAGAAGTCTGGAAGGAGCTGAACACCATATTATGTCTTCTTCTACCTTTAAATTTGTAATTTCTTTCTTTTCTTTCTCTAGTATGAACTAATTTACTTTTAGCTTGATATTTAGCATTTATGTATGAAACTTGGTTTTTCTATTTGATTTGGGATACTACGGTATTTAATTGGAATTTATGTTTTATAATCTGTTTATGTGTTTTGATTTACTGTCTGTTTTCCTTGCGGTGCGCAACGTATAGGATTACCTTAATAGTAGTTAGATGATTACCTTAGCTCGGTGTCTAATTATTGAAACACCACATAACGTCTAGACCAAGTTTTATACCTGACAAATCAACCTAACTAGATAATCATTAGGGTATGTTTTCACCACTATCATCATGTTTGGAATTGAATTGCTTAGGGCCTTAGTGGCGTTTGATAACCCTAGGTTTAGGCTGCCTCATGATGTGTCCGTAGCCCTCTTAGTCGCTCTCAAGGTCTATGGTATGGGAATTTACAATCCTAATTATTTCATAATACATAATTCACCCTTAGACGATAGAATAACGAAAACTAGTGGTGATTACTTGCTAATATCTCGAGCTAAACTCTCATACTACTTGCTTCTCTCTTTTATTTAATTTCCTGTCTTTTAATTTATTAGTTAATTTTCGAGTTTTTCAAGCATACAAATCTGTTCCCCTTTATTTTCTTGTGTATTATTTGTTCTAGCTTCTTAATATCTGCACTTGAATATTTGCATAAGTTCTCTCTAACTTTCGTAGTCTCTAAGGAACGAATTCTACTTATTAATTAAAACTTGCATATATCCTGTATACTTGCAGAACCGTGCTAGCCTAGGGTGTTTTATTGCACTTATCTATCTATTATTTCTAACACCTTAGGCGACACCAGCACACAATACAAATATACGCCAAACTCAAATCAATTAAAATAACAAATAGAATTATAGAATTTAAGACAAAATATTAACTAATAGTAAAACTTATAGAATAAAAGTTAAGAAATATGGTGAAACCACAAATCTATAGATAATTACCCTAAATATAGAGAAGGAGAGATATAGAAGAGAAATTTGTCACTCTCCAACTTTGTGCTTCTTGTCTTCTTCAATACTGCTCCGATTGACGCGTTTTTTATATCGAAATTGATTGACTCGAAAATCTCTATACTTTTTCTTCCTACCATTCTTCTAAATTCCCATATTATTTTAAGTTATGATCCTTTTAGTGGACGTGGCTGCGGAAATTCAAATTTACTTGCCAACTTTTCTTTTCCTATTTTATCTTTTCCTTCCTTTATCTCCAATTTTCATCCATATCTTCTTTTCTTTATTTCTTGGAATTGATTTAGCATCTAATTGATTCCCATATATCGTTAAAGCTTCACATTAACACACAAATTAAACCAAATATGCTCTAAAAATAATAATTCATCAAATCAATACAAGAAATAAGAAAATACTAAAATATAAGTAAAAATCGAGTATTGACTATCCTAATACACCTAAAATGATGTTTCCAATATAGATTAAATCATCACAAATAGGGAGACATCAAGACCCCCAACTCGAAGTTGTATCGTCCCGATACAATAAAGATAAAAACAAAGGGAAGACTCTAAATACACACCTAAGTCAATTTAGTATAGTGGGAAGAAGATAGCAGAATGTATAAAACTCAAAGCAACTACTTAGAAAATTTCATGTAGTAATATTTACAAACTAAATAACATGTACACTCGTCATATCCACGATCAACACGACTTGAATACAAGATTAGATTAGCTTCGCAATGTAAGAAGGAGAGGTTCTTTACTCGGTTTACCAAGGAGGCTATAGATTGTTCATCGAACTTCACTAGTATCCAAAGATCCACTAAAACTACTCTCTAAAGGCTCAATCACTTCTAGATCACATAGCAAAGAATCATAAGGTCTTTAAGGTTGTAATGCTAGCTTAGGGATGGTATGATAGTATATTTGGATAATTTAGAGTGAGCTTTTGGCTCTCTCCTCACTAGCCATCGACGAATCACTCTAGAACTTGAGTTACTCTCATAAAATATTTCTTACTCAACCCAATGATTTCCTTGATGCACAAATTAACATCCCCTATAACCCAATAAAGCATAAGATGTTCACATATAAATTCCACTTTGCCGGTCTAAATATATATTCTTTTCATATCAAATTTTTTTATTTTGTATAGCTATGACTCTCTTTTTGATGTTGAGATATCATGCTATTTTTTTCTCATATTTTATTTTCATAACTTTTTTTCATTTACTTTTACCCCGACAAAGGGTTACAATACAATACACCTGTGAATCATCATCAAAATACAGAACAGATCACAATTAATAAGCTAAAAAATTCCAACCCAATAACAAATCCCATAATGGTGGACCCAGCACACCAAACTCAAGCTCTAAAACAAATGTCTATGCATCGCGATTCGAGTGCGGGTCATATGGAAAAGTCCGAAAATCTAAAGGGATGTGGCTTATAATATGGCTGAATAAAAAGGCTTTAGAAAGGCTAGAAGGGACTGAGAAGGATCTAAAATATAATAATTTGGACATCAAGCTAAAAGGCAACAAGGGGCTTATCAAAGAACCGCCTTAATCACTTTTTAAACTATGCAATTTCGTTATTCCCTTACCTTTAGCACGTTCATCAAATGGGCTTATCAACTAGCTTGGATCTCACGGCCTACACTCCATTCAAGATGCCCTGAGATCAAACATGCTTCTATCGCATTGCTAACTAATCTTTTCTTTACTATCAATGTGTGTTTCCTGCAAATACTCAAAACATACAAAATAAAGCAGCTCATAAACGTATTACTTTCTATCATTAACTTACTAAGATTATGCTTTCAAGCTATTGAACACACTCCACATCTAATCCTCTCTATCAAAAATTTTAATTTTTCCTAAAAACAGTAAACACATAAAAATGGAGATGAGGAACAATAAACCCCCATACCCCCAACTCAAAATTGAGGCGTGTCCCCACGATTCTAAAAGACTCTATAAAAATTAAAATTTAACAAATATTGCAAGTACAGAAAGATGGTAGGGAAGAGAGAAAACATACTCTTCGAGGCTATTTCCTCGCTGATCAATACCCGGAATAGGGTGTAGTGCTTTCCTTGTATGTAACCTTCTAGTATCACCAATTTTGCTTTCCCTTACATCATCTTATGCTCCATCCCAGTTAATCACACTCTAGAAATCTCATTTGTTTCATCGTCTCCAACTTCTTTTTCTTGAATACTCTCTTATGTGAAGGTGTTCGTTCATAAATATTTGTTTTGGCAATAGCTACTAGTGTCCCAGAAGCTTTGCTCATCTCTGATATAGGAATATTTGATTAGAAGAGGTATTGGTATTTTCTGCTCCCTAATCACAATTTCTTGCTTTTTAGGTTTTGAATCCACCAAAAACAGGTTCCTCTCTAATTGCTTGACTCGAATTATCCTTCTTCTTTGTTCCCGAACTGTACCAATATCACTTGTTATCTTCTAGATCTTACCCAATACCTTTCTTTGATTCTTAATCTCCATTAACACTTAGATAAAATCTCTATTCTTTTCATCATCTCGTTTGACCTCCAACTCAAAGGTTTAAACACTCTTGAACTACCTTTTGATTATAGAGAGATAAGGTGTTATTTGGGTTAGGAAAGGTGTAAGGATAATAATTCTCTATATGGGTATGATGAACTCTTGCTTGGATAATATGGGTTTAAGGAATTTCGGAAGAAGATTTGAAATTCATTGTTTTGAGTCTTGGATTCTAGGTGTTTTAATATGATTTGGGTGGTTGAATCTTCTTGGTAATGATGTAGGGAAGGATTTGGATATGAATTTATGGTGATTGGGTAGTATTTTGATGTTTGGTGAGGGTTTGGTGAAGCTTTAATGGAGTTAGGAGAGGTTTGGGGAAGAAAGAGAGGCTTAAGGATTGAGAAATTCGAGTAAAAACTAACCTTCTCTTCAATACCCTTCATATAACCTTTTCTTTTTGGATCTAGCGGCGGGCTACGGTGCACCGGGGCTGAGGTGCGGTGTACCAAACTTCAGGGTTTCGAAACCGTGGTCACAAGTTGTCGACACGGTTTTGTGTTGTTGACCTCGACAATGTACCGTATTTGTGAACCGTCGCCACAGTTTTTGACCGGCGGTACACCGGAAGGTCGGTGCATCAGACCTATCACATGATTAGACCGTGGTCGCGAATTGCGACACAGTTTTTCTCCCTTCCTCTCGGCAATGAACTGTACTGCGAACTGTTGCCACGGTTTTCTTCATGCGGTGCACCGGACCTACCCTCCGGTACACCGGAAGGAAGGTCTGGTTTTCGCCGATTTTTCGTATTTCTTTTCCTAACTCGATTTCGTAAGTACCTGAACATAAAAAACACTCATATCTTTCTCAAATATGCAATATTGACTAAAATTAACTAATATAGCAACATAAAATATTGTGGGATGTCTCGCTAGAGGGAACTTTTGTTTAACGTTTTTCAAAGTTAGATGTGTTACCTCGATTATTTCTTTTATAGTCTCCCCATCAGTGAGTGGGTTGATTAACATTTACCAACATGAGCTTGCAACTCTCTATAGATTTTATTTCGACGACTCCTGCTGAAATAATTCGCGTGATGAAGTATGGCCCTATCCAAGAACTGTTATGTTTTGGTTGGGAGATTTCCATGCTACCTCGTCTCCCACCCCAAACTCAATTTCCTTTTCCATGGTGTCTTGGGGGCTTTCAGGTTCTAGTTTCTTGGTCACAACTCTGATTGGTGAAGCTAGTGACTTCTTTTTCTTCTTCTTTCCCGAATCATAGAATGCTTCAAAATCATCTTCAATACAAAGAGTCACAGTTTCCTCATTCACATTGACTATGGTGTCGCTAGTGGCTAGGAATGGACGCCCAAGTATGAATGGGACGTTCTTATCTGCTTTATAGTCAAGAATAATGAAATCCGTGTAAATAACAATGTTACCTACTTGGACGAGCACGTCCTCGATTACACCCCACGGCTTTGCTATTGATTGATCCGCAAGTTGTAAGATTGCGGATTTCGATTTTGCATCGCTAATACCAAGCTTCTTGAATATACTTTTGGGCATGATGTCCACACTTGCCCCTAAATCAAAAATTGCCTTTCCATGAAATATACCACCTATTTTGATTAGGAGATTGAAACCTCCAGTATCTTTAAGCTTTGGTGGTAACTTTCGCTGAACTTGTGCTGAGATCCCTTGATTGAGTGTAACAGTCTTGGATCTTGTGAACCTATCTTAATTGTAGAATGCCTCCATAAAGAATCTATTATAGTCTCTCTTTCCTTTGATAGCTTCGAGTAGAGGGACGTTGATTTTCACTTGTTTTAACGTCTCCATACACCTCTCTTGCTGCTCCTTCGGATAAGTGGGTTTTACGGGATAATAGCAATGTAGGGGTGGTCGTCTTATTCTACTTTTCTCTTCCATTCTTGGTGCATCAACCACTCTTTACTTCTTAATCTCACCGTGTTCAACCTCTTCAACCCAATCTTCAACAATTATCTCATCTAAGTTCATCCGATCTACGTTTGACTTTGTTTGTAGAACCTCCACTTTACTCGATGGAGATGGTGGTGATTCTTTCATCTTTTCAGCTTGAAGACTAATAATCTTAACCTTGTTGTCAACATACTGGATCTTCTTCATGTTAGCATTTGTACTTTGGGTCAATTTTAAGAGTTGACTTTGCATATTTTCTATTATTTTAGTGAGCTGCATCATATTTTGCTCAAAAAGTTGATTATGTTGTTTCAGATCTTGATTCTGTTGTTTCAGATCTTGATCCTATTGTTGCATGCTTTGCACTACTGATGCATCAATCTTTTACTCAAGTCTGCTCATATTGTCCTTTGAGAAGTTGATGAATTGACTAATAGTCTCTTTTAACTCAATGATATCTTCTTAAGGACGATGGAGCTTGACTTCCATTGTACGCATTGTAGCCCCGTGGATGATTAGCTTGATTTTCATAGGCTTGTTCTTGCAGGTATAACTGTTGAGGTGGCACTTGGATGCTTTTCTCAATAGTTATAGCGAGTTGTTGTACTTGTTCATGCAAGCTTGAAAACCTCGCCTCTGTATTAATATTGATGATAGGAGTTTGTGATTGTGGCCAACTCATGTTGGTCTCGATAATTCTTTCCATACCACTATTTGCTTCTTTCGGATCTATAAAGACAAAACTACCACGACCAATATCATCTACTCTCAGCCTTGACTCTAGATTGAGTCCTTGATTAAACATGGCTAATTGTAATTCTGGCATATATCCATACAATTGACATCTTGCTAACTTCTTTTGAAATCACGTCCATGCTTTGCCAACACTCTATCCGACTTTTTGTAAGAAATCCATAAGCTCCAATTGTTCCTTCACTCTCATACTTGTAGGATAAAATAGATCAAGGAATCTTGCTTGAAGTTTGTCTCAATTCATTATTAGCTTGTGAGATTGATCATCTAACCAGTCGCTTACTTTCCCGGTCAAGTAACACCTTCAGTAATGTAGGCATCACAGAATTGCATGAACTTCTGACCAGAGCGGACCAGTTCTTGATGTGTATCACCACTATATTTCCCATAGCTTGTGAATTAATTAATCAAGTCAGGATCGGGCTTGAATCGAATGGCTTGAATAGTTGGACGGCGAATCCCAATGGGTTGCACTCGGAATGGACCAGGAAAACCTAGCGCTAACCGTTGATTAGCCATCTAAAACCTGAAAAAGACAAAAACAAAAAGAAACGCGTAAAACCGAAAACAAATAAAAACTTCTACACTAAATAAACATAAATAGACTAACTTAAAGATAAATCCCCAACAGCGGCCCCAAAAACTTGGTGGGGGCAAAGGTGTGATAAATAAATAGATAAATAAATATAATAATAAAGGACACACCCTTGACTACCACGAGAAACTCACTGCAAGTATTACAGATCGTTTGCGAGTTTAGTTGATAAGAAAAGTTTGTTCACAGGGATTTAATTTGTTAGATCTACTTGTATTTAATAAGCGTAGACAAATTCAGATGTTTAGATGAAATAGAGATAAGATGAATAATTATCTAATGCGAATAAATAAATAATGAAAATAAATAAATATGAATGTGAGTAAGATAAATTTGGGTTCTAATATGAGCCTATCTTACTAAGTTGTTATCCTAACATTAAGGTTGAATTGAGCATGATATATTAACCGGGATTCTAAATTCTTCCTAACTCCCGTTAGGGTGGACTTGGGAGCAACCTCTCCACTACCATGGGACTTGGGTAAAGGAACCCTGAGTAATGGTCGGTGGTTAAATAAAAAAATTATGGGGATCTAGTTAGGCAAGCCCGTCTAGATCACTCCGCACACTAGACGGTTATGTGGTGTTGTCAATAATTGAATCTCCCTTCAGGGCGTTAACTCAATTACTAAGGATAGTCCTAAGATTGGCCAAATCTAGGGATGGAATAATAATTCAAAGCACACAATACCAATATACGCCAAGCTCAAATCAATTAAAATAACAAACAGAATTATAGAATTTAAGACAAAATAATAACCCAACAATTAATAGTAAAACTTACAGAATAAAAGCTTAGAAATATGGTTAAGCCACAAATATATAGCTAATTACCCTAAATATAGAGAAGGAGATATGTAGAAGAGGAGTTTGTCACTCTCCAACTTCGTGCTTCTTGTCTTCCTCTACAGGTCAGCTTGCTTCTTTGGATGATAAACTTGATACTAAGGATTAATATTAAGTAAAGACTAATATATGGATTAGAACTGAGCAAAGACATGTTTAAAATAGTTAAAGGGTGTATTTATAGGTGTTTATGAAGCCCTAATTCATATTCTTGGAGTAGAAGGCAAGTAATTGGACTCCTTTATCATATCAAATTCGTAGCTCTAAAATATAGAAAAGGTAATAAACTGTTGTTGTCTTGTTTTGGCCGTAACTTCTTCAACACAGCTCCGATTGACGCGTTCTTTATATTGAAACTGATCGTCTTGGAAAGCTCTACACTTTCTCTTTAGATCATTCTACCAAATTGCTAACCGATTTTGAGTTATGATCTTTTTAGTTGATGTGGCTGCTGAATTTCATATTTACTTGGCAACTTTTCTTTTTCTATTTTATCTTTTCCTTCCTATATCTCCAGTTTCCATCGATATCTTCTTTCCTTTATCTCTTGGAATTGATTTATTATCTAATTAATTTCCATATATCTTTAAATATTCACATTAACACACAAATTAAACTAAATATGTTCTAAAAATAATAATTCATCAAATCAATACAAAAAATAATAAAATACTAAAATATAAGTAAAAATTGAGTATTGGCTATCCTAATACTCCTAAAATAATGTCTCCAATATAGATTAAATCATCACAAAGAGGGAGACATCAAGACCTTATTGTGCTTTAGTCAATCTAATACACTTTTATGTGTAATTTGATCATTTATAGGCAAAAGGTACTTAAGGTGGTACGATATAGAAAATGGTGGTAGATAAATACTAAGACGAGCATTGTAAAGTCGAGTTTAAACTCAAAGGATTGGGAGAAAAACATATGAGAAGATGATCAAACTTTACCGATGTGGGGACCCAACGGAGCAAATTAGACGATCACATGAAGACTGCACCTAAGCTATGCATATGTGGCACAACTCTAATAATACCATTATACGACACATTTTTTAAGTAGATCTAGTGCAAAAAATTTAGTGTCAAGTCATATCCATATGGTTATACTCTTGAACATTTTTCGCGTTGTAATCATGTTGACTAGGTTAAGTTTAAAATCACTTTATGGCAATAGCTCGGTATTTTTACTTGTCGTTGTTACTTTTGGTATATACTCGAGTTCGTGAGATTTCAGATATTTCTACCTATCAATTAGAATGAGCCTAACATTTTGTAAACCACGCCTTTTGGAGGAGGCCAAGGAGGCCATGGTCTTGCCCCCCCTTCCCCCAATTAATGTAATTTTTAGGACCACTAGTGTTTTTATGTATAAAAGGCCTTGTATAAGTTTATTAGTCCAATGAAGCAAAGAATAAAAAAACCTCTTTATGTTTTTTGTTTTAAAAAAAAAAGTTGAAATAACTTGTTGACCAAGTCATCTACAAGTCACAAGTGTGTATATATATCTCTATTTAAATTTTTTTAAATTTTTTAGTTGTTTTTCTTATTATATTTTAAATTTTTTTATTTTATTTATGTCAATTATAATTTTTTTAAGTTTGTCTTGACCCCCAAAATTTTAGGACCAGCCCTATTATAAACTATTAAATTTAAATGTACATTCTTCCGACATGATTCTTACAATCAAGAGTTATACTCTATGAGATGTTTCTTACAATCAAGAGTTATACTCAATGAGATGTTTTGAGTTAATAGTTCTAAATTTTATTATAAAATTAAAATGTAAGGATAACCCAAACTCGTTTAAATCTACCCTTGAACCCCTTTAAAATTCGACTGCCCTATATTAAGGCTAACTTCAATGGATGCCCAGTTGTAGCTAAAAGCTATAATTAGGGATGGAGTATGATCATTCAAGCTTCAATAGACTATCAACTATTAGGTTCCTAATTATTGGGTACCAAATTTTTTGCAAACTTTAGTCACATGTAGCTATCAAAACATTAGCTATCCAATTCTTTTTTTTTTCGTTTTTTGTCAACGAAAACCATAAGAAAAAGCCATCTACAACTATTACAGAGATTAGTAAGTAACGTATTAGAAGCAATTAGAGAAAAATCTTTCCAGCTAGATAGATCAATGTTCCTTCTAATGCACTTAGCCGGTGCATCCGCTGTAGAATTATATCTAAAAAACTTAAATATTATAGTAAAAAAATTAAATATTATAGTAAAAAATTATAAACTAATTTTGAGCAAAAAGAATTATTATTTAAATTTTTTTAGAATAAAATTAAAATATAATATTTAGAATTGGGAAATTAAAATTAAGAAATTGTTAGAACAAAATTAATTTAAGAAGTTAAATTTGAAGTAAAGTAGAAATTTAACTTGTGATTATAGCTAAATAATTAAAAACACATTGGATTTAGCTTTATAAATTTTTTATATTTGATGTCAAATTTATTTTCTGAGGTTTTTACCTTTTCCTTTTTTTTTTTTGTTTAAATGAGTTTTTTACCCGACAATTTAAGGTGAGTTTTACATTTTTTGTACTTAGGTCGGATATTTGATATGTGCTCAACCCTTTATGGGACCGTAATTGCATCGGGCTGTTCTGCTGGATTTTGTTGTCCAATAAAGAACTGTTATCTACCTACAATGAAGGCTTTTTTCTCTACCTAATGTTTATTGTCTTGATGAACAGTAAATACCATATTGATGGTATATACATTTTATCATTAAACTAAACTTTTTTCGGAAAATAAGGACCACGAATTGAAGTTGAGAGCTTTTGCTTATCCAAGAAAAATTGAGAGCTTTTGGACAATATTATAGGGAGTTATAAAAGTTATTGAATAGTGATTTATACCATCCAGAATTATACCATTCAAATATCGTCCAACGTGGCATCAATTGATTAGTAACAAATCGTTAATTAGATTAAAAAAAAAAAAAATAGAAATCTATAGTCAACCAATTCATGCCACGTCATTGAGTGACATGATTTTAGATGGTATATATCATTATTCAAAATTATTCTATTCTTAGAAAATATATATATATATATATATATATATATATATATATATATATATATATATATATATATATATATAATTTAATAAGAATTTTTTTTAAAGGATTCAAATTATTTAAATAAAACCCTGAATAATCGTTTAAAAACTTTATTATACTTTACTTAAAATAAATTAACGATTGCTTTTTACTTGTTTTATAATATTTTGTTGCTTTTTAGGTCATATGTTTATTGATAATTTGTATAAAAGACTAAATAATCGTCTTAAACCTTTATTTTACTTTACTTAAAATAAATTAACTATTGTTTTTAATACGTTTTATGATATTTTGTTGCTTTTTAGGTCATATGTTTATTAATAATTTGTATTTTTATACTTTACCGTGGTTGAAAAAATTGCACACTGTTGACGTTTTCCATGTATTGGAAGAAGAGCTCTCTACAAAATTGTTTAAATGTTTTGAATTTTCAAGTTCGTCTCTAATTGTTAGTCTAGCCTCGATCATTGTGTATTATTATTGTTTTTCTCATTTTTTTTGTATTTTATGTGGTTTTTAGTATTCATTTAAATCAATCATATTTTTACTCATCATTTGTCAAACATTATTATGTTTTCTATCATTAGGGGCGATAGAAGTCATCGGTAATAATAGGGTTAAGTCATCTCTATTAACTTACACATGTCTTTAGCGATGAAATGTCGTCTCTAATGAGTCGTTCTGATCGCTAATGACCGTATTAGTGACAACAATATTCATGAACACCAAAGTTATGGGTGTTTACATACATGGATAAACAAAAGAGTTGATGGGTTTATGTCTAGTAAAACTGGTTGTGTTCTTGTTAATGATTTGTGGTATACTAAATTAATGTAATGGTGGAACCTCTTAGGATATCGGATTATGTAGCAACTTATCTTACAATACGTGGAGGTAATCAAAGTAAACATGTAGCTTTTAAATTTTACAATATATTGACTACTCATGAGTTATACTTGACTGGGGTGGAAAAATCATGGAATCTTGAGGTTGAAGCTAGCCTTATGTATCAAGTAGTAATGAAATTAAAGGAAGTTAACAGAGCAATGCAGATTTTTAATAAGAAATAATTTAATAATTATATAGAAGAAATAGAGAAAGTTAAAAAAGAATTAAGAGATACTCAAATGTTAATCTTGAATGGGGATATTAATGATCTTAAAAAGAAAAAAGAACTGAAGGAAAAGTTGATGAATTTGATGGAGATACAGGAAGAATATCTGAAACAACAATCTAGAATAAATTGGACTCAGAAAAGTGATTGTGGAACTAAGTTATATCATAAAAGCATTAAAGCTAGAATGATAAAAAACTGAGTTTCTGCTATTGTGAGAGATGATGGGAGTATTATTGTGGATGATAATGAAATTAATGAGGAATTCATTATATATTATAAGAATATTATAGGTACTAAAGATATGAATGAAGAATACATATCAAAAGAATGTTTGAATGAGCTAATTCAGAGAAAACTCGATGAAAATAGTTCAAAGAGTATGGTTGAAGATTTTCAGGATAAAGAGATTAAAGAAGCAATCTTTTCTATTGATGGAAATAAATCTCCTAGTAGGGATGGTTTTACTAGTGAATTTTACAAGTGTGCTTGGGGTATAATGGTCAAGATATTTGTAAAGCCATAAAATATGTTTTTTAGGAAGGAAAAATGCTCAAACATGTGAATGTTACAAACTTGGTGCTTATTCCTAAAGAGAGAAACCCAACTTCTATGAAGAGGTTTAGACCTATTGCATGTAGTAACATTATTTACAAGGCTAAATCCACGATCATTGAAAGGCTATATCCTTGTCTTGTGTTTTTGTCTTTTTCGGGTCCTTAGGTTTTTGGTGTATGTACTCGGATCCGGAGGGCATAATAAAAGCTGCGAGGAAACGTCAAAAAGAGCTACGCAAGCTAGAGAAAGAAATGGCCGCATTAAATAACAACAATATTAATAATCTTTAGGTGGAATTGGATGATGAGGGAAATCCAATAATCCGTAATCCTCCAATTTCTCAAGTTTAAAATAATCAAAATCAAGGAATTCTTCCTCCACCTGTAGGACAAGCTCAACTCCAATTAGGATATTATATGTGGTTCATGCAAGGTCCTGAACAAATACCATATCGCGCTCCTGCTACAGGTGTTGACCCTCTATATATTAATTTTGCTAAATTTAGATTCGATCTAGGTATGCTAAATCAATTCTGAGACTTCAGGAACTTTAGAGGAGTTCCTGGAGAAGATGCAATTCGTGTCGTGTAGAAATTTATGCAGATATGTGATGTGTATATTACGCAAGGTGTAACTAGAGAACAGAGTTATTTCGCGAATTTCAGATTTTTCCTTATAGACGTAGCGAGTGAGTGGCACGATCAACAACCACCAAGTCAAATCAATAATTGGGATGAGTCACAAACAACGATCTTTGATGGTTGTTATCTGAGAAATATGTGGTATTGACATCATCTGAGTAAGAACAAGGTGAATCCTTAGGTACATGTTGGACAAGATTTCAAAAATGCCTAAGAAGAGAACCAGATCATGGTTTTTCTGAAGAACAAATATGTCCATCTTTTATAAAGGCCTTGATGGAGTATCTAGAAAGGATTTAGGTTTGGCATGCAAAGGGGGATTCCTAATGGTAATTCCAACCTATGCTAAAATGATATTAGACAGAACTGTGAATAATGATATGGGATGGAATTCCATGAGAACACCTACCCAAAGTCCAGTATATCAAGATAGTGGTTCGAAATTGATAAAAAGTTGCCTGCATTAGAGAACAAACTAAAGAACACATTTGAGCAACAATTGATACAACTTACTTTTGTTGTTAAAGAAGGTTTTACGGATAAAAGAGCAGGTGTTACTGTTACGCAAGAAATTTATGGGTGTTCGAATTGTGGAGTACAAGATCATGGAATTGGGAAATTGTCAAAGTCATCCGGAATCTTTAATGTTTGTTGCGAACCCAGGGAACTATAATTCGAGTGGTCAAGGTTATCAGCAAAACAAAAATCATCATGGTTTCCAATATTCAAATCCAAATGGGGCCGCAAATCCTACTGATACGTATCAGCCATGATCCCAAGGGAACAACTACCAACCAAGACCACAGAATCACTACCAAGGGGGACAAAATTATGGAAAGCATTCACCACAACAACTTGTACAAGACGCAACCAGAATGTATAAATCAGAAAGCTTTACCTACCCATCCTCAAGAAGGTGTGTTGGACGTTCAACAAGTGTTACAAACACTTATCTCTGTTTCACAGAAAATGCAACAAGATCAGCAATTTGTAAAAGCCCAGTTAGATGAGCAGGGTGCCGCATTTAAGATCTAAGAGAATCAAGTTTCCAAAATTGGTAAACAGCTAAATTAGCGTCCACAAGGGAAAACTACCTAGTAATACAGAAATCCCTCGCCAGCTTAAAGATTGTAAGGCGATTTCTCTTAGAAGTGGGAAATAGCTGCAGCCACCTACCTTCCAGATTACGAAAGAAAAAGAGGTAACTGTCAAACCAAAGGAAGTAGAGGATGTAATTGAGAAAGAAGAGTAGCATGTAGTATTTAAGGATATAGTTGAGGAATTAGTTGAGGATATGAGTGAAAATTTGACTGAAGAGCCTGTTAAGGCTGCAAAGGAGAATGTGAAGGAAAATGTGGCAATGAAGGAGAACCGTCCTCCCCTCCCTTTCCATCACATGTCTGAAAGAAGAACGATGACAAAGAGTACAAGAAGTTCATAGACATGGTGAGGAAATTACAAATTAATATATTGTTTTTGGATGCCATTCGAGGAATGCCGAAGTACGTTAAAGTTTTGAAGGAGGCGTTTTCCAACAAACACAAATACTATGAAGGTGAGATAATTGGTTTACCGGAGGAATACAGTGCAATATGTCAAAGTAAGTTACCCCAAAGTTAGAAGATCCTGGGAGTTTTAATATTCCTATATCTATTGGTAAAGAATGGACCGGAAGAGCTTTGTGTGATCTAGGTGCGATTATTAATCTCATGCCTAGATTAGTGTTCGAGAAATTAAGGACTGGGGATGCAGTGCCTACTACCATGGTTTTAAATATGCCAGATAGATCCCTATCTCATCCTAAAGGAAAGATCAAAGATGTCCTCATCAAAGTAGGTAATTTTATATTTCCGTGTGATTTCATCATACTTGATTACGACGCAAATAGGAATGTCCCCATCATCTTGGAAATACCATTCCTAGCCACGTGGCGTAATTTGATTTATGTAGAGAGTGGTGAACTAATAATGCGAGTTCAAGAAGAGGAGGAAATGTTTAAGGTATTCAGGACTATGAAATTTCCCAATTCTCCGGGGGATCGCTTTTTCTTGGGTTCCATTGAACAAGGAGAGAAAGAATCAACCAAGGTAGTGGAAACCTCAGGGTGGAGTGGAAGCTAAGAAAGAACCCACATAATAATGTTTCTACAGATCCTAAGGTGAATCCGCACCTTGATCGCGCAAAGAAGAAGAACAAAGACGTTCTGTGAGGGTTCCAAAAGAACCTAAGAAGGAAATAAAAAGGAGAATATCAGAGTAGGAGAGGTAGACTCATTGAAAAAGCCTGATCCTCCACAGAAATCACGTAAATCCAAGAGATATTGGCTGGGACCATTTTTTGGCTAGTTGGAATCAAAGCCAAGGGAAGAAAATTACTTATAGTAAATGTTGATAACCTCACTCACTGATGGGGAGATTATGTTAAGAAATGATATTAGAGCTAACCCGCCAAGCTTAACGGCGTTAAACAAAAGCCATTCTATATGTACATTAGTTTATTGCTTTCATGTCTTTTATTTTGTAATGGATAATTCAGTATTAATGTGTAATTTTAAGAAATGAGAAGGGTGGTAGTGTTTTTGATGATTTGTAGGTGTTAAAATCTTTGCGTTTGGGGTGAAACAGGTGTGAAAAGGAGTTTTTGAGTGTCTAAGCGGTAAAAAGGAATTTTATGGACCGCTAGCCGGTCATCTGACCGGTATTGCCAGTCAAGCTACTGGATGTTGACCACTTGGTTTTGTCATCGAAAAATATTAAAAAGGAGGAAATTTGAGACCAGCTAGCTGTCCAAACGAATAGCATGCCGGCCACAGTAATTCATCACAGCGCCAACCTTCTAGATGTTCGCCACGTACACGCAACTTCGTACTGCGTCAATGAGAAATTGGTGTGCACTGCCGGTATATGCCGGCGATATCACCGGTATGCTGGCCAAACACTCTGGAACAAGTAAACTTACACGCAACTTCGTACTGCGCCAACGAGGAATTGAAGAGAACTCGCACCGGCTAGCCGGTCATCTCACTGGTATGCCGGTCCGGCATGCGGAAAGTTAACCTAAACCCTACCAAACTTTTTTTCTTCCTTTCTCTTCAGCCTCTCACACATGAAACTCCATTGTAAACGAACCCAAACTCCAATATACATGCAACCCACCATCAAAACACCAAAATATCATAACCCCATCCCTCTAAACATAATCCAAACATATAATCATATCATAAATCCTTCCAAACGACCAGATATTCACACTTTAATCAAATTCTTTTTCTTCACCAAAGCTTAAAGTTTATCCATTAAACCTTTCCCAAACCTTGAAATATTCAATACAGGGATCCAACACACCATAATTCATATCGATACACCTTCAAGAACACCAAAAGTCACAAATTTCAACTAAAACTTTTAGGAGTTCTTGAAGCTTTGAGTTTGGGGTCATCCGAGATGACAATGAAGGTTGGAAAAGATACGAAGAACATGAAGAAAAAAGAAATTTTGGTGTTGAGGGATGATTTCCGTAGAGTATGTGATAATTTAGAGGGCCAGGAGGATAAGATTATTTAATTGAGACATGAGTTCGAGTGGATGAAACACACTTTATAGAATATGAATTCCACGGTGTATGATCTATACATCGTGACTTAGAAGACTTCACAACCTCGACACGATACTACATGTAATCGGCTTAGAGCCGATCCAAATATGTTTCCTTTTTCTCATTTATTAGTGTGTATTATTTTTATTCGCTTTATAGAGTCTTTTCGAGTCGTGAAGACAGGAGTCATTTTTGAGTTTGGGGTGGGGTATCGTTGCCTCATCCCAACTTATGTGTTATGTGTTTTTTACTCATTTTCGAAAAAAATTTAAAAATTAAATAAAAATTAGTTTAAGGAATGTTTTGATTGTAGAGTATTTAAATGTCCCCATGAAGCATACTTTTTGTTAATTTATGATAGAAAATAGTAGACCTTAGGAGTTAATGTAAGACGCACTTTTATTGCATGAAAATATTAAATGATTGATATGAAAAATCAGTGAACAAGGAAAATGAAATACGCTTGTACTTAGAGAAAATGAGTGGTGTGTAGAACGTGAGGTCGAAATGAGTAGAAAACCCACTTAGTTATGAACTAGAGGCAAGCTATGTAACTAGGAAAATTATAGAGGCAGTTCTTTGATAGCCATTTGAGACTTTTTAGCTTTCTAAACCGTGATTAATTATATCCTTTTTAGCCCCATTACTAGCCTTTAAGCCTTTCTTTTGTCGCCACGATATAAGCCATATCCTCTTAGTTTATAGGACTCTCTATATGACCCGCACTTGAATCACGATTCTGAGACTTCCTGTCTTGAGCTTGAGTTTGGGGTGGTGGATTTCATTACTAGGAAATTACATTGGGAGGGAATTTTTATGTGTTTGTATTGATGTGCAATTGTTGATGATATATTATTTGTAACCCTTTGTCGGGGTCTTTTAAAAAAAAGAAAAAGAGAAAAAAATTATAAGAGACATGACCACTCACATCAAAATGATGGACGGTGATATCTTACAAAAAAATATTAAAAAATATATATATGAAAATGAAAGTAACCGGCAAAGTGGAAGTTTAGAATTTATCTTTAGTGCTTATAGGGTTAATTTGAGGCGCTAAATTAGTGCGTCAAATGGATTGAGTGGGAACATATTCGAGTGTAAACTCAACCTCTTGGACAATTTGTTGATGATTGATGTCTCTTTGTTTGTGATGATTTAATCTTAGTTGGAGAAATCATTTTAGGTGTTTTCGGAAATCTAATACTCGATTTCACATGAATTATTACACTTTCTTATTTCTTGTCTTGATTTAATGATTTTTTTATTTTTAGAGCATATTTGGATTAATTTATTTATTTAATGTGAAGTTTTAAAGATATATAGTAATTAATTAGATGCCAAATCAAGTCTAAGAAATAAAGGAAAGAAGATATGATGGAAATTGGAGATAAAGGAAAGAAAAGATAAATATAGAAAGATAAAGTTGTCAAGTAAATCTGAATTCCAGCAACCACGTCCATTAAAGTGATCATAACTCAATATTGTCTAAGAATTTGGAAGAATGGTCTGAATCAGAGCTTTCCGAGACGATAAATTTCAATATAAAACCACGTCAATCGGAGTTGAAACGAAGAAGTTATGGAAAAAACAAAACAACACCAGTTTATTACCTTTCCTATATTTTAGGGTTACGAATTTAAGTTGGACTTAAAGTCCAATTACTTGTCTTCCACTCCAAGAAAACGTTTTAGGGCGTCCTAAACCCCTATAAATACACCCTTAAACCTTTGTAAACTAATCCTTGCTCAGTTCTAAACCTTATATTAATTCTTAGTCATTCAAGAGAGCAAGATGACAATCATGTATCTTTATTATAGTTTTATTCCTTTAGGTATGAACTAATTTTCCCATAGCTTGGGTTTTGCACTATGTATAATCTATGAATTCTATTTTCTTTATATCTAAGTTTCTTTGGGAATTATATGTTTCAAATTGATTCTAGCTGCTTAACCATATATTTGATTTATGTGATTTGATTTATTGTCTGTTTTAAACCTAATCAAGTTAGGGCTTTGCTAATAGTACTTAGATGGTCACCCGGAAGGGGTGTCTAATTATTGAAACACCACATAAACGTCTAGTGTACGGAATTAATCCTAACTAGATAGGCATTAGGGTTTACTTTAATCACTAATCATCATTAGTAGGCCACCCTCATCTAGGAACCTAGTAGCGCAGGAACACCTTATTTGAGTCACCTCGTGATTGTGAGGTCACCACCCTAGTTTGATCTCCGGGGACCGGGGGAATTTAGAATCCTGACTACTTATCTAAGAATTATTATCTCCCTTAGAAACTGAACTGATAGAAAGAATTAGAAGGATTAGTGCATACTAGCAAAACCTAAGCTATATTCTCTCATCTTATTTCTCTCATAATTAATTATTTATCTTTTAATTTATTTAGTTGTTAATCTAATCTCTAAATCAATCATATTTATTTTCCGTGTTTTAATTATTAATTGCTACTCATATTTATTTGCTTATTCGTATAACACACTAAGTCCCTGAGAACGAATCTAACTTATCATTAAAACTTGCATATGTCATGTAATACTTGCGGTACCGTGCTAGTCTAGGGTGATTAGTGCATTTTTTTTCGTATTTATTTATCATATTTCTATAACACCCTAGGCGACACCAAGTTTTTGGCGTCGCTGCTGGAAACTTGTATCTCGTTAGCGTGTATGTTATTTAATTTTAGTAGTAGTTTTTAGTTAATTTTTATTTTCCAATTTTTATTTTATTTTTCTAGATTTACGCTTGTTGGTTTGTTTTAGTCTTTCTCAGGTATTAGCAGTGCATCCTTGGCCTCCTCTTGCGGAGCCCAAAAGGAGCTTCAGAGCTTATAACAAACGTATCAGAGAAGACATATCCCGAAGAAGATCTATGGAAGAACATTAAGAAGCATTATATCCACCACTAGGTCCTTTAGGACCTTTACCACCACCACCACCACCACTAGGAGATAAAAGAAACAACAACAAAATTGAACAAGATCTTCCAGGCTTGGGAGCACCATTTCGAGTTCAACCATTAGGTTATCGTCGTCCAAAGATCCAGAATATAAAGTTCAGGCCCGGTCCGGGTATGCTCAGTTAAATTTTGAACTCTATCGTGGTGGATCTGTTAAAGATCTGGTAAGAGGGATTCAGAAGTTCATGCAGATTTGTGATGCTGATGTCTCCCTATTTGTTCTAATTATTAGCCCCTTGGAGACATCCTTTTAGGTGAATAAATGACTTATTTGATAGACTTTTAGGCTTATTTGATCATATTACACTTTCTCCCCTTGGAAATTAACTATTTGCAGAATCTGAGCTTTTGTGCCTAAATTTGACTATTTTTAATGCAAAGTTAATTGGTTCTTGAATTTCATGAAAGACCAATCCAAGGAGAAGAAGTGAGAATAAAGTCTTAGTGTATTTTAGAGTGTTAGGAAATGATTTTGAGTCGAGTTTCTATTTTTAGAGTACACTTTCCTATTTTGATTTCTTGATTTATTGATTTATTCTTTTTAAGCATGTGCGGTTTAATTATTTATTTAATGTGAAGCTTTAAGAGATAAATGGTAATTACTTAGATATCAAGTCAAGATAAAGATGAAAGGAAAAAAGATTTACATGGAAATAAGAAGATTTAGGAAAGATTTATTCAAAGGAGGAAAAGATAAAGCTGCCTTTTGAAATCTGAAAATTCAGCAACGTTTTAGAGATTAAATTATAATAAAAGATTGGCTAGGATTCTGGACGAGTGGTCTGCACCAATAGAAAGCTCTTTTTTTTTTCTTTTCTTTTTTTTTTCGATGTATGGGTGTCCGGGCCAGCTTACGCGCACCACGACTAATCCCATAGGAAATATACACGCCTCCTCATGCATACTCCCACTTAATCAGAACTAGGTTACCCATGTTCAGGGAGGAGACTCGAACCATGCACCCCTTGCTTACCCCCTTTAAGGGCTCAAGAAATAACGCGGCTGAGGGGATTCGAACCCTGTACCTCCTAGAAAGCTCTTTCCAAGACAAGTGGTTTCATATATTGGAACTTCTCAAACGGATAAGTATTGAAAAAGATATGACCAAATCAAATCAGCAGAATTTTATCTTTTAGAGCTACGAATTTGAGAGTCCTTGACTTGTCTTCCACTCCAAGCAAATTCGACCTAGGGTCCTCCAACACCTATAAATACACCCCTTAACCTCCTACTTTCACACACTTCAGAGAATTAAACAAGAGGCTTAAGGTTTTCAAGTCAGAGCACGAAGGAAAGAAGAAGCTAGAAGCTGGAGGAATCCTGTTCTTCCAACCATAGTCATTCTACCCTTTAGGTTTTTATTTCTCTTTTGTATTTTGAACATGAATTCCTTTTCTTTTATGTTAGTTTTTAATTTCATCATGAGCTAAATTTTTTTATACTTGGGAATCGCATTAAAGGGATGAACCTTAATTAATTCATCTATGTTTTGAATTTGGGATTGTTTAGATTTAAATAGGATTGAGTTTTATATATTGGATATTACTTTGTTTTCATTACTAATTCTCTCTCATCTGAAGTTAGTCTTTTATTTGCTTTATTTCCTTTCTGTTAAGTTAATTTCAGTCTTTAGTTTATTTTGCATCTTTTAATTTAAAAAAACCAAACAAAAATTATTATCTTTTATTTTCTGTTTAGCAATTATTCCTACTACTTGATTAATATTTGGGTTGAACCTAATCTGTCCCTGAGAACGAACTTGATTATCATATATCACTTGGGACAACCGTACACTTGCGGTTAAGTGCTTCCTTCATTTTTTGCACTTAATTTTATAACACCCTAGGACCCACCAAGTTTTTGGCGCCGCTGCCGGGGACGGTAGCGTGTGACCCCGGTGTTAATCTTTTAGTAGTTCAATTGTTAATTTAGTTTTAGTTTTATTTTTCAGTTTAACGCTTTGGGTTATCTTTCTTTCTCAGATTTACAGGTTTTGGTTTATGCGTGAAGATATCGTGATTCTTGAAAATCCCGAAAACCTAGTTCGAGAAGCAAACAAAAGAAAGAGAAACGCTAAAGCACAAGAGTTAGAAGAGCAATTAGCAAGAGAGATGGCTGAAGACCCAGTTGAAAATCGACAACGCTGCCCTCCAGCTGCTCCTGTTGCTCAGAACAATGATCCGTGGTTCATCAATGGCCCTGAAGAAGCTCCGTTTCGAGCTCTGTCCTCGGAATTGGCCCTGCAAATATTAATGTCGAGAGATTCAGACCCGATCCCGGTATGTTATCTTAGTTTCAAAGTTATGGCAATTTTCGAGAGCACCTAGCGAAGATCCAATCCGTGCTGTACAGAAGTTCATGCAAATTTGCGATTCTTATATTACGCAAGGAGTAACTAAAGAGCAAATGTATTTTGCTAATTTTAGATGCTTCGTTATTGATGGAGCAAGTGAGTGGCATGATTCTCAAGAACCCGGAACAATTACAACATGGGACGCATTACAAACCGCGTTCTCCGATAGATACTACCCAACGAATATGAGATTAGATGCGCAAGTTGAACTAACCTCATTCAAACAAGATCAAGACGAGACTTTGGGTAGAAGTTGGAAGAGATTTCAGATTTGCTTACGAAGAGTCCCTGATCATGGCCTCACAGAAGTTCAACAAATGAAGATATTTTACCGAGGACTTAATGGCTCTTCAAGGAAGGATCTAGATTTGCTTTGTGGTGGTGGATTCCTACAGGTACAACCAGTTCATGCGAAGATTATTTTGAATAGAACTGTAACAAATGAACTTGGTTGGAACATTGTAAGAACACCTGTTCGAGGTGGAAATACTACGTCAATTGAAGAAAAAGTCACCGCCATGGAAAGCAAACTCGAACAACAACTAAAACAGCTTACTCTAGCCATTACAAAAAGTGTTACTGGTAGAAGAGCAGATGTTAACGCTACGCAAGAAGTTTATGGATGCTCTAATTGCGGTACAGACGATCATGATTGGGAGACTTGTCAAAACAATCCAGAATCTGTAATGTTCGTATCCAACCGAGGGAATTACAATTCAAGTGGTCAAGGCTATCAACCGAATAGGAACCATCCGGGTTTCCAATATTCAAATCCAAATGGGGCTGCTAATCCAACATATGCATATCAACCACGCCCCCAAGGAAACAACTTCCAACCAAGACCTCATAACAACTATCAAGGTGGACAAGAATACGGAAATCAAGCTCAGAGACAACCTCCTTAAGATGCTTATACCGAAACCATGAACCAGAAAGCTTTACCTGCTCAACCTCAAGAAGGCGCATTAGATGTTCCGCAAACCTTGACAACACTAATCGACATTCAACAGTCTACCGCTGCAGCACTTAAGTTGATGGAAACTCAAATGGCTCAGATAAATAAGCAATTAAATCAACGTCAGCAAGGACAATTACCGAGTGATACTGAAGAACCTAAACAGAGAGAAGACTGTAATGCAGTAACACTTCGAAGTGGTAAGAAACTCGCTCCACCTCCTTTTCACGTAATGAAAGAAAAAGAAACAACTGTGAAAGAGAAACCGGCAAAAGAGGTGGAAGGAAAAGAAGATGAACCCGAAATAGTGGAAGTGGAGAAGATTCCGGAGAAGCCAAAATCCAAAGATGTTATAGAAACCAGTCCTCCTCCACCTTTTCCCTCAAGAGTTCAGAAGAAAGGAGACATGGCCGAATATCAGAAGTTCTTGAATATGGTACTTGGTCTCAATATTAACGTTCCGTTCTTAGATGCTATACGCGATGCTCCAAAGTACGTTAAATTTCTGAAAAGAGCCATTACCAACAAGAGACCATACCGTGAGAATGAGATGATAGGATTGCCAGAAGAATGCAGCGCTATATGCCAAAGTAAGTTGCCACCTAAACTACTTGATCCTGGGAGTTTCACAATTCCTATTTCTATTGGTAATGAGTGGCAAGGAAAAGCTTTGTGTGACTTGGGCGCGAGTATCAATTTGATGCCCAAGTCAATTTTCGAGAAATTGAAGATAGGAAACGCTAGACCAACTTCCATGATCGTACAAATGGCTGATAGATCGCTCGCTCACCCAGAGGGACGAATCGAAGATGTCCTCGTTAAGGCAGGTACGTTAATTTTTCCAGTTGATTTCGTTATTCTTGAATACGACGCGGATAGGAATGTCCCCATCATCTTGGGTCGACCATTCCTAGCCATGGGGCGTACTGTTATTGATGTAGAAAACGGCGAATTAACTATGCGAATCCAAGACGAGATGGTAAAGTTCAACGTGTTTAGGGCCATGAAGTTTCCAGATACTCCTGAAGAATGATTCCGGATGGATGTACTCGATTTAACTACGCAAGAAACATTTGATTGTATGAACTTTAATGATATCTTGCAAGCAGCCCTAACACTTGACTTACCGGAATTGATGGAAGAACTAACCGAGACTGTAGCTGCTTTGAATTCCGGAAACATGAAACATAGGCATCTCGCCTATGAGCCATTCCAAGAGCCTGGGGAGATAGTATCTAAAAAGAAACCATCCATCGAGTCTCCCCCACAACTAGAAGAAAAGCCGCTTCCATCACACCTGAGGTATGCATATTTAGGTACTAACAACACTCTACCTGTTATTGTTTCAGCTACTTTAACAGGTCCTCAAGAAGACAAACTGTTGCGTATACTGAGAGCTAATAAAGAGGCGATTGGTTGGACTATTGCTGACATCAAAGGTATTAGTCCTTCCTATTGCCAACACAAAATCATTCTAGAAGATGAAAACGCGCGCTCAGTTGAAGGACAAATAAGATTGATGCCAACTATGAAGGAAGTGGTGAAGAAAGAAGTTATCAAGTTGCTAGACACGGGAATTATCTATCCTATTGCTAGCAGCGAATGGGTGAGTCCAGTTCAATGCGTACCAAAGAAGGGTGGTATTACTACCATCTTGAACGAGCAGAATGAAGCCATTCCCTCAAGGACCATTGTTGGTTGGAGAGTGTGTATGGATTATCGAAAGTTGAACAAGGCCACCAGAAAAGATCACTTCCCTCTTCTGTTTATTGATCAGATGTTAGACAAGCTAGCTGGCAGAGAATATTATTGCTTTTTGGATGGATATTCAGGATACAATCAGATTTATGAAGATCCAAAAGACCAACACAAGACAACCTTTACATGTCCTTTTGGTACCTTTGCCTTCCGAAGGATGCCATTTGGATTATGTAATGCACCCGCTACTTTTCAAAGATGTATGATGGCAATTTTCTGGGACATGATTGATGACTTCCTTGAGGTATTTATGGATGACTTTTCTGTGTTTGGTGATAACTTTGAGGATTGTTTACGGAACTTGGAGAAGGTATTGATTAGATGCAAGGAGACTGACTTGGTTTTGAACTGGGAGAAATGTCACTTTATGGTTCGAGAGGGTATAGTGTTGGGTCACAAGGTTTCAAGTGCTGGTTTGGAAGTTGATCGTGCGAAGATTGAGGTAATCAAGACTCTTCCCCCTCCTATTTCTGTAAAAGGGGTAAGAAGCTTCTTGGGTCATGCTGGTTTCTACCGACGTTTTATCAAGGACTTCTCCAAAATCTCTAAGCCGTTGTGCAACTTACTTGAGAAGGACACCAAATTCCCTTTTGATGAAGCTTGCATAAAGGCATTCAACGAAATTAAGGAGAAGCTTATTTCTGCACCTATTGTATTACCTCCTGATT
This sequence comes from Nemophila menziesii, assembly GCA_029959085.1. NCBI lineage: Eukaryota > Viridiplantae > Streptophyta > Magnoliopsida > Boraginales > Hydrophyllaceae > Nemophila > Nemophila menziesii. Next base: position 6,123,681 of record JARWIR010000023.1, on the reverse strand, counting down.
GGAAGATTCCGTTTGAGATTATGTGTGATGCTAGTGATCTTGCGATGGGTGCTGTTCTGGGACAACGAAAAGATAAGGTATTTCATTCCATCTGCTATGCTAGTAAGGTCTTTACAAGTGCTCAAGTGAATTATACCGTAACTGAGAAGGAGTTACTAGCTGTAGTATATGCATTTGACAAGTTTTGTTCCTATCTTCTTGGGGCGAAAGTTGTTGTTTTTACTGACCATTCTGCGATTAAATACCTTATGGAGAAGAAAGATGCGAAGCCGAGGTTGATTAGATGGGTTTTATTGTTACAAGAGTTTGATTTAGAGATTCGGGATCGAAAGGGTTGTGATAATCAGGTTGCTGATCATTTGTCACGTCTTGAAGGTTCTGAATCTAATGGAGGACCTGAGTTGGTAAGAGAAGAGTTTCCTGACGAGAGTTTGTTTTCAGTTTATTCATTAGAGACTCCTTGGTATGCGGATATTGCAAATCTTATTGTGAGTGGTTCTTTTCCTCAAGGACCTACTTCACAAGAGAAAAAGAGACTAGTCCACCGTGCTAAATAATTCTTTTGGGAGGATCCTTTCCTCTACAAAACATGCAGTGATCAGATGGTGAGGAGATGCATACCAGATAAAGATATTCTATCCATTATTATGGGTTGTCATGATTCACCGTACGGAGGACACTTCAAGGGTGACCGCACAGCTGCAAAGGTACTACAATCCGGTTTTTACTGGCCGACTTTACATAAGGATTGTCATGAGTATGTCAAGCAATGTCACAGATGCCAGTTTACTGGTAATATATCTAAGAGAGATGAGATGCCGCGTAATAATGTTCTTGAAGTTGAGATATTCGATGTATGGGGTATTGATTTCATGGGTCCTTTTGTACCTTCTAACGGAAACCTGTACATCCTACTGGCTGTTGATTACGTGTCTAAATGGGTAGAGGCTGTAGCTCTACCAACTAACGATTTGCGAGTAGTCATTAAATTCTTGAAGTCACACATCTTCACTAGACATGGTACACCTCGAGTTATTATCAATGATGGAGGTTCACACTTTGTGAACAAATATCTGAATAAAGTTCTAGAGAAGTATGGTGTGAGACATCGTGTATCTACCGCGTATCATCCACAAGCCAATGGTCAAGATGACGTCTCTAATCGAGAGATCAAATCCATTCTTGAGAAGACAGTTGGTTCTACACGCAAAGATTGGTCAATGAAATTAGATGATGCGTTGTGGGCATATCGTACTGCGTTCAAGACGCCTGTGGGTGCATCTCCGTATCGTATTGTTTATGGTAAGGCTTGTCACTTACCTCTTGAGCTTGAAATGGGTGCCTACTGGGTAATTGCGGAGATGAATATGGATCCAACCTTAGCTGCGGAGAATCGTATGATGAAGTTGAATGAACTTGACAAGTTTCGATTTCATGCCTATGAGAATGCCAAACTTTACAAAGAAAAAACGAAGAGATGGCATGACAATCGCATTCGTGAGAAGAAATTCAAAGTTGGACAGATGGTCCTCAAGTATAATTCCAAGTTCAGCAACTATCCGGGCAAGTTGAGATCAAAGTGGTCTGGTCCGTTCGTGGTGACCAAAGTTACGCCTCATGGAGCTATAGAAATCAAGAATCCAGATGAGCAACGCACCTTCATGGTGAATGGGCATCGTCTAAAACTTTACCATGTAGGCGAGGATACCAATCGCAGAATTGATCCACATCCAGGGGAGGTCATGTACCTCCTTGAAGCTGAATAGATGAGAGAGGTAACCCGTCGAGCTTAACGACGTTAAACAAAAGCCATTTCATTGTATATTAGTTTATTTCTTTAAGTTTTTCAATTCCTAGTGTATAATTCTAAGTTAGTGTCAAGTTTTAGTGTCTACTTTTAAAGAAATGAGAAGGGTAGTGTGTTGATAGTGCAAGAATCGAGTTTGGGATGCTAGAAAAAATTCTTGGAGAGATTCAAAGCCTGGCGCGGACTACCCCCGCGGTGTACCCCCTATACCGCAGGGATGTACCGCGCCCCAAAAACCCGTACCACGGGTCGCGCACCACGGGTCTTATCCAGAGGCGAGAAAAAAAAAGATGTTGATAGGCGCGGTGCACCGCACCCTACACCGCACGCCCAAAACGCGTGCCACGGGGTATGCACCGCGGGTTTTTTCACGGAGGACGTGCGGACTACCCATGCACCGCACCCCTGCACCGCACGGCAAAACGCGTGCCACGGGGTGCTAGCACGGGTACAAGGCAGAAGCGAAAAAAATACACACCACAGCGCTGCGGTGTACCCCCGCGGTATACCCCATGCACCGCAGGTATGCACCGCGCCAGGCGGTTTGTGAAGAGTTCAAAGCCCAGTCAACTTCTAACCTTAAAGAGATAAACCCTAGCCTTTTTCACACGAATTTTCCAGCTCCCAACCCTATAAAAACACCTTGAAGCTTGATTAAACCTCCACAACAAACACATTAACATCATTAAATCTCTCCTCCATCCTCCATAAACATAACCTCTTCATCAAATTCATCACAAAACACCATTAAACACAACCAAGATCATCAAGCTTTCAAGAGTTCTTCCAAGAATCATCAAGAAAACAACTTCCTTCATATAATCCAAGCAAGAAACTCAAGCTATACCAAGTTTTCTTAACTTTATTCTCTCCTTGGTATAAACTTGAGTTTGGGGTCAATTCAACCATGACAAACAGAACAGATGCTTTCGATTACAAGAAGAGGTGTTGTATCCTAGGGAAGAACAAAAATTTGCTTGGTTCAACAATCGAAAAGTCCATCAATCTTGATGAGCCTATTGAAAAAACACAAGAAGAAAAGGCACCTGCACCACCACAACAAGGGAAATTAACAGCAAGGATGAGGGTATCATCAAAGCCTAGAGACAAGATACAAATTCAAGTTCAAGGTTCTTCTTCTTCTCAAACTAATTCTGGTATTCCTCCATGGGCTCGCAATTTGCAACAAGAATTCGAACTTTGACGATTAGACATCAGAGCACTTTGGAAGGAAATTACACAGATTAAATCAACATTGGAAGAGGTAACTTTGTTCATGGATATTGATAATAATTCTCCCCCTTCGGAGGAGGACACGATGGATCTTCAAGGCCAGGTACCCCGTCCTAATTCTTCTTCTTAATTGATGGTAGGCACTACTTATGTAGTTTTAGTTTAGTTTTATTGCTTTATTGAGTCTTTTTCGAGTCGTGGGGACACGACTCACTTTTGAGTTTAGGGTGGGGTTTGTTGCCTCATCCCAATTTTTTGTGATTTACATGCTTTCAATAAAATTAATCTTAGGGTTGCGTTGACTGTAGATAATTTTAAATTCCCCCATCAAGCATGCTTTTTTATGAATTAATGATAGAAAATAGTTGACTTTAGGAGTTAGTATGAAGCTGAACTTTAATTGCATGCAAATATGAAGTAATTGATAGGAAAAATTAATGAACAATGCAAAAGAAGTAAACTTGTACTTAAGGATAATGGGTGGTTTGTAGAACGTGAGATCTAAATGCGTAGAGAACCCACTTAGGTATGAACTAGAGGCAAGTTGTGTAAATAGAAAGATGATAGAGGCAGTTCTTTGTTAGCCCTTTGAATCCTTTTTTGCCTTCTATCCCTGAATTAATTTTATCCTTCTTAGACAAATTTTTAGCCTTTAAGCCTTTCTTTTGTCGCCACATTATAAGCCAATATCCCTTTAGATTATTAGGCATGACCATATGACCCGCACTTGAATCACGATCCTGAGACTTCCTGTCTTGAGCTTGAGTTTGGGGTGGTGCGTCCACCATATGGGAATTTACATTGGGTTAGGATTTTTGAGCTTATCAATTGTGCTTTGTGCTATATATGATGATGATTCACAGGTTTATTATATTGTAACCCTTTGCCGGGGTAATAGTGAATGGAAAAGAAGCTTCGAGCTCAAGTTATGTAAAGGCATAACAATGAAAAAATAGCATGATATCTCAACATCATAAAGAGAGCCATAGCTATAAGAAAAGAAAATGAATGATTTGAAAAATATACATATTCGGACCGGCAAAGTGGAAATTTTTATGTGAATCATCCTTAGTGCTTATTGGGTTAATTTGGGGACGCTACATAAGCGCGTCAATTGGGTTGAGTGAGAACGTTAATCGAGTGTAAACTCAAGCTCTTGGACAGTTGTTGATGGTAAGTGGGGAGAGAGCCAAAAGCTCACTTCAAATTTACCAAATATACATACCATACCGTCATTCAGCCTATGCTAAAACCATAAAGTCCTCGTGATTCCTAGATGCACGGTGAGTTAATAGGGATTATTCTAAGTGGAACATTCAACACAAGTAAAGATCGAGGAACACCCTATAGCCACCATCTTGAGATAAGTAATAAGCGTAACCTTCTAGCATTGTGAAATTAATTTTGGATTGATATTGTTTTGTATTTGATTTTGCATGATAAGTGTAGGTGTATATTAATTCCTAGGTTAGACTATATGAAATTTGTTTTAAGCTTTTCTTTGGGATTATTTACTAGATTCTACCTTCTGCGTTCACCTAAAAGATCCTTTGTTTATATTTTACTTTGTCGGGACAACAAAGGTTTGAGTTTGGGGTCTTGATGTCTCCCTATTTGTTCTAATTATTAGCCCCTTGGAGACATCCTTTTAGGTGAATAAATGACTTATTTGATAGACTTTTAGGCTTATTTGATCATATTACACTTTCTCCCCTTCGAAATTAACTATTTGCAGAATCTGAGCTTTTGTGCCTAAATTTGACTATTTTTAATGCAAAGTTAATTGGTTCTTGAATTTCATGAAAGACCAATCCAAGGAGAAGAAGTGAGAATAAAGTCTTAGTGTATTTTAGAGTGTTAGGAAATGATTTTGAGTCGAGTTTCTATTTTTAGAGTACACTTTCCTATTTCGATTTCTTGATTTATTGATTTATTCTTTTTAAGCATGTGCGGTTTAATTATTTATTTAATGTGAAGCTTTAAGAGATAAATGGTAATTACTTAGATATCAAGTCAAGATAAAGATGAAAGGAAAGAAGATTTACATGGAAATAAGAAGATTTAGGAAAGATTTATTCAAAGGAGGAAAAGATAAAGCTGCCTTTTGAAATCTGAAAATTCAGCCACATTTTAGAGATTAAATTATAATAAAAGATTGGCTAGGATTCTGGACGAGTGGTCTGCACCAATAGAAAGCTCTTTCCAAGACAAGTGGTTTCATATATTGGAACTTCTCAAACGGATATGTATTGAAAAAGATATGACCAAATCAAATCAGCAGAATTTTATCTTTTAGAGCTACGAATTTGAGAGTCCTTGACTTGTCTTCCACTCCAAGCAAATTCGACATAGGGTCCTCCAACACCTATAAATACACCCCTTAACCTCCTACTTTCACACACTTCAGAGAATTAAACAAGAGGCTTAAGGTTTTCAAGTCATAGCACGAAGGAGAGAAGAAGCTAGAAGCTGGAGGAATCCTGTTCTTCCAACCATAGTCATTCTACCCTTTAGGTTTTTATTTATCTTTTGTATTTTGAACATGAATTCCTTTTCTTTTATGTTAGTTTTTAATTTCATCATGAGCTAAATTTCTTTATACTTGGGAATCGCATTAAAGGGATGAACCTTAATTAATTCATCTATGTTTTGAATTTGGGATTGTTTAGATTTAAATAGGATTGAGTTTTATATATTGGATATTACTTTGTTTTCATTACTAATTCTTTTAGGAACAACTAGAATTAGCTGTTAGTATTTGGGCTATTCACTTTAGTGGCAAAGTGATCATCCGACAGGGGGGTTTGAATACAGATCTAGGTAATACCCGTGTAATGTCCGTTATTGACCGACAGGCTTAACTAGTTACATAGCCAAAGAGGTAAAATCATATCGTTCGAAGAGCCATATTCGACCATACAGGTGTTTATGATACTTTAGGATAGCTTCTAGGTCCACCCGACAGGGGGCTAGGAGATATTAGAGTCCCGACTAATATTATAACTCCAATTCTGCCCTTAGACATAGCATAGATTATATTGATTAAGTGGATTCCTTTGCGAGACTCAAGTATCTCTCTCATCTGAAGTTAGTCTTTTATTTGCTTTATTTCCTTTCTGTTAAGTTAATTTTAGTCTTTAGTTTATTTTGCATCTTTTAATTTACAAAAACCAAACAAAAATTATTATCTTTTTTTTTCTGTTTAGCAATTATTCCTACTACTTGATTAATATTTAGGTTGAACCTAATCCGTCCCTGAGAACGAACTTGATTATCATATATTACTTGGGACAACCGTACACTTGCGGTTAAGTGGTTCCTTCATTTTTTGCACTTAATTTTATAATACACTAGGACCCACCAAGTTTTTGCACTTAAGAGGGATTCAGAAGTTCATGCAGATTTTTGATGCATATGTTACTCCAGGCATTACACTCAAGCAACTGTATCGCAACATGTTTTCGTTCTTTCTGACCGGCAAAGCTGGTGATTGGCTAGATAGACAACCACCAGGTACAATTACTACTTGGGCAGAACTTCAAGCCGCATTCCTTAACCGTTGTTATCCAAAGAGTATGAGACTCAAAGATCATAGCGAGCTTGCTAAGTTTTGTCAAGAGAATGGAGAAGAAGTAGGGGACGCATGGACAAGGTTTCAACAAAAGTTAGCTAGATGTCCACTCCATGGTTACACCCCGTCTTTACAGTTAGCTAAATCTTATCAAGGTATCAATGCCGAAAGTAGACTGAGGGTAGATAATCTTGGAAAGGGAAATTTTGTGTCCATGGATCCTGCAGAAGCCGACGAAGGTATGGAAAACATAATGGAAACAGAAAGGAGTTGGCAACTTTTGCGAGCTCCTGTTACAAACACAGAGGTACGCTTCGATTAGATGCAAATACTGCAAACTTAGTTTAATTTGACGCATTAGAAAATCAAATCAAAGAGATTAAGCTTGAGATGCCGAAGAATTTAGCCGCAACAAATGTAGTGCAAGAAGCACAAGGTTGTCCACAATGTGGGGTCACGAATCATACATGGGAAGAGTGCGAAGGAAATCCAGCATCTGTTTATTTCATATCCAACCGAGGAAATTATCAATTTGGTAACAGGATTCATCTAGGTATGCAGTATTCAAATCCACAGGGGGGCGCTAATCCAGGTCATTGTCAACCTCGTCCCTAGAATAACTCTTTCCAACCAAGAGGTCAAGCTCCATATCAGGGAAATTAGAATTATAATCGACTTGCTCCTCCACAACAACCTGTCAGTTATGCATATACCGATGCTTTAGTTCAAAAGGCTTTACCACAATATCCTCAAGAAGGAGTTGTGGGTGATAAACAATTGAAGAACTTTATGGATCTTATGACTACTAATATGCATTCACAGAACGAGAAGTTAAGAGAACAAGAAGCTCTAATCCAGATCTTAGGTACACAAGTAGAACAAATGAATAAAGTTCTTACTAATATTATGGAAGCGAAAGAATTGAAGGCTATCGAAAGAGGTGATGCCAATGTTGCGTTTGAAGCTTTCAAGATATTTGCCTTAAAGAGAATAAGGAAGTACCACATGCTACATAAATTTCCGTGGAATTCCTATAACTGAAGAAGAACCAACCAAGTCTAACCCCATGGACTTTGATTGCTCTGAGAATGAAGAGTCAGATAAATCTGACTTTATACAACTTCTGAGAGATATGCAAGAAGAGATTAGATCGGTTATGGAATTACAAGCTGCTAGAGCTAAAGAGAAAGAGGAAGAAGTCTCAAAATATAAAGTTGCACCTACTGTGCAAGAAAAGAAAGAAGAAGAGAAGGTGGAATCACCACCAGTTGTTCAAACAATGTCACTAATTATTCCTGATAAATATCTGAAGGTAGACATTTTTAGAGGCATACACTCCTGAAAATATCAACGCCCAAATGCTTAAGATTGCGAAGAAATGGCTTACACCGCAACAAGTATTTACGCAAGTTATTCTAGAGAAAGAAGTGAATGTAGAAGCCAGGAAAGAGACTATGGCTCATACTGAGAGAGTCTCAAGAAAAGTAGAGAAAGAGTTGCCATTGAAACTCAACGATCCAGGAAGCTTTACTCTTCGTATTCAGATAATTGTACGCTCGATGTGAAAAGCTATGTGTGATGTGGGTTTAGGTGTTAATCTTATGCCAAAGTCTGTGTTCGATAGACTTGGACTTCAGAAATCGGAAAATCCTCCAGTGAAGTTGCAGTTTGCTGACAACTCAGTTACCAAGACATGGGGAACAGTGAAGGACGTTCATGTCCGATCAGGTAATATCACCATCCCTACTGACTTTGTTATACTTGATTTCGATGCAGATAAGCAGGTTCCAATCTTACTTGGAAGTCCTTTCATGGCCACAAGTCAGAGCATAATAAACTTACATGAAGGAACAATTACCCCCCATGCTAAAAATATATCTGAGACATTCTATGTCTAGGGTAAAAAACCAAGAAAGTCAGATCACACCATTCCTATCATCCACAGCCTTTCACATTGCAAAGTCCCTGAAGAAATCCACACAAATCCTATAGATACTGAGCCAAAGATTGAGTTTGGGGTCGGCCATGAAGTTATAAGGAAAGCCCACGAACCATAGAATAGGCCACGAAGTCATAAAGACTCGTGGATGGGACCGTTCATAGTCACTGAAGTTGTTTCAGCTAAGGTGATAGAGATCAGGCCCAAAAAGGGCATTAAACGGAGATTAGTAGACGTCCATAGCCTTGCTCGTTGCTGGGGGGCTATATTCGCAAATCTTGATAGAGGTAACACGTCTAACTTTAAAAGACGTTAAATAAAAATGTTGTACGGGAGACAACCCACAATTTTTTATGTTTTTATATTTTTAACTCATGTTTAGTTTAGTTTTTTTAGTTGATATTGCATATTTGAGAAAGGTATTGGTGTTTTTGATGCCAGGTTTTAGATAAAATCGAGTTAGGGAGGAAAAAGAAATTTTCGAGAATATTTTGATTAGCTCACCGGTAAGCCGGTGAAATGACCGGTATGCCGATGGGTCAAAAAACGTGGCACGGTTCGTGAAATTAGGTTCCATGCCAAGACGAAGATTTTCGAAAACTTGACCACCGGTAAGCCGCTCACACCACCGGTATACCTGCCCGAAGAAAAACTATGGCACGATTTGTGAAATTTGGTTTATTGCCGAGAGCAACATGGAAAAACTGTGGGCGCGATGGTCGACACGGTCTGGGACCCGTAAGCCGGTCATATGACCGGTATGTCGGCCAGAGCCGCTGGAGAGAGAAAAAAAATGGTGTTTTTTAGGTTATAAAGAAGATAAGGTTAGTTCTATTCTGAATTTTTCAATCATTAAGCCTCTCTTTCTTCTCAAAAACTCTCCCAACTCCATTAAAGCTTCATCAAACCTTCACCAAACATCAAAATACTACCCAATCACTATAAAAACACATCAAATCCTTTCTCCACATCATTACAAAGAATATTCAACCACCCAAATCATACCAAAACACATTGAATCCAAGAATCAAAAGCCTAAAATTTTCAAAAATCATCCAACAATTTATTAGATCCATACCAATCCATCAAGAATCCATCTTACCCATATAGAGAATCATCATCAAAACACCTTTCCTAACCCAAATAAAGCTTGTTCAACCTATAATCAAGAGTGGTTAAATCTTTGAGTTGGAGGTTAATTGAGATGACTAAGAGAAAAAAACATTATTTACTGTTAGGGAGATGAAGAAAAGCAAGGTATTGGGTTCTATTGAGAAGAAATCAAGTGAGAAAAGTTCAAGTTCCAACATCAAGGGTAAAACAGGTCAAGAGAAGAGAGGGCAGCTAGTTGTGGTGAATGTAATGGGCAAAAGGGTTCCAGCTTTTGTGAAGAAGACGCCACATCCTCTATAGATCGAAGGTCCTACACCCGAAGAAAAACAGAAAGCTTTAGGGGCCCTGATAGCTTCTGCAAAGAAACAATTACAGGAACTTCCTTTTGCTTGTGAGAAAGTATTTGAAAAATAAATTGGTACAGGAAAGTTCAAGAGATTCTTGGAGATCGGTGAAAGTTTGGGTTGATCTACGTTCATGGTAAGACGTTCTAATTTATGCCATGAGTTAGTTTCCGAATTCTATTTAGGCCTCTTTAGCCGAGATAGTACAGGTTGTGTTCCAGTTAGAGGCAAGTTAGTTCCTTTTACAGCTGAAGAAATTCGAAACCACTTCCGGTTTAAGAAATTGGTTGGACCATGTAAGTATAGAGAAGCGGTGGAAAATATCAAAAATTTTGATTGGAATTTACTTTTTGAGCATGCCTTAGATAAAGAAAGAGTGCAGTCACTTAAGGGAGAGTTAAAGGCACCTTGGCATTACAAATATCTCCAACCGGATACAAGAGTTTGGCACCACTTTCTTACAACTAATGCCTTTCGAAACACAAGAAATTCAGATGTAACTAAGAAGAACACTATCTTGTTGAATTATATTTTGAGAGGAGATTAAGTGGATGTGTCACAGTTGATCTTTGAGGAGGTGATATGATTTTCGATCTCTCCCACTTTATTATTTAATGTGAAATATCCTACTATGATCACGTGTCTTGTTCGGAAAGCGAATGTGATTCTGGGTGAAGGGGAGAAACTAGAGTATAAGACGAGTAATAATATTGAAAATGCTTGGATCAATAAAATTTTGAGAGGTGCGGGAATTACGCAACTTTCAAAAGAAGAAAAGGACCGTATTTGGCAAGAGAAGGTGGAGGAGCGATTAAATAAAGTCGAAGCAGCTCAAACTTCCTTGGCCAATGATGTGTCACGAATCAAAGCTAATCAAGTGCACATCATGAGAGCATCTCCAGCACTCCTCAATACACTACCCTATCTGCAAAATACACAATATAGAGTACTGTAAAATAGAAATTACTCTCCAGCAAATTTCTAAATGGACACTGTAAAATAGAATACCCATTAAATTGCTACAGTCATTTGCTAAAGATAGAGAATTACTATTCATTCTGTAAACATTGTTAATTCTTGAAAAAAAAAAACCAGCAAGTACAACAACGGCTTTATTGTACAGAAAATTAAACCCAATCTATAACGGCTCTATTTCAACACATCAATCTTCCATCAAAATTAAACTTCTACTATGCCTATATATACATCTGAATGGTAAATAAAAATTACTACAACCAAATCATCTAAATTACAGCAATCTGAGAGGTAAGAAATTTTTTTTTTTTTTTTTACTTACTGAAAAATTAATACAAACCTGTTATTATGTTGATGAAGAATAGAAAGATCAGTGGCTGATATTTTGTTACATAATCAGTTTTCTGATTTGGATGAAAGAATCAGCCAAGCCATCGATCTCTTTATTTCAAATACAATCTTTTTTATTTGGGTGAAAGATCAGCGGGGGAGGATCAAACCATAAATTCATCTTTCTGTGCTAATTCATCATCTTGATCAGGCAGATTCTGTATTTTTAATTTTTTTGTTTGTTCTATCAAAAGCAGAAAGAAAGGTTTGATATGGGATATTGGGGTGGTTTGGGTTTTGTTTTTTTAACCGTGAGTTTATAATGGTTTTTTTTGGTCAAATGAGTTTATAATGGGTTTGATGGGCTGGGGGATTGGGTTTTAAATTAAGGGTTTTATCAAATTTTCATTTTTTTAATATAATGTACTTATATTTAGTTTTATATATTTGATAGCTACTTTGGTAATTATTTTCTTAACTTATTGATTAATTTTTTTTCTAGATATGGATCCAAATATCTATACGCAACAAGATTTTGAACCTTATTCGAACTTATTGAGAAGCGATTCGATCGAAGATCTTACTATTATTGAAGAAGATACTACTATGGTTGACGACGATGTCATTGGACCACATAGTCCAGACGTAGTTTTATCTGAAACAAATAATAATCATGTTGGGCGACGACAAAAAATTTCTGTAGATGAGGATGAGGTTTTGTGCAAAGCATGGTCAATGTGTTCCACCAATTCAATTGTTGGAAACGAGCAAAGAAGTGTACAATATTGGGATAGTATTTCACGTGAATTCAACTCATACAAAGACTTTCTAGGTGGAACACGCTCAATTAAATCTCTACAATCGCGAATGAATGTGATCAAGCTCTCCCTTGGCAAATGGAATGATTGTTATTCTAAAACTGTGAATTTTAATCAGAGTGGAGTAACCGACAAAGATAAGGTATATATTATTTTACTTAACACTTTTTATTATTCTGTATGAAATATGACTAACTTAGTATAATTTTTGTATGTAGATCGATCACGCTCAGCAATTGTATCGTAAATTGAACGATAAAGGTAAAGCTTTTGCTTTATTTCATTGTTTGGAATTGTTGAGGAATTACGAAAAATTTAAGACTGTGGTTGCAATTACACACCATGCGAAGAAACAACCCAAAAGGTACAAGCATAAAACACCAGGGGCATCTTCTCGACAATGTTCGGATACCATAAATTTAGATGGTGCTGACGATGATATTGTTACAACAACTCTGACCGACGTAGTGAGACCCCTTGGTAGAAAGGCATCAAAAGTGTTGCGAGGGAAGGGAAAATCCAATGACGAGGATTCACAAGGATATCGTCCCGATAGTCTTATAAAATTTCATGAACTCAAGGAAAAACAACATCAAGAGAAGATATCACATATGGAGAGAGATCGAGAAGAGCGAGAAAGGAACCGAAGGGAGGACCACATACGAGAAGATGCAGCAATATTACGGGCAGAAGAAGCCATAACACGAGAATTAGAGGCACAAGAACAAGCGATTATGCGGATGAATATCTCAGAGATGCAACCTATGCAAGCTACTTATTGGAGAATGAAGCAACAAGAGATTTTGAAAAAATATGAAATTAATGAATGATATGTTCAATGTATTTTATCTAATATTTGTATTCATGCTATTTAAATCAATTTAATTTAATCTTTCGAATTTTAGCATTTTTTCACTAGTAATTTCCGAATTTAGTTTTCAAATAAAAGTTTTTGTTAAACTAAATAGGGTTAACAACACCATTAAGGATACAAAATATAATCTGACATTACAAGAAGTACAACATAAAGATAAGGAGATAAACAAAAACATTAATATAAGTAGACAAACAACAACAAGAACATAAATATAAAGAGACAAACAACAACAACAACAACAACAACAACAACAACAACAACAACAACAACAACAACAACAACAACAACAACAACAACAACAACAACAACAACAACAACAACAACAACAACAACAACAACAACAACAACAACAACAACTTCTACTGTCGGCTCCCATATTCATTCCATAGGTGTTCAATAAGATCTGCTTTCAATTGTTGGTGAGCTCTTTTATCCCTCATATCGAATGTTCTTTCGATGAATGATTGGTTTACCTCTGTGTTATTCCTTTCAACAGTTACAAGTGTACTCCCTTCAAGATGCTCGTAGTTATAGTCTATATTCTCTTGACCTCGCTCGTCTTCGATGATCATATTGTGCATTATAATGCACGCCTTCATAATTAGACATAAAGTTCCAACATCCCACATACGAGCGGGTCCACGTATAATAGCAAAACGAGCTTGTAACACACCAAAAGCACGTTCGATGTCTTTTCGTGCGGCCTCTTGAGCAGTCGCAAAAAATTTGTTAGCACACCCTAGACAAAGACTGGATGGTATAGTTTTCACAAACACTGGCCAACTAGGGTATATGCCATCTGCTAGATAATATCCCATAGTGTAATTATGACCATTTACGGTATAATTCACTGGCGGAGCTCGACTTTCGGCAAGCGGTTGGAAAATATCAGATACTTGCAAGACATTTAAATCGTTATATGAACCTGGCATTCCAAAAAAGGCATGCCAGATCCACAAGTCTTGTGAGGCCACTGCTTCTAAAATAATGGTTGGCTCTCGGTTATGGCCAGTATATGCTCCAGCCCATGCGGTTGGACAATTTTTCCATGTCCAGTGCATACAATCAATACTTCCCAACATACCAGGGAAGCCTCGTTGTTTTCCGATCTCTAATAGACGATTAGTATCATCCTCGGTTGGCGATCTCAAGTATTCACTAGAGAATATTTCGTCTATTGCCTTAACAAATCTTCTCAAGCACAATATAACAGTGGTTTCTCCAATACGCACATACTCATCCACCGCATCAGCAGCAACTCTATAGCATAACATTTTAAATACAGCTGTCACCTTTTGTAAAGCAGTCAAACCGTGACTGGCTGGTGAGTAAACAAAGCACTCATCGTATTCTTGAACAGCATTTAAAATACGGGTAAATAAACGAGTACTCATGCGAAACCTCCTTCGAAAGATGTGTTCTGGATACACCGGAGGTTGTGCAAAGTAGTCGCGATGAATGTTACAATGACCTTGCCATCTATCGCGATTAATCGTACGACGACCCTTTACAGAACCTCGACGTGCTCTTTGTTGTAGTAATCTTTGACGTTCAGCTGCTGCAAAAGATTCAACGACTTCAGATTCATCATCTGAACTAAAAAGAGTAAACGAAGAATTATATCCGGGAAATTGACTCATAATGAAACCCTAATGCTTAAAGATGTGTGTGAATGATATTGAAAGTGTATAAGTGGTGGTGAATGTGAAAGTATATACGACTATATTTATAGAACAATAATTCTACATAGATAATAATTGAACGAATGTGATTGAAGATAAGAGATCGCATCTAACGGTGGTTATTAGGATAAAGGATTTTGGATATAGATTAAAATTGAACGGGCGAGATGGAATACAGAAAATCATATCTAACAGATGATATTTGGATAAAGGATTTTAAATATAGATAAAAATTGAACGGCCTAGATTGAAAATATAAGATCGTATCTAATGGTTGTTAAATATTCTAATTCTTAACAAAAATATTTAAAAACTAACATAAGATATACGGTTTATTAGATTAAAAAAAATTAAAAAATCGTATATTAAATAAATTTTAAATTAAAACAAATTATTTCAAATATTTAAAATAAATTATTAGAGTTATATTTATAATTACTATAATCAAAATATAAATAATAATATAATATAAATTTAGAGTAGATAAGATCTATTTTACAATACCCATTAAAGTTGCTTATTGTATAATTTTGTAAGATTTGCTAAAAGTTACTATTTGATACTCTATTATACAATAACACCTACTTTATTATACAAATGTACTAAAGATGCTCTGACACTCCTTGAGCAATTAAAGAAAGATCCAACAAATCCTATCTTGGATATCAATAATGCGAGGCAATAGCCTCGAGAGTATATTCTCTTTCTTCCTTTCCATTTTTTATATGCTTTATCTGCTAATTTTAATTTCTTTTTCGAGTTCTTTTTCGAGTCGTGGGGACACGCTTCATTTTTAAGTTGGGGGTGTGAGGATTCCTTGTCTCTCATCCCCATTTTTATGAGATTTTTCTGTTTTTAAGTAGAAATAAAAAAATTTGATACACGGGAATTAGATGTAGAGTGTGTTTAATAGATTAAAAGCATAAGCTTGGTAAGTTAATGATAGGGACTAGTATGTTTATGAGCTATTGTATTTTGTATGCTTTGAGTATTTGCAGGAAAACTCACATTCATAGTAAATAAAAGATTAGTGAGCAATGCGATCGAAAGTATGTTCGATCTAAGGGAGGCATGAGTGGTGTGTAAGGTGATGTCTCCATTTTTTTTATAATTATATGCCCTTATGAGACATCAAATTAGGTGATTATTTGACTTATTTGTTAGACTTTTAAGCTTATTTGGTTATATTGCGATTTCCTCCCTTGGATTTGGATTATTTATGTTTTATAGCTTTTGTGCGTTAATTTGCTTGTTTTTAGTGTAAAGTTCTTAGGTCCATGATTTGATGGAGTACCAAGACAAGGAAAAGAAACGGGAATTAAAGTCTTGAATTGATCATTGAAGTCAAAGGCGAAAATAGTTGATTCGAAGAAGTAATTAGCGGGGAATGAAATCTGGAATGCTATCACAAATCACTTTTTTTGAGCATCTTAGCCACTGATTCAGCCTTGAAGCATAAAATGAGGACGATAGAGCTTGAAGTCAGGAAGATTTTCCAAGTTGGACGAAGTGATTCCGAGTCCGAACGCAAATGTTACAGCTGTTTTAGTAACAGTTATACACCAGATACGGGATTTCATTAAATAGATTTGGTTTTTATTCTAATTAACCTATTCCTTCTTTTTAAAAGCCCAGTCCGTTTTCTCACTATAAAAGGCTTTAGACTTCAGTTTTAGACACACAATTCACATTAGAGAAAAAGCAATGCTTGGGAGAAGTCAGAGAAGCAAAAAGGATAGAGAAAAGCTGAAGTTGGAGATAATTAGTTCTTCCAACAATCAGTCATATCAATCCTCTAATTAGGTTTTTCAATTTCTGAAATTCATAATGAACACTTTTTATTTTATTTCAGTAGTTTTTAATATTATTATGAGCTAAATTCTTTCTTGAGAATCGCATTAATGGGTTGAGCCCCAATTTATTGAATTCGTGTTTTTTTTAATTTGGGATTGAATAGTTTAAATTGAATTGGGTAATTTCGTATTGACTATTATTTTGCATTTAATTACTGTCTTTTAAGTCATGAATCAAATATAGGAATTAGTAATTAAGCTATTCACTTAAGTGGCAAAGTGATCGCCTTAACGGGGGGTTTAATTACGGAACTAGGTAATAGACGTAAAGGTAGAAATTATTGATCCTGGCGGGCTAAGTTGACCATATAGCCAATTGGGTTAAGTCCTTGACCATTCTAAAGTGGATTATAATCACCCTGGCGGGGTTTGTAACACCCTAGGATAGCTCCCAAGTCCACCCTGACGGGGGTTAGGAGAATCTAGAATCCCGACTAGTACTTAATCCCGATTCATCCCTTAAACGTAAACATTAATTTGATAGATTTAGGTGAAACCCTTGCGAAACTCAAGTACAACTTCTCAATCTTTGCGTCCACCCATATTTATTTACTTACGTCTTATCTACTTGCATTAGTTAATTTGGTATTTTATATTATTTGCACTTTAGTCCTTAATCAAAACCAAAACAAATCTTTATATCATTTACTTTTCGCATCATATAACAATTATTCACACTTATTACATAACATAGAAAGTCATATCCAATCCGTCCCTGAGATCGAAATTCTGTTTACCGCATATTACTTGAATGACCCGTACACTCGCGGTACGTGTCTTTCCTTTGTAGGGGTGTTATTTTATAACACACCAGGAGACACCATAAAGTCGTGAGATCCAAGCTAGTTGACCAACCCATTTAATGAACGTGCTAAAGGTAAAAGAATGACTAAATTGCATAGTTTAGAAAGTGATTAAGGCGGTTCTTTCGCCCCTTGTCGCCTTTTAGCTTGCTGCCCAAATTATTATTTTTATATCCTTCTTAGTCCCTTCTAGGCTTTTTTAAAGCCTTTATAAGCCATATCCCTTTAGATTATAGGACTTTTCCATATGACCCGCACTCGAATCACGATGCATAGACAATTGTTTTAGAGCTTGAGTTTGGGGTGGTGGGTCCACCGTTATGAGAATTGTTATTGGGTTGGGATGTTTGAGCTTATTAATTGTGCTCTGTTCTATATATTGATGATGATTCACACGTTTATTATATTGTAACCCTTTGCCAGGGTAAAAGTAAATGAAAAAAACTGAAAGGCATGAAAAGAAAAAAATAGCGTGATATCTCAACATCAAAAAGAGAGTCATAGCTATACAAAAGAAAAAAATTGATATGAAAAGAAGATATTTGGACCGGAAAAGTGGAATTTGTATGTGAACATCTTATGCAATAAATTGGGTTATTGGGATGCTACTTTGTGCATCAAGAAATCATTTGGTTAAGTGAGAAAGTTTTTATGAGAGTAACTCAAGCTCTAGGGAGATTTGTAAATGGCTAGTGAGGAGAGAGCCAAAAGCTCACTCTAAATTATCCAAATATACTTATCATACCATCCCTAAGACAACATTACAACCTTAAAGACCTTATGATTCTTTGCTATGTAATCTAAAAGTGATTGAGCCAAGAGAATAGTTAAGTGGATCTTTGGATACTAGTGAAGTTTGATGAACAATCTATAGCCTCCTTCGTAAACTGAGTAAAGATCCTCTCCTTCTTACATGGCGAAGCTAATCTAATCTTGAATTCAAGTCTTGTTGATTGTAGATATGAAAAGTATGCAGGTATGTAGTTTGTAAATATTATTACATGAAATTTTTTGAGTAGTTGCTTTGAGTCTATTCTATATATTCTGCTATCTTCTTTCCCAATACACTTAATTGACCTAGGTGTATATTTAGAGACTTCCCTTTGTTCTTATCTTCATTGCATTGGGACGATACAACTTTGAGTTGGGAGTCTTGATGTCTCCTTATTTGTGATGATTTAATATTAGTTGGAGACATCATTTTAGGTGTTTTTGGAAATCTAATACTCAATTTTACATGAATTATTACACTTTATTATTTCTTGTCTAAATTTAATGATTTATTATTTTTAGAATATATTTGGTTTAATTTATTTATTTGGCGTGAAGCTTTAAAGATATATAGTAATTAATTAGATGCCAAATCAAGTCTAAGAGATAAAAGAAAGAAGATATGCATGGAAATTGAAGATAAAGGAAAGAAAAGATAAATATAGAAAGATAAAGTTGTCAAGTAAATCTGAATTCCAGCAGCCACGACCATTAAAGTGATCATAACTCAAGATTGGCTAAGAATTTGGAAAAATGGTCTGAATTAAAGTCATAGAGCTTTCCGAGACGATCAGTTTCGATATAAAGAACACGTGAATCGGAGTTGAAACGAAGAAGTTATGGCAAAAACAAAACAACGGCAGATTATTACCTTTTCTATATTGTAGGGTTTCGAAATTGAGTTGGACTAGAAGTCCAATTACTTGTCTTCCACTCTAAGAAAACATTTAAGGGCTTCCTAGACCCCTGTAAATACACCCTTAAACCTTTGTAAACTCATCCTTGCTCAGTTCTAAACCTTATATTAATTCTTAGTCATTCAAGAGAGCAAAATGACAATCATGTATCTTTATTTTAGTTTTATTCCTTCAGGTATGAACTAATTTTTCCATAGCTTGGGTTTTGCACTATCTATAATCTATGAATTCTATTTTCTTTCAATCTAAGTTTCTTTGGAAATTATATATTTTATGTTGATTCTAGCTGCTTAACCATATATTTGATATATGTGCTTTGATTTAATGTTTTTCTTAAAGCTGATCAAGTTAGGGCTTTGCTAATAGTAGTTAGATAGTCACTCGAAAGGGGTGTCTAATTATTGAAACACCACATAAACGTCTAGTGTACGGAATCAATCCTGACAAGATTTGCATAACTAGGTAGTCATTAGGGTTTATTTTAATCACCAATCATCATTAGTAGGCCACCCTCATCTAGGAACCTAGTAGCGCAGGAACACCCTAGTTGAGTCGCCTCGTGATTGTGAGGTCGCCACCCTAGTCAGCTCTCCGGGGATAGGGGGAATTTAGAATCCTGACTACTTATCTAAGAGCTATTATCTCCCTTATAAACTGAACTGATAGAAAGAATTAGAAGGATTAGTGCATACTAGCAGAACCTAAGCTATATTCTCTCATCTTATTTCTCTCATATTTAATTATTTATCTTTTAATTTATTTAGTTGTTAATCTCATCTCTAAATCAATCATATTTATTTTCTGTCTATTAATTATTAATTGCTACTCTGATTTATTTTCTCTTTCGTATAACACACTAAGTCCCTGAGAACGAATCTAACTTATCATTAAAACTTGCATATGTCTTGTAATACTTGCGGTACCGTGCTATTCTAGGGTGATTAGTGCATTGTTTTCTGAATTTATTTATCATATTTTTATAGCACCCTAGGCGACACCAATGGTAAGTGAGGAGAGAGCCAAAAGCTCACTTCAAAATTACCAAATATGCATATGGTGGGTCCTGGGGTGTTATAAAATTACGTAATAAATAAAGGATCCACAGGCCGCAAGTGTACGGGTCGTTCAAGTAATAAACCGATAATTGGGATTTCGTTTTCAGGGACGAATAGTTACAACTCTGGTGTTTATCGAATAAATAGAAATAATTGCTAAAGCAGAAAAGTAAAATATAAAGATATTTGTTTTGGTTTTTGAATTAAAACTAAGGATACAAAGTACTAAAATGATTAACAGAAAATAAATACTTAAAGTAAATAGGTGTAGACGCAAAGATGAGAGGTGTACTTGAGTCTCGCAAGGGATCCACCCTAAATCAATATAATTAATTCTTCTGTTTAATGGTAGAGTCGGTACTTATGTATTAGTCGGGACTCTACTATCTCCTAACCACCGTCAGGGTGGACTTAGGAGCTCTCCAGCAGTATTACAAACCCTGTCAAGGCGATTATAAGCTACTTTAGGATGTTGAAGTCTTTTACCCAATTGGCTGCGTGACTAGTCACGCCCATTAAGATCATTGGCGAATACCACGCGTCTATTACCTAGGTCCGTAATTAAACCCCTCGTCAAGGTAATCACCGCCATTAGTGAATAGCCTAATAACTCAACCCTATTTCTAATTAGCCAGAATAAAAATAGTAAATAAACATGCGATAATAGTCAATACAAAATACTTTTTACTTAAATTAAATAAAATAATCCCAAATTCAGGAAACGTCAATTAAAGAAAATAGGCTTACCCCATAATTGCGATTCTCAAGTACTATGAAATTTAGCTTATGTTCGAAATAAAAAATGAAAATAAATTAAAAGCATTCATTATCCTAAATTACATAAATAAAATAAGTGACCTAATTGAAGCGTTGGATTGAACTATTGTTGGAAGAATTGGTAATTCTCCAGCTCTAGCTTTCTCCTCTACCTTTTTGCTCTGACTCTGACTTTTAAAATAATGAAGTGTATGTAAAAAAGAGGTCTAAAAACCTATTTATAATGCTCTAATTCGGATTGGGCTTTTACTTCAAAAATCATAAGTCAAAAGATAAAAAAACCCAAGTCTATCTTTAAGAATCCCTGTAACTGTTGTACAACTTGTAGTAAAACGGCCGTAACTTTTGCGTCTCATATCCAAATCACCTTATTCCAGTCCTCAAATCTTGCTAATTCGAAGGTGACACTTTCTATTTTAAATATCTAGACGTGGATCAGTTCCGAAGTGGCTAAAAATAAGCAATATGTACTATCTCTCCAGATTTTCAACTTTTTTAGTCAACTCTTCGGGTAATGTTTTCTTGCTTTTGACCTCTCCGCTTGATGTAAGACTTTAATTCTCACTTCTCCTCCTTATCTTGATGCTCCATAGCATACATGGACCTAAAAATTTATACTAAAAACAAACAAATTAACGCACAAAGGCTCTAGAAATACAAATAATATAATTCCAAGGGGAGAAAGTGTAATATGACGAAATAAGCATAAAAGTCTATCAAATAAGTCCAATATTCACCTAAAATTATGTCTCTTAAGGGCAAATATTTCAAAAAAAAATAGGAGACATCAATATACTATACCATCCCTAAGCCTACGCTAAAACCATAAAGTCCTCGTGACTCCTAAATACATAGTAAATTTATGATTCAGCTAACAGGGAGTAGCTACGTGGAGCGTTCAAAGCAAGTGAGGATCGAGGAACACCCTATAGCCACCATCTTGAGCTAAGTTGTAAGTATAGTCTTCTATCATTGTAAATTTAATTTTGGATTGATATTATTTTTGTTTGATGTTGCATGATAAGTGTATGTGTATATTAATTATTAGGTTGTACTATATGAGATTTATTTTAAGTTGTGCTTGGGGTATCATTCACAAAACTCTGCATTTTCGCGTTTCACCTAAGACCTATGTTTTGTTCTACTTTGTCGGGTCAACGAAGGTTTGAGTTTGCGGTCTTGATATCTCTCGTTTTGTGATAAATATATGCCCTTAGGAGACATCATTTTAGGTGGAAATTAGACTTATTTGATAAACTTTTATGCTTATGTTAATATATTGCATTTTCTCCCATTGGAATTATGTATTCGCATTTTTAGAGCTTTTGTGCGTTAATTTGTTTGTTTTAGTATAAAGTTATTAAGTACATGGATGTTATATACCAGCAAGATGAGTAGGAGAAGTGAAGTTTAAAGTCTTAGATCAAGCGGAGAGGTTAAAAGAGAGAAAGTAACACCCAAAGAGTTGATGAAAAGATATAAAATCTGGATAGCTGTTACTAAGTGCTGATTTTGAGCCAAATAGGCACTGATTTAGGTAATGATTCAAAGGAGAAAGTTGTGCCTCTGAGTTAGCGTGAAGTGAAGACTGGAATCAGGTGATTTGGACGTGAGACGCAAAAGTTACAGCTGTTTTACTAGTGTACAGCAGTTACGAGATTCACTAATTTGGACTTGGGCTTTTTATAATTTGACTTATTATTATTTAATAAAAGCTCAATCCGAATGAGCTTAGTATAAATAGCTTTTAGACCTCATTTTTTAGTATGCCTCTATATTTCCAACTTTCAGAAGAATAGCAAAAAAGGAAGAGAGAAGAACAGAACCTGGAGAAACTCCTTTCTCCAACAACAACTCAAATCAATTCCTCTAATTATGTTTTATTTTTGTTTTTAGGAAAATGTATTCTATTAATTTTTTTTTTCTGTATTTAATTTCAGTATGAGCTAAACTTAATTATACTTGATAATCGCATAATGGGTTAAGCTTAGTTTATTTAATTTAGTATTTTCGGATTTGGGGTTATCTTAATTTAATTCAAGTTAGGTTTTTCATATTGTTTATCAGTTCATGCTTATTTACTAATTTTAATTGAGCCGGGAATTAGATAGGTGGTGTCTCCTAGTGTGTTCTAAATAAACACACCTAAAAAGGCAAGACACGTACCGCAAGTGTACGGGTCGTCCAAGTAATATCCGGTAAACCGGATTTCGATCTCAGGTACTGATTAGGTATGATTAAAGTGTTATGCAATAAGTGGAAGTAGTTGCTTGAATGGAAATTAAAAGTAAAGAAAATAGATTTTTATTTGATTTTTGATTAAAGGACTAAAGTACAAATAAAGTAAATATTGAACTGAAATTAAACTAATGCAAGAAATTAAATATGAACGGACTAAAAGGATGAGAGAGTAGTACTTGAGTCACGCTAGGTTTCACCAAAATAAACTTAATCAATGCTTCTTCTAAGGGACAAATTAGTAACTAGTAGTAGTCGGGATTCTAGATTCTCCTAACCCCCATCAGGGTGGACTTAGGAGCTATTCTCAGGTGTTACAAACCCCATCATGGCGATCATAATCCACCTTCAAATGTCAGGTTCTCTACCCAATTGTCTATAAGATTAACTAAGTCCGTCAGGATCAATAATTTCTATCTTACGTTCATTACCTATGTCAGTAATTAAACCCCCCGTCAAGATGATCCAATCGCCACTAATTGGAATAGCCTAATTACTCAAAACCTATGTCTAATTGGCCAAATTAAATATAGTGAAATTAACTTACGATAACAAACAATACTAAATTACTCAACTTGAATTAAATTATAAAAATCCCAAATCAGAAAGCATCAATTAAATAAATTAAGGTTCAACCTATATAGCGATTCTCAAGCACTTAAGAAGTTTAGCTCATAACGGAAAATAAAACTAAAACAAATAAATTAAAAGACATAATGTTTTATAGAAAGAAAATATTGGGTTTGGCTTTGAATTGGAGATATAGACAGTCTCCAACTCTAGCTTTCTTCCTTCCTGCTTGCTCTGACTTGAATCCTTAAGCCTCTTTGATAATTATATGAAGTGTGTGAAAGTAGGAGGTTAAGGGGTGTATTCATAGGTGTTGGAGGACCCTAGGTCGAATTTTGCTTGGAGTGGAAGACAAGTCAAAGACTCTCAAATTCGTAGCTCTAAGAGATAAGATTCTGCTGATTTTATTTGGTCATATCTTTTTCAATACTTATCAGTTTGAGAAGTTCCAATATATGAAACTGCTTGTCTTGGAAAGAGATTTCTAGTGGTGCAGACCACTTGTCCAGAATCCATGCCAAACTTTTATTATGATTTAATCTCTAAAACGTGGCTGGATTTTCAGATTTCAAAAGGCAGCTTTATCTTTTCCTCCTTTGAATAAATCTTTCCTAAATCTTCTTGTTTCCATGTAAATCTTCTTTCCTTTCATCTTTATCTTGACTTGGTCTCTAAGTAATTACCATTTATCTCTTAAATCTTCAAATTAAATAAATAATTAAACCGCATATGCTTAAAAAGAATAAATCAATAAATCAAGAAATTGAAATAGGAAAGTGTACTCTAAAAATAGAAACTCGACTAAAAATCATTTCCTAACACTCTAAAATACACTAAGACTTTATTCTCACTTCTTCTCCTTGGATTGGTCTTTGATGAAATTCAAGAACCGATTAACTTTGCATTAAAAACAGTCAAATTTACGCACAAAAGCTCAGATTCTGCAAATAGTTAATTTCCAAGGGGAGAAAGTGCAATATGATCAAATAAGCCTAAAAGTATATCAAATAAGTCATTTATTCACCTAAAAGGATGTCTCCAAGGGGCTAATAATTAGAACAAATCGGGAGACATCAAGACCCCAAACTCAAACCTTTGTCGTCCCGACAAAGTAAAATAAAAACAAAGGATCTTTTAGGTGAACGCAGAAGGTAGAATCTAGTAAATAATTCCAAATCAAAGCTTAAAACAAATTTCATATAGTCTAACCTAGGAATTAATATACATCTACGCTTATCATGCAAAATCAAATATAAAACAATCTCAATCCAAAATTAATTTCACAATGCTAGAAGGTTACGCTTATTACTTATCTCAAGATGGTGGTTATAGGGTGTTCCTCGATCTCTACTTGCTTTGAATGCTCCACTTAGAATACTCCCTATTAACTCACTGTACATCTAGGAATCACGAGGTCTTTACGGTTTTAGCATAGGCTGAAGGACGGTATGGTATGTATATTTGGTAAATTTGAAGTGAGCTTTTGGCTCTCTCCTCACTTACCATCAACAACTGTCCAAGAGCTTGAGTTTACACTCGAATAACGTTCTCACTCAACCCAATTGACGCGCTTAATTAGCGTCCCCAAATTAACCCAATAAGCACTTAGGATGATTCACTTAAAAATTTCCACTTTGCCGGTCCGAATATATTCTTTTCAAATCATTTATTCAATTCTTTTCTTTTTTTATAGCCATGACTCCCTTTTTGATGTTGAGATATCATGCTATTTTTCATAGTTATGCCTATTCATAACTTGAGCTCGAAGCTTCTTTTCCATTCACTATTACCCCGGCAAAGGGTTACAATATAATAAACCTGTGAATCAACATCATGTATAGCACAAAGCACAATTTATAAGCTCCAAAAATCCCAACCCAATAAATTCCCATATGGTGGACCCACCACCCCAAACTCAAGCTCAAGACAGGAAGTCTCAGGATCGTGATTCAAGTGCGGGTCATATGGTCATGCCTAACAATCTAAAGGGATATTGGCTTATAATGTGGCGACAAAAGAAAGGCTTAAAGGCTAAAAATTTGTCTAAGAAGGATAAAATAAATTTAGGGATAGAAGGCCAAAAAGGATTCAAAGGGCTAACAAAGAACTGCCTCTATCATTTTCCTATTTACACAACTTGTCTCTAGTTCATACCTAAGTGGGTTCTCTACTCATTTAGATCTCACGTTCTACAAACCACCTATTATCCTTAAGCACAAGTTTACTTCTTTTGCATTGTTCATTAATTTTTCCTATCAATTATCTCATATTTGCATGCAATCAAAGTTCAGCTTCATACTAACTCCTAAAGTCAACTATTTTCTATCATTAATTCATAAAAAGCATGCTTGATGGGGGTATTTAAAAACTCTACAGTCAAACGCAACCCTAAAAAAATTTCTTTCTGAAAAGCATGTAAAACACAAAAAATTGGGATGAGGCAACGAACCCCACCCAAAACTCAAAAGTGAGTCGTGTCCCCACGACTCGAAAAAGACTCAATAAAGCAATAAAAATTCAACTACCTAGTGCCTACCATAAATTAAGAAGAAGAATTAGAACGGGGTACCTGGCCATAAAGATCCATCATATCCTCCTCCGAGGAAGAAGCATTATTATCAATATCTATGTTCAAAGTTACCTTGTCCCTTGTTGAATTCATCTTGGCAATTTCCTCCCATGGTGCTAAGACTTGTTTTCTTAGATGATTGATTTTTTGTTGGTTTTTGATAGCCCATGGGGGTGTGTAAGAATCATTAGGAGAAGAGGAAGAAGAACCTTGATCTCGGATTGGTGTCTTTTCATTAGGCTTTGATTGTACCTTCATTCTAGCTGTGAATTTATTGTGTAGTGGTGGTGCAGATGCCTTTTCTTCTTGTTCTTCAGTAGGCTCATCGAGATTGATGGCTTTTTCAATTGTGGAACCAGGCAAATTCTTGTTCTTCCCTAGGACATAACACTTCCTCTTATAATCCATAGCATCTGTTCTGTTCGTCATGGTTGAATTGACCCCAAACTCAAGTTATACAAAGGATAGAATAAAGTTAAGAAAACTTGGTATAGCTTGAGTTTCTTGCTTGGATTAGATGAACGAAGTTGTTTCTTGATGAGATTTGGAAGAATTCTTGGAAGCTTGATGATCTTGATTGTGTTTAATGGTGTTTTGTGATGAATTTGATGAAGAGGTTATGTTTATGGAGGATGGAGGTGAGATTTAATGATGTTATTGTGTTTGTTGTGGAGGTTTAATCAAGCTTCAAGGTGTTTTTATAAGGTTGGGAGCTGGAAAATTTGTATGGAAGAGGCTAGGGTTTATCTCTTTAAGGTTTGAAGTTGATTGGGCTTTGATCTCTTCACAAACCGCCTGGCGCGGTGCATCCCTGCGGTGCATGGGTAGTCCGCAGGGGTAGTCCGTGCGCAACAGTTGTTGAAATTTTTGTCCTCTGCCTTGTACCCGTGCTAGCACCCCGTGGCACGTGTTTTGTGCCTGCGGTGCAGGGGTGCGGTGCATGGGTAGTCCGCATGTGCTCCGTGAAAAAACCCGCGGTGCACACCCCGTGGCACGCGTTTTGGGCGTGCGGTGTAGGGTGCGGTGCACCGCGCCTATCATCTTCTATTTTTTACTCGCCTCTGGATACGACCCGTGGTGCGCGACCCGTGGTACGGGTTTTTTGGGGGCGGTACATCCCTGCGGTATAGGGGGTACACCGCGGGGGTAGTCCGCACCAGCCTCCATATTTTTCTTTTGCGTTTCCTAGCATCCCAAACTCGATTCCTGCACCATTAACACACTACCCTTCTCATTTCTTAAAAATAGACACTAAAACTCGACACTAACTTAGAATTATAAACTAAGAATTGAAAAACTTATAGCATTAAACTAGTATACAATGAAATGGCTTTTGTTTAACGTCGTTAAGCTCGACGGGTTACCTCTTGCGGCTATTCGGCTTCAAGGAGGTACATGACCTCCCCCGGATTTGGATCCACCATGCGATTAGTATCCTCGCCTCCATGATAAACTTTCAATCGATGACCATTCACCATAAAGGTGCGGTGCTCGATTGGATGTTCAATCTCTATAGCTCCATGAGGCGTAACTTTGGTCACCACGTAAGGACCAGACCACTTCGATCTCAATTTTCCCAGATAGTTACTGAACTTGGAGTTGTATTTCAGCACCTTCTGTCCAACTTCAAACTTTTTCACGCGAATACGATTATCATGCCATCTCTTAGTGTTCTCCTTATAGAGTTTAGCGTTTTCATAGGCATGTAACCGAAACTCATCAAGTTCATTCAATTTCATCATACGATTCTCACCGGCCAAAGTAGGATCTAAGTTCAACTGCGCTATTGCCCAATATGCACCCAATTCAAGTTCCAGAGGTAAGTGACAAGCCTTACCATAAACCATACGATACGGAGATGCACCAACAGGAGTTTGGATGCAGTACGATAGGCCCATAAAGCATCCTCTAACTTTGTTGACCAATCTTTTCTTGTAGGACCAACAGTCTTCTCTAGGATAGATTTTACTTCTCGATTTGAAACCTCAGCTTGACCGTTGGCTTGTGGATGTTACGCGGTAGAAACTCGATGTCGTATCCCATTCTTCTCTAGCACTGTCTTCAGGTATTTGTTCACAAAGTGTGAACCTCCATCACTGATAATAACTCTGGGTGTACCATGTTTAGTGAAAATATGAGATTTCAAGAAATTAATTACCACTCGCGAATCATTGGTTGGTAGAGCCTTAGCCTCTACCCATTTGGACACGTAATCAACAGCTAATAGGATGTATTGATTCCCGTTGGATGGTACAAAGGGACCCATGAAATCAATACCCCAAACATCGAATATTTCAACTTCAAGAACGTTGTTACGCGGCATCTCATTCCTCTTGGATATATTACCAGTAAACTGGCATCTATGACACTTCTTAACATACTCATGACAATCCTTATGTAATGTAGGCCAATAAAAACCGGATTGCAGTACCTTAGCAGCTGTGCGGTCGCCCTTGAAGTGTCCTCCATAAGGTGAATCGTGACAACCCGCAACTACTCCCTAAGACTTCCTTCTCAGGTATACATCTTCTCACCATCTGATCAGCGCATACTTTGTAGAGGAAAGGATCCTCCCAAAAGAACTGTTTAGCGCGACTGAATAATCTTTTCTTGTCTTGTGAAGTTGCTCCTTCGGGAAAGTTACCACTTACAATAAGATTTGCAATATCAGCGTACCATGGGGTAGCATCATAAATTGCAAATAGGCCTTCATCGGGGAATGTTTCATTAACTAGCTCAGGACTGCTATTCGACTCCGAACCTTCAAGACGTGACAAATGATCAGCAACTTGGTTTTCACACCCCTTTCTATCTCGAATCTCCAAATCAAACTCTTGTAGCAATAGACCCCATCTGATCAATCGCGGCTTTGCATCTTTCTTCTCCATCAAGTAATTAATAGCGGTATGGTCAGTGAATACAACTATTTTCGCCCCAAAGAGATAGGAACGAAATTTGTCAAAGGCATAAATAACTGCTAACAGTTCCTTCTCGGTTACCGTGTAATTAATCTGAGCACTGGTGAAGGTCTTGCTTGCATAATAGATCGAATGAAACACTTTATCTTTTCTTTGACCCAACACCGCACCCATAGCAGAATCACTAGCATCACACATAACTTCAAAGGGAAGTTTCCAATAAGGTGGTAGCACAATCGGCGCAGTGATAAGTTTCTCTTTAAGCTCTTGGAATGCCTTCATGCAAGCTTCATCAAAAAGGAATTTGGTGTCCTTCTCGAGTAAGTTTCACAAAGGTTTTGAAATTTTCGAGAAGTCCTTGATAAAACGGCGATAAAACCCAGCATGGCCTAGAAAACTCCTTACCCCTTTTACAGAAACAGGAGGGGGAAGAGTTTTGATAACTTCAATCTTCGCACGATCAACTTCTAACCCAGCACTCGATACCTTGTGTCCCAATACTATGCCTTCACGAACCATAAAGTGACACTTCTCCCAATTCAAGACCAAATCGGTTTCCTTACATCTAAGCAATACTTTTTCTAGATTCTGCAAACAATCATCAAAGTTATCTCCAAAAACAGAAAAGTCATCCATGAATACCTCAAGAAATCGATCAATCATATCACCAAAGATTGCCATCATGCAACGTTGGAAAGTAGCAGGTGCATTACATAGTCCAAAAGGCATCCTTCGGTATGCGAAAGTACCAAAAGGACACGTGAATGTGGTTTTATGCTGATCATCAGGATCTACGCAAATTTGATTGTAGCCGGAATACCCATCTAAGAAACAATAATACTCTCTACCGGCTAGCTTGTCCAACATCTGATCAATGAAAGGGAGTGGAAAATGGTCTTTTCTAGTAGCCTTGTTCAACTTTTGGTAATCCATACAAACTCTCCAACCAACGACGGTCCTCGAGGGTATGGCTTCATTCTTGTCATTCACGATGGTAGTGATACCACCCTTCTTTGGTACGCATTGAACTGGACTCACCCAATCGCTACTAGCTATGGGATAGATAATCCCCACATCTAGTAGCTTGATTACTTCTTTCTTTACCACTTCCTTCATCGCAGGCATCAATCTTCTCTGTCCTTCAACTGAACGTGTACTGTTGTCTTCCAAAATGATTTTGTGTTGGCAATAGGAAGGGCTAATACCTTTGATGTCAGCAATAGTCCAACCTATCGCCTCCTTATTTTCTCTTCTTGAGGACCTGTTAAAGTAGCTGAAACAATAACAGGTAGAGTATTGTTAGTACCTAAATATGCATACTCAAGTGGGATGGGAGTGGTTTCTCTTCGAGCTTCGGGGGAGATTCAATTGATGGTTTCTTTGGAGGCTCAATCTCCCCTGCATCACGCAGTGGTTCGTAGGCTAGACGCCTATACTTTGGATTCTCAGAGTTAAGAGCTGCCACTGCTTCGGCAAGCTCTTCCATCATTTCCGGTATATCTAATGTTAACGCTGCCTGCAAGATGTCATCATAATTAAAACAATCAAATACCTCTTGTGCGGCATGTTCTGCTATATCCATTCGGAAACAATCTCCGGGAACATCTGGGAATTTCATGGCTCGAAATACATTGAATTTGACTTCCTCGTCTTGGATTCTCATGTTTAATTCGCCGTTTTCTACATCAATCAAGGTACGCCCTGTGTCTAGGAATGGTCGTCCCAAGATGATGGGGACATTCCTATCCGCGTCGTATTCAAGGATAACAAAATCTACGGGAAAAACTAGAGTACCTGCCTTGACGAGGACATCTTCGATTCGTCCCTCAGGATGCACGAGGGATCTGTCTGCCATTTGTAGGACCATAGAGGTAGGTCGCATATCTCCAATCTTCAGCATATCAAAAATTGACTTGGGCATGAGATTAATACTCGCGCCTAAATCGCATAAAGCCTTCCCTTTCCACTCACTACCAATCGAGATTGGAAGCGTAAAACTTCCTGGATCAAGTAGCTTCGGTGGTAGTTTGCTCTGACAGATGGCACTACACTCTTCAGGTAATCCTACCATTTCATTATCACAGTATGGTCTTTTGTTAGTGAGGGCTCTCTTTAAAAACTTCACGTATTTTGGTATGTCTTTGATGGCTTCTAACAACGGAATGTTAATATTGAGACCTCTCACTCTGTTCAAGAATCTTTGATATTCGACCATATCTCTTTTTTTCTGAACTGTTGAAGGGAAAGGTGGAGGAGGACGGGTTTCTGTAACATCTTTCTTTTTCGGAGCTTCCGGAATCTTCTCCACTTCTATCACTTCAGGTTCTTCATCTTTCTCTTCAACCTCTTCTAACGGTTTTTCTTTTCTAGTAACTTCTTTTTCTTTCATAACCGGGAAGGGTGGTGGTTGCACTGTCTTACCGCTTCTGGTAGTGATCGCGTTACAATCCTCCTTTTGTTTAGGAAATTCTGTGTCACTCAGGAGTTGGCCTTGACCTCAAACATTAAAACTATTGGAGATCTTTGATATTTGAGTCTCCAAGACTTTTAGCAAAGCGGAATGTGAGTTCAATGTTTCATTTATCCTATTCTCTCTTGTGTGAGTATCGTCCATGAATCGAGATAGCTGGTTTTCGATTTTTTCTGACCTCTTTTCTGCGTCTGACATGTATTTTGTTACAGTAAGTGCTAACTCACTTGCGGTAATTGCACCTTCTCGAGGTCGAGAAGGGAGCGCTTTTTGAGCTAATGTGTCGGCATACGCGTCTTGATCGGTTCTAGGTTGATTCCCTTGGTATTGGTTTTGCGTTCGAAACTGGTAGTTGTTCCCTTGATGCCTTTGTTGATAAGTTCCAGGATTTGCTGCCCTCTGTGGATTTGAATATTGAAAGCCTGGATGATTTCTGTTTTGATTTCCATACCCTTGACCACCTGAATAGTTACCTCGCTGATTAACGAAGTACACGGATTCTGGGTTGTTGGCACATTCTTCCCAGCTATGATCATCTCCTCCACAACTAGAGCATAATTCTGGTTCATTAACAACGTTTACCACAGCTTTATTCGACATAGATAATTGTTTCAGCTTGTTCTCAAGTGCGGCAATCTTAGCGTTCAAAGCATCCAAATTCAAAGTACCTCTTTCAGGAGCTCTAACCGATGATTTCGAGGATTGCCAACTCATTTCATTCTTCACAATTTGGTCCATGATAATCAGAGCTTGATCAGTTGTGACCATCATGAGACCACCTTGGCACATAGTATCGATTTTGTCTTTCGCAGCATCACCTAAACTTCGATAGAATATTCCAAGTTGTAACTCAATAGAGTACCCATGTAATGGGCACTTGCGTAATAATGTTTGAAAACGAGTCCATGCAGCACCTACAGTTTCTCCTGCTCTTGGCGAAAATAAACAATATCTAATTGCCCACTGAGTCGAACACTTTGAGGATAGTACCTATCGAAAAAGGTTGTCTGAAGTTGATCCCAAGTCACAATCGTGTTGTGTGGTTGTTGATCATACCACTCACTTGCTCCTCCGGTGAGGAAGAATGGAAACATATGAAAGTACATTTGTTCTTGGGTTACTCCAGGGGTGACATATGCATCACAGATTTGCATAAACTTGTACATAGCACGAATAGGATCTTCGCGAGCCGCACCACTATACTTTCCCACGGTTGTAAACTGGTTGATCATCCCTGCGTCTGGTCTGAATCGAACTCCTTGAATTGCAGGAGGACGGAGTCCTAGTGGTGGTAGAAGAAAAGGTCCATGGTTGTTTGGATGGAAGATCTGCGGTCCATGATCGTGTAGTACTCCACCATTATTAATGACTTGCTGTTGATTTCCGGGAGGAGCTGGTAATTGGACTCCTACCGGTGGAATTGGTAATTGAACTCCTACCGGTGGAGCTATTGGGAGTCCGTTGTCATCCAACTGAATCACGGGATCTTGAATCACGGGATCTTGAGCATTATCTTCTGCCATTGCTTTTTCTAACCTTGCTTGTTTTCTTGCTTCTTTATCTCTTTTGTTTTTCTCTCGAACTAGGCTTTCGGGATTATCAAGGATCACGATATCTCCAAGCATATACCAAAACCTGTAAATCTGAGAAAGCAAGAACAACCCAAAGCGTAAAACTGAAAAATAAAAATTAAAACTAAACTAAAAACTAGCAACTAAAACACTTACGGCTAACACCGTGGTCACACGCTACCGTCCCCGGCAGCGGCGCCAAAAACTTGGTGTCTCCTAGTGTGTTCTAAATAAACACACCTAAAAAGGCAAGACACGTACTGCAAGTGTACGGGTCGTCCAAGTAATATCCGGTAAACGGGATTTCGATCTCAGGGACGGATTAGGTATGATTAAAGTGTTATGCAATAAGTGGAAGTAGTTGCTTGAATGGAAATTAAAAGTAAAGAAAATAGATTTTTATTTGATTTTTGATTAAAGGACTAAAGTGCAAATAAAGTAAATATTGAACTGAAATTAAACTAATGCAAGAAATTAAATATGAAGGGACTAAAAGGATGAGAGAGTAGTACTTGAGTCACGCTAGGTTTCACCAAAGTAAACTTAATCAATGCTTCTTCTAAGGGACAAATTAGTAACTAGTAGTAGTCGGGATTCTAGATTCTCCCAACCCCCGTCAGGGTGGACTTAGGAGCTATTCTAAGGTGTTACGAACCCCGCCAGGGCGATCATAATCCACCTTCGAATGTCAGGTTCTCTACCCAATTGGCTATAAGATTAACTAAGTCCATCAGGATCAATAATTTCTATCTTACGTTCATTACCTATGTCAGTAATTAAACCCCCCGTCAAGATGATCCAATCGCCATTAATTGGAATAGCCTAATTACTCAAACCTATGTCTAATTGGCCAAATTAAATATAGTGAAATTAACTTACGATAACAAACAATACTAAATTACTCAACTTGAATTAAATTATAAAAATCCCAAATCAGAAAGCATCAATTAAATAAATTAAGGTTCAACCTATATAGCGATTCTCAAGCACTTAAGAAGTTTAGCTCATAACGGAAAATAAAACTGAAACAAATAAATTAAAAGACATAATATTTTACAGAAAGAAATAAATAAAACCTAATGAAGAGGTTGGGTTTGGCTTGAATTGGAGATATAGACAGTCTCCAGCTCTAGCTTTCTTCCTTCCTGCTTGCTCTGACTTGAATCCTTAAGCCTCTTTGATAATTATATGAAGTGTGTGAAAGTAGGAGGTTAAGGGGTGTATTTATAGGTGTTGGAGGACCCTAGGTCGAATTTCGCTTGGAGTGGAAGACAAGTCAAAGACTCTCAAATTCGTAGCTCTAAAAGATAAGATTCTGCTGATTTTATTTGGTCATATCTTTTTCAATACTTATCCGTTTGAGAAGTTCCAATATATGAAACTGCTTGTCTTGGAAAGAGCTTTCTATTGGTGGAGACCACTCGTCCAGAATCCATGCCAAACTTTTATTATGATTTAATCTCTAAAACGTGGCTGGATTTTCAGATTTCAAAAGGCAGCTTTATCTTTTCCTCCTTTGAATAAATCTTTCCTAAATCGTCTTTTTTCCATGTAAATCTTCTTTCCTTTCATCTTTATCTTGACTTGGTCTCTATGTAATTACCATTTATCTCTTAAAGCTTCACATTAAATAAATAATTAAACCGCATATGCTTAAAAAGAATAAATCAATAAACCAAGAAAGTGAAATAGGAAAGTATACTCTAAAAATAGAAACTCGACCAAAAATCATTTCCTAACACTCTAAAATACACTAAGACTTTATTCTCACTTCTTCTCCTTGGATTGGTCTTTGATGAAATTCAAGAACCGATTAACTTTGCATTAAAAACAGTCAAATTTACGCACAAAAGCTCAGATTCTGCAAATAGTTAATTTCCAAGGGGAGAAAGTGCAATATGATCAAATAAGCCTAAAAGCCTATCAAATAAGTCATTTATTCACCTAAAAGGATGTTTCCAAGGGGCTAATAATTAGAACAAATCGGGAGACATCAATAGGTTTGAGTAATTATACTATTCACTTAGTGGTGAGTGATCATCCGATAAGGGGGTTTAATTACAGACCTAGGTAATAGACGTGTTGTATACGTCAATGACCGGCAGGCTTGACTAACCGCGTAGCCAATTGGGTAAAAGACTTCAACATCTGAAGGTAGATATAATCACCCAGAAGGGGTTTGTGGTAGGCGTTAGGAGATTGTAGAGTCTCGCCTAATATAGAATTACCATCTTGTCCCTTAAACGAAAGAACTAAATGTATGAACTTAGGTGGATCCCTAGAGAGACTCAAGTATAGCTCTCATATCTACATCTACTCCCTTATTATTTATCTTCATTCTGTTAATCTTAATTGCTTTATTTTCTTGCATCCAGTAGTTTAATCTTTGAAAACTCAAACAAATATATCTTTTATCTTTTTCCGTACTTTCAATTACTACTACTTATTCATTGAACACTTGATTTATACTAGTCCAATCCCTGAGAACGAAATCCTTAATATTTATCTATTACTTGGAACGACCTGTTCACTTGCGGTCTATGGATCCTTTATTTATTGTTTAAATTTATCACACCCCAAGACCCACCACCTGTCGTCCTTAACTAATCACGTAGTCAGTTAGGTAAGATCATAATTATTTGAAAGTAGCTTATAGTCACCCTGACGGGGTTTGTAATTAAGTAGGATTGCTTCCTAAGTCTACCCTAATGGGAGTTAGGAAGATATTAGAGTCCCGACTAATATCAATTACCCGCTTTACCCTTAAAACGAATGCATTAGATTATGAACTTAAGTGATTCCCTAGTGAGACTCAAGTATATCGCGCATAGTTGCGTAGTATTTTTAGTTTATTTTCTAGTTTAATATAGTTTACTCAGTATTCTTGCGTTTACCTTTTATTATTCAAAAACCAAAAAAAAATCTATTCTATTTATTATTGCAATTAGTTATACTTCTTATTTAAACATATTAAACTTAACTCGCAATCCATGTGGAAACGATAATCCCGACTTTACTTACGTATTACTTGGAACGACTCGTACACTTGCGCGGTTAGTTGCTTCTCTTCTTTTGTGTTGAATTTTATCAAACTCTAGGAGCAACCGTTAAGGTTAAGTTTAAGGTTCGGGGTAAGGTTGAGGTTAAGATTAAGGTTAAGGTTAAGTCTAAAGGTTAAGGTTAAGGGTTCAGCTCAAGGTTTAGGTCAAGGATAATGTTAAGCTTAGTTTTAAGGTTAAGGTTTAAGATTTAACAAGTAAGGTTTAAGGTTAAGGTTTGATTAGATTTAAGCTTTGGGGTCGAATATCAGCGCGGTGATTATTCATCTGGCTAAGGTCAGAATCAAGGTTTAAACATTAAGATTAAGGATAAGCGTATGGTTAGGGTTAAGGTTAAAATTAAGGTTAAGGTTATACGATTTAAGGTTTGAGTTTGAATATCAACGCGATGAATCTTTATTCTGTTAAGGTTATAATTAAGATTTAAACCTTAAGGTTAAATATAATTTTATAGTTAGGGTTAAGGTTAAAATTAAGGTTAAGGTTAAGATAAAGTTAAGGTTCAGGTTTAAATTTCAAGGTTTGAGGTTTATGGTCCAAGGTTACAGTTAATTTAAGTTTATGTTAAGGTTGAGGTTAAGATAAAGGTTAAGGTTAATGTTAATGTATACGTAAAGGTTAAGCTTAGGATTAAGGGTACGGTCAAGATTATTTTTTAATATATTAACACATATCCAAATAATTTTTAATTTATGGTTAATGATCTTTGATTTCTTGTACACATTTGTTTTAACCTTATAATACATTAGTTGTATTTAGATTGCATGCATTTTAACTAAATTAGTTTATGGTTAAATATTTAAAATTTAAACTTAATGGTTCGTGGTTCAAGATTCAATGTTCAAGATTCAGTATTCAAGGTTCATTGAAAAATAAAAAATAAATCATTAAGGGGAATCGAACTCAGGTCCCCTAGGTGAACACTTAAAAAAATTGATTCATTGACAAGGATCGAAACCTGGTTTTTTTCAGTGAAAGTCATATATCCAAACCATTGCGACAACAAAAATTTAAA
Organism: Nemophila menziesii; assembly: GCA_029959085.1. Lineage (NCBI taxonomy): Eukaryota > Viridiplantae > Streptophyta > Magnoliopsida > Boraginales > Hydrophyllaceae > Nemophila > Nemophila menziesii. Next base: position 6,086,406 of record JARWIR010000023.1, on the reverse strand, counting down.
GGATTGCGGTCAGCATGGATCGAACACAGAACCTTCATATGGCTAATGTAGTAGGATTAGTGCGAATGAGTGAAGTAAGGGGTCATAACCGATCCTATGTGTCATTTATGTACACTATCTAGGTTGTTTTACAAAGTTGGTTTATTTATATAGATTGTTTTTATGTCATAATATATAAAATGAAAGATATATAAAGAAATAATATTTTTCAAATTTTTAGCAAAATATTATGCATGTCACAATATATAAAAGGAACGAAATATAGAGAATAATTTTTAAAAAAATTAAATTAAGTTAAAAAGATTAGTAAATGTAAAGAAACAAAAGAAATATCGAAAAATACTATTTTATAATTTTAAAAATTTATATTTAAATAAAAATATTAGTACGTATATATGAAAAAAATTAATTTTATAAGTTTAACTTAACTATTTTTATTAATAAAAATAATTAATTTTATTAGTATGAAAGAATAAATTAAGATGACACAAACCGTACTAAATGTGGTATATGTAAAGGATTTAAACCTTTTAAAAAGATTTTTTTTCCAAACATAATATATTAAAAGATAAAAGAGGTTACAAATCAGCCAATTCCGAAAGGATAAACATAAGTTCTAGTTACCAAAACTAGCCTACTACATGTAAGACCTTTAGCGAGGACTTATGTCCTCGCAATAGGTTTACAATGTCCTCGCTAAAACCTTTAACGAGGACAAGTCCTCGCCTAAAGGTCGTCGAGAAAAGTTCGTCGAGAGAAGTCTGATTTTACGACGACCTGGCAAAGTCGTCGAGAAAGGAAAACTTCTTGCGAGGACCATAAGTTCCTCGCTAGAGGTCCTTTCTAGCGAGGACTTGTGTTCCTCGCTAGAAGTTTTCCTTTCTTACGAGGAACGTATTTCCTCGCTAGAGGATGCTTCTTGCGAGGACATAAGTCCTCGCTAAAACCTAATTACACGAATTTAAAAATTAATTAAATTAAAATAATTTGATTTTTCTTTTTTTTTTAGAAATGTGATTTTTTATTTATTTATTGTATTGTTAATTTTTCTTCTCTAATTTTTTTTTTTTATATTTGTTTGTATTGTTAGAATACAATCAACAATAAAAATTAAAAGCAATTAAAATTAATTAAAATAAAACGCAAATTAAAACCCGATAATTTAAAAAGTCAAAAATATACAGTACTAGTAGTCATATATAACATAAAAAACAGTCAAAATAAATCATTATAATCTTCTTCTTCTTCAGCTGTCCGATCGGCTTCGGGAGAAGGGGGGTCTTGCTCTTCCATTCCGCTTTCCCTCCGGCATCTATTAAGCATGTTAATTACATTCGACATCTCCTCGTGTATCGCGTCTCGAGTCGGGGGGGTACTCGTGGAGGAGGTAGTGGCGTTTTCTTGCATCGGTTCCTTGCCGAGAGAGACAAGGTAGGCATTGAGCGACTTCACTATCCACCGGTAGTCTTTTAATATCTTCGCGGAAACTGGTTCTGACGGATTTGCAGTCGAGCTCGAGCTCGACTGTGACAATGTGTGACCAATTCCCGGTAGCCAGTTACGGGTCCCGCCGCCTAAACCGATACCTGCCGCGTCCAAAACAGCTTGAATCTTCTCTCGGGCGGATAATCTGGGGGTCGAGGATGGATCTCCACTTTGAGATTGCACTTCACGGACTCGAATTTCGAGAATTGACTTCAAAGCCGCCTGTAAAATAAAGAAAAAACGAAAAAATTAGTTAGTAATTAAAAAAAATTAAAAGTTTACGTTTCGTAAAACTCACATGTGCCCGCTCGTATTTTTTGCTCCGCCAACAATTCTTTTTCGTATTAAATCCAATTTGGGAGAAGAATTTTTTAATCTTCGGAAGTGGTGGAGGCCGAGACGATCCTTCCCCCGATCCCTCGCCCAATTCCATAATCTCCTCTTCAACCTCCTGTTTATGTAGATTAGTCAAACATTAGTCAACCATACAATTAATAGCTCGATAAATTAATAAATTTGACAAAATCAACCTACCGTGTCATCCATCAACGAATATCTCGTCCTCGAGTGGGTCCTCGAGCCTGCCCCGCTTTGGTTTTGCAACTTCCCCCTGTTCTTTTTATTTTCTTTTGCTTGGTTCTTGTAAAAAAAAAAATAGTCAATAGAAATTAAAATCAATATAAATAAGAATTAATACCTGAGCTTTTAAGGAGTCCCAATGCTGCAGCGTAAGTTCCCAATTCTCGGGCGACTGGTCATCCGGACATTGACGAGTCTCGTAATACGCCTTCTTCACACGGAATTTAGCGTCCGATAACCCAACTCCGCATTTGTGGTTGACCATTTTCACAATACTAGGAAAATCATCACGTGCCTCCCAATCCTCAACTAAAAAGTAGTCCTGTAAGCAATTTAAAAAATAAATAAGTGTATACTTTATGAAACGGTAAAAAAATAAAATTACATTACGTACCCTTAAGCGTTCCCAAACTTTCCTATGGTAATCCTCCGGGACTTTACTCCAACTCGGGTAGAATAGTGGAACCGTCTCTCTAATAGTCAGGTTTATTACCTGAGTCACATGTTGAGAGTAAGGACCGATTGGGTTCCATGTCTGATCCTCTGCGTCAAACTCCATTGGAAGGCGTCCCCCATATAATTGGCGGGCCTTAGTCACGCTAGCAAGTGTAGTCGGGCCCCGTGTGTTTTTGTTACATCCCCCGGTAGGAATGTTCGGATTCCGTGATGGGTCTCGTCCATCACCATCGCCATCGTGTCCCCGTGCTACTTGAGCCATCTAAATACAGTTATACGAAACAAGTAATATACACGTAATATATTCATAAGATTACTAAAATACCCCTACGGTCATAAAATTACTAAAATACCCCTACGGTCATAAAATTACTAAAATACCCCTACGGTCATAAAATTACTAAAATACCCCTATGTTCATAAAATTACTAAAATACCCCTACGGTCATAAAATTACTAAAATACCCCTATGTTCATAAAATTACTAAAATACCCCTACGGTCATAAAATTACTAAAATACCCCTATGTTCATAAAATTACTAAAATACCCCTACGGTCATAAAATTACTAAAATACCCCTATCAACACACAATACTAGTTTAATCATGATATACACAAAATATTAACAACAAATGAAGCTACAATTAGCAATTTTGATAACAAAAATATATTATTTCATACTAAAAAAAATATATTATTTAATCATGATATACACAAAATATTAACAACAAATGAAGCTATAATTTAGCAAGTTTTATACACTAAATAATCACCTAAAACATCCTACATATTTCGGATTTAATTATAACCTACAAACAATTCGGAATAAAAAAAAAAAAAAAAGTAAGAACATACCTTTAATCCGAAGTGTATTGCGTGTTTTGGTGGATAATTAACCCCTACAACACATATCCAAGACCAAAATTTACGTATTAAACCCGGAATTAGTGAAAAAAAGATTTTGTATTTGATAAAAAAAAAAAATTAAACAATCTTACCTTTTTGTAGTTGTGGAAGGTGTTGATGATGCTTGTAGATGCTTATAATTGCTCGGGGGTAGGATTGGAGGGTGAAATCGGCAGAATTTTGGAGAGAAAAATGGAGGGTTTTGTGATGGAGAAAGAAGAAATGGGGAAGAAGAAGGGAGGTCGCGGGTATTATTTCCGCGTCAACCTTTTGCGAGGACCCTAGGTCCTCGCTAGAGGTTTTTGCGAGGAACAAAGTCCTCGCTAAAGGCTCTACGACGCCGTTTCTAATTGGCCAAATTGAAGGCGGGAAATTCCACCGCCTATTTGAGCAATTAAAAAATTAAAAAATTGAAGACCTTTAGCGACGGGTTCTTAATAAGAACCCGTCGCAAGAACCTTTAGCGAGGACTTTTTTTTTTTTTTTTTATCTTTTTTTTTTTAATTTAGGAGGATAGAATAAAACTAAATAAACATTAACTAAACCTTTAAATAAAATTGTTTGGTTTCATAAACAATTTGCTTGCTATTATAGGCGGTTTCGTTTCATAATCAAAAGTAGTTAAAACTAAAACTTATACAACACAACTAATCAAAAGTAGTTAAAACTAATACTTATACAACACAACTAATCAAAAGTAGTTAAACTAAAACTTATACAACACAACTAATCTGAATCGTCACCATCATCCACTATGATAGGTTCGTCATCACTATCGAGGTGAATACTGTCATTGTCAGTCGCGTACTCGCCCATAGTGTCATCTTCATCATCTTCATCATCTTCATCATCTTCATCATCTTCATTTACGGGAATTGTTGTCTCTTGCACAATATCGAACATCGAAAAATCAATCTCTATCCCCTGTCCAGTACTCAACTGAATACCCGGGTACTCCGAATCCAACATAGTATCTGCCAATGGAATCTCTATAGGTTCTTCTCCCGTGGAAATTGACTCAGCGCCAAATAATTCTGTACTCCATCCGTGACGGTCGTTCACTTCCCAAACCACTTTCCAACCTTTTGCATAAATTTGATCGATATAGAAGACCTTTTTCGCTTGACTAGCTAAAATGAACGGCTCCTCAGTCCACCAATAAGAGTTTGTGTTAATCATTGTCGCACCGTGTTCTGTTCTACGTAATTTCTTCTTTTTATCCGTGTTATACCACTTGCACTCAAACAGCACAACCGAATTACCACCAGTGAATTCAACCTCAATGATCTTAACCAACTCACCATAATATGTTTCTCCGTCTGTATAGATAAAAATTATTTAGTGAAAACAAATACAATTAATATAAATTGAGCAAGGACCAACCTGTAATAGTACACACACCGTAATCTTGGGTAACTCGCTTCTCCCCCTTCTCACGGGTAACCCACTTCACCCCGCCCACAATGCAAGAATCATACGCATAAACGACACTGTTGGACATGCTGGACAGCGACATCAACTCTTTGGTTGCTAGGGGATTATTTTCTCTTCTCATTGTGCCGACCTACATAGAAATCAAATGGTCAGTACTGGGTAATTAATCATTTTTTATGCTATTTTACCTTTTTCATAAACCAGACTCGAAAATACTCCCGGTGTTTTTGATCTCTGCCGACGGATGGAAGTGATGCCTTATGTTCCCTGTATATAGTAAAATTACATTGATTAATAAAAGAACTGCATATTTACTTAGAAAAATACTAATGAAACACTTACATCATGTAATCTTGGATCTCGTCGCAGTTATTAAGGATGTACCAATCGATGTGATCCTTCACCTTGAAATCTAAACGTCCAAATTTCTTTTTCCCAATAGGCTTGCACTGACTATTAAATACAGATATGTCCTTGCTTTCTGGAATCTGGTAACCGTATCTACCGGGATCGTTGAACTTCGTACTTTCTTCTCGAAGGTAACGAGATATGAAAGTCAAAGTTTCCTCTGAAGGGTATCCCTCTGCGATCGAACCCTCTGGTCTAGCAGGGTTTCGAATGTATTCTTTTAACTTCTTCAAGTACCTCTCGAAGGGGTACATCCAACGCATCTGTACCGGGCCTCCTAAACGAGCTTCCTCATACAAGTGTACAACCAGGTGGATCATAATATCAAAAAAAGCTGGAGGAAAGATCATCTCCAACTTGCACATAAGCTCGATTACCTTAGACTTTCCCGAAATCAATTCTTTCTTACTCAAGTTCTTCTTACAAACGTTCCTGAATACGTTACACAGCCCAATGATCGGATCACTAATGGATTTGTCGTTGATCAAGCCTGGAATACTAGCCACTAGTAGATACTGCATAAGCACATGACAGTCATGAGATTTCATTCCGATAATCTTCCCGGTGTCAATCTGAATGTTGTTTCGCAAACTAGAAGCGAAACCATCTGGAAACTTTTGCACCTTCAACCATTCTAAAAAATCTCGCCTTTTATCGGTTGTCAGCGCATACTTTGCCTGAGGGAGAATGGTCTTACCACGCGTATTCACTGTTAACCACAAATAAGATCTAATTTTCATCTTTTTCAAATCTTCCCTCGACTTCGCGTTATCTTTGTTAATTTTTCCATCCAAACCAACAACTGTACCGAGTAAGGCGTCACACACATTCTTCTCACAATGCATCACATCTATGTTATGTTTCAACAAGTTTTCTGACCAATAGGGTAAACGATAGAATATACTCTTTTTCTTCCAGTTTGATATACGAGGGCCCGTTTTCTTCACTATTTTTCCGCCAAAGTCCTTGTGTTTACCAGGAAACACAATCGGCAACCCGTCTAACTGAGTCTGAATGTTAGCAATACTATGTTTCCGAGGAATCGGCAACTTCTCAACCTCAGCGTACGAAGTTTTATCGTCACGAAAGCGGTGGGTCATGGGCAACCACCGCCTATGATCAAAATACACAACTCCTTTATTAACCTTCACGGAAGGAGTATATTCCATGCATTCGGGACATGCTAAATAGCCCTGACCCGACCATCCTGAAGTGTACGATCTAGCCGGGTAATCATTCGTCGTGGACACCACACACGCCTTCATGACAAATTCCTCTTTCATATGTGCATCCCATGTAACTATCCCGGTACTCCACAAAGTTTCCAACTCCTCTATAGCAGGACGGAGAAATACATCCATATCCTTCCCAGGTGAACGAGGGCCAGGTATCAAAAGCGTGAGCATGAACATAGACTCTTGCATGCATAACCAAGGCGGCAAGTTGTAAATTGTCAATATTACCGGCCACATACTGTATGAGTTATTTTGCATAGAGAAAGGACAAAATCCATCGATCCCCAAACCCAGTCGTACGTTACGCGGTTCGCTAGCAAACTCGGGGTTCCTCTCGTCAAATGTCTTCCAACTAACACCGTCAACTGGATGACGCAACACATCTTCGTCGGTGCTCTTTCCCGTATGGTGCCATATCATATCTTTCGCAGTGTGCCTCGAAGCATACATTCTCTGTAACCTAGGAGCAATCGGAAAATAACGCAGCTTCTTATGCGACACTCTCTTCCCTTTCTTCGGGTCCCACCGTGACTCTCCACAAACAGGACAGTTCTCCATTTTTTTCATTCTCTTTATAAAACAAAGCACAATCGTTTAAACAGACGTCGATCGAGATGTATCCCATGCCTAAACTAGACAACTTCTTGTTGCAATCCGCATAAGACTCGGGTAAGTTATGTGGTTCAGGCAAAACACGTCCTAACAATTGCAGAAGCTCGGTAAACGAAGTTTTAGTCCACTTGTTCTTCACTTTCACATGCATTAACTTTGCAATGAAATCCAAAGAACTCATCTTAGTACAACCGGGGTACAAATCAGTCTCCATTTCCGTGAACAACGCGTCCAAAGACCCACGACCAGTACCACTACCATTCACGTCACTCATCTCAGCGTCACCGGAATACCCGCCAGTTTCAAACGTGGGACCTAAATCATGAATTACATTACCCATTACGTTTTCTTGGACCGGTTCATCGTCGGGGATAACAATAACTTCACCGTGTTTCGTCCAAACTTCATACGATGAATCCATACCCCATTGAAAAAGATGACCTTTAACTTCATCGATTGGAAATCTTCGATTATTATAACAATGCTTACATGGACAGAATATTTTACCGACTCGATCCACTTTGTTTCGCGAAAATTCTATAAACCCTCTTATACCTTTAATGTATTCCCTCGAAACCTTATTCGTTAATTTGATCCAACTCTTGTCTATTTGAGGGTTCATTATCTAAATTTAAATTAATTACCAAAAGTAAATACTTCAAATGTAACAAAAAAAAAACAACTACATTATCACAATAATTAAAAAGGGCACCTAGTTCAAAAATCAAATAAATATATGGTCACTAATACCAAAATATATTTTTAAAACTAAGCAAAAATTTATAAATAATTAGTATTTTAACAATATATCACAAATAATTAGTATTTTAACAATATATCACAAACTAAGCAAAAATATAACACCTAAATATACAATTTAACTTAATAAAATCATAATATACACAAAATATTCAAATAAAAAATTCATATCATAATATTTTAACAATATATCACAAACAAAACACTAAAAACAATTAACTACACCTAAACCATACACAATATTACAATAATTATACAAAATAAAATAAATTAAATGAAAAATTAAAAGAAAATACCTTAAAATGATGAAAATAATTTGCTCCAACACTTGATCAAAAGGAGATAGATTTGTTGCTCAATCCACAAGCTAGAGATGCCCAAGAATTAATTATGAAATCTATATAAAAATTAGGAGAATTTTGGGATTTTTTTTGGGTTTTTTGGGGGTTTTAGAAGCTCAAGCTCGCATTAATGGCCAACTGGCCGTATTTAATAGGGTCAAACCTTTTGCGAGGACACCAGGTCCTCGCAAAAACACCTAAAAGTCCTCGCAAAAAGGTGGTTTCTAGCGAGGACACTGGAGTCCTCGCAAATAGGTGGGTTCTAGCGACGACTTCCAACGGTCAAAATCTTTTTTAATTATTATTGGTGGCTTATTTTCCACGCACACCTTTAGCGAGGACTTTTACCGTCGCAAAAGGTGTCCTCGCTAAAAGGTAACCTTTTGCGAGGACATCATGTCCTCGCGAAAGATGTCCTCGTTAAAGGCTATTACTGTAGTAGTGAGCCAAATGTTTTGCTTAGAAGCTTACGTTTGGCTACCCCATCACCTAAAACATTCCTTTATCTCTACTAATCCACTTAAAGATAGACTTACAAGTTTCAGAAATTAAGTAAATACTTTTAATAATATTACAGATCTTAGAAATTGGAATAAAATTGTTCTATCTCTAAAAAAAAACTATTTTATTATTAAAGAATCGTTTGAATCCTAACAGTTTAAAAATTTATTCTATTATATAAATTTTACTGTTTTTAGCCTTCCATAAAAAAAGGATTATTTTCAGCTTATTCACGTTGATGTCTCCTCATTTGTGATAGAATTATGTTAGGATGACACATCATTTTTAGTGTTTTAGAAGTCAATAATGTCGATTTTCTTGAGTTTTAGTGCACTTTCCTATTTTGAGTCTTGATTTGTTGAATTATTATTTTTAGAGCATATTGGGTTTAATTGTTTATTTAGTGTGTAGCTTTAAATATAATTATGGAGATTAATTAGAGTCCAAGTCAAAGACAACAACTTATGGAAAGAGATTTGCATGGTAATTGGAGATAAGGAAACAAAAGCCAAAAAGATGGAAAAGGAAAAGCTGCCTAATCTAGGATTCTGCAGTACACGCCTAAAGATGTGTTATTTTACCTAAGAAATAGGCCGATTTTGGTTATTTCCTTTCATAGGGACAAATATAATTTTGTTGCGATTCTTTTGGTATCTTATGGAGCTCAAACCGACCAATAACGAAGGAGATATGCTCAAAACGGTCCAGCAGTGTTTATCTTTATTTCCATACGAATTTGAGTTGGGCTAGAAGTCCAATACTTTATCTCTTCCTCAAGAAAACGAATTAGGTCTTCTAAACACCTATAAATACACCCTTATATCACTTGTAAAAGTACCCTAGTAATCCTTGCCTCATAGTAATTAGTTCTTAAAGTTTTATTCTTCCAGTTTATTGTAGAGAGCAAGATGATGTCTTTTGTAATTTTTTTTAGTTTATGTCCTTCAGGTATGAACTAAACTTCCCATAGCTTGGGTTTTGCATCATGTATAAACTATGAATTCTAATTCTTCTATCTAAGTTTCTTTGGGAATTATATGTTTTAATCTGATATTAGCTGCTTACTTAATATTTGTTTATGTGTTTTGATTTAATGTCTTTCCTAGAACTGATCACTTTAGGATTGTTTTAATAGTAGTTAGATGGTCTCCTTGACAGGGTGTTTAACTATTGAACCACCACATAATGTCTAGTGTCGATATTAGTTCTGACAAAACATGATTCTAACTAGATAGTCATTAGGGTTTGTTTTAACCACCATATCACCAGGATTGCAGTATTTGTTTAGGGCCTTAGTGGCGTTTGATAACCCTATTCTTCATCACTTCTTGGTTGTGCCGTAGCCCCCTTAGTCGCTCTCAAGGTCTAAGGTATGGGAATTTAGAATCCTGACTAAGTATACCAAGAGCTAATATTCTCCCTTATCAACTAGATTTATAGATAGAATTAGAAGGATTAGTGCATACTAGCAAAACCTAAGCTATACTTCTCATCTCATATTCTTCGTAATTTACTTTACTGTCTTTATTTTCCTAGTTTTAATTAGTTTTAATTCTTATTTTCGAAAATCCAAATCTTTTATTTTCTGTCTTCTAATTATTTACTTTTACTCGTTATTGTTTCCTATGCGTATAACACACTTAAGTCCCTGAGAACGAACTCTACTTATCATTAAAACTTGCATACATCCTGTAATACTTGCAGTACTGTGCCTGTCTAGGGTGAGAGTGCGTAGTTTCTTGACTTTATTTAATCTTATTTTTATCACACCCTAGGCGACACCAAGTTTTTGGCGCCGCTGCCGGGGACTTGTGTCTCGTTAGCGTGTGGGTTATCTATTTCGAGTAGTAGTTTTTAATTAGCTTTTACTTTTCAGTTTTTAGTTTTATTTTCCAGATTTACGCTTGTGGTTTGCTTTAGTCTTTTTCGGGTTTCACAGTGTTTAATTCTTGGCCTCCCTTATCGGAGCCTGAGAGGAGCTTCAGACCTTACAACAAACGAGTTCGTGAGGAAAGAGCCTTAAGAAGAGCAATGGCAACCCAACTAAATCCACCACTTGGAGGGATTCAACAAGATCCTGCCATTGGTGCTCAAGATCCACCACTCGGTGGACAAGAAGGACAACAACTACCAGCAGGAGGAGGTAATGGGCAGAATAACGTTAATAATCAACAGAATCAAGCACAGCAAGATCTCCCTGGTCTTCATGTGCCATTTCATGTTCAACCAATCGGTTACCGCCCTCCAGAAATTCCAAACATCAGATTTAGACCCGATCCGGGTATGCTCAGTCAATTTCAAAGTTTTGGACTCTACACTGGTACAGCGATTCAAGATCCGGTAAGAGCGATTCAGAAGTTCATGCAGATTTGTGATGCCTACATTACTCCTGGCATTATACGCGAGCAACTGTATTGTCACATGTTTTCGTTCTTCTTGACAGGTAGAGCTGGCGATTGGCTAGAAAGACAACCACATGGAACCATTCATTCTTGGAGAGAACTTCAAGCCGCATTCTTTAACCGTTTTTATCCGAAGAGCATGAGACTTAAAGACCAAACCGAGCTTGCAAGATTTTGCCAAGAAGATGGAGAAACAGTGGGAGAAGCATGGACAAGGTTTCAACAAAAATTAACTAGATGTCCACTCCATGGTTATACACCTGCTCTACAACTTGCTATGTTCTATGAAGGTCTTAATGATAAAGGTAGAGAGAAGGTGGATAACATTGGAAATGGTAATTTTGTGTCCATGAATCACAATGAAGCTTCCGAGGTGTTAGAGAATATTATGGAACAAGAAAGAAGTTGGACTTCAACGCGAGCTTCTGTAGCAAAGACCCGAGGAACGCTTCGTTTAGATGCAGAAACTGCGAACTCAGCCCAGATATCCGCTTTAGAAAATCAAATCAAAGAGCTGAAGATAGCAATGGAAAAGAATTTAGCCGCTGCAAATGTAGTACAAGAAGCACAAGGTTGTCAACAATGTGGGGTTAACAATCATACATGGGAAGAGTGCGAATCAAATCCACAATCCGTTTACTTTATATCCAATCGCGGAGGTTATCAATGGGGTAACCGAAACCATCCGGGTATGCAGTATTCAAATCCACAAGGGGCCGCTAATCCTGGTCATTATCAACCGCGCCCCCAGAACAATTCTTTCCAACAGAGAGGTCAGTACCAAAATAAACATCAACATAGACCTGCTCCCCCTCAACAACCTGCTCAAGACGCCTATACCGATTCATTAGATCAGAAAGCCTTACCTCAGTATCCTCAAGAAAGATCTATGGACAATCAACATCTAGCACAAGCTCTAGACCGTTTGACCACGACTATAAACGCTCAGGACGAGAAGGTCCGAGGATACGATGCCATACTTCAGATGTTAGGTACTCAAGTAAAACAATTGAACGAAGTTTTAACAAATTTGGTAGAACAAAAGGAAGTAAAGGCAATCGAAGGAGGTGAAAAAAATGTTGGGTTCGAAGCTTGCAAGGCAATATACCTTGAAATTGAAGAAGCAAAAGAGGAAGTACCACATGCTGCCGATAGTGCCGTGGAAGTTCCGAGTACCGAAGAAGAACCAAACAAGTCTAGCCTCGTGGAATCTGACTGTTCTGAAGTTTATGTGGAGGACGATCAAGAGAAAGCCGGATTTATACAGCTACTGAGGAAGATGCAAGAGGAAATTTGATCGGTAGTGGATTATGCAGCTGAGCTGGCTAAAGAGAAAGAGAAAGAAGCCTCAAGGGAGGAATCAGAAGATGAAGTTGCACCTGATGTGCATAAAGAAAGAGAAGAAGAGAAGGTGGAATCGCCACCTATTGCTCAACCAGTGTCATCAACTATTCCTGATACAAATCCTAAGGATGACACTATACTCAAGGCATTTGTAGAAGCGTACCAACCTGAAAATATCAACGCCCAAATGCTTGAGAATGCGAAGAGAGGACTTACACCGCAACAAGTGTTTACGCAAGTTATTCCGGAAAAAGAAGCGAGTGTAGAGATCCCAAGAGAGAACCTGAGGGTTTCGAGAAGAAGTGAAAGAGAGCTACCTACAAAGCTTAAGGATCCGGGAAGTTTCAACCTTCCTATTCAATTACATGGTATGCTCAAGGTGAAAGCTATGTACGATGTGGGTTCTGGTCTGAATCTTACGCCTAAGTCCGTGTTCGAGAGACTTGGACTTCAGAAATCAGAGAAAACTCCAGTGAAGTTGCAGTTTGCTGACAACTCAGTTAAAAGGACATGGGGAACAGTGGAGGACGTCTTAGTCCGTGCAGGTAATATCGCCATCCCTACTGACTTTGTTATTCTTGAGTTTGATGCAGATAAGCAGGTTCCAATCATACTTGGACGGCCTTTCATGGCCACAAGTCAAAGTGTCATCAACTTCCAAGAAGGGACCATCACCCTTCATGCAAAGAATGTATCTGAGACCTTCTATGTCTTGGGTAAGAAACCAAGGAAGTTAGATCCCACCGTTCCTGTCATCCACAGCCTTTCACATCACAAAGTTCCTCCTGAGAAGATCCACTTAAAGCCTGTGGATACTGCCAAACATTGAGTTTGGGGTTGGCCATGAAGTTCTATGGAAAGCTCACAAACGCGAGAATAGGCCACGAAGTTTCAAAGACTCGTGGATGGGATCATTCATTGTCACTAAGGTAGTTTCAGCCAAGGTGATAGAAATTCACCCCAAAACTGGGGTCAAGCGCAGATTAGTGGACGTTCATAGCCTTACTCGTTGTTGGGGAGGCTATATTCGCAAATCTTGACAGAGGTAACACGTCTAACTTTGAAAGACGTTAAAACAAAAGTGCTGTACAAGAGACAACCCGTAGTTTTTTTTAGTTTTTATGTCTTTTACGTTTTTAGTTTATGATTATTTTAGTTATTTTTAGTTGATAATGCATATTTGAGAAAGGTATTAGTGTTTTTGGTGTGTAAGAATTGGAGAAATCAAGTTAGGGACGCGAGGAAATTTTTTCGGAGCGAAGTTTTGACCTGCGCGGACTACCCCTAGTCCGTAGGATCAAAACCCGTACCACGGGTTGCACCACGGGTTTGATCCAGAACCGAGAAAAAAGTTGACCGCGGACTACCCCCTGCACCGCGCTATGGTCTGCGAGCCAAAAACGCGTGCCACGGGGTAGGTCCACATGTATTTGGACGGAGACAACTCAAGAAGGCGTGGGGTACCCTCCGGTGTACCGCGCCATGGTCCGCAGAGCAGAAACACGTGCCACGGGGTCCTACCACGGGGTGCAAAAATTTTCGAGCATCAGATGTCGCGGACTACCCTGTGGTGTACCCATGGTCCGCAGGGGTAGTCCGCAGCGCCGCCAGAGAGAGAGAAACCCACGGGAATTGGTGTATAAAAGAGGTATTAAGCTTATTATTCCGAATTTTATAAACCTAAAGCCTCTTTCTCTTCTCCAAAACTCTCCTAACTCCATTGAAGCTCATCAAAACCTTCCCCAATCACCAAAACACTACCCAATCATCAAGAAAAACACATCAAACCTTTTCTCCACATCATTACAAGAGAGATTCAAGCACCCAATCATCACCAAATCCATTCAAATTGAAGAATCAAAGAGCCAAATTTTCAAAAATTCATCCTACAATTTCTTAAATCCAAGCCAACCCATTACAAATCCACCTCACCCACATAGAGATTCATCATCAATTCACCTATCCTAGGCCAAATCAAGCTTGTTCAACCATTATTTCACAAGTTCAAATTTCAAGGGTTGCTAAAGCTTTGAGTTGGGGGTTAATTGAAGATGACTAATAGAACAACAATTTTAGCTACCAAGAGGGAGGTGAAGAGTAACAAGGGATTGGATTTAAACAAGAAGAAATCAATTGACAAAGGTTCTAGTTCTAAATCAAAGGGTAAGGATAAAGTTGAGAAGAGTGGCATACCTTTGTTTGATCGTAATGGTAAAAAGCTTTACTATTATGCAAAGGAGAAAACACAACCTCCACAAGGTCTTATACCCATAGAGAAAGAGGATACTTCAAGGGCCCTGAAGACTTCTGCAGAGAAACAATTGAGAGAACTACCTTTTGCTTATGAGAAAGTATTCAAGGAAGAAGTTGGAGATGGAGAATACAAGAGATTCTTAGAGCTTGGTGAGAAATTGGGTTGGTCTACGTTCATGGTAAGACGTTCTGAACTATGTCATGAGTTAGTTTTGGAATTTTATTTGGGCCTCTTTAGCCGAGATAGTAAAGGGTTTGTTCCAATTAGAGGAAAGCTAGTTCCTTTCACAGTTGAGGAGATTAGAAACCACTTCAAGTTTAAGAAATTGAAAGGTTATTGTAAATTGGAAGAAGCGGTTGCTAAACGAATAATCTTTGATGAGGAATTACTTTTTGAGCATGTATTAGATAAGGAGAAAGTGCAAACACATAAGGGAGAATTAAAGGCACCTTGGCCTTACAAATATCTTCAATCGGATGCTAGAATTTGGCACAATTTCCTTGTCCCTAACATCTTTGGGAACACACGAACTTTGGATGTGACTATGAAGTACGCTTTACTTTTGGACTGTATTTTGAGAGGAGAAGAAGTTGATGTGGCACAGTTGATCTATGAGGAGGTGATACGATTTTCGGTCTCTCCTAAATCAGTTTATAATGTTAAATTTCCTACTATGATCACGTGTCTTGTGCGAAAAGCGAATGCTACTTTGGGTAAAGAAGAGAAACTCGAATTCAAAGGGAGTTATATTGATAATGCTTGGATCAAAGATATCTTTCGAAGAGCGGGTTCTACGCAAGTCTCGAAAGAAGAAAAGGAGCAAACTTGGCAAGAGAAGATGGAGGAGCGTTTAACGAAATTCGAAGCAGCTCAAACTTCCTTAGTCAATGATGTGGCACAAATCAATGCTAATAAAGTGCACATCATGAAACTTCTTGAGCAATTAACGAAAGATCCAGCAATTCCTACCTTGGATATCAATGATGCGAGGCAATAGCCTCGAGAGTATGTTCTCTTTCTTCCTTACCATTTCTGTAAATATGCATCTATCTGCTAATTTTAATTTTTGTTTTTCGAGTCTTTTTCGAGTCGTGGGGACACGGCTCATTTTTTAGTTGGGGTGTGGGGATTCGTTGTCTCTCATCTCCATTTTTCTGTTTTTAGGTAGAAATTAAAATTTTTGATACATGGGAATTAGATGTAGAGTGTGTTTAATAGCTTGAAATCATAAGCTCAGTAGATTGATGATAGTAAGCAGTATGTTTATGAGCTATGTATTTGTATGCTTTGAATATTTACAGGAAAACACACGTTGATAGTAAAGAAAAGATTAGTGAGCAATGCGATAGAAAGTATGTTCGATCTCAGGGAACCTTGAGAAGTGTGTAGGCCGTGAGATCCAAGCTAGTTGACAAACCATTTGATGAAAGTGCTAAAGGTGAGAAAATAACTAAATTACATAGTGTAGAAAGTGATCAAGGCGGTTCTTTCAAAATTTGAAGCCTTTGAAGCCTTTTTATATCCTTCTCAGCCCCTTCTAGCCTTTCTAAAGCCTTTTATTAAAACACATTATAAGCCATATCCTTTAAATTATAGGACTTTCCCATATGACCTGCACTCGAATCGCGATGCATAGACAGTTGTTTTAGAGCTTGAGTTTGGGGTGGTGGGTCCACCATTATGGGAATTGTTATTGGGTTGGGATTTTTGAGCTTATTAATTGTGCTTTGTGCTTTATATTGATGATGATTCACAGATTCTTATTGTAACCCTTTGCCGGGGTAATAGTGAATGAAAAAGAAGCTTCGAGCTAAAAATTGCCAACAAGGGAATTAAAAGAAAAAATATATATAAGAAAATAGCGTGATATCTCAACATTAAAAATAGAGTCATAGCTAAAGAAATTGATTTGAAAAGAAAAGAAAATATATATATTCAGACCGGCAAAGTGGAATTTTTATGTGAACATCTTAAGCTTTAATTGGGTTATTGGGGATGCTAAATTGTGCATCAAGGAATTCATTGGGTTGAGTGAGAAACGTTTTATGAGAGTAACTCAAGCTCTAGGGCGATTCGTTGATGGCTAGTTAGGAGAGAGCCAAAAGCTCACTCCAAATTATCCAAATATACTATCATACCGTCCCTAAGACTAAATTACAACCTTAAAGACCTTGTGATTCTTTGCTATGTAATTGAGAAGTGATTGAGCCATTAGAAAGTAGTTGAGTGGACCTTGGAATACTAGTGAGGTTTGATGAACAATCTATAGCTCTCTTGGGGAACTGAGTAAAGTCCCAAATCCTTCTTACATTGCGAAACTAATCTGATCTTGAATTCAAGCCATGTTGACTGTGGATATGAGAAGTGTACAGGTATGTAGTTTATGCACATTATTGCATGCAATTTTCTGAGTTATGTGCTTTAGGTTTATTCTATATATTCTGCTATGCTTTTATCCATTGTATTGAGGATTTTATAAGTGTGTATTTATAGACTTCCCTTTGTTTTTATCTTTAATTGTATCGGGACGATACAACTTTGAGTTGGGGGTCTTGATGTCTCCTCATTTGTGATAGAATTATGTTAGGATGAGACATCATTTTTAGTGTTTTAGAAGTCAATAATGTCGATTTTCTTGAGTTTTAGTGCACTTTCCTATTTTGAGTCTTGATTTGTTGAATTATTATTTTTAGAGCATATTGGGTTTAATTGTTTATTTAGTGTGTAGCTTTAAAGATAATTATGGAGATTATGGAAAGAGATTTGCATGGTAATTGGAGATAAGGAAACAAAAGCTAAAAAGATGGAAAATGAAAAGCTGCCTAATCTAGGATTCTGCAGTACACGCCTAAAGATGTGCTATTTTACCTAAGAAATAGGCCGATTTTGGTTATTTCCTTTCATAGGGACAAAGATAATTCTATTGCGATTCTTTTGGTATCTTATGGAGCTCAAACCGACCAATAACGAAGAAGATATGCTCAAAACGGTCCAGCAGTGTTTATCTTTATTTCCATACGAATTTGAGTTGGGCTAGAAGTCCAATATTTTATCTCTTCCTCAAGAAAACGAACTAGGTCTTCTAAACACCTATAATTACACCCTTATATCACTTGTAAAAGTACCCTAGTAATCCTTGCCTCATAGTAATTAGTTCTTAAAGTTTTATTCTTCCAGTTTATTGTAGAGAGCAAGATGATGTCTTTTGTAATTTTTTTTAGTTTATTTCCTTCAGGTACGAACTAAACTTCCCATAGCTTTGGTTTTGCATCATGTATAAACTATGAATTCTAATTCTTCTATCTAAGTTTCTTTGGGAATTATATGTTTTAATCTGGTATTAGCTACTTACTTAATATTTTTTTATGTGTTTTGATTTAATGTCTTTCCTAGAACTGATCACTTTAGGATTGTTTTAATAGTAGTTAGATGGTCTCCTTGACAGGGTGTTTAACTATTGAACCACCACATAATGTCTAGTGTTGATACTAGTTCTGACAAAACATGATTCTAACTAGATAGTCATTAGGGTTTGTTTTAACCACCATATCACCAGGATTGCAGTATTTGTTTAGAGCCTTAGTGGCGTTTGATAACCCTATTCTTCATCACTTCTTGGTTGTGCCGTAGCCCCCTTAGTCGCTCTCAAGGTCTAAGGTATGGGAATTTAGAATCCTGACTAAGTATACCAAGAGCTAATATTCTCCCTTATTAACTAGATTTATAGATAGAATTAGAAAGATTAGTGCATACTAGCAAAACCTAAGCTATACTTCTCATCTCATATTCTTCGTAATTTACTTTACTGTCTTTATTTTCCTAGTTTTAATTAGTTTTAATTCTTATTTTCGAAAATCCAAATCTTTTATTTTCTGTCTTCTAATTATTTACTTTTACTCGTTATTATTTCCTACGCGTATAACACACTTAAGTCCCTGAGAACGAACTCTACTTAGGAGTATCATTAAAACTTGCATACGTCCTGTAATACGTGCAGTACTGTGCCTGTCTAGGGTGAGAGTGCGTATTTTCTTGACTTTATTTTATCTTATTTTTATCACACCCTAGGCGACACCACACGTTTTTGTTTTGCTTTTATGAATACTGTAATGCCTTTTCTTTCACCTTTTCTTTTTCTGTTCGAAACACTTGTCGTTCTCATTAATTGGTTAAATATCAAAATTTATACTCCCTCAGTGAAATTGTCTACTTACTAAATATAATGTTTCAAATATATTGTCCATTTAGAAGTTTAAAACACTTTTTTCCTACTTTTTTTACTATTATCCTTTTTAAAATATTGAAATTTATATTTTCAATACATATTTAAGATATCAAGAAAATTTATTAAAAGTATTTTTGTAATGGTAAATACATTTATTATGTTTTTTAATATATGTAAAAAGTTAAGTGAACAAATTTAATAGAACGGAGAGAATATTTAATTAGATCAAGATCAATGATTTTCTCTTAGCTCCCTTTTCAGATTTAATTTGAAGATCTAGCTAAATGCGTCTATAGTAAATTCACATGTCACCCATTAAGAATATTTATCAATGGTTGCCTACTGCAATTTATGGCTTTCACATGGGTTCCTTTTCTTACCAAAAAAGAAAAGACAAAAAATGGGTTTCTTGATATTGTTATCGGTACTACCATGGTTAGGGTTTTTTTTTTTTTTTTTTTACAAATGGAAAAACATATTACAGAGTTCAAGGTTAGCAATTTCTAGTCTCGTAAATTAAAAAGTAAATGGAGACTGCCTTTTCTTATACTGGTTCTCTGTCTAACTTTACACACAATAAGATTCGTTATTTTGTTGAATTTTCGCGAGAAATACTTGAAAGCCATATTCTGGTGTTTTCCAGTAATTTGAATGATCCGCTTGACATATGGCTTAACTATTTATCACGCAGATGGCAGCGACGTGATACCTTGAATAAAATCATAGTTATTAAAACATATAAACATTTCTTACCTATTTCCTGTAATCCTATTTTAACAAATTGTAGAATCGCAATTGCTTTCCTTTTCACTGCCGAATCTGTCTAGATGGTTTTTGAAAATGAATTTTTTTTTCCCCACCATTTTTTTTTTTTTTTTTTGTCAGATTCCCCACCATTTTGAGAAAATGAATTTATAACATATCCATGTGTCACATTTGAATATCATGTTTTCGATTTTAAAGATGTGTCACATTTAAAAATTATTTGTCACATTAAATTCATGTGGTTCCCAAAGATTAGCAATATTTCTTGTTGACTCATATGTGGTTCCCAAGTATTAAGGTGGTAAATAAACTATTTTATTAGTCAACATTTTAATTTGGATGCGAAAAAAAAAACTCAAAGTCGTTCTGTATTTAAACGCATAATTTAAATATCAAATTCAATCAAATAAATCACCTCTTAAATAAATTAAATTTATTTAATTCATGAATTATTTATTTATGTTTGTCAACAAATAGATTAATATTTGTAATTAAAATTTAATTATCAAATATTAAGTGAGATGTAATATATATATATATCTTTAGATTTATTGTATTTCATATTAATTTCCAACATCATTTTTTGTGCTACATAATTTATCCATACCGATTATTCATGAAAATTTCTATTTGACTATAAAATAATTAAGGCAATGAATAACTCGAGTTTGTTTAGAAAAAAAAATTGTTCAAATTTATCAAAGAATATTGTGTTCAAATACATTTTGTGTTTAAGCTCACCTTTGTAGATCTTATATCTAACAAACCATGTATTTAATTTTACTTGATTTGTTTACATCCTAAAATACGTACGTTGTGGTACAAGACCATATTTTAATAAATAACTGAATCACTGTTGCGTACGTCGCCTCTAGCGACGACATTCATTGTCGTTAAAAGTTAAAAATTAGTCGCAAAAAATCATTTTGGTCTTTAACAACTACATTTCGTCGCTATTATTATGGTCGCTAGATTTCATCGTAAAAAATGTTATTAGAAACTAAATTTGAAAATATAATCTCTAAAGCGAAGTTGTAATTAAGACTATAATAGTGGTCGCAATTGATAAATGTCTAGCGACTACTTCTTGTAGTCATGGATAATGATTAATGGCGACGAGTATCGTAGTCTCTATATTGTTGTTTTTTCCGCTAATATTTATTTAGTCGCTAATTACAGTCATATATTAGCGACTACATTGATTATATGTTTTGCAACTATTAAGTAGTCGTTGATATCTTTTTTAATTAATTTTTTTTGATTTTTTAGATTATAAATTTGATAACAATAATATATAAATAATTAAAAACAACTAATATTAAATATTAAAGGTCAACATTTTCTAAAATTAAAGTCAACATCTACTAAAAAGTCATCAAAAATATAAATAAAGTCAACAGTGATTAGGGGTGGAAATCGGATCCGAAATTTCCGATTTCCGACTTTTCCGATCCGAAATTCCGATTTCGGAACAGCTTTTTAAAGTTCCGAAATTCCGAAATTCCGATTTCCGGTTTTTCCGAAAAAATCGGATCGGAATCGGAACTACATATAAATTTCCGAGATTTCCGGGTTTTCCGATCCGATTTTATTTCCGAATTATATTTCCGGTCCGATTTTATTTTTGAATTATATTTCCAAATTATAAATTATATTTCAAAATAGTATTGCATGGTGTATGTGAACACATGAAAATTAATGGCATGTTTCTTTGATCCTTGAAAAGTTTTGGAACTTGAAAATCAACTTGGCTTCTGTATCCATTGTCTAGTTATATTTCCAAAATGAAAAGTATATTTATTAATCAACTCAATATTTGGTTAATTCAAAATAAAATCTTAAGTATCTTCTGAATAAGTTTAGCAATTAGCTTCTCTCTTCCTTGTATGATTGATAATGTTTGTAAGAAAACCTTCAACAGATGAACAAATTCATGCTTTTGCCAATAAAATTCATATCACTGAAAATGCCCGTAGACCTGTTGATGTTGTTGAACGACTTTTATATCTTTAACTGTGTCAATGATACTTATAGTCGAAACAAAGACAATCCAGCGATGCCTAGTGCGATCTTCTTTTAAGAATGTTGAAGCAATGTTTTCGTATTTTCTCTGATAACTTATATAACATTGTTTTCTTATTTTTTCTAACAACTTATAGGAAATTGCATGATCACTTTGGGGCTCGGAGGCAAGACTTCTTTGGAACAAAATTGCAGGATCATTCTCCGAGATTTTTCTGCAATATTTGTTTTCCATGTAATTGGAAAAGTAACAGTGGTTTAGCATTTTTTTAACTACTGTTACTTTGTTACCTCATGTAAATTTTAAGTTTAGTTTTTAAAAACTGTTACTCTTCGTGTAAGTTTTATAAGTTCAGTTTTTAACTGCTGCTGTTACTCTTCGTGTAAGTTTTAAACCAATGTTCCGATTTATAACCTTTATTTCCGTAATTTCCGAACCAAAAGTTCCGAAATTCCGAACCCAAAGTTTCGAAATTTCCGCACAAAAAGTTCTGAAATTTCTGTGCCGAAATTTCCGAATTTCCGGTAAATTCCAAAATTCCGAATTCGGAATTGTTTTTCCCAGTTCCGAAAAATTGGATAGGAATTGGAATGGAGAAAATCTATTCCGAAAAAAATAGGATATTTTCCAAAAGACCCTTTTTCCGATCCGTTCCTTCCGATTTCCACCCCTAACAGTGATGAAATACTAAAGTGAACACACATATAGATCGAATATATCAATATACTAAGAATTATATATACGATCTGCTTCTTCTTCCTCGGTTTCATCCTCCGGTATTATTTGAATACTTGACGCTCTAACACTTGGGGGACCGGTTGGAGGGTTCTGCTCGGGTCGAATGAATGGGCCAAATTTAGCTTGTTCCCTCATATTGTTCACACACTCCATAGTTTCTTTAAGGTTGGTCATCGTGTACACATGGTCCGGGGTGCTGGTAGTCAAAACCGTGGATGGATTAGATAAGGGAACGTATAAGGGGAGGCCCTATGCAGCACGAAGACCATTTAACGATGCCATCATATCATTAAACCTTTGATCATTTTCTCGTGAAGATGGTGCAGGTTCAGAAACGTGTACTATCTTCGGAGGTGGTCCCACTCCAAGAACCTAACTCTGTTTCGCTGGGCCAAAACCTACTTTCGCCGCTTCATTAACAACATCAATATACTCCTCAAGCATCAACGTGGGATCTTCGGATGACCTAGACTGTGCATGGAGACTTTCTCTTTTAAAAAGAGCTGCCTATTATATTAAATAAAAACATTCATAACATTTTTTTAAAATATTTTAAAGAATAAGTTTTGAAACAGAAATACTTACATCGTCATTCCGGTAGTTCTCGCCGCTCCAATGATGCATCTTACCATCATATCCCATATGCTCGTAAAACCACCCATTTCTGGAATCAGGATTTATTGTTGTGTCTGCTCGTCGGTAAACACCAACGGTTTCCGGGTGGGTTTCTTCAGCTTTCCCTATTCAATTCCATTAACCAATCATTCTTTTAAGAATCATAATGATTACAAATATGTTTTATTATAAAAATTTAATAAGTAAATTTATGCCTCATAAATTACATCCCGAGTTCGGGAATAATTTCTCGAGCCGGCTCTACTAGGCTTCTTCTGCTTCTTGCGGTTATTTACGTTGGATTTTGTCTGGTTCTGGGTCAGTATAATTTAAAATAATTAATAACATGGATCATAAATTATGACTGTTATACCTTAGCAACAGCGGAATCTCGAATATCATAATTTTTTTTCCGGTTTTCCTAGGACACATCATCTGGTTTCTTACCAACAAGTAATAATGTTTCTTAACATAATGTTTGTAATCCTTGGACCTTATAGACATGCTCTTCTTCAAAATATCATATATCTTATCTCAATCATCCCTTAGCCTCCACCTATCTATATCAAAAAATTATTGTATTTTACAAAAACAAGTAAGAAATTATCTTAATTATACTTAAATTAATAATTTAATAATAAAGTTAGAATAAAACTTACCAATGATCTTCTAATCACACCTTCCCTCATAGTGTCGGTGACATCTCTCCATATTTTATAATAAGGAGGTAACATCTCCCTCACGGTAATCCCCACAACTTGTGCCACATGTGACCCATACTCTCCGGTAGGGTTCATGTGTCATCAAATATATAAAAATCAACTTGTAATGGGTAACCTAATTCCGCTAAAGCCTTAAGAGAAATTTTGTGAGCGACTGGACCTCTAGGCTTTCACTTTCTTTTTCCTGTTTTAAAACATAATGAATAAAGATCTAATTCGTAAAACTTATAAAGTAAACATAGATTGTATACCGGTAGGTTGGCTATAGTTGGCTAAAGTGCGTTCAGGGTTGCGTAAAAGATCCCTACCATTACCATCACCCCCATGTGATCTAGCGATAACATCAACCATCTAATAGCAATCCAAAATATTAAATAAAAATAATAAATCAAATAATACAAAAAAATCAAATTAAATTATTGAATTACAATGTAACAAATGTTTAACTTTATAATTACATCCATGAAATGTTCTTAGATGATCTCTTACCCAATAATCAACATATTCGTGATCACGACCTATACACTGCATACACATCTTACATTTATATACTACATGCAGTCTTTTAATTATTAAAATATCACCTTTGAATACGGGGAGTCAATTCGTTTGCGGAAATGTCGTGGAATAAATAATAGTGGACGTCGAGTGCGTACCTACCCCGATTGTAGCGGTAAGAGATATTTCCCAAACAAATACTACACGTGCCTAATCAATGGTTTGGGAGATGAATAACAAATGTCTCCATAATTGTCTGCCTATGATGGACCCTAGTGGGAGTATCTGGGGACCCTGGTGCATCTGTCACCTATGGACAAGTATTGATAATTAAGGACCTAAAACTATGAATATATAATACATTCTCTGAAGTTTAATTACTATTACATTCTAATTAATAAATTAATAAATATTACATCACCAAAAGAATGAATAAAATACATTCAATTAACTAAATTAATGTCTCATCTCTTGTTTGCGGACGACGCACTTTTCTTTATGGAAGCTAAAATAGAGGAAATCAATAGTTTTAAACAAATCATTTCTGATTATTGCAAAGCGTCGGGTCAAAAAGTCAATTGTTCTAAATCATCTGTTTTATTTATCAAATGGAACGCCGGAAGATGTTAAGGAAAATATTTCTATAATTCTCATTATTAACAATACGAACACCCTCGGAAGATACCTCGGTATCCCTTTTAGTGTTAAAATATCGAAGTCAGAAAATCTCAATTACATCAGAGATAGGCTTATCTCCAAAACAGCAAGTTGGATAGCCAAGCTTCTATCATATGGTGGTAAACAAACCCTCATCAAAGCAGTCCTTCAAGCAATTCCAAATTATGCGATGTCGATCATTGAATTCTCGAATAAGTTTTGTAAGAAATTATCGGCCATTATTTCAAACTTCTGGTGGGATGCAGGCGAGAAAAAATGAATTCATTGGGTGGACTGGGAAAAAATAGATAAATCTAAAGCAAAGGGAGGCATTGATTTTATAGGTTTTTATAAAATGAATCTCGCTATGCTTACGAATCAAGCTTTGAGAATTCTTAGAAATCTAGATTCTATGGTGGAAAAAGTTTTGAAAGGAGTATATTTTCCG
Source organism: Nemophila menziesii (assembly GCA_029959085.1). Taxonomy (NCBI): domain Eukaryota; kingdom Viridiplantae; phylum Streptophyta; class Magnoliopsida; order Boraginales; family Hydrophyllaceae; genus Nemophila; species Nemophila menziesii. The sequence goes on along the minus strand of JARWIR010000023.1, from coordinate 6,060,998 downwards.
AACTCGTATTTTTGGAACGCAAAACCTAAAAACAAACAATTGTGGAGTTGGGGAAGCATTTTCAAAGAGCTTCAATTCCTCAAAAAACAATGCATTTGGCAAACTGGAAACGGTTTAAAAGCAAACATTTGGGCCGATTCATGGTTTACCAAAGCCCAAAGGACATAAATTAGAGAAAACAGATCAACATAATATTACTAAAGTGGCGGAACTTTTTAATGAAAACCTTATGCGTTGGAACAATCAAATTCTTAAGAATATTTGTACGTCAAGATAAATGTCTGAAATTCACAAGATCCCAATCATTTCACTTGATCGTGAGGACAAAATTATCTGGCCACACACAAAAGACAGTACTTATTATCTGGGTATCATATATTGGTTGGTATTGAAATGGCCAATGATCTCAATCTTCCCAAACAGGTGAATCAGAGGATTGTAAATTGTGGAAAACTATTTGGCATTCTAAAGTCCCCTCCAAGATTTAAATTTTTCATGGAAAATATGCAATGGAGCGATTTCGACGAAGGAAAAACTTCATATAAAATGCTCAGATTCATTAATTTGTGAATGATGTGAAACAGAAAATGAATCCATCACACACTTGTTTAGTAATGCAGATTGGGTCAATTCAATACCTCAAGTCAAAATAGATCATGAATTTAGAGGTTCAATCAAGGATTGGATTTTTGATATTATTGGAGCCTATGCAAAAAAGTGGTTGGGAAAGAAATCTTATCACGACCTATATTCTCATCACTATTTGGAACATCTGGAGGGCGAGAATGGAGGGACTTTTTGAGAAAAATGAATGGAATATTGGACCTATTGTCAACAAAAAAACAAACTTATTAATGAACTTTTAAATAGATCGACTAATTGAGACAATAAGATTACAATTGAAAATGAGAGGACAAGAGATGAAATGATTGAAAATATTGATATTTTACAAGACTCAGCTGAGATCGTCTAGTTAAATGATGCCTCTTCTTCTAAATCTTGGGAACCACGGGAATCATTTCGTTAGGCGTAGATCAAAAAGGGGAAATCATTTCTAAAAGCATGAGGAGGTGCAAAACTGACTCGGTAAAGGAAGGAGAGACCTGGGCTATCCTTCTTGCAATGAGAGCTGCAGCTGATTTAAATGTTCAGTGTAGCTCGTTTTATTCAGACAACCTTGAAGTTACTCAAGGAATCAATCAAGATTAAGATGTCGATTGGAGAATCCGCCCAATGATTTACGAAATTAAAAAGTGGATGAATCGGTATTCTAGTTGGAAAGTTCATTTCATTAGAAGAGACTATATCCAAATTACGGACTTAACAACCAAACCAATAAGACAAGGTCTTGATCTCAGCGCGTGGGTGGTGACGCCGCTGACGATATCTTTTTATTTCCTTAATAAGTTGTATAAAAAAGGGGTATCGCTAAATAGTTTGTAATTTTACTCTTTTCTTCAAATAACTAAATTAATGAATATTACAAACCAATGAATAAAAAATACAATTAAAAATAATAATTACAAACAAAACAATAAGGTAATTATAATCTGTAATAAAAATTAACAAATTAATCAGTTATGTAAATAAACATTGGAAAGTAGTCTCTATGTTAATTAAAAAAGCAACCCCTATGTTACATTTTAGTCCTTTAACTTTTAAAAATTATATTTTAGTCTTTTAATTTTTAAAAGGGCAACGCTAATTAATTAAACTGAGAGTGTAAGAATTTTCAATTAATTACAATTTCAACTTAATTCCTACTTAAGTACAAAAAATGGAAGATTACAAAAACACCTATAGTCATATTAATTAGTTACTTTAATTATGATAGTATTAATTTATTTATTTTCATTTTTATTTTTTTAAACTTTTTTTAATTTTTTTTTTCGAATTTTTTTTTCAATTTTTTTAATGTGTTCCATTAATACACAATTCTAAGATTTGTGTGTTGCAGGAACACACCGAATTGGAACAACCAAAATCAATTTTTTTGTATTCCACGAATACATAAATTCGAGTTTTATGTGTTCCATAAATACACAACTTTGAGTTTAATGAGTTCCATGAATACACAATATAAGATTTGTGCATTCCAAGAATACACAATTTTGAGATTTGTGTGGTCAGGAATACACAGAATGGAACAAACAAAATCAAGTTTAGTGTTTAAGAATACATAAATTTGAGTTTTATGCACCATGAATACACAAATTTGATTTTTATGTGTTTCATGAATACACAAATTTGAGTTTTATATGTTCCATGAATACACAAATTTGAGTTTTATGTGTTCCATGAATACACAGAATTGGAACAACAAAATCAAGTTTTGTGTATTCCAGGAATATATAAATTTGAGTTTTATGTGTTCAATGAATGCACAAATTTGAAATTTATCTGTTCCATGAATATATCAATTTGAGTTTTATGTGTTCCTTAAATACACAAATTTGAGTTTTATGTGTTACACGAATACACAAATCTTGGAACACACAAATCTCAGATTTGTGTGATCCAGGAATACATAAAACTGGAACAAACAAAATCAAGTTTTGTGTATTCCAGGAATACATAAATTCAAGTTTTAAGTGTTCTATAATACACAAATTTGAGTTTTGTGTGTTTCATGAATACACAAATTTGAGTTTTGTGTGTTCCATGAATACACAAATTTGAGTTTTGTGCGTTCTAAGAATACAGAATTATGAGATTTGTGTCTTCCAAGAATACACGGAATTGGAATAAACAAAATCAAGTTTTGTGTGACTTAGAATTTACAAAACCCTAAAACATAAACACACAAAAATAACAAAAAAGTGTTGGACAAAAAGATAGTGCTCGTTTGGGATTGCTTTTTAAAGTAGTCACTTAAAGTGATTTTTAGATCCATAGCAATATTTTAGACTTTAAAAATCACTTTTAGAAAAAGCACTAGATTAGTGATTATTAAAATAATCACTTAAAGTGATTTTAGATGTCAAAATATTTTTTTTATATTTTTTACAAATATTTTAATTTTAATCAAAAAGTGCGTTTAGCTCCAAAATAATCAATCCCAAACGGGCACATTATATAATAAGATAGGTAAAAACGAGTAAAAATAGAGTATATGCGATTAATAAAGAGAAAAAAATAATTTGATAAAATAGAGAATCCTTTAGATTGATTTTATGACTCTGTGTGTTACAGGAATACATAAATCTATATTTGTGTGTTATAGCAACACATAACCCAGAATTTTGATTTTAAAAAAAAACTCAAAAAAAAAATTCGGGAAAAAAATTCGAAAAAAAAAACATAAATTTTAAAAATAAAAAGTTATTAAAAATAAAAATAATAAAAATAATGTTGAAACAATATGTAAAAAAAAACTAGTTGATGAGAGGTTATATGGAGATAAAAAGAGTATATTATTATATGGATTTCCAATCTTACTTTGAGGGAATGGACAAGCCTTTAGATAGAGAATTATGAGACTATCCAACTACCCTACTAATTACATAATAAGTAGGATGTTACAAGGGATAAATGGGAAGGTTACAAGTGCTCTCCACTACTCTAGAATAATACCCACATTATAATATTTCATAACAAATAGATAAAATTTAAAAAAAATTAAAAAAAATACAAGAATCACATAAGGGCAATAATGGAAGGTAAATATGACGATATGTTTACTTGAGAATTAAGTTGATAATTTGTGAGAAAGTAAAAAATAATTTGCTCCTTCCTTTTTTTAGGAATGTAATTAATTGGGAACTATCCATTTTTCAAAATTATATTTTAGAAGTCTGTTATATTTTAAAAATTACAAGTCTGTTATATTTGCTCCTTTAATTTTAAAAAATTACAAGTCTGTTATATTTTAAATGTTTTATTTTAGTTCTTTAACTTTTAAAGATTACATTTAAGTCTTTAATTTTTTTAAATATGCATTTTAGTGCTTTATCTTTTAAAAATTATATTTTAGTCTTTTATTTTTTAAAAATTGCATTCCACTCCTTTAACTTTTACAAATTACATTTTAAGCCTATAATTTTTCATAATTGCAAGTTAGTCGTTTAATTTTTCATAATTGCATTTTTCTTCTTTGTGTGTTTAAAGACTACTAAATTTCATAATAATTCTAATATCATGTAAATTGCATTTAATCTGTTATTTTATAAAAATTGCATTTTAGTCTTTTAATTTTTCAAAAATGAATCTTAGTCCTTTAATTTTCCAAAAATATATTTGAGACCTTTAATTTTTCAACAATGCATTTTAGTCCTTTGTATTTTTAACATTATTATCCAATTAATCCAAAAATAAACTAGAATTCATACTAAGGCTCACAATCCATAATAAACCCTAATATTTAATCTAAGAAATCATTTAAAAAATTTAACATTTAATTTTTAGAATTTTAACTTACTAGAATTTTTTTCTAGTTATAGAATAGTATTCCATAACAAATAACACAACAGTATAACCAAAACATTTAATAATATAAAAACACTCAGTTTCAATACAAAATAAAACAATAAGGTACTTCTAATCGGTCTCGTAACAACTAGTATCTACAATTTCATCATATATCTCCTCATCCATAAATGCATCATTTCCCAATAGAGATGGGTCAACTTTGATCTCCTCTCCAGTTTTCAAGCTTAATCGTGAGTAATTGGTGTATGTGTTAACCAAAGGAATGTTGATCAGATCTGTGTCAGTAGATATTGATTCTGCACCCCATAACTCCGGACTTTATCTGTGCCGATCTTTAATTTCCCAAACGACTTTCCACCCTTTTAGCGTTTTCCTTGCATTAATTTCATCGATGTAAAACACTTATTTGGCTTGGATGGCTAAAATGTAAGACTCATCCCTTCACCAAAAAGAAGTTGTATTGATAATGGTTACCCCGTATTCTTTCTTTAAAAGTTTTGTGTTATACCACTTACACTCGAACAACACAACATAACAACCACCAACAAATGTAACCTCTACGATCTTGATAAATTCACCGTAAAAAGCTACCCTATTGTATATAGTACATACTCTGTAATCATGAGTCACCTTTTTTATCCCTTTTCACGAGTAATCCATTTGACACCGTTCACAACATGAAACTTATTTATGAACCGGACCATGAGACATGCTCACTAACAAAATCATCTCAGCGGTAGCTAATGCATCACCGATTTTGTGCATTACTTAAATCTACCAACAAGAACAACTATTACTTTTAATATAGTCATTTTTTTTATTTTTAAACATAGATGATATATACCTTAACCATAAACCACTCCCAAAAAATTTCTTGGTGAATCCTCTCTAAATCAATATTAGGGACCAATAGCGTGGATTTATGTTCACTACATTTTAAGAATACTGTAAAAAATATTTGCTTTATAAGTAAAAAAAATATAAACATTGCTACTTACGTCATGTATGGTTGGATCTTGTCGCAATAAGGAGGATATACTAGTTGATTTTTTCCTTCTCTTTATGTGGCAAAATCACCAAACTCTTTTTTACCCACTAAAGTATGTTGTCTCTTAAAAACAAACAAATGTTTAGGTTCAGGCATCGTCTCCTTGTATCTACCTAGACCATTTAATTTTGTTCTTTCTTCTTGAAGATAATGCAATATGAATGTCAATTTTTCTTCCACGACATACCTCTCTAAAATTGAACCCTTCGGCCTAGCCGGCTTCTAAATGTATTCTTTTAACTTTTTCAAGTACCTTTTAAATGGGTATAACCATCGAATTTGAACAAGACCACCTAACAGTGCTTCTTTGTGTAAGTGTATGACTAGGTGGATCATTATGTCAAAAAAGACAGGAGGAAAAATCATATCTAGTTTGCACATAACTTCAACCACTCTCGTCTTACCGGATTCCAACTGTTTCCCACTTATATTCCTCCTACAAATGCTTCTAAACACTCTAGCTAACACAATTATCGGATTGCTTACCGATTTTTTTATCTATAAGCCCAAGGATACTATGCATGAAAAGAAACTGCGTCATTATGTGACAGTTATATGATTTCATCCCGATGATCTTTACCGTATCACTCTCAACGTTATTCCTCAAACTAGACGCAAGAACATCTGGAAAATTCTACGCCTTCAACCAATCAAGAAACACACGTTGCTTATCTGATGTCAACGTATACTTTGCGCACGGTAGCATCATTTCACCTCGTTTTGGTAACAACTACAACCCTTTTTCTATTACCCATATCTTTCAGGTCCGTTCTTGCTTTTGCGTTATCTTTGTTAATTTTCCCATCAAGGCCCACAACTGTACCGAGCAGACTATCACACACATACTTGTCATAATACATAACATCAATCTTATGTTTCAAAAAAATTGTGACCAATAAGGCAAACGATAAAAAAAATACTCTTTTTCTTCCAATTAAACGCACAAGTCCCTGTATTCTTTGTCTCCTTGCCACCAAAATCCTTGTCTTTACAGAAAAACATAATAATAAACCTATCTAATTACGTCTGAATATCGGCGAGACTATGCTTCCTAGGTGGCCCTCTGCTCGGTATTTGCGTACGTAGATTTTTTTTTCTAATCCGATGTGTCATAGATAACAACCGTATGTAATTAAAATAAACCACCCCTTTATTCAACTTCTTCGACAGAGTAGAATCTATGCATTCTGGGCACGCTAAGTAACCTTGTCCCTACCAACCTGACGTATATGACCTAGCAATTATTTTAAACTGTTGCTTCTTATGAGCATAATACGTAAGGATCCTTGTTTCCCATAGCATGTCAAACTCATCTATTATAGGGCAGAGAAAGACATCTATCTCCTTACTGGGTGATCGCGGACTCGAAATCAACAAACAAAGTTGACATGTAGTTTCTTTCAGGTATAATCGAGGTGTCAAGTTGTAGACGATCAAAATAACTGGCTATATGTTGTAGGAGTTGTTCGGCATAGATAGTGGAGAAAACCCATGGATACACATGCCCAAGAATATATTCCAAGCTTCGCTCGCAAACTCATGATGTAGCTCTACAAATCTCTTCCAGGTATCACCATCTACAGGATGGCGCAACACATCTGGATCGGTACTCTTTCCATTATAGTTCCAGATCATGTATTTGGTTGTATGCATCGAAGCGTACAATCCCTGCAATCTCGGCGCAATCGGAAAATAACGGAGTTTCTTATGCAGGACTTTTTTACCCTTCTTTGGATCCCATCTATTTTTACCACATACTGGACAATCTTTGAGGTATTCATTCTCATTGTAATATAGAGCACAATCATTCAAGAAAACATCGATCGTACTATACCCCATACCCATTCTTTTCAACTTTTTGTTACACTTCTCGTAAGAAGAAGGCAACGTATGACCTTTGCGAAAAACACGACCCAACAATTCTAATATCTCGATGAATTATGTGTTAGTCCACTTCTTCTTCACCTTTACGTGCATTAACTTGACAATGAAATTAAAAAAACCCATTACTTTAGATCCATGGTATAATTCAGGCTCCAATTCCTCGAACAAAGCTTCAAAAATGCTTCGACTTGTATGATTCTCGCCTCTCATCTCGGTGTCACCCAGATGACCTCCAACCTCGTAAGTTGATCTCAAATCGTCATACACATTTGTCATTTCATCTTCTACAATTTGGGTAGGGAATTTCTTGAAAATTTGTAAGTTATCCCCATGCTTTGTATAAACCTCATACGTGGACAAAACCCCGTAATTTAGAAAGTGTGACCTAACTTTATGGATGTGCAATTTACGATTATTCGAACAATGACTACACAGACAAAACAACAAATCATTAAACTCCACTTGTTTTTCAACAAAATCGATGAATTCTTCTAAACCATCAATATATTTCACCGTACCATATGATTTAATCAAACTCCTGTTGATACCCGAAGCCATCGTCTATTAACAATTTGATATAAGTATACAACTACGACAATATTAAAAATAAAAAATAAATAATCATAGATAATTTATATCATCCAAACCAAATATATTATCATAAAACAAGTTTTTAATAATCTAATCTAATCATATAACATGTTATACACAATCATAATAAAAAAATGTTAAAAAGATTGAAAAGTACCTAATTTTGGATGATTTATGTAAAGAAATTGAAAAATGAGTAGGCCCTACATGGTAGATGGACCCAAAAGTAGCGTAAGACGAAGTGGAGAATCAACTGATTAAATAATAGGGACAACTTTTTTAGGGGTCGGGATAATTCGAGATAATAAATTTTTGTTTTTTTTGTTTTCAAAAAATTGTTGCAGTGCCCATAAATGCGTCGGCTTATTTAGAGACTACATTAAAGTAGCCGCTAATGATACGTCTCTAGTAATAGTCATTCGCAACGACAAACTTTAGTCATGAATAAAAATTGTCAACAATGACTATATTTTACGAGAATAAAAAATCAAAATTAATTTAATAACTTTGGCGACTACCTGTATGATATTTTCGACAACAAATGTAGTCGCTAATGTCAAATGAGTTAGGTGACGACTTTTATAGTCGCAAATTCATTTTTTTCGTAAAAGTTAAGTCTCTAGCGACGACTCGTATGTAGTCGCTAGTTATGTCGTCGCTAGAGAAGCGCGCTGTAGTAGTGAATCTACAAATATATTAAAAAATATTTCATTAAAATACTGATTTTAGAAATTGATAAAGGTTCCAAGGTGCCAAATGATATTCCTTCTTTTAATCTATTTTTAAAAAGAATAACCTTTTTTGATATATATATATATATATATATATATATATATATATATATATATATATATATACCAGGTATAAACCCATGCCTAAAGACACTTTGAAAATTTAAATTTACAAAAATAAATTAAACACCAAACAAATAAATATTTTTTGAGATGAAAACAAACTAAAAAAAAGTAAAATCTTATTATTAATTCTTTTTGTTAGAATTTTATTATTAAGACGATTAATATATTGTAATAAAATGACCAACATATAATCTTACGGCTGAAAAATATAAACGGAAATCAAGATATTTCAGACTGTTGATCTAATTCATTGAATTAGATCTAATGGTTAGAAAGAATAAATTTTTTATCCAAAGGCTAAAACATGTAGAGGAAAATATAAGATATTTCAGGTCGTTGGCCTTCTCCAATATTATATATATATATATATATATATTATATTTTCTATAAAAATAAATTGTAAAAAATAATCATATATATTTTTTTTGACAATCATATATCTTTCAAATAGAGATATCAACAAATCAATATGGGCAGCATCATCCTTACAAATTAACATCCAACAAGAAGAAATCAAAAGTATAGGAGACTGGATGCTAGGAATCATTGACACATACAACAAAGGCGGATGGGATAGGAAAGTAGTCACCGACTACATTGTTATCAACCTCTGGAACATATGGAAGGCCAAAATGAAGGCCGTTCACGAAAATACGAATATTCAAGTGGATCAAATCATCAGAACCACAAACAAGCTGATGGGCGAACTACATGGTAACGAATGGGCAAAACAAGAGTCGGTCGCAAGACCATCAGCTCAGTCAAATAGCGAAATGGACACGCCAATACACGATATTATCTACTTTTGTGATGCCTCGTTTACTACAAGATACGAACCGACGGGATTAGGAGTACAAATAACAAATCGAAAGACAGGAATCGATTCCAATAAAAGTTGGGCTGTCAGGAGCAATACAGTTCTGGAAGGCGAAGCGCTGGCTGTTTTGGAAGCAGTAAAGATGTGCAAAGATAATACAGAAGACTCGAAACTTGTGTGTTCAGACAACCTTGATTTAGTACAAGGTATCCGGCAGGTGTCAGTGGCACGATGGACAATTCAGCCGATTTTCCGCCAGATTCGGCGGAAATCGGAAGAAGCAGGACCGATATCCTTTTGTTTCATTCCCAGGAGGATCAACGGTCAGGCAGACCATCTTGCGAAACAAGCTAGACACGGAGCCAAACAATTTCACGATGATACGATACGGTTGACGGAACGACTGGAAAGGATGGGAATCGACTGAGGATCTTAGGGTTTTTACGATCTCTTTACTGTTTTACGTTGAACAAAAAAATAAAAAATAGAGATATTTATACAAACATTATTGTCATTAAATATTTTTCATATCCAGGAACATTAAATATATGGATAAATATACGTGAATGAATAAAATATTCTACCCGGTTGACAAAAAAAAATAAAAATATACGACCCAAAATTTCAAAAATAATTAAAACCCAAATTTAACCTATACTCCAAATTTTAAGATGAAATGGGAGGAAAATGAGATTGAGTGAATTAAGTCCAATTTAATGAGAGGTACAAATTTGTCTATTGCCATTAATTCCTCTATCACCAATTTAGCATTGGCTCTTCATCAATACAATAAATATGTTCGACCAATAAAAAAAAGAATACAATAAATATGAAGTACTAACTAGCTAGAGAATAGTTAGGTCTTCATTGTACGGTATGTAGTTCCTGTTTTGACAACAAACGAGTTGATTTAGTCAAATTCCATTACCAAGCATTTAATGGGTAATTATCTATGCAATCATTCCATGGATTATCACATTCTTGGCTTGAATCTTGAAGACATTTCCATACTAAGCTTCCAACTTTAAAGCCAGTTCCGAATGCAATCATCCACATTCTATCACCTTTCTTCACTCTTTCCTTTGCTTCAAAATAAGCCAATTCATAAAATACGAGACTACTAGACACGTTACCAAACCTGTTCAAACTCATACGAGCTGGCTCGGTTACTTCACTTGATAGTTGCAAAACTCGAGCAACTTGATTGATCACAGCTTTACCTCCTGTATGAATACACATGTGCTCAAATGCCGTAGTAAAATCCGGGACCGGTACCTTCGACTCGCCACGAGACAATGTGGCCAAAACCACTGAGTATACATAGTATATGAGTTGACTCAATGGCAAGACACGTGGTGCAAGGATTTTAATATGCTGACGTAGATTCATACCAGCCACCCTAATCAAATCCTTATTCAGTGAAATACCTGTAATGCCCTTCTCATCCTCTTCCTGGAATGCAGCTCTATAGGCACTATCATCAGCACCGTGATGAGTCCTGAGTGAGCATTTGAGTTCCATCTTTGCAACTCGGCGACTACCCGGGTCATTGGTAATCATCACGGCCGTGCATCCTACACGAAAGATACAATTAGTAACGAGCATTGACCGGTTTGCCCCAGAGTACCAATTCAAAGTAATGCTCTCAGTAATGACCACAAGGGCATTTTGGACTTTTCGTCTACCATTTAAAACCCTAGCAGCAAAATCAATGGCTAAAACCCCAGAACTACACCCCATTCCACTAAGATTATATGTCCTCACGTCAGGTTTAAGCTTGTAACGATTTACAATGAGAGAACAAAGAGAAGGTGCAGGAGAAAAGCTTCCACATGTAACAATTACTATATCTATACATGTAGGATCAATTAGGGTTTTTGACAAAAGAGCATCAACGGATGAGAAAATGCCTTCTTCAGCTTCTTGAACGGCGCATTTTAGCTTAGGTACACTATCTTCTTCAAAAATGAACGACGGGGCGTAGGTTTCATCACCCAACCCTGATTTAAGGTAGATGTTACGCATAAAATCGACTGATTCTTCGTTGATATCAGGGTTTTGGCATACGAATGATTCAGCTATATGGTAACTGCATTTCCGAGTTTGGGGTGGTTTATAACATGCGTAGTTTAGCAGAAGAACTGGATATGGGCGAGTTTGAAGGTAGACAAATGTGGAAATGAGAATACAAATGGCGCATGATAGCAAAATGTGGTAGCTGGTGGTGGTTAGTGTGGTAATAGGGGTGTAGGATAGGGTAGTGTAAAGGAGGAAAGTAAAAAATAAAAGAGACAGAAATGAAACTTGGAGAAGCTTCATGTTTGTAAGTGGTGCCATTTTCATGGAGAAGTATAAAACACAAAAGCTCTTAAATTTAGGACTATTGTTTGCACATATATAGTTCTCAGATATATAGGGGGTGTACGACTACGGGTTGATAAGGTGTTAGTGAGATAGCATTGAAAGCTTTTTACAGGTTTTAGTTGGTGTTTGAAGACTTACAGCTTGCAATTTATGCACGAATCAACGTGCATATAATTCGAGATATTGTGGGCGGATTTCCAAGGAGTGTAGTACTACACTCAAGTATAGTTAGGCTGTGTTCGACGGTTTCTAGTTAGAATTGAAAATTGAATTAAAAAAATTAGGGTAAAGCCTTCGTGTGGTCTTTTAATTTTTCCCAAAATGCAAGGACCATCTCTGATCTTATTTTTACCTTTTTACGTCCTGATAAACACTTTTTGTGACACCGTTAGGCCTTTTTTCATTTTTACATCAGTTGACCGTTAGTCAACGCCACATGGCGCCATGTCACTGCCACGTCAGCGCCAACCGTCTTCGTCATCATCGTCTCTAACTAAAAAAAATCTTTAAATGTTTGAACGTTTCAAATCTTCAACAATGGGGGAAACAAAAAAGCTAAAAAAGTTTAACTTTATCTAATATAAAAACACATTTTGGATTAATATTTGATAAACATTGGAAGCTTGAAAGTTTTTCAATCAAACAAAGTAAATTTCATACAATTTATACAATCTTCAAATTAACACGCTACAAAGATGAATCAAAACTCACAGCAAAAACATTATTCAAAAGATGTGGTATGACTTAAACGCGTGTAATAGAAAACGAAAAAACCTTGAGACTCATCCTTCCCACCCCACAAATAGACTTCAACTCCTTCACTCTGTCATCAAGTTTGTTGACACACGCTAAGCATTCGTTGAAAATCCACATCAATATGTTCAATTTGATGAGAAACCCAGTTGTGGTACCATTGAAACCTTTATACCCATACCAAGTAACACGAATTGATGAATATGTTAAACAAATTATACCAACTTGCTTTAACGGCCAAATTCTCTATCTCTTTCTTTAGCTCCTCATAATCGCCGACGAACTTCAAACCTTCATTGCCAAAGCTCCTGAAGGGAACGAAATATGGAGATGATAGTGAAGATGGATGGAAATTGGCTGCGGTGGTGACTATTACAAATTTGTGGCATTAACCAAAACCCTTTCTACAATGTATAAAGGAAAATAGTAATTGCAGCGTTCTCATTTCTTTCTCTGCACAAATTGTGTATTAACATCACGCAACTAGCGGGCATGAGATGGGATATTCAAAGGTTGTTACCCGTTGAGAGTTTTTTCCTTGTTTGCTGCTTCATATGAAAAATTGCAGGTATGGAAGATTTCATTATCTCACTGGATTATATTGAATTGAATAATGAGGATACACAGTGATGATTATATAATCTCACTAGTTTGATGATCAAATTTTAAATTATTCGTAATTATCTGAGTGCCTTTTCTTCACTTTCGATGAACGATAGTCTGCACTTCAATTAAAAAATGAGTTATATCTAGCACAGGGACAATGTAATTTGTAGATGGTTGGTATTATTAATTAGAAACTCTTATTTGCATTATTGGTACCTCATCGATGACTTTATTAGTTTCCTTAGCAAGTGGATATATGTTAATCTTTGCCTTTATTGGTGCAAAAATGGTTGAGACGATAACACAGAGGCAGTGGATATTTGGAGCTCGTCAGCTAGGCCTTTGACTAAGATCAGCAATGATATTTCGCATTTTTATTTTTCTTCCATTGTTGAAGGTTTGAAGCATTCAAAGGATTTTTTTTAAAGTTAGGGACGATGATGACGAAGACGGTTGGGGGTGAGGTGGCGCTGAGCTGGCGGTGACATGCTCCATGTGGCGTTGACTAACGGTCAACTGACAGAGAAATGGAAAAAGGGCTAACGGTGTCACAAAAAGTCTTCATCAGGGGCGTAAAAGGGTAAAAATGAAGATCGGGGGCGGTCCTTGCACTTTGGGCAAAGTTAAAGGGCTACACGAGGGCTTTACCCAAGAAATTATTATAACTAACTTTTCTATTTTTTCTCCGGATAAGTACATGTCCCTATCAAAGATTTCCTACCCGATCCCTAGTTTCTAAAACGCGTTATAAAGTATTGGTATGTCCCACAGTGGGGACCTAGTCACCCTTTGTCTAGCGTTCTTCGCAAGTCTGTCTGCCCGTTCATTGAATCGTCTCGGAACATGTTGAAACCTAAATTTCCCTCTAGTACTGGCATATCTCCAGATTTCCAAGATTGTTGGATGGATTGTCCAACTTGCCGCTGACAATTGTTTAATACATTAAATCAGTTCAAGGTTACCTGAGAAGATAGTTTTCATCTCATATGGGGAGTCCTTACATAATTTTATAGCATCTAGAACTGCCTGTGCCTCTCTGTCTAGGGCAGGGTTGCATTATACTATTCTGGTCGTGTCTATTACCACTCCTGACCGCTATTGACTTTACACACAACTAATACATGTCGGTAAAATCGTATCCTCAAAGGGTGTGTCGTAGTGCCAAGTAATATCTGGCTGGTTGGAGTCAGATGCAATTTTTGGTCGTCGTTGCCCCTGGTTACTTGCGCTGGTTGCCCCAACTATCACAATTGTCCAAATAATTCCTATATTTCCTTGTTCGTAATTAAGATAATTGATTCACAATCAATAGGTATATTTTCATGACGGCATTTCATTTTAGTTTTCCAGATATTCCAACAGATTAAAAATATGTATGCTTCCACTGTTCGTATGTCCCATCCTCCTTTACTAAAAGTTCGAGTTATTTTAAGGATCAAAGAGCTAAGATTTTGAGTATCCTGCTCCCGAAATTGGAGTTGAAGAGCCGATCCTGCCCATATAATTTTGTGATACTGTACAAGTCAGAAGTAAATGTTATGTATTTTCTGTTTGGTGCAGACACCGAGTACAATTTTTTGTATTGGCACATCATCTTTTGTATAAACTAAGATTTTTTGGAATGATTATTGCATGCTTTCCACATGAAGTTACGTACCTTTGTCGGAATATTTGACTTCCATATTACTGTCCATACTGAGAAGAAGTTTGCGGTGAATGATATACATGTATTTCGGTCAACAATCGATGTCCTGATTTAGTGGTATAAGCCTTGTTCTTTTGATGCTACCAAATAAACATGTCTTGTACTTGGGAATTGTAAAATTTTGTTTTTAAAATTTGTCAAACAATATATTGTGGAAAAATGTTGTCTAGTAATAAAGTGTCCCATTCTCCCGTGTTTTGGTCTCGTAACTAATTCACTGTATCTAATGTACAAATTAGTGATGTGTGAATGGTTGTGTTGTCATTTAACCACTTATCGTTCCAAATATTAATTGTGTTCCCCTGTCTAATCTAATATTTTTCTTAAGTTTTTAAGAAATCCATCTCCTCCAACATGCTGGCCCAGGACCATGTACGTGGTTGACTAATTTCACATGTAAGAAATCAAATTTTGGATAGTAAATACCTTTAAGTAGACGTACTGCTAGTGTATTCGGATTTTTAAGATCTACCAGGCCTAAGCTGCCAATAATGATGTATTCATTCTTTTGAAGTCCCTAAACCAAAGTCCTCCAAGCATTTTACCGATATATAACTTTTCCCATGCTACCCATTGTATTCAGTTTCTTTCCCCCGAATTCCACCAAAAGCTAGCAATAACAGAAATAAGCTTTTTATAAAAGGAAATACTGACATAGTGCAAACCATAATAGCTTGTAGAACAGCTATGATCGATACTTATTTAACTCCATCATATAATAATTGTGCTTTCCATCCCTCTACTTTGTTAAAAACCTTCTCCACAATGCATTGGCGCGACTCAACTTTCAATCATTTATGGCATGATGAGATACCCAGATAGCGCCAAGTCCGATGAAGATGTAATTTGCACCTATTGGGAGGCTGCCTCTTGAATATTTGCTGGTGTGTCTTTACTAAAACAAATAACAGATTTTTGCAAATTTATTAGTCCCCAATTGTTACAATAAGCTGTTATACATTCCTAAAAAGTTGTAATTTCTGTGACAGTAACAGATAAAAAAACGTGAGTCGTCTACAGAGAGTAGATGAGATATGCTGGGATAATTTCTTGTAATATGTATCCTTTGAATGTCTTTCACCCACACTCTTTGTTCAATTAACGATATTAGTGTCTTTGCCAAAATTGTGAACTGGAAAGAGGTTAACGGATCTACTTGTCTGAGTCCTCAACCAGGATAGAATTTTTTGAGTTTATTTCCATTTAGATTTATTTGGAAGGTTACCGTTGTTATGAATATTTTAATCAATTGGATCCACCTATCAGCAAAACCTAATTGATTTGGAATCGCCAATAAAATATCCCATTGTACCTGGTCGTATCCTTTTCCATAACCAACTTAATTGTTTCCATGTGTGATGGACGTTTCCTTTGTATATTCATAAAAAAAGACTTCTTGTGCAATCATAATATTATATTGGATAGCCTCGACTTTTATGAACGCCATTTGTGTCGGAGAGATAATATCATTCATAAATTTTTTGTAACCTGTTAGCCAGAATTTTTGCAATTATCTTGTATCCAGAATTGACACAAGATATTGGGCGGCAGTCACCTACCACATAATGGATATTCCCTTTATGTATTAGCGTATCATTCAATTTATCCAGATAAATATTATTATGAAAAAGCTTTAACCATTAGTAACACATCGTCTTTGATAATGTCCCAGTACTCGTGTTAGAACTTACCAATTAACCCGTCTGGTCTGGAACTTTTGGCAAAGATATATCGAACACTTCTCGTTGTACCTCTTCCATATTAGGTTCCCTTATTAGTTCTTTGTTAATCACAGTTGTGACTTTCGGTTTTCTGCACTCAACCGCAATATCTGGTACATATGTTTCTGATTCCTGTTGCCTAATCAGATGAGTGTAGTATGTTTGAAAGCATCCTCTCACTCTTGATAAATCTTATTTCCATACCCCCGTATTATTTTGTATCTTTAGGATCTCGTTTACCAATCTTCTCTGCATTGTAGCCAAATGGAAAAACTTCGTGTTGGTCTTCACCTCTCAACCATATTTTTCGTGATCTATCTGTCCAATATTGTTCCTCGTTTTTATACAGAATTGTGAGATGTTCTCGTATCTATTTTTCTTCTTGTGTTGTCATCGTGGTCGGCACCTGTTTAGAGAGTTGGACAAATTTGTCTTGCAGGATTTGTATTTGAATTTGATCGTTCTTAAAAATCTGTCGACTCTATTTATTAAGTTCTTGGATAGTCGAGTCCTGTTTACAAGTAAATGAAGGTATAGATTATATTATGCGTGGTGGTCCCCAGCCTTGTTTAATAATGTCTTAACATTGTGGGTGATCTGTCTAGAATGATTCAATTTTAAATAGCGTTTTGTTCATATCCAATAGTATTAAGAAAGGGGAGTGGTCTAAACCAATTGTTGCTGATATAAAGACTTGGGCATTCGGGAACTGAAGTAACCAATTTGTAGTAACAAGTGCTCGATCGAGTTTTTCTTTTACTAGGTCCGTACCTGTCCTGCGATTGGTCCAAGTATAATAGCATCAATATGAAGGTGAGTCCACAAGGCCATTATTACTAATATAGTTTTTAAAGGTCTGAATATGTGTATGTTAGCCATTCTAGGTGTTATATATAATATGATGGATTGGTACCAATGGAACTAGGTCTCCCGGAAAGCGTACGAGTTGTCGCCAAGAAAAAATATGATAAGCCTAAGGGCTATCGATCTACATCGACTACTAACGTTGTAAACAATGTGTTTTGAATGTAATAAAATGTTGAGTTGCAAATGAAACAATAATAATAAAAGAGATTTTGTATTGGGTTATATAATTAAAACGACTAACTTGAAAATAAGTATATGTTAACTAAAATTAAATAAGTAAAATGCTAAAAGGAGTTTATAAATTATAAGAATGCAATGCTTGATCCTTGCTAATAATCCACCTAAATGACGATTATCTTGTTTATGGTATAAGGATGAATTGAATATGGCTCACATTATCCCGGATGCAATAACAACTAAATCTTTTCACGGACAACCTAGCTCTGTACCTTACTCGTCTTTTGGCTTTCGGGTAGGATTAAGCACAAATCCCTATTGACTACCTAGCGTGCTAATAACGTCCGATAAAATGCAGTAGGCGCTTATATATTATGTCGAAAATTTGACCCCCACCCGGGTGTTAGTCGAACAGACTCAAACTACCTACACTTGATTAGGGTATAAATATGAAACAAGCACAAATATACAAACAATTAATAATTAAGGTTCAATTCATTTCAATACATAAAAAGCATCCTAAATCACAAAAACATAGATTAAAATCACTTAGGGTTCATACCCTTACAAGTTTCAAGCAAAAATTAACTTAGCTCATATTGAATAATGGAAAATACAATGGAAATAATACTAGAATCATGTTTAAAAGACAAAATGGAACCAAAATAACCTAAAATACAGAAAGATTAGCTTGTGGAATGGTGGAGAATAATGAAATGTGGGGTGTACAACCCTGTCTCCCCTCTTCTCCAGGCGCTTGAGCTCTTGCAAAGGAAATTATTTGATAACAAAAATGAAGTGTATAGAAAATAAGAGATCATATAAGCTTTTATATTAAGTCAAAAAATGTTTTGGACCTAATGGGCTCACATATGACTTAAAATGGGCCCAACCCGTTTTTGTCTATGATATTCAGGTTAGAGCCATGTTGGTAAAACTGCCATAAGTTTCTCGTCTCAGCTCCGAATTCACTTCTGTCACCTCTCACGCGATCCTGACTCTAGGATATTTCCATATCAGAAGAAATTAGGTCCATAGGTATTTACCAATTAAATATGGTGACAAAAACAATATGACAATGCACTTTCCCAGTTACTATCTAGCTTTTCCAAAGTGACGTCTAGCTCTCTTTACGCCTTGGATTGGGTTTGGAATTCAATTCTTGACCTTTCCTCATTCTATTGGAATCTTGTGTCAACCATGTACCTAAAAGAAACACATTTAGCACACAATTATAGCACAAAAACACTACAAATGAAACATTATCCAAAAGAATGTAGACTGTGAAATATGGAAAATATTAGGGAAATATCCATCACTTAGGTACATTAAACATACAAAAATATGTCTCTTGAGTAGATTATACTATCAGAAAAGATGAGATATCAAGACCCCTAACTCAAAGTTTTGTCATCATGGCAAAATAAAAAAAGAAAACCGAAAAGGGGGCTAAGTCCAATTAACCAAGGAAGAAAGGAGGGAATAAATAGAGAATGAATAAACCTACTCTAAAAAGTCTCATATAGTGGTGTTCAATAAATAATAAACAATTGTGCATTATATACAAACAATCAACATATAACAAGTTCAAAAGGGGATTAATTTCGCAATACAAGAAGGAGCATGTCTCTCTTAAGTTGATATGACGGATATAGGGTGTTCATAGGATTTCTCTAGTGTCTAATAGTCCACTTAATTACTCCCTAATGGTTCAACTGTTACTCACCCAAATATCTAAGAGTCCTAAGGCGTTAAGGTATAGCGTAGGCTTAAGGTAGGGTGTGATAAATATTTAGGATAATTTAGAATGGGCTTTTGGCCCTCTCCTCACTATCCATAAACTAATCGCCCTAGAGCTTGAGTTTTCTCTCATAATCGTGCTCATTCACCCCATTTGATGTTATATTATTGCATCCATGAATCCCAACCAATGTTTCAAAATGTCCTATGCCAGATTTTCTTTTATTCTTTTTCACACACACATACACACATATATATATATATATATATATATATATATATATATATATATATATATATATATATATATATATATATAATAATTCATTTTTCTTCAAGTCAAACACAAGATCCCTTTTTGATGTGAGTTCTTATATTGCTTATTTTCTTTCCTTTTCTCAACTTTTTATTTTCTCAAATCCGGCATGGATTACAATTAAGTGCATGATTAATAAACACGCAATAAACATCTACCCGCCTAATGTATCCCCTGTACACCCACCACCCCAAACTCAAGCTCCAAGACAACTAGTCATAGGCATATGATTCATGAGCGGGTCATATGGTTGCGTCCTAAAACTAAAGGGTAAAGGCCTATAGCGTGGTTTCAAATAGAAGGCTACAAAGGCTAGAACTGGTCTATGAAGGATATTACATTATAAATCAGGTAAGCAAGCTAAAGGCAAAAAATGGTTGACAAAGAAATGCCTTAATCATCTTCCTAACTACTAGGGTTTGTTACTTTCTCACTTTTAATTCATAATTTTAGCGGGTTATTAACTAGATCCAACCTCACATTCTACACACCGGTCATATCATCCTAAGTTCAAACTTATCTTCTACGCATTGCTCATTAATCCTTTTTATTCCTTATTCAATGTTTTCATGCAAATATATTACACACTTTGTCAAAACGTTCAAAAATAAACTATTCCTATCATTAACTTGTTAAAATTTATGCTTAAAAGGCACATTCTCTATATTCTACACCTAAAACTTAGAGTAATGATATATGTCACCCTTTTCATGTCACCCTTTTATCACCCTTCTATATATATGTTTTGATTTCCTTGAATAGAAGATAGAGAAAAATTATATAGGATAGAGAAATCCATTCATTGGTACATGTAGGCATACACGTAGGAGGTGATAAAAGGGTGATACAAAAAGGGTGATACAAAAAGGGTGACAAATATCATTACTATAAACCTTATTCTAAAAATTTTAAAATTTTATTGATTTTTTTTAAAAGCAAGTAAAAGCAAAACGAGAATGAAGACAACGAGTACCCCACCCCCAATTCAAAATTAAGTCGTATCCCCACAACTCAAAAAAGACTCAACAGAAATTAAATTACTTATATACACTAAGACATAATAAGCAATTAAGTAGAAGGGTTAGAAGATGGCACGTGTCTGATGTCTCCCTATTTGTTCTAATTATTAGCCCATTGGAGACATCCTTTTAGGTGAATAAATGACTTATTTGATAGACTTTTAGGCTTACTTGATCATATTGCACTTTCTTCCCTTGGAAATTAACTATTTGCAGAATCTGAGCTTTTGTGCGTAAATTTGACTATTTTTAATGCAAAGTTAATAGGTTCTTGAATTTCATGAAAGACCAATCCAAGGAGAAAAAGTGAGAATAAAGTCTTAGGGTGTTTTAGAGTGTTAGGAAATGATTTCTAGTCGAGTTTCTATTTTTAGAGTACACTTTCCTATTTTGATTTCTTGATTTATTGATTTATTCTTTTTAAGCATATGCGGTTTAATTATTTATTTAATGTGAAGCTTTAAAAGATAAATGGTAATTACTTAGAGTCCAAGTCAAGATAAAGATGAAAGGAAAGAAGATTTACATGGAAATAAGAAGATTTAGGAAAGATTTATTCAAAGGAGGAAAAGATAAAGCTGCCTTTTGAAATCTGAAAATCCAGCCACGTTTTAGAGATTAAATCATAATTAAATATTGGCATGGATGTACGAATGGTCTGCACCAATAGAAAGAGCTTTCCAAGACAAGCAGTTTCATATATTGGAACTCTTCAAACGGATAAGTATTGAAAAAGATATGACCAAATCAAATCAGCAGCAAAATCTTATCTTTCCTAGAATTTAGAGCTACGAATTTGAGAGTCTTTGACTTGCCTTCCACTCCAAGAAAATTCGACCTAGGGGTCTTCCAACACCTATAAATACACTCCTTAGACCTCATAATTCAGGACCTCTCACAATTTATTCAATATCCTTAGAGAGAGAGTCAAAGACCTCTCACAATTCATTCAATTCTTAACATCCTTAGAGAGAGCGTCAAGAGGCGGAAGCAAGAGCAGAAGCTGGAGAATCCTTTTCCTCCAACAACAGTTCAAGCCAATTCCTCTATCTAGGTTCTTATTTTATTTCTGTTATTAGGAACATGTATATTTTTAATTTCTTTATAGTTTTTACTTTCAATATGAGCTAAACCTTAATTACTTGAGAATCTTAATGGGATGAACCCTAATTTGTTTAATTCATGTATTTCAATTTGGGATTAGTTTCTAGTTTAATTTGAATTAGGTATTTCATATTGTTTCTTATTTTATATTAATTTCACTATCAATGAATTAGCTAATCGGATATAGGTCATAGTAATTAAGCTATTCACTTTGGTGGGGAAGTGATCGCCTTGACGAGGGGTTTAATTACTGAACTAGATAATAAACGTAAGGTAGAAATTATTGATCCTGACGGACTTAGTTAACCTTATAGCCAATTGGGTAAAATAGTATTCATTCGAAGGTGGATTATAATCGCCCTGACGGGGTTTGTAACACCTAAGAATAGCTCCTAGATCCACCCTGACGGGGGCTAGGAGATTATAGAGTCCCGACTAATATAGAAATATCTGTTCTGCCCTTAAAGAAAGCATTAATTAGGTAAGTTTAGGTGATTCCCTAGCGAGACTCAAGTATAGCTCGTATCTGCGTCTTAGTCTTTCAGTATTTATATTCAGTAATTTATTTCTCACATTCTTAGGATTAATATAAAAAACCAAATAAATATATTTTATCTTTTATTTTCTGTATTTGCAATTAATACTACTTGTTTATTGAACACTTGGGTTATACCAGTCCAATCCCTGAGAACGAAACCCGACTTGCGGAGTATTACTTGGACAACCGTACACTTGCGGTATTGTGGTTCCTTTATTTTCTGCACTTTATTTTATAACACACCAGGACCCACCAAGTTTTTGGCGCCGCTGCCAGGGATTGCAGCGTGTGACCCCGGTGTTTAATCTTTAAGTAGTTTTAATTGTTTTTTTTTATTTTTCAGTTTTACGCTTGGTTTTTGTTTTTGTTTTGTTTTTACAGGTTCTTTATTTAGGTAATGTTCAAGAGATTTGATTGAAAGATGTATAGAGGACATTACCCAGATCCCGATCCATATGATTATTGGGAAGACTCTTCGGGACAACAGCAATGGGGTAGTAACTTCTACCAACAACCTTATCAACACCCGCAAGAGCAAAATTGGAACAACCAATGGATTGGGAATAATCAACAACAATTTTCGTATCACTATCATCAAGAACAACCATCATATCACTATCAGCAAGATCAAAGATGGAATATTCCACAACCTCCACATATTACACTGGCCGAGTTGAATGAAACACTTGCTAAATACATTCGCAACAACGAGGAAAGCAGTGCAAAAATAGACCGGATGTTAGACGAAATGGGTACCAAATATAATGACTTGGCCAAGAGCAACAACAAGTCTTATGAAGACCCCACATTCTGAGAAGTAGTTGAGGAGGAAATGTTGAAAGACAATATTAGTGATAGTGATACGACCACTGTGCCGATTATAAATGGAGACCACCATGTGGTTGAAAATCTTGTTAGCATGGTAGAAGAAGGAGTAGCAACGCAATTCCTAGAAGTTAACACAGAAATTGCTATTCCTATGGTGTATGCGCATGATCAAGATTTGGAACGCAAACAAGAAGAGGTGGTGATCGAGGTTATAGAGATTCCACAGCAAAAATATGACGAGGTAATAGTAGAAGATTGGGTTGACAGCGAAGACGAATCTGAAGTGGTTGGAGAATTAATTGAAGAATTCAAGGTGCACACTAAAACAGAAGTTGAATCTCCACCACAAAAAGTTCACCAATTACCATCTCTACCCCGAATTATGAAAGAGATTAGAGCTGAAAATTGCGAATCACCTCCACCACCACAAAGTTCAGACATGTTCCATACAAGCTAGGTGCCACACCGCGAGAGTAAAGCGGCAAGGAGGAGCACCTACCCACCACATTTTCAAGAGGAATGCGAGATTGAAACGAGGAATACAAATGAGCTTATACCGTTGAGGACGGTCATCTACTATTGTGTGGGGGAAAATGAGTTTCGTCGTGAAAATAAAAAGGCGAAACGAAGTACTTACCCACCCCCTTTCAAAGATCGATTAAATAACATTCGAGGTGGGAAAGTTCTTAAGCTTACATGTCGAGGAAGAGGCGAATTTAAGCGGAGGAGAACCGCAAGGGCCTCAATACCATCTTCATGGAAGGTAACGCGTCGAACTTAAAGACGTAATAAACAAAAGTGCTTCTTGGGAGACAGCCCATGTTTTAATTTGCTTTCTGTTTTCAATTCCTAGTGTATAATTTTAAGTTAGTGTCGAGTTTTAGTGTCTACTTTTAAAAGAAATGAGAAGGGTAGTGTGTTATTGGTGCAGGAATTGTTTGGGGTGCTAGGAAAGAAGAATTCAAGGGAAAAATTCGGCGCCAGGTCCGGTATACCGCCCCAGAACCCCGGTATACCGCAGGAATAAAACCCGTGTCACGTGTTACTCACGCGGGTTTTATACAGAATGGAAAAAAATTGTCGATGCGCGGTCCGGTATACCGCGTGTGATGTCCGGTATACCGCAGGAGGGAAAAACCCGTACCACAGGTTAGGTACCGCGGGTTTTTGGACGGAAAAGAGATATTGAACAGTAGCAAAAACCCGTGCCACGGGTTCTTGGCAGAGACGAAATAAACGAAACAACAGAAGCTGCGGTACACCGCGGCTTAGGTCCGGTGCACCGCGCCATGGCGGTTTGTGAGGAGATTGAGGCCCATTCAACTTCTTACCTTGTCAAGATCAAACCCTAGCCTCCCCCAATACGAATTTTTCAGAACTTAACCCTTATATACCTGCACAAAGACCACTACAACACCCAAGAACATTAAATCCTTCCTCCTAATCCATTCCAAACACACATCCAACACCATAATCATTCAAGAACATCAAGAAATCTTGTCCTTCAACCTTAAGCCTCTTCATCAAAGCTTCAATCCTATTTATTAAACCTTCCCCAAGCCATTACATATTCATTACCCATCTCATATAACTCCATAATCCTTCATTACAAATCCTCAAAGCATCAAATTTCAAAACTCTTCTCTAGTTTTTGATTATTTGAAGTTTTGAGTTTGGGGTTCATTGAGATGTCGAAGATTGGGAAGACAAGAATACCATGGAGAGGAAGAGGAAGTTGGAGAACCTTGTATTACTTTTGGGTGTTGAAAGATGTAGTTGAAAGAATTTTGGGAGGATAATCATGGAGAGGTGTTGACACCCAGAGGAAAAATCACAAAAGAGTTGGAGCTTATGCAAATCATATTTCGTGGAGTGAGCAATGTTCAACATGCCACCTACGCAACATAAGGAGCTCAACCTACACGCAACCATGGAAACTAGCTTCGTGCTGGTTCAGATACGTTTTTCTATCCCCTTTCTTATTTGTTTTAATTGTTTAATTGCTTTCTTGAGTCCTTTCCGAGTCGTGGGGACACGACTCATTTTTGAGTTTGGGGTGGGGTTCGTTGCCTCATCCCAATTTTATGTGTTTTACTGTTTTTTTTTAAATTTAGTTCGAGGAATATTTTGACTGTAGAGTTGTAGAGTATTTTAAATGCCCCCATCAAGCATACTTTTTATGAATTTATGATAGAACATAGTTGACTTTAGGAGTTAGTATAAACTGCACTTTGATTGTATGCAAATATGAAGTAATTGATAGGAAGAATTAATGAACAATGCAAAAGAAGTAAACTTGTGCTTAAGGATAATGAGTGGTTTGTAAAACGAGAGATCTAAATGAGTAGAGAACCCGCTTAGGTATGAACTAGAGGCAAGTTGTGTAAATAGGAAAATAATAGAGGCAGTTCTTTGTTAGCCCTTTGAATCCTTTTTGGCCTTCTATCCCCTGAATTAATTTTATCCTTCTTAGACAAATTTTTAGCCTTTAAGCCTTTCTTTTGTCGCCACATTATAAGCCAATTTCCCTTTAGATTATTAGGCATGACCATATGACCCGCACTTGAATCACGATCCTGAGACTTCCTGTCTTGAGCTTGAGTTTGGGGTGGTGGGTCCACCATATGGGAATTTATTGGGTTGGGATTTTTGAGCTTATCAATTGTGCTCGGTTATAAATTTTGATGATTCACAGGTTTATGATATTGTAACCCTTTGCCGGGGTAATAGTGAATGGAAAAGAAGCTTCGAGCTCAAGTTATGAATAGGCATAACTATGAAAAATAGCATGATATCTCAATATCAAAACGAGAGTCATAGCTATACAAAAGAAAAAGATGAATGATTTGAAAAGAAAATATATTCAGACCGGCAAAGTGGAAATTTTTATGTGAATCATCCTTAGTGCTCATTGGGTTAATTTGGGGACGCTAATTAAGCGCGTCAATTAGGTTGAGTGAGAACGTTATTCGAGTGTAAACTCAAGCTCTTGGACAGTTTGTTGATGGTAAGTGAGGAGAGATCCAAAAGCTCACTTCAAATTTACCAAATATACATACCATACCGTCCTTTAGCCTACGCTAAAACCGTAAAGACCTCGTGATTCCTAGATGCACAGTGAGTTAATAGGGATTATTCTAAGTGGAACATTCAACACAAGTAAAGATCGAGGAACACCCTATAGCCACCATCTTGAGATAAGTATTGAGCGTAACCTTCTAGCATTGTGAAATTAATTTTGCATTGATATTATTTTGTATTTGATTTTGCATGATAAGTGTATGTGTATATTAATTCCTAGATTAGACTATATGAGATTTGTTTTAAGTTGTGCTTTGGGATTATTTACTAGATTCTACCTTCTGCATTCACCTAAAAGGCCTTTGTTTTTATTTTACTTTGTCGGGACGACAAAGGTTTGAGTTTGGGGTCTTGATGTCTCCCTATTTGTTCTAATTATTAGCCCATTGGAGACATCCTTTTAGGTGAATAAATGACTTATTTGATAGACTTTTATGCTTAATTGATCATATTGCACTTTCTCCCCTTGGAAATTAACTATTTGCAGAATCTGAGCTTTTGTGCGTAAATTTGACTATTTTTAATGCAAAGTTAATAGGTTCTTAAATTTCATGAAAGACCAATCCAAGGAGAAAAAGTGAGAATAAAGTCTTAGGGTGTTTTAGAGTGTTAGGAAATGATTTCTAGTCGAGTTTCTATTTTTAGAGTACACTTTACTATTTTGATTTCTTGATTTATTGATTTATTCTTTTTAAGCATATGCGGTTTGATTATTTATTTAATGTGAAGCTTTAAAAGATAAATGGTAATTACTTAGAGGCCAAGTCAAGATAAAGATGAAAGGAAAGAAGATTTACATGGATTTAGGAAAGATTTATTCAAAGGAGGAAAAGATAAAGCTGCCTTTTGAAATCTGAAAATCCAGCCACGTTTTAGAGATTAAATCATGATTAAAGATTGGCATGGATTCTGGACGAATGGCCTGCATCAATAGAAAGAGCTTTCCAAGACAAGAAGTTTCATATATTGGAACTCTTCAAACGGATAAGTATTGAAAAAGATATGACCAAATCAAATCAGCAGCAAAATCTTATCTTTCCTAGAATTTAGAGCTACGAATTTGAGAGTCTTTGACTTGTCTTCCACTCCAAGAAAATTCGACCTAGGGTCTTCCAACACCTATAAATACACTCCTTAGACCTCATAATTCAGGACCTCTCACAATTTATTCAATATCCTTAGAGAGAGAGTCAAAGACCTCTCTCAATTCATTCAATTCTTAACATCCTTAGAGAGAGCGTCAAGAGGCGGAAGCAAGAGCAGAAGCTGGAGAATCCTTTTCCTCCAACAACAGTTCAAGCCAATTCCTCTATCTAGTTTCTTATTTTAATTCTGTTATTAGGAACATGTATATTTTAATTTCTTTATAGTTTTTACTTTCAATATGAGCTAAACCTTAATTACTTGAGAATCGTAATGGGATGAACCCTAATTTGTTTAATTCATGTATTTCAATTTGGGATTAGTTTCTAGTTTAATTTGAATTAGGTATTTTATATTGTTTCTTATTTTATATTAATTTCACTATCAATGAATTAGCTAATCGGAGATAGGTCATAGTAATTAAGTTATTCACTTTGGTGGGGAAGTGAGCGCCTTGACGGGGGGTTTAATTACTGAACTAGATAATAAACGTAAGGTAGAAATTATTGATCCTGACGGACTTAGTTAACCTTATAGCCAATTGGGTAAAATAGTATTCATTCGAAGGTGGATTATAATCGCCCTGACGGGGTTTGTAACACCTAAGAATAGCTCCTAGGTCCACCCTGACGGGGGCTAGGAGATTATAGAGTCCCGACTAATATAGAAATATCTGTTCTGCCCTTAAAGAAAGCATTAATTAGGTAAGTTTAGGTGATTCCCTAGCGAGACTCAAGTATAGCTCGTATCTGCGTCTTAGTCTTTCAGTATTTATATTCAGTAATTTATTTTCTTACATTCTTAGGATTAATATAAAAAACCAAATAAATATATTTTATCTTTTATTTTCTGTATTTGCAATTACTACTACTTGTTTATTGAACACTTGGGTTATACTAGTCCAATCCCTGAGAACGAAACCCGACTTGTCGTAGTATTACTTGGACAACCGTACACTTGCGGTATTGTGGTTCCTTTATTTTCTGCACTTAATTTTATAACACACCAGGACCCACCAGTATCCGTAGCACATCCTATCGAATTTGCAATCAAAAGCAGTTTGAACGATCTCTACTCCAATGTTCTTATGGATCTTCTTCACATCTTGTATGACATTCAAATGGATAATAACACTGCTATTTTGAATCTTCTCAAGTTTCACTATCCTATTAAACAGTGCATTTGCCTAATGGGGAACACCAAGTTCAATATTATCTATACCTTCTTTCTGAGTAAAGATAGAAAGATTATCCGTCTCAGCTGGTTGCTTCTCCTTTTCTTCCTCTAGAACATTGTTTCTTAGGTTATACATCTTCTTTTGTTGTGTAGTCACTTAGGGTTTTTGTTTTTTCTCAGTCAATTTGCGGATTAAGATTGGATGTTTATCTGTTTTCCCGAGCGATTTCTTCACCTTCTTCTTTGGTAAGCTTCCCACCTCCTTCTTGAATTGAATGGCATCCGTTCTTTTAGTCATCTCTTTTCACCCACAACTCAAGGATTAGCTAAGTCTGAAATGAAGTACTTGAACTTTGAAGAATAGTGTTTGTTAGGCTGTAATGATTATGAAGATTATTTGGCTCTTGGATGTTTATCTTGTAAGGAACAAAGGAATAATGAATCTTGTTTGAATGTTGAAAATTTTCTGAAAAGCTTTAAGATTCTTGGTGTTTATTGGTGTAATGGATTGGATTGAGTGTAGTTTATGTGATTTGGAAAGTGAATGAAGGATTCGAGAGGTTTCTCAAGATTTAGTAATGTTTCAATGGATGTTTAAGGCTGAAAATTTCTCTGGGCGAAGAAGAAGGAGGCTGGAGGCTAGGGTTATAATGTAAGAAACCCTATTATCACTTGTTCTTCTTGAAGCGTCTCGTGTGATGTGACGCACAGATGTTGCGGTGTACCGCATCTATAGCGTGATAAAATCTCACGACAGTTTGGCACGAAGAACTGATGGTGTGGAACTCTCTAACTTGGCACGCATGGCCTGTCTTGGACACGGTCTGAATGAGGATGCGGTGTACCGCAGCTAAGGTGTGTCGAATTTCTTACGACGTTTTTTCGCGAGTTTATGGTCCTATCTCTATGGCTCTTCAAGCGTGGACTATCGTCCACACGCTTTGCATGGTCTGTGGTGTACTGCACCTATGCTGCGGTGTACCGCACCTTCTCACATGTAACAACTCAAATCTTCTAACCTTCAACCCGTGGAGTGTCGTGCTCACGGACTTTATTGGGTTGCGGTGCACCGCACCTGAGCTGTGGTGTACCGCAACTTAGTGCTGTCGAATTTTTCTCATGGTTCCTTTAACTTCAAACACATGATATACCTACCTATAAAACAAAATACTATATTTCCTTCTCCCATTAGCTATAATACACACTAATACACATAAGTGAAACACGAAATTTAATATTATACACTAATTAAAGCAATAAACTGAACTACAAAGGTGTTTCCACCCTTATTATGAGTGTGTTTAACGTCGTTAAGCTCGATGAGTTACCTCGTGGGCTACGTTGCTTCATACCTTGCCTTTACTAAGTACATGAGCTCTTCGGATTTGGATCCCCCTCAAGATTTTTGTGTTTTCCTTCATGATGCATTTTCAACCGATAACCATTCACCATATACGTGTGATGTTAGGTTGGGTGTTCAATCTATATAGTTCCATGCGGCGTGACTTTATTAACAATGAAGGGACCGGACCACTTAGATCTCACCATTCTCAGATAATTTTTTAACTTAGAGCTGTACTCTAGGACTCTCTGTCCTACTTAAAATGTTTTCTTTCGAATCCACTTATCATGCCATTTCTTGGTTCTTTCAATGTATAGCTTGTCATTTTCATAGGCATGAAAGCGGAACTCCTCAAGTTCATTCAGTTTCATCATTCTTTTCTCTCCAGCTAATAGTGGGTCCGGAGTCAACTCCTTTATCGCCCAATAGGCTCTTAATTCAAGTTCAAGTGGTAAGTGACAAGCCTTACCATAAACCATCCGATATAGTGATGCACCTACTGGAATTTTGAAAGCTACTTTACAAGCCCATAGAGCATCATCTAACTTCTTTGACCAATCCTTGCTTGCTGGCCCAACGGTCTTCTCAAGGATGGATTTTATCTCCGGATTAGAGACTTTGTCTTGAGCATTTGTTTGGGGGGGGGGGGGTACTCTATGTCTCACTTCATATTTTATAAGTACAACCTTTATATATTGAACAAAATGCGTACCTCCATCGCTAATGATGACTCTTGGTGTGTCAGTCTTGTGAAAATGTGTGACTTTAAAAATTTGATCACTACTTTAGCATCATTTGTGGGTAAAGCCTCTGTTTCTGCCCATTTCGATGCACAATCCACTACTAGCCAAATATACTGATTCCCATGGGATGGCACAAAGGGTACCATGAAATCAATACCCCAAACATAAAAAATCTCTACCTCTAATACATTGTTGAGCGACATCTCATCAAACCTCAAAATGTTCCTTGGGATTTGGCATCGGTTACATTGCTTGACAAATATGTGACAATCCTTATGAATGGTAGGACAATAGCAACTGGATGGAAGTACCTTAGAGGTTGTGCAATCACCCTTATATTTCCCTCCATATGGTGAATCATGACAACTTGCTACCACATCGTGAATATCATATTCAACTACACATCTTCGAATCATCTGATCACTAAACACCTTGAACAAATGTGGGTCCTCCCAAAAGAGTTGTTTCGCGTGATGCATCAGTCTCTTTTTCTCTTGTGTTTTGCTTCCAATGAGGAATGCCCCTTCTCGCAATAAGATTAACTATATCTGCATACCAAGGAACATTCTATGTATTTATCACAAATAATTTTCATCAGGAAATACCTCATTGATTGTTGAATTTAGAGCCTTTGAGGCGAGATCGATGATTAACTACTTGATTCTTACTTCCTTTTCGGTCTCAATTATCTATATTTAAATCTTGCAATAAAAGTACCCATCTAATAAGATGCGGCTTTGCGTCCTTCTTCTCCATGAGATACTTGATTGCCGAATGGTCAGTGTATACAACCACTTTCTTCCCAAGAAGATAGGAACGAAACTTATTAAACGTATATACCATGGCTAAGAACTCCTTCTCAGTTATGGTGTAGTTCAATTGTGCTCCAGTAAAAGTCTTACTCGCATAGTAAGTAGTATGGAATACGTTATACTTTCATTGACCCAACACGACACCTATAGCATGGTCATTCACATCACACATAACCTTGAACGGATGACTCCAATCAGGAGGATTCACAACTGGTGTAGAGATAAGATTCTCCTTTATTTCCAAGAACGCTTCATGACATGCATCAGTGAAATGAATTTTCTCTTCCTTCTGAAGTAAGTGACATATTGGCTTGTCAATCTTTGAAAAATCTTTTTAGTAAAACGAAGGTAGAATCCTACACCCTTAACAGTATTGGGAGGTGGAAGGGTTTTAATTACCTCTATCTTTGCACGGTCAACCTCCATACCCTTACTTGAAACCTTGTGCCCAAAATGATTCCCTCTTGAACCATGAAATGGCACTTCTACCAATTTAACAAAAGATCAGTCTCTCTACAATGAATCAAAACCTTTCTAGTTTGGCAAAACAGTCATCAAATTATCACCAAACAAAGAGAAGTCATCCATGAATACCTCCAAGAACTAATCAATCATGTCCCAAAAAATCTCCATCATACATCTCTGAAATGTGGCCGGTGCATTACATAATCAAAATGGCATCCTTCAGAATGCAAATATGCCAAAAGGACATGGGAATGTCGTTTTGTTTTAGTTGGTTAGATAAACACCAATCCGATTATAACCTGAACAACCATCAAGCAAGCAATAGTATTCTCTTCCAGCAAGCTTGCCTAACATCTGGTCTATGAACGGTAATAGAAAGTGATCCTTCTTCGTGGCCTTGTTCAACTTCTGGTAATCCATACACACTCTTCAACCAACAACGATTCTTGAGGGTATGAGTTCATTCTGATCATTAAGAATGGTAGTAATTCCTCCCGTCTTCGGCACACATTGAACTGGGCTCACCCACTCGCTGTTGGATATCGAGAAGATGATCCCCCGTCCAACAACTTAATTACTTCTTTTCTCACTACTTCCTTCATTACTGGCGGAAGTCTCCTTTGGCCCTCAACTGATCTTGATTTCTCATCATCAAGAATGATTTTGCGTTGGCAAATGGTAGGACTAATACCTTTGATGTCATCAATAGTTCATCCAATTGCCTCCTTGTTAGCTCGAATAACATGAAATAACTTTTCCTTTTGAGGACCTGTCAAGTTAGCGGAAATAATAACAGGTAATATATCATTTTCACCCAAATATACATACCTCAAATGGGATGGTAATGGCTTCTCTTCAAGGGTCGGAGGAGATATGATACATGATTTATTTGGTGGTTCTATCTCGTCTAAACCTCAGACTTTTTCATAATCTTAGGCCATTTTCCGTCCCTGTCTATCTAACTTCAAAGCGGCCACGAATTTGGCTAGCTCATCATGTAACTCGGGTAAATCTAGTGACAAGGCTTCCTAAAAATGTCATTATAATTATATACGTCAAATTCCTCTTGTGTAACTTGATCAAGTAGGTCAATTCGGAAACAATCCTCCGTCACAATGGGGAACTTCATGGCCTTGAATACTTTGAATTTGACCTCTTCATCTTGTACTCACATGATTAGCTCTTCATTTTCTGCATCAATCAACGTACACCCCATGTCTAAGAATGGCCGTAAATGATTGGCACATTCTTACCCGCATCGTATTCAAGAATAAAAAAATCGCATGGAAATATAAAGCTACCTGTTTTCACGAGCACATCTTCGATCTAACTTTCAGGTCAAGAAATAGACCTGTCCGCCATTTACAAAACCACGGTAGTAGGTATTTATTTCCCTATATTCAACTTCTTGAACAATGATTTGGGAATAATATTAATACTTACCCCCAAATCGCATAACGCTCTCCCGGTCCATTCTTCTCCAATGGATATAGGAATATGAAAGCTTTCGGGATCCTTTAACTTAGGTGTCAACTTGATTTGACAAATTGCGATACGTTGCGATACATTGCTCAGGTAAGCCAACCATTCCCCCTCAATATACTTAGGTTTGATGGAAAGTGTATATTTCAAGAACTTCACATATCTTGGCATTCTATTGATCGTTTCAACAAACAGTAAGTTTATGTGTAACTTTTCACGATGTTCATAAACTTTGAGAACTCTGTCGTCTCTGGCTTAGCTTGAATACGTGAAGGGAATGGTGGAGGAGTTCTCTTACCACTCACAACAAGTTATTTCTTCTTGTTCTTTTGTCTTGGAATCTCTTCGATTTTCTCCTGAACAACTAATGACTCACTCGTTTCTTCAACAATTTCTTGTTCTTTTTGCTGATTTGAATTCTTCTTCTTCTTTTTCTTCTTCTTCTTCTTCTTCTTCTTCTTCTTCTTCTTCTTCTTCTTCTTCTTCTTCTTCTTCTTCTTCTTCTTCTTCTTCTTCTTCTTCTTCTTCTTCTTCTTCTTCTTCTTCTTCTTCTTCTTCTTCTTCTTCTATAACGAGATAAGGTGGTGGAATTTGCTTCCCACTCCTTAAGACAAATATGTTACAATCTTCTTCTATTTGTAGTGTCTCATCACTGCTAGCAACTTGGCTTTTAGCGTTCATGTTCAGTTGGTTAGCAATTTGAGACACTTTCTCCTTGAGCGATTTCAACTCCATGGAGTGTTCCTCCATTCTCTAATTATTTTGCTTCCATTGATGTTGATTCGATTTCAAGTTTGCTTGTGTCATCTTCATCAAAATAATTCAGACATTGTTGCATCATTTCATTACTATCTTCTTGTGGATCTTCTTTGTACCTGATCTTGATATCTTTGATTTTGAACTTGAGGTCTCACTTGGAAGTTATTTCCTTGGGGGCGTGAATGATAATCATTTGTAGTTACCGGCCAACTAGGGTTTGACTTCTGAAACCCCTGTTGAAAACGATTAGATTGACAAAAAATTTTGTTACCTCTAGTGGAAACAAAGAACACAGATTCATGGTTGCTTTGGAATTCTTCCCATGTGTGATAATTAACTCCATATATTGAACAACCATAATATTCTTGCACCATTTTCACTTCTTGATTCATACTCTTCAATCCTTCGTTCACAGCCTACACTACTTGTTTCACTTGTTCAGATAACGTAGAGAACTTGTCGTCTAACATGGTGGTGGGGGCAAAGGTGTGATAAATAAATAAATAAATGAAGATAATAATAAAGAGCACACACCCTTGAGAACCACGGAACTCACTGCAAGTATCACAGATCGTTTGCAAGTTTTAATGATAAGTCAAGTTCATTCGCAGGGATTGTATCCGTTAGATCTATTTATATTTAACAAGCGTAGATGAATTTATATGTTTTGAATAAAATATAATAAAAGGAATAACTATCTGATGAGTAATAATAAATAAGAATGCAGATAAATAAATATGAATGTAAGTCTAATAGATTAGGATTAATATTATGAGTCTATTTTACTAAATTGTTATTCTAACCTGTCACAGATTAAGCATTATATATTAACCAGGATTCTAAATTCTACCTAGCCTTTTCTAGGCTTAGGAGCAACCTCTCCACTACCAAGGATTCCTAAGTAATGATTGGTGATTAAATCAAACCTTTATGGCTATCTAGTTAGGCAAGGAATCAAAACTAGACGATTATGTGGTGTTGTCAATAACTAAGAATAATCCTAAGATTGGCCGAATCTAGGGTTGTAAACAATAATTCAAAACACATAATAACAATATACGCCAAGCTCAATCAATTAAAATAACAAATAGTATTATGGAATTTAAGACAAAATAATAACCCAACAATTAAAAGTAAAACTTACAGAATAAAAGCTTAGAAAGATGGTTGAGCATAATCTATAGCTAAATACCCTAAATATAGAGAAGGTGAGATGTAGAAGAGGAGTTTGTCACTCTCCAACTTCTTCTTCTTGTCTTCCTCTATAGGTCAGCTTGCTTCTTGAATGAATAACTTGATACTAAGGATGAATATTAAATATGAGGACTAAGCTATTATTTAAAAGTGAGAAAATATAAGTAAGGACTAACCCTATGCTTGAAACTGAGCAAGGACATGTTTACAATGGTTTAAGGGTGTATTTATAGGTGTCTTGGAAGCCCTAATTCGTTTTCTTTAAGGAGAAGTAAGTGGTGGACTCCAAGCCCAACTCTAATTTGTATGGAAATAAAGATAATTACTGCTGAACTGTTTTGAGCATATCTTCTTCGTTATTGGTCGGTTTTTGATCCACAATATACCAAAAGAATCCTCACAGAATTATCTACGTCCCAATGAAAGGAATTTACCAAAATCGGCTTGGTTTTGAGGTTATCACCACTTCTTTAGGCGTAGCTGCAGAAATTCAGATTTAGGCAGCTTTTCCTTTTCCATATTTTTAGCTTTTGTTTCCTTAACTCCAATTACCATGCTAATCTCTTTTCATATCTTGTAATCTTTGACTTGGACTCTAATTAATCTCCATAATTATCTTTAAAGCTTCACACTAAATAAATAATTAAACCCAATATGCTCTAAAAATAATAATTTACTAAATCAAGACTCAAAATAGGAAAGTGTAACATTTCTCAAGAAAATCGACTAAATGACTTCCTAAATCACTAAAAATGATGTCTCATCCTAATATAAATATATCACAAATGAGAAGAATCAAGACCCCCAACTCAAAGTTGTATCGTCCCGATACAATAAAGATAAAAACGAAGAGAAGTCTCTAAATACACACCTAGGTCAATTAAGCACAGAGGGAAGAAGATATTAGAATATGGAGAATAGGCTCAAAGCAACTACGCAGAAAATTTCATGTAATAATGTTTAAAAACTACATACGTGTACACTTCTCATATCCACATTCAACACGGTTTGAATTCAAGATTAGATTAGCTTCGCAATGTAAGAAGGATTGGGACTTAACTCTGTTCCTTAAGGAAGCTATAGATTGTTCATCGAACTTCACTAGTATCTAAAGATCCATTTAACTACTCTCTATTGGTCCAATCACTTCTCGATTACATAGCAAAGAATCAAAATGTCTTTAAGGTTGTAATTTAGGCTTAGGGACGGTATGATAGTATATTTGGATAATTTAGAGTGAGCTTTTGGCTCTCTCCTCACTAGCCATCAACGAATCGCCCTAGAGCTTGAGTTACTCTCATAAAACGTTTCTCACTCAACCCAATGAATTCCTTGATGCAAAATTTAGCATCCCCAATAACCCAATTAAAGCATAAGATGTTCACATAAAAATTCCATTTTGCCAGTCCGAATATATATTTTCTTTTCACATCATCTTTTTCTTATGTATAGCTATGACTCTCTTTTTAATGTTGAGATATCACGCTATTTTTTCATGTATATATTTATTTTTTTCTTTTAATGCCCTTGTTGGCAATTTTAGCTCGTAGCTTCTTTTTCATTCACTATTACGTCCGGTAAAGGGTTACAATATAATACTGTGAATCATCATCAATATGAAGAACAGAGCACAATTAATAAGCTCAAAAATCCCAACCCAATAACAATTCCCATAATGGTGGACCCACCACCCCAAACTCAAGCTCTAAAACAATTGTCTATGCATCGCGATATGAGTGCGGGTCGTATGGAAAAGTCCTATAAACTAAAGGGATATGGCTTATAACGTGTTTAAATAAAAAGGCTTTAGAAAGGCTAGAAGGGGCTGAGAATGATATAAAATATTAAATCAAATAACAGGGTGAGAAAGTTAAAAGGCTTCAGGTGGCTTCAATATGAAAAAACTGCCTTAATCATTTTCTACACCATGCAATTTCGTTATTCTCTCACCTCTATCACGTTCATCAAATGGGTTTGTCAACTAGCTTGGATCTCACGACCTACACACTTCTCAAGGTTCCCTGAGATCGAACATACTTTCTATCACATTGCTTACTTATCTTTTCTTTACTATCAATGTGTGTTTTCCTGCAAATACTTCAAAGCATACAAAATAAAATAGCTCATAAACATACTACTTTCTATCATTAACTTACTGAGCTTATGCTTTCAAGCTATTAAACACACTCTACATACATCTAATCCTTCAAAAAATTTAATTTTACCAAAAAAACAATAAAACACATAAAAAATGGAGATGAGGGACAACGAATCCCCACACCCCCAACTCAAAAATGAGTCGTGTCCCCACGAATCGAAAATAAAATAAAAGAAATTAAAATGTTAGCACATATTGCACATAAAAGAAATGATAAGGAAGAAAGAAAACATACTCTTCGAGGCTATTTACCTCGCCTGATCAATACCCGGAACAGGGTGCGGTGCTTTCCATGTATGCAAACTTCTAGTATCACCAATTTCTCTTTCCCTTACATCCTCTTATGCTCCATCCCAATCAATCACACTCTAGAAATCTCTTGTTTATCTTCTTCCAATTCTGCTCTTGAATAATCTCTCATGTGACGGTGTTCATCCAGGAATATGTTTTGAACACTGCTACTAGCGTCCCAGAAGCTTTTATTTATCTTGGGTAGATGGATCTTGATCGGAAGAGGTTATGGTGTCTTCTCTATGAAAGTTGAAACCTTTTTGCTTGATGAGTTCACCACTGCATGCTTTCGTCTACTTACTTGATCTGATTTACCTTGTAATTATTCCCGAACTAGTATCTATCTCAATTGAAATCTTCTTGATCTTTACCCAATACCTTGCTTTGATTCCTCATATCCCATAACACTTGATAAATTCTCTATTATCTTCATCATCTCTTTTGACCCCCAACTCAAAGCTTTGAACACTCTTGGATTTTGTAACTCTTGATCATAGGTGGAACAAGCTTTATTTGGGTTAGGATAGGTGTTAGGATGAAAAATATCCATATGGGTATGATTGAATCAAGCTTTAATGATGTGGGTTTAAGGATTTGTGGATGAATTTTTAAAATTTAGGCTCTTGATTCATGGATCCTAGGTGTTTTGGTATGATTTGGGTGCTTGAATCTTCTTTGTAATGATGTATGGAAGGATTTGGATGTTAATTCATGGTGAGTTGGTAGTATTTTGATGTTGCGTGAAGGTTTGTATGAGCTTTAATAGAGTTGGGAGAGGTTTGGAGAAGAAAGAGAGGCTTGAGGTTTAATAAATTCGGAATAATAAGCATTATCTCTCTTTTATAAACCTTAAATCTGCACTTTTCTCTCTCCAGTCGGCGCGGCGCGGCGCGGTATACCGCGCCTATCCTGCGGTATACCATAGTATCTGATGCTCCAAAAAATTTCACCTCGTCAAAATACCCGCGGTACATACCCGTGGCACGGGTTTTGGCTCTGCGGTATAGGGCGCGGTATAGGGTCCGGTATATTGGACCCATCAGCGTGGTTTTTTCTTTGTCTCGGTATAAAACCCGTGGCTCCTACCCGTGGTGCGGGTTTTTGTCCTCTGCGGTATACCGCACAGTTGGTCAGAATTTTCCGAAAATTTGTGTTTCTCCTCCCGAACTCAATTTCTCCAATACCTAAGCATCAAAACACTAATACCCTTCTCAAACATGCAATATCAACTAAAAACAACTAAACTAAACATAACTAAAACATAAAAACATACAAAATTACTATGGGATGTCTCCCAAAGGGCACTTTTGTTTAACGTCTTTCAAAGTTAAACGAGTTACCTCGGTTTTTTCTTTTTATAGCCTCCCCAGCAGTGAGTGAGATGATTAACACTTACCAACTCGAGTTTGCAACCTTTGACAGCTTTTATTTCGACCACTTCTTTTGAGATAATTTGCGTGATAACGTATGGTCCCTTCCAAGAACTGTTATGTTTGGGATTGGGAGGTTTCC
Organism: Nemophila menziesii; assembly: GCA_029959085.1. Lineage (NCBI taxonomy): Eukaryota > Viridiplantae > Streptophyta > Magnoliopsida > Boraginales > Hydrophyllaceae > Nemophila > Nemophila menziesii. The sequence continues at coordinate 6,021,477 of JARWIR010000023.1, read as the reverse complement.
ATGCTACCTCGTCTCCTACCCCAAACTCAATCTTTTTCTCCATGGTTTCTTGGAGACTTTCAGGTCCTGGCTTCTTGGTTAGAACTCTGATTGGATATAGTTCTTTTGACTTCTTTTTCCTCTTCTTTCCCGAAACATGGAATGTTTCAGAATCATTTTCAATACTAAGAGTCACGGTTCCTTAATTTACATTCACTATAGTATCGCTGGTGGTTAGGAATGGATACCCAAGAATGAATGGGACGTTCTTATCTGCTTTATAGTCAAGAATGATAAAGTCCGTGGGAATAACAAGGTTACCTACTTGAACGAGTACATCCTCAATTACTCCCCACGGCTTAACTGTAGATTGATCCGCAAGTTGTAAGATTATGGATGTCGGTTTCGCTTCACTAATACCAATCTTCTTGAATACACTTTTGGGCATGATATTCACACTTGCCCCTAAATCACACATGGCTTTTCCATAATATATCCCACCTATTCTGATTGGGAGGTTAAACTCTCCAGGATCTTTATGCTTTGGTGGTAATCTTCTTTGAACTCATGTTGATACCCCTTCATTTATTGCTACAGACTTGGCTCTCGTGAATCTTTTCTTATTGGAGAGTGCCTCCATAAAGAATCGATCATAGTTTCTCCTTCCTTCCATAGCTTCTAGTAAAGGGACGTTAATTTTCACTTGTTTTAACGCCTCTATACACTTTTGTTGTTGCTCCTTTGCGGGATAATAGCAATGTATGGGTGGTTGTCTTGCTCTACTTCTCTCTTCAATTCTTGGTTCATCAACCACTCTTGGCTGTTTACTTTTATCGTGTTCAAATTATTCAACCCAATCTGCAACAATTATCTCATCTAAGTTCATCCTATCTACGTTTGACGTGTTTGGTAGGACATCCCCTTTTGATGGAGATGGTAGCGTTTCCTTTATCTTTTCAGCTTGAAGACTAATAGTCTTCACCTTTTCGTCAACGTATTGGATCTTCTTCATGTTAGACGTTGTATCTTGGGTCAATTTCAAAAGTTGACTTTGCATTTGTTTTATGATTGTAGTGAGCCGCATTACATTCTTCTCTAAAAGTGGATTATGTTGTTTAAGATCTTGATTCTGTTGTTGCAGGCTTTGCACTACTGATGCATCGATCTTTAATTCAAATCTGCTCATATTGTCCTTCGAGAAGTTGATGAATTGACTAACAGTCTCTTTTAACTCAGTGATTTCTTCTTGAGGACGTGATTGAGCTTGACTTATATTATGCACACTGCAGCTCAGTGGTTGATTAGCTTTATTTTCATAGGCTTGTTCTTGCAGGTATAACTGTTGAGGTGGCTTTGGGATGCTTTCCTTAACGGTTATAGCGAGTTGATGTATTTGATCTTGCAAGCTTGAAATCCCCGCTTCTTCTTCGTTAGTGGTAGGAGTTCGTTCTTGTGGCCAACTCATGTTGTTCTCAATGATTGTTTCCATACCACTCTTGGCTTCTTTTGGATCCATAGAGACAAAATTACCACGACCTATATTATCTGCTCTCAGCCTTGACTCTCTATTGAGTCCATTATAGAACATGGATAATTGTAATTGTAGCGTGTATCCATATAGTGGACATCTTTCCAACATCTTTTGAAATCTCGTCCATGCTTCGCCAACACTCTCCCCGGCTTCTTGTAAGAAATTCATAGGCTCCAATAGTTCCTTCACTCACATACTTGTAGGATAAAATTTATCAAGGAATCTTTCTTGAAGCTTGTCCCAATTATTTATTAGTTCGGGAGGTTGATCATCTAACCAATCGCTTGCTTTCCTGGTCAAGAAAAATTGAAACATTAAATAATACATCTGTTCTTGTGTAACACCTTCATTAATGTAGGCAACACAGAATTGCATGAATTTCTGAACAGATCTGGCCGGATCTTGATTTGTATCACCATTAAATTTCCCATAGCTCGCGAATCGATTAATTAAATCAGGATCAGGCTTGAATCTAACGGCTTGAATGGTTGGGACGCGGATCCAATGCGTTGAACTCGAAATTTACTAGGGAAACCTAGCTCTAACCGTTGATTATCCATCTACAATCCTGAGAAAGACTAAAACAAAAAGAAAGCGTAAAACTGAAAACAAATAAAAACTTCTACACTAAATAAACACAAAATAGATTTAACTTAAAGATAAATCCCCGGCAGCGGCGCCAAAAACTTGGTGGGGGCAAAGGTGTGATAAATAAATAAATGAAGATAATAATAAAGAGCACACACCCTTGAGAACCACGGAACTCACTGCAAGTATCACAGATCGTTTGCAAGTTTTAATGATAAGTCAAGTTCATTCGCAGGGATTGTATCCGTTAGATCTATTTATATTTAACAAGCGTAGATGAATTTATATGTTTTGAATAAAATATAATAAAAGGAATAACTATCTGATGAGTAATAATAAATAAGAATGCAGATAAATAAATATGAATGTAAGTCTAATAGATTAGGATTAATATTATGAGTCTATTTTACTAAATTGTTATTCTAACCTGTCACAGATTAAGCATTATATATTAACCAGGATTCTAAATTCTACCTAGCCTTTTCTAGGCTTAGGAGCAACCTCTCCACTACCAAGGATTCCTAAGTAATGATTGGTGATTAAATCAAACCTTTATGGCTATCTAGTTAGGCAAGGAATCAAAACTACACGATTATGTGGTGTTGTCAATAACTAAGAATAATCCTAAGATTGGCCGAATCTAGGGTTGTAAACAATAATTCAAAACACATAATAACAATATACGCCAAGCTCAATCAATTAAAATAACAAATAGTATTATGGAATTTAAGACAAAATAATAACCCAACAATTAAAAGTAAAACTTACAGAATAAAAGCTTAGAAAGATGGTTGAGCATAATCTATAGCTAAATACCCTAAATATAGAGAAGGTGAGATGTAGAAGAGGAGTTTGTCACTCTCCAACTTCTTCTTCTTGTCTTCCTCTATAGGTCAGCTTGCTTCTTGAATGAATAACTTGATACTAAGGATGAATATTAAATATGAGGACTAAGCTATTATTTAAAAGTGAGAAAATATAAGTAAGGACTAACCCTATACTTGAAACTGAGCAAGGACATGTTTACAATGGTTTAAGGGTGTATTTATAGGTGTCTTGGAAGCCCTAATTCGTTTTCTTTTAGGAGAAGTAAGTGGTGGACTCCAAGCCCAACTCTAATTTGTATGGAAATAAAGATAATTACTGCTGAACTGTTTTGAGCATATCTTCTTCGTTATTGGTCGGTTTTTGCTCCACAATATACCAAAAGAATCCTCACAGAATTATCTACGTCCCAATGAAAGGAATTTACCAAAATCGGCTTGGTTTTGGAGTTATCACCACTTCTTTAGGCGTAGCTGCAGAAATTCAGATTTAGGCAGCTTTTCCTTTTCCATAGTTTTAGCTTTTGTTTCCTTAACTCCAATTACCATGCTAATCTCTTTTCATATCTTGTAGTCTTTTACTTGGACTCTAATTAATCTCCATAATTATCTTTAAAGCTTCACACTAAATAAATAATTAAACCCAATATGCTCTAAAAATAATAATTTACTAAATCAAGACTCAAAATAGGAAAGTGTAACATTTCTCAAGAAAATCGACTAAATGACTTCATAAATCACTAAAAATGATGTCTCATCCTAATGTAAATATATCACAAATGAGGAGACATCACATGGCTCCACAATTATAATTTTTATCTCCTGAGGCTTATTGTGTAGGCCAACTTCTCTCAGTGTCAATAATTTTATCCATAAAAGTAGCGGCTTGAAGAGGGTTCATTGATACAAAACCACCTCCTCCAATATTATCAACTCCTATCCTCGAATTTACTTCAAGTTCCTTATAGAACATAAAAAGTTGCATCATAGGAGTGTACCCATGAAAATGGAACCTTGTTAACTGTTGTTGGAACCTGGTCCATGTAACTCTTAGCTCTTCTCCATCTTTTTGTGTAAATTCTGCGAGCTCTACTTGATCTTTAATCCTCATGCTTCGAGAATAGTAGTGGTTTAAAAATATCACTTGAAGAGCATCCCAATTAAGGATTGCTTCGGCTGGCTGACGGTCTAACCACTCACTTGCACCTCCCTTTAGAAATAATTGGAACATAAAATAATACGTATGTTCCCTTGTAACGCCCTGAGTGATATATGTGTCACAAATTTTCATGCACATTTAAATAGCTCTAACTGGATCCTCATGAGAGGCTACACTGTAATTCCTATAACTAGAGAATTGACTTAACATACCCTGGTCGGGCTTGAAACTAGTAGCTTGAGTGGTTGGAGGGCTAATCCCTAACGCCTTAACTCAAAAAGGCATTCCTGGCTCAGGTATGCCTTGAATTGGATAATTGAGTGGATGCGCTTTATTTGCATTCAATACTTCCATATTCTCTTGGAATTGATTTGATAAATCTGTAATATTTGTAACAACTAAAACATAAAAACACGTAAAATAGAAAAGACAACTAAATACAAAACTACAAATAAAAACATAGGACTACAATGTTGTAGTCCTCAGTAGCGACGTCATTTACTTGTTAAGCGTTCCAGGTGTTATATATGATATGATGGATTGGTACCAAAGGAACTAAGACTCCTCGCAAGCGTACGGGTTGTCTCCAAGCAAAAATATGTTAAGCCTAAGGGCTATCGATCCACAGGGACTACAAACGCTGTAAATAATGTGATTTGAATGTAATAAAATGTTGAGTTGCAATTGAAAAATATAATAATAAAGGACATTTTGTATTGGGTTTTATAATTATGAGGACTAACTTGCAAATAAGTAAATGTTAAACTAAAATGTAAATAAGTAAAATGCTAAAAAGAGTTTATAAAGTATGAGAATGCAATGCTTGATTCTTGCGAATAATCCACCTTATTGATGATTATCTTGTATATGGTAGAATGGTGAATTGCATATGGCTCACATTAGACAGGATGCAATAACAACTAAATCCCCTCGCGAGAAACGTATATTTATACCTTACTCGTCTGTTGGCTTTCGTGTAGGCTTAAGAACAAATCCCTATTGACTACGTCGTGCTAATAACGTCTGATAAAAGCACTAGGCGATTATATATTATGTCTGAAAATCTAACCCCCATCCCGGTGTTAGTCGAACAGACTCAAACTACCTATACTTAATCAGTTTATAAATAGGAAACAAGAATAAATATATAAACAATGAATAATAAAGGTTCAATTCATTCTAATACATAAAAAGAATCCCAAATCACCAAAACATAGATAAAAATCACTTAAGGTTCATACCTTTGCAAGTTTCAAGCATAAATTAACTTAGTTCATACTATTTAAAGGAAAATACAATGGAAATAATACTAAAATCATGTTTACAAGACGAAGTAGTATCGAATTAACCTAAAATATAGAAAGGTCAGGTTGTGGAATGGTAGAGAATGAGAATATATGGGTGTAAAATCCTTCTTCCCTCTTCTCCAGGTACTTGAGCTCATCCAGATGAAATTATTTGATAAAAAAATGAAGCGTACTTAATAAATGAGCTCAACTAATCTTATATATTAAGGCCAAAAACGTTTTGGAATTAATGGTCTGACATAAGTGACTTAAAATGGGCCCAAGCCGGTTTTTACTATGATGTTTAGGTTTGAGTCATGTTGGTAAAACTGCCATAAGTTTCTTGTCTCATCTCCGAATTGACTTCTATCACCTTCCACGCGATCCTGACTCCAAGATCTTTCCATATCAGAAAGAATAAGGGCAATAAATATTACCAATTAATTATGGTGTCGGAAACAATATGACAATGCACTTTCCTGGTAAACGCTCTACCTTTCCAAAAGTGACCTTTAGCCCTCTTTACGCCTTGTCTTGGGTTCAGACTTCAATTATTGACCTTTCCTCATCCTTTTAGACCCTTGTGTCAACCATGTACATAAAAGCTACACATTTACCACACAATTATGGAACAAAACACTATAAATGAAACATTATCCAAAAGAATGTAGAAAAGTGCAATATAGAAAATATTAGGGAAAAATACCTTACTTAGGTCCCATAAACACACAAAAATATGTCTAGTGAGTAGGTTAACCTATCACAAAATAGGAGACATCAGTGTATTATTAACGGGGTCGTGCTAAATTTCTCTCGTGGTCCAAGGTCTTCATTGAAATATCCTACAATTAGCCAAGGTTTTGTAATGTTTAAGATCCAGTTAGTAATATAGTCCCAAAGCTTTATTTTGTCTTCATACTTTGTCGGGGCATGTACACAAATCATATAGTAGGGAAAATTATGCTCATTAGTTTACATAATAACAAAAAGGGGACTGACAATGACGATTCTAATATTTACAAAAGCTCGCAACTAACAAAACACCCCTTAAGTAACCATTATTACACTGGGGTCATAGTGAAAAACTTAAAAACAGATTATATTACAATATTTAAAAAAAAATCAAAAGAGCCCATTAAAAAGTTATCATACCATTATCTTGAAAGATCAATGTTTCTCTGTGTGCATTTAGCAAGCGCATCCGCATTGCCATTAAATCTTCAATTAATTTGAGCAATTTTCCAGAGAGAAAAATGATTTGACCATTTAACAATTTTGACGTGTAATGGTTTAAGACTCCAATAAAAGTAGATCTTGTTAAGGATGCCTTGAGTAATCTGAAAATTATTAGTGTAAAATGAGTAACTACGAAAAAGATAACCCAAACTTTAATTATGATATCAAATTCTTAAATAATAGGGTGAATTATATATAGGGTCTTGGAGACACACTTTCTTCTCTATAGAGTAGTTTCAAAAATGCTATTCTTCTTAGGGACCTCAATTTTGACAATAGTCTTTCCTACCCTTACTACCACTAAAAGACAAAAAAGTGTGATGTCACTATTTCTCTCTCCTCTACCTACCACTACCCACCAACCTCCAACTTCCCACCACCTACCACCGACCTCCGACCACCGACCACCGACCACCGACCACCGATCTCCGACCATGGACCTCAGGCCACCAGTCACCAGAAAAAACATAGAGTATCGGAAATAACTGAGAGTACTCTCTAAAATTGCTGAGTACTCCGACAATTTGTTGAGTACTCCAAGAATTAAAAGAATACTCCAACAATTTAAACGAATACTCTATAAAAATAGTCGGAATACTCTGTGAAATATAGAGAGTATTCTATGAAATAGAGAGAGTACTCTATAAAATATTAAGAGTACTCTTTAAAATTAAATAAATACTCTATAAAATCATATGTATCTATTAAATAACATTTCTATTCGAAATATAAACCATTTACAATATATAAATTAAAAAAAATCTAAACTAATTACAAGTTGACCAGATCTGAAAAAAGAAAAAAACTACACTAAAATCGTGCGTACACAGTACGCGAGAAAAAAAAAAGGACACCAGCGAAGCTCTGGCCTGCACAGATCGGAGGTTCCACCACGATTTGAATCACCGGAGTTCTCTCTTGACCCTCGCACCTCCGGCTAGCACCACCACTCGAGCGAAACCCTACATCGAGCACTCAACTCCGAGCTCCACTTGAACCTTTAAACTCCGATGGTATTCAAGCTCACAAACTCACAACCGATGGTCTTCAAGCTCACAAACTCCGATGGTCTTCAAGCCATGGCAGCTGCCCAGATCGGTGTTGGTGATTTTGTGGTGGTGGTAGGAGATCTCGATCCACGAACAACTCGAACAACAGGGCTTCACGATCGAACAGCTGCACCGAACGTCGATCTGGTGGCTCGCCGCTGGAAGAAGGAGGAGAGCAGCTAACTTCGATCTTCTAGTCTGCATCTCATCGGATCTCGGATCTGGACTGCCGAAACCCTACATGACAGCTCCGGTGGTCACGAATCCCGCAGCAAAATAGGGAGCTCCGGTGGTCACGAATCCCGCAGCAAAATAGGGAGAAAACGAAGCCTCTTCAATGGCTGCTTGATGGCCTCAGAAGAAAGAGCCATGACTGCCTTTTCAGTGGTGTTATGGTGGTGGCGTTTTGGGAGATGGGGGAGGAGAGAGAGGTAGGGGAGGAGAGATATGTGAGAGAAGAGAGAGAATTATAAGCTGTGAAATGAAATATTTAGTATATATAGGGGAAAAAAACAAAAGAGGGGTAGTCTAGTAATAGGGGTTTTGGGCTTCATGTGTTAAAAACTTCCTGAAGTCTTTAATAAAAAGAGGCTCTAGGCCGGATCCCCATCTTGAAGAGGGGGTGTGGTCAAGACCCTAAATGTAATTATCTCTAAATAATATCTATTGAATTCTAGTTTCGATTTTAATTTTAATCTTAATCATAATCCTGTAGTTACATTATCTTTCTAAAAAAGAAATAGGAAAGCATCCCTGAAATTTACATACTTGCTTGTGTTGTTATACATCATGACAGAAGGAAGATGGTCAGCTTTAGTGGATCCACGCCAGGATGCTTAACTACAAGGCGTAATCAGTAATACATTTATGGCAATTTTCTACTTGTATTCAAATTTTGGTAACAAAGTCAAAACATGTACTTCTTCTCATTGACTATAAGCTCAAGTAATAATAATTAGTAATTACTTTATGCGACCTACCTCTAAGCAGTAAATTATTTAAATTAATTTGCAATAAATTCCAAACCAGTAAAATAATTATTAACATTAAAGAACAAATTTTAATATTTTCATACAATTTATTATGATAGTGTTTTTTTTTTTTGATGTATGGGTGTCCGAGCCAGTTTACGCGCACCATGACTATTCTCATAAGAAATATACACGCCTCCTATGCATACTCCCATTTAACTTAACGATTGGTTGCTCTTTCAGGTCTTCTCAATTTTCTCATCTTGATGTAGGGTTGTATGTGCATTAAGATAAAAAAAATATATATAACAATATAGCTCAATTTTTTATAGTAATCAATAAAATTATATATAAATGACAAAATAACTGTTTTACTCTTTAAAATTATATCTAAAAAAGTGTATGTCATGTTTTGAACTTCAAGTAACGTTAGTTCCAATCAAGATGCTCTGTTCTCTCTCCACCACTCTCACAAAAACCACCACCACCACCGTCACGCCAAACACCAATTAAACCCTCAATCAACCTGATTTCTTGAGTTTTCTTACTTAAATCATAACTCAGAAACTCTTTCCTCCCCTTTTCCTCTCTTTCTTTCCTGTGATCCTTTACATTTTGTTCTTCGAGCTCATCTCATTTCCCATAATAATTTTAACATGAACTTCTATTCTACTAAACATCCACTAGCTGGAAACAGTAAGCTAGTAATATCACCGGAAAACAATACTAAGTACAAAGCGCTTCATGAGTATAAACTCATGGCAAGACTTCTCGTCCAAGAACATACTAATCATGTGTTTATCAAGAATCACATAAACAAATATTGGAACTTATCGGAAGAAATAGAAACGGAAAAGCTTGCACCCAATACTGTAATCATCAAGTTCAGAAACGAGAAAGATCAACAAACAGTTTGGAACCAAAGGCCATGGACGATTATGGGTAAGCATTTCGCTATAAACAGTTTTGATAAGAGTAAGAAAGAAGTCTACAACACCATTTTATGGATACAACTCAAAGGAATCCCAATAAATCTACTTACAGAGAGTTGTATGAAGAAGATTATGAGTAACTTTGGGGAAGTTCACCAAGTTAAATTACCTGAGTCAGAAACTATTGATGAAAACTCAATTACCAAAATCCAAGTCGATTGGAACCTTGATTCCCCAATTATTGCAGGAATTGACTACTTTGAAGATGAACTCACCAAATATTGGATAGAGTTCAAATATGAAAATAAAGGCCAAGTGTGTTACGACTGTGGCTTATTCGATCATGAAGCAGCTTCAAAATGCACAAATCCTACTGTTAAACCAAGAATCGGTAGTTGGGTTAAGGTTTCAACAAGAGGCTCATCAAAATCGACAATTTTATACAAAGAAAAAACCTCATTTCTTACTGGTAAAATCAACAATGGAGGTAAGAAGAACTTCAAACCGAGTTGGAATCACAAACTCGGTAAACTCAACTCACCGAGTATGAAGAAGGGATTTTCTGAGAATAATTCAAAAATTGTTAAAACAGTACCTCCCACTACCTCCACCATACACAATAACAACAAAAAACCTACAAAATTGTTTGTCTTTGGTGAACGGATGGATACTAGTACGAGTAAAGGAGGTATAAAAGACAAAAAGAGTACGAAGAAAAGAAGACAAGGTTTTGGAAAATAATAAAGGAAAAGCAATTTATATTGAAAAAGAGAAAGAGTTTACGGATTTGGCCCAAGTCCTAGCAACAAAATTAAAAAATTCTCCCGCCCGTATAGAAGACATTGCTTTTGGGTCTTTTCCCAGCCCAAGTGAAGGAGGCCCATCTTCAATTATTAATTCCTCTCTTACGAAAGCCTCAGCCCAACTTACAAATAACCCAACCCAAGACTTTTTAAACCTAACTCTTAGCCCAAACACTAAAGACAACATACAAGCTATAGCCCAAACCCCAAACGCAAACACTTTACAAAATCGTTTCTCCTCACCCTCTACAATCCTCTCAAACCCTGATTTCTAATCCCCTTCATCGTCCAACCAAAAACCCCAATCCAAGCTCAACCACCTTCATCTTCTAGCCCTAATCCACAATATACGAAGTATACCTCTACTAAAACCCTACTATTAACACCTAAAGATACTAAACCAAATCAACAAAACGAGAAAAACTATGAAAACCTCTGCTTCTCAGATCTTCTTAGTGAGGATGAGGTTATGGGCCAAACAAGAGTTATTAGTAAGCAAAAAAACAAGCGTAAATTGGAGCAAAACATTAGTAAAGAGTTAATAAGAAGTCAGAAACTATGGAAAGGTCGATCAAAAGTTACAGATCCGATATTATGGAATGCTATGAATGCTCAAAATGTGGTAGAGCAACAAGAAAATCAATATGAAGAGGATATTGATCCTCTAATGATTCAAGCAAATACAAATATGGGTAACAACGATGGAAATGAAGGAGTCGCTTCGGTACAACAACTCGAGGAAGGTGAGGTTTGCGGGATTGACCGGATTCAATCCCACATTTCTCAATGATACATCTATCCCGGAACGTTCACGGGATTGGCACACACCTGACGGTCCAGACCCTTCTCGATATCTGTGCAAGATATCACCCGGAGGTAATATTTTTTCTATTAATAAAAATAATATTAAAATTCTTAGCAAAAGTGAAAAATTCATTAATTGCGATTTTTCTAAAATTGATGGTACTAAGTTCAATTCCACATTTGTCTATGGAGCATCCCTTGATAATCAAAGAGACCAATGTTTGGAAAATATTAAATTATGTGACCCTAAGAACAAAATAGCCTGGAACCTAATTGGTGATTTTAACTTAATTAGGTTTTTGAATGAAAAAATTAGGGGAAATATATGTACTAAGAAAAATATGAAGAAATTTATTAGTTTTATTAAAAAGATTGAACTTATACAACTGACTAATAAAGGATGCGCCTTTACATGGTTCAATAGGAGAAATAAAGATCAACTTATTAAAATGGTATTAGATAGAAACCTGAATAATAAAGAATGGTCAGATTTATTCCCAAATGCCTGGGTGAATGCACTACCAGCTGTAGGGTCTGATTATAGCCCTTTGATCTTACATTTTGATGATAATCATGATAAAAAATATAAAAGGTTTTATTTTGAAAATTTCTGGATAGAAGAAAAGGAATGCCTTGATATTATAGAAAATGATTGGAAGTCCAGAAACTCTATTAAAACTATTACAAAAGGTAGCCTTTTGACTAATCTAAATATGTGTAAGAGAATACTTACAGTTTGGAGTAAAAGGAAGTTTAGAAATACTAAGAAAGAAAATTGATCAATACTTTGAAAAATTGAGAATTATTACAAATAGTAAAATAATTAAGGACACTGATAAAGATGAATACAATTATATACTAAAAGAAATTGAAACACTTTTGAAAATTGAGGAGGAATTCTGGGCAGCTAGGTCTAGAAATTAATTGGTTGAAAAAAGGGGATAAAAATATAGCCTTTTTTCATGCGGCTACTAAAGAAAGAAGATATTTTAATAAAATTTCTTCTATAATGAATGATCAGGGTATTTGGTTGAATACTCAAACTGAGGTTAATCAAAACGTACTTGATTACTTCAATAATATCTTTAACTATGTGGGCCCTCGGGATTTTACCTCTATATTGAACATAATTCAACCAAAAGTTACTAAAATTACGGAAGAAGCCCTTTTAAAACCATTTCTTGTTAAAGAAATCGAGCAGGCAGTCTCTGAGCTAGGGGCTTTCAAAGCACCAGGCCCAGATGGCTACCCAGGTTTCTTCTACAAGAATTACTGGAATATTATCAAATTAGATTTTATTAAAATTATAAACAATTTTTGGTACAATAATGAAAGCCTTGAGAACCTAAATCATACTTTTATTTCCCTTATCCCAAAAATTGAAAATCCTGGTACTGTAAAGCATTACAGACCCATCAGTGTTTCAAACTTCATCTATAAAATAATTGCAATGCTTTTGGTTAACAGACTTCAACCGTTCATGAGTTTTATAGTAGATGATACTCAAGCTGCCTTTATCCCTGGCAGAAGTATCCAAGAAAATACCTATATTACTCATGAAGTTTGTACTTATTTAAAAGAAAAAAGAACCTCGAAAAACTATAGTATGGTCATCAAAACCGATATACAAAAAGCTTATGAGTTTGTTGAGTGGGACTTCCTACTACAACTTATGAATAAATTGGGTTTTGACCCAAAATGGAGTGAGAAAATCATGAACTGTATAACCACGGTTACTTACTCCATTCTAATCAATGGACAACCCAACAAACTTAATAAACCCCAAAGGGGACTTAGACAGGGGGACCCCCTGTCCCCACTCATTTTTTGTCTTATAACACAAACTTTGAATGACCTTATTAAAAATAAAGTGGATAATGAATTGCTTGAAGGCATTAAATTATCAAGAAATGGCCCCTCACTGACCCACCTATTATTTGCAGATGATAGTGTATTTTTTCTAAAAGCTAATAATAAAGATACTAATAGCTTTAATGACATTATTAATAAGTTTGGTTACTCTACATGGCTTACCTTAAATTTGAATAAGTGTGGGGTTAAGTTTAGTACAAATACCCCCACCATATTCAACATATATTTGCCTCTAGAGTGAATATGAAAATTACTAAAAACTTAGGCTCTTACTTGGGCCTACCCACTGAATGGGGGAGGTCTAAAGTTAGAGAATTAAACTGCCTTGTTGAGAAAGCTATCAAAAAAACTTAAAACTGGAAAAATCTATATCTCTCTGAAGCTGGTAAAGAAATACTTATTAAATCAGTATTACAAACTATACCAAATTACTTCATTTCCTCCTTTTTGTTACCAAAGAAAATATGTGAAGATATCTCTATGAAAATAGAAAAATTCTGGTGGGGTAATAAATCTAAAAAGGTATACACCGGACCAATTGGTCTAATGTAACCCATAGTAAATATATTGGGGGTTTAGGTTTCCGAGACCTCAGTATTATGAATGTGACATTACTTGCAAAACAGGTTACTTAATAAAAAAGATTCTTTACTATATAAAAGACTTAAGGAAAAATACTTTCCTAATAGCTCCTTTCTTCATGCTGACTTGGGCAATAAACCCTCTTGGGGTTGGAGAAGCCTGGTAACAGGGAAAGATGCTACTAAAATTCAACTGAAATGGAAAATTGGTAATGGAAAGGATATAAATCCCCAAATTGATATATGGTTTTCATATAATTTGGAAATTATAAAACCGAGGGATATAAATATTAGTAAAGTAGCAGATTTGTTTCATATTGGTGAAAGGAGATGGAATTTAAAAAAGGTTAAAGATAATTATCATAGTAAAGATTATGAAAAATTGTAAAATCTTTCATTCCACTTATTCAAGTCTAGGATAATCTTACCTGGACCCTTAGTCCTAATGGTCTTTTTTCAGTTAAAAGATGTTATCATCATATGCAAACTGAAAAAACTAAAGTTGAGGATAATAAGAAAAAGGCAAAACCATCCTCTTCACATGTTACTGACCCTATTGTTTGGAAAGCTATATGGGATATGAAAACCCCCCAAAGGTTAAAATTTTTATATGGAAAGCAATTAAAAATATGCTTCCAACCTCGAAAAATCTTAATATGAAAAAATGTGCAGAAACTAAATTATGCCTTATATGTAATAAAGAGAAAGAAAACGTGGAACATATGTTATTTGATTGTGATTTGGCACGTGCCACGTGGCTAGCATCCTCACTCTCATTAAAAATCAGCAACCACTCCAAGAAATTGGATGTATGGATGGCTGATTTAATTAATGGAATGGGAAAATCAAATTGTAACTTTGTCTACTCGTTTGAGAATTCTGTATCTTAGTTTGGCATATATGGAAAGATAGAAATGCTTATATTTTTAACAATACAAAATTGGACCCTATGCAAACAGTGAGTAAGGCTGAGAATAGTTGGAAGGAATATTTTGTTTGTTTGGGAAAAAGTGATATTACAGATAAATTGAAGGATACTATATTAGATATGAAACATAAGAACAGTGCTGAGAAAGGTATAAAATATAAAAACCCTTATGATGTAAATAATAAACTGAAGGGAAACAAGAATATTCCCAAATCTGGGAGTAATTCAACCTCAAATATGCAATTGCGAGATCATATCAAACAAGACCTTAAAACAGTTAGTAAATGGAAACCTCCTCCTAAGAATTCTATTAAAATAAATTGCGATGCCTCTTATACTAAAAACAAATCCTCTATTGATTGTGTTGCCAGGGACTATAAAGGAAGAGTATTAAAGTGTGAAGCTTGGAGAATTAATGATGACAATAGCTTAATGGCTGAAGGTTTGGTAGTTTTAAAAGCTTGTCTATGGGTGAAGGAACTCAAAAACTTCCACTGCATAGTGGAAAACGATAATCTTCTTCTTATGGAGCCATTAGTTAGCAATTTTGTATTTAATTCTCCTTGTATTGCGAATATAGTTAGAAGTATTTGTTTCGTTTCTAAAAACTGTAATCCATCCTTTTCTTACACTAGGAGAGATGGAAATTTGATAACGGATTGGGCTTGCAAAAATTTACCTAGTGGTGAGTCTTTTGACTATTGTGCAAGCCCATTCACTACTAAATTAGCTAAGTTGTTAGGCCTTGATTCGTCCCCTGTTGGGATAGGCTAACAAATTTTGTAACTGTTTTGGTTAATTAATATAAGCGTTTAGAACAAAAAAAAAGTTGACGATTGTATTATATATTGTTTTTTACAAGATCTTTTTATAAATAAAAAACAACAAACATGGAAAAATTATACTAAATAAAAAAATTTAAACAAGAGTTATTTGTTTAAAAGGAGAAAAAACCTAAACAGATTACCCTTAACTAATATATTACTTTTCATTCTAAAAAATCTATTTTTCTAAATCATATACCCATTTTTACTCTTATTTAACTTAATTTATGATGTAATATATATTTATCTTTCTTTATTTATATATAACAACTACTTTGTAACAATAAAAAATCAGCATACCACATAGCTGGGAAGCAGTCAACAACTAACAACCTCTGGTCAATTTTTCAGAGAAAAAAGAAACACTATACAAGCCCTTGAACAATGAAGCAAAATCACTTTAAAAAATCACCAAAAACAAATCAAACACATTCAAGAAAGATTGATAGAAATAACAAATTTGCCCACAACGACAGAATACCAACATGAAGAACGAGATCTTAGAAATGAGCTTTCTTTCGAATCTCTTGTGAATAAAAATATTGGGCAGATAGAGCTAAACAACAATGACTCACATGTGGAGAACAAAATACTAAGTTTTTCCACATGGCAACTATGCAACGACGATCTTACAATAGAATCACAAGAATAAAAAACGAAGAAGGACAATTGACAGAAGATATCAAAGAGGTTAAATCTAAGTTTCAACAATTTTATAATAATCCTTTTGCAGAGAAACAAACGACTATGGATAGAATATCAAAAGTGCTAAGATACGTAAAACCCAAGATTACTAATGATATGAACCAGAAATTGACTGCAGAACCAACCATGGAGGAACTCGAAAGGGCTCTAAAAAATCTATCACCTATAAAAGCCCCGGGTCCGGACGGCCTAAATGGTAAATTCTACACTGAATTCTGGGATATTATTAAAGGTGGTGTTTTCAATGTAGTGGAGGATTTATTTTAACAACAATATACCTTTGAAGGATATGACTGATACTTTGATAATTCTTATCCCGAAAGGAGATATCCATGAACTGCTCGGGGACTACATGTCGATATCCTGCATTAACTTTGGATATAAATTAATAGCAAAAATGCTATCAAATTGCCTTCAAGATATTACGAATGATATCGTTTCTGCAACACAAGCGGCATCTATCAAAGGCCGAGCTATTCAAGATAACATTTTAATCGCTCAGGAATTGTCTTTTCATATGAAGCGCAAAAGGAAAAATCCTAAACCTATGGCTAGTATAAAAAAAGATATGGCCAAAGCTTATGATCAAGTCAGATGAGATTTTATACTAAAGCTACTTACTTAAATGGGCTTTCGTGACAAATGGGTTCATTGAATTAAGATCTGCATCACGGACGTTACTTTTCAATTCAATCTCAACGGACAAAGCCTTCCGAAGTTTAAATCGGGACGAGGACTTAGAAAGGGAGATCCTCTCTCACCTTTCCTTTTCTCTCTTATGACAGAAGCTCTTATTAGCCTTATAGAATCAACATGTGAAGCTGGACAGATTCAAGGCATTTAGATTACAAGAAACTGCCCAGAGATTTCTCATCTTCTATTTGCAGATGATTCACTGTTTTTCCTCACAATTAACAATACAAATTTAAGGGCTTTCAATACTTGTCTGACAGATTACTGCGAAGGATCAGGACAACAAATCAATTATCATAAGTCAACTATCTTTTTCAGTAATGATACTCCACAAGAATTAAGGAATCAAGTAGCAGATGAAGTACACATGGTAGAAACGGAGGACCTAGGGAAATACTTGGGTATACAGTTATGCCATAAAAGATCTAAGATCGAAGCTTTGGAATGGATTGCTAAAAAA
This sequence comes from Nemophila menziesii, assembly GCA_029959085.1. Taxonomy (NCBI): domain Eukaryota; kingdom Viridiplantae; phylum Streptophyta; class Magnoliopsida; order Boraginales; family Hydrophyllaceae; genus Nemophila; species Nemophila menziesii. Next base: position 6,004,252 of record JARWIR010000023.1, on the reverse strand, counting down.
CTCTTCGCAAAAACGGAAGGATGGAAAGCGAAACTTTTATCTGACGGAGAGAAAGAGGTGCTAATCAAAGCAGTGCTACAAGCCATTCAAGTCTATACTATGTCAATTATCTCATACCCAGTGACTTTCTGCAAGAAACTAATTTCAGCCATCGCCAACTTTTGGTGGAGCTCAAGAGAAAGAAACCGTATTCACTGGATGGTATGGGAAAAACTGACAATAGGGAAGCTCCTTGGAGGAATAGGTTTCAAAGACCTCAAAAGAATGAATACAGCCTTGTTGGGAGCTCAAGCATAGAGAATACTTAATAACCCAAATACTCTTGCGGCTCGTCTATTAAGAGGTCTCCACTATCCTAACTCTGATTTTATGACTATTAAACTTTGACAAAGTAAAACTTGGAGCTGGGCTAGTATCGTAGAAGGTAGAGACTTCATTAAGCAACATGTTCTCTTCCAAATTGGGAACGGACTGACAACTAATATATGGAATGATAAATGGGTAGAGACCTCATGGAAACTTGAAAAACCAGAAACATGTTCTCTTCAAAAGTTCAATGAACTCTGGAAACATGATACAATGGAATGGAACACCGAGATTCAGGATGATATTTTTCCACAACCAATAATCCCAGAAATAACAAATACTTAATCACGATCAAGACGACCACTTCATCTATCCCCATTCAAAAGAAGGTATCTATACAAACGGGATACAAAGTCCTTACGGACATAGCAACTTTACAGGAACCACAAAGTACAAAGAATACGGTTAGTATCAGGCCACAATTTGGAAAACCATCTAGGATGCTAATATTCTGAAACAGATCCAAATTTTCAATTGGAAAGCATGTAGAAATGTGATCCCTTCGTCTGAAAATCTACAAATTCGGAAATGCACCGACTCTTCAACATGAACCTGGTGTCAGACAAAAAAGTAAACTACCGAACATCTCTTACTTCAGTGTAGCATAAACAAATCAATTTGGGCGGCATCGACTCTGCAAATCTATATACAACAAGAGGACATTAAGAATCTAGGCGACTGGATGCTAGGAGTGATAGAAGTGTATAGTACATGCGGATGGGAGAAGAAAATAGTAACCAATTAATTACTTATAATGATATGAACATCTGGAAAGAGAAAATTAAAGCCATACATGAAAATACCAACATCGATATCGATCATATCATTCAAGCTACCAACAAGTTTATGGGCGAATTACATGGAAATGATTGGGCAAAGCAGAATCAACAAACAATCAACAGAATATCACATAATCAACTCCTAGCTTCCGAGACACAACCTACAGAAGACATTATATACTTGTGATGCATCCTTTAATACTAAATATGAACATACATGAATTGGAATTGAATTACTGATCGTAGAACGGGTGATATAACAGAAAAATTTAAAACAGTTAGGTGCAATACAGTCCTGGAAGGAGAAGCGATAGCAGTGCTGGAAGCCGATAGAATTAGCAAGAAATACAAGGAGAACACGAAATATATACTTTTGGATAACCTTGAGTTAATGCAAGGTATTAGGAAGGTGTCAACGGCAAGATGGACCATTCAACCGATCCTCCGTCAGATTTGGAAGAGAGCGGAAGAAGCAGGATTGATATCCTTTAGACATATTCCGTGAAGGATGAACAGTCATGCTGACCGTCTTGCAAAACACGTTAGGCACATGGGCACTTTTAAAGGGGACGATCTTTCAGAAGTAACATGAAATTTCAAAAGATTGGGAGTTGGATTAGAAATCAGGGAAGGTTTGTTTTTCTTGTCCAAAATAAAAAATAAAGAGTCATCATCTAAATTGCTATTGAACCAAACACATCCAAACCCACCTTTGCTATATTATTAAAATCCTGGTCCATTTTTTCAACAATCACTACCTCAAACATATAGTACATCCAAAATGCATGATCCCTCTGCATCCTTGTCGTCACCCTCCCTGATTGAAAATTCCTCTTAGTTTACCTTACCATGAAAACCTCATATGCTGGTTCTATCGAACCCTTACACACTCCAGAAAAATTGTTCCCTACCCGTCAAGTGTGGAATCAATGTAAGTGGTGAAGTAATATAATGTGAAAAATATTTCGGTGAGCATTTAAGTGATATAATAAAACTGAAGTTGTTTGAATTTTATATTTTTGTTGTTGATATAATTTCTCTGTAAAGATAAGTAAAGACAAGTAACACCATCAGAGAACTGCATAACTTGATTCTTGAAACAGTCAAGAAGAGTTCATGATCATATTGAGGTGAAAATATTTACTTTTTCTCACTACTACATTATCGGTCATTAAAGAGGATATTTTTCTTCTTTACTGAACCTGAATTTTGTGTCTAAAGATACTATTTCATCATTTTAGACGATATTTCATCAACAAATTTTTGTGGGAAAGACATCATTTAAGAAGAAATGTAGCCAGTCTACAGGAATGACCACAAGTCATTTGAGACGATCAATGTCGTTTTAATTTATATCGTCGATATTGATAGATTATTAATACTGACAAATTCTTGTCGTGGTTATGTATAGTTTATCAAATATCGTCGAATTCTTGCCGTGGGTATTGTACGATTTTTTAGAAAGAATAATTTTCGTCTTTATTGATCATTTCCAAAAGCGAGGAAATTCATCGCCAACTATCTCAATACGAAAGACATATATCATCAACTTTAATTTTTTTTGAAAAAACAAAATTATTAAAAGTATTATTTTGTTTGTTTAATTTTAACTAACAATAATAATAATGATTAAGAATAAATGTTTTGAAATTAAAATAACAATTTATATATGACATTGTCACAATAGTAAGGATTAAAAGTCTAAAATACATATAAAGTAAATAATTACAGTACCATATAAAAATATATGGTTAATAATTACAAAACCGAATAAATAAGTCATAATCATATCAAATATAGGGGAGTAGATAATAACCAAGGAGTATCGAGGTCTTTGATATTCTCGTCATATAGCCTTCTTCGATTACTAGGAGAGGAGTGACATCAGCATCATGACTTGGTAGTAGGGACATCAGAAGCGGGGTCGGTAAGAGGGACTTTAGAAGAGAGACCGGTAGGAGGGGCGGTTGTAGAGGGGATAGTAGTAGAACTGGGAGCGAACAGGGGTAGACATTCGGCTACGCGCTCCTCGTTAAACCATGTGATCATCCGACCCACATCCTCTAGGTTAAGCACGGGAGCTAGGAGGACTTATTGGCCTTATTTGTCTCCGTTTGATTCTGTACTTTTGAAAATAAAAAATCATTGAGATCCAAAATGAATAGTAATAATACAAGTTTTTAAGGTAAATAAATATATCAATAGCTTGTTTAGTGGTCCATAGCCCACCCGCCAATCCCTAATACTCATCAAACATGTCATCTTGTTTGTGGCCTTTAAGGAAGTAATCAAACTTACATCAATACTTATACTCGTTGTCACGGTTAGCATATATCTTAGTTAAGGTCTCAAAAATTTTACCCTAATCGGGGCTCAATCTCTAATCATTCATGCAAAAAGAATCTTATAGTCCTATAATCAAATATCAACATATCAAATAACGTAACAATAATTAAAATAAATAAGGAAAATACAATCGTTCTTACCTGCAAACAGTAAGCACCTGTTGCATCATCTTTGCAAGTACAACAACCAATGACTTATAACATGGTGACACCTTTTCTCGCGCCATCAAGACAATAACACGTGAAAGCAGCCTGTCTAGTAATTTAAGCATCTCCCTGTAGGCTTAGGCTGACTGGAGAGTTTATTTACCTCTCGGTTAGAGATCTTTTTTGCTGTTTGGTAACAAATAATAAATAAATTAATAATAAAATAAATACTAGTTAAATATATGAGAATCGAGTATGTGGAATATGACATCCGATTATTGCAGTGTTATTCAGAAATTGAGGGATTATATTAGTACCATTTCCACCGTGACTTCTTGACATAACATCTGACATCTGTTATCAATTAAATATATAATTGATTTTGTTTTAAATTTGACCCCCTAATTTTTTTTTAACAATTTGTCCTCTAGATTTTTTTAATTAAAAGTTTAATTCCTTACTAAAAAAGTTAGGAAAAGCATTACAGGATGGGAAAACATAAAGAATGTATGTAATCTGCAGAACGCTAGGTGTTTTATCTTCTTTTTATAATCGCAGTTGCACGATTAAAGAAAGGAGATGCAACGCCTAGCGTTCTGAAGAAATACATGCGTTACCCTCTTCTTTATATTTTCACATCTTCTGCTGTTTCTCCTTAATTCTTTTATTAACTATTTTATCCCTAACTTTTTTTTATTAACAATTTAAACCCTAACTTCTTTATTAATAATTTTACCCCCTAAGTCTTTTAACAATTTAACCCCCTAACTTTTATTTATTTACTATTTGAACCCTAATATTTGTTTATTAACTATTTGACTCCTAACTTTTTTTATTAACAATTTGACCCCTTAACTTTTTTTAATTACAATTTGACCCCTAGCTTATTTTTATTAACAATTTGACCCCAAACTATTTTTATTATCCATTTTAACCCTAACTTCTTTTATTAACTATTTGACCCCTTAATTTTTTAATATTAAATATTTGACCCCTAAATTTTTTTATTAATAACTTGATCACTAACTTATTTTTATTAATAATTTGACTCTTGACTTATTTTTATAAACAATTTAACTCCTAACTTTTTCAACAAATATTTAATCCTCAACTTTTTTTATTAAGAATTTAAACCCTAACTTTTTAATTAATTATTTAACCGCTTATTTGTAATTTTTAACAATTTGCATCCTACCTATATTTTATTAACTTCTCAACCTTAACTTTTGTTTATTAATAATTTAAACCCTAACTTTTTTTATTAATAAATTATTTCCTAGCTAATTTTTTTAACAAATAAACTCTAACTTTTTTTTAAAATCTTTTTAACCCTTATCTTTTTTAGTAACAATTTGAACTCTAACTTTTTTTATTGAAAATGGACCCCTAACTTCTTTTGTTTAACATATTGACCCATAAATTTTTTTATTATCCTTTTAAGCCTGGATTTTTTTAATAAACAATTTGAACCCTAAGTTTTTTTATTAACAAATTAACCTGTAACTTATTTTTATTAACGTTTGTAACCATAACTTTTTTTTAACAAATTGACCCTAGTTTTTTTTCAATTACACCACAAAATAATTCCAACTAATGATTCTAACATACACTTTTGCACTAAACTAACACATATTTAAGGATAATAGCTGGAAAATATTACAAATTTTTAAAATAATTTAAAATCAAAATTATTACAAATTAACAACATAAATTTGTAAGTAACAACAAATTATTGTTCGATCTCGTCGTAATTATTGAGGATGTGCCAGTCAATTCTCTAGTTTTCATTGTGTGATAAGGTACAAAAGTCCATTTTCCTCCACTAATACACACTGAATCTTAAACACTTAAATTTGTTTGGGTTATGGGAGTGCCTCACCATATCCAAATTTGTACTTTCTTCTTGTAAATGATGTAATATAAAAGTCAATGTCTTCTCTACAGTCTGATTCTGAATATATTTTTTACTTTCTTCAAGTACCTCTCACATTGATACATCCAACACATTTGAATCAGACCTCATACTGGGTTTTCTCGTATAAGTGTATGACAAGATTATGTCAAAAGAAGATGGACGAAAGATTCAAGCTTGCACATAAACACCACAACTTCAGCTTTTTTCTTTCCAATTCTTGCATACTTAGATTCTTTTTACTGACAATCATGTACAATTTGCATAAACCAATGATAGAATCACTAACCGATTTATCATGGATAAGTCCCTAGATACTAGCCAAAAAAAGAAACTGCATCATGATGTGATAGTTATGGGAATTATACTGACGATCTTTCCCAAATCACTCTGAATATTATTCCTCAAAGTTTACGTAAATCAATCACAAACCTCATTACTTTCAACCAATTGAGGAATATATGTCGCTTGTCTTAGGGCATCACACACTTTATGCGCAGTTGAATCACTCTACCTTGGTCCTCGAACAACCACAACTCTGTTTTGATGCATATATATTTTAGATCCTTTGTAGCTTTCACATTATCTTTGTTGATTTTTCCATCAAGTTCAACCACAGTATCGAGGAGACTATCGCATATATTCTTTTCACAATACATAACGTCAACATTATGTTTCAACAAGTTTTCTAACCAATAAGGCAAACAATAAAAAATACTCTTTTTGTTCTAGTTAAAATCTCAAGGACCTGTTGGCTTTATCTCATTGCCACCAAAGTCCTTGTGTTTACTAGGAAACACAATAGACAATCCATCTAATTGCGTCTAAATTTGGCGGGATGATGTTTCCTAGGCGGAGCCATATGCTCGAAACTAACGTAAGAGAATACTCCTTTTCTAAACCAATGTCGAATAGGTAACCACCGTATGTGATCTAAATATAGAACACCTTTACTCACTCGCAGGGACAGTGTAGAATCCATAGATTTGGGGCACACTTTGTAATCTTGACCAGAATATCCCTGAGTGTATGACCTAGCTGGGTAATCATTAACCGTTAACAACACACAAAGCTTCATTACGAATTCCTCATTCGTATAAGTATCATATGCAAGGGTCCCCGTATCCCACAACATTTCCAACTCATTAGTAATAGAACATAGAGAGACATCCATATTTTTTATGCGGTAAACGCGGACCCGGAAGCAACAAAGTAAGCATAACTGTGTATAATTGGTGTCTCCTTGTGTGATCTAAATTAACACACCTAAAAAGGCAAGACACGTACCGCAAGTGTACGGGTCGTCCAAGTAATATCCGGTAAACGGGATTTCGATCTCAGGGACGGATTGGATATGACTAAAGTGTTATGCAATAAATGGAAATAGTTGTTTGAATGACAAATAAAAGTAAATGGAATAAATATTTATTTTGTTTTTGATTAAATACTAAAGTGAAAATAAAAGAAAACATTAAACTAATTTAATGCAAATAATGAGACGCGAGAAAATAAAATATAAATGGACGCAAGAATGAGAAATAGTACTTGAGTTTCGCAAGGGTTTCACCAAAATAAACTTAATCAATACTTCTTTTAAGGGTCGAATTTGTAGCTAGTAGTCGGAATTCTATATTCTCATAACCCCCGTTAGGGTGGACTTAGGAGCTATTCTAGGGTGTTACAAACCCCGCAAGGTGATTATAATCCACCTTTGAATGTCAGGTTCTCTACCCAATTGGCTATAAGGTTAACCAAGCTCGTCAGGATCAATAATTTCTACCTTACGTTTATTACCTGTGTCCGTAATTAAACCCCCCGTCAAGGCGATCACTTCCCCACCAAAGTGAATAGATTAATTACTAAATCCTATGTCCAATTGATTAGACTAAAAATAATAAAATTATCTTACGATAATAAACAATACTAATTACCCAATTCAAATTAAATTATAAAAATCCCAAATCAGAAAACATTATTCAAATTAATTAGTGTTCAACCCATGTAGCGATTCTCAAGACTTAAAAGATTTATCTCATAATTGAAATTAAAACTAAAAAAATAAAAGTAATTAAATAAAGCCTAATTAAGAGGTTGGGTTTGGCTGCGATTTGGAGAAGATGGCTTTCTCCAGCTCTTAGCTTTCTTCCTTCCTTGCTTCTGAATTGTGGATATTGAATGCTCTAATGTAATTCTATGAAGTGTGTGTAAAAAGGAGGCTAAAGGGTCTATTTATACTATTAAAAACAGATTAGAGCTTAGGTTAAGAGGATTAGGTCAAATTATATAAAAAGCCCAAGCCATCTTTTAATTCTCGTAACTGGTGTCCAGCCTTTAATAAAACAGGTGTAACTTTTGCATAACAACTCCAAATGGGCTGATTCGACTTGGAGAATCTTCCTAACTCAATAGGCTATCAAACCATGTTTCACGGCCCAAGAATAGTTCCGCTACTATGTAGCCCAAAAACAGTAATCTTTAACAGCCTTTCAGATCTGCAACTTCTTTAATTAAGTTCTCGGAAATTCTTTTCTTTCCTTTAGCTCCTCCACTCGATCTGAGACTTTAATTCTCACTTCTCCTCCTTGTAGTGTTTTCTTCATGAATTCATAAAACTACTAACTTTACACTTAAACAAACAAATCAACGCACAAAAGCTCTAAAAATGCAAATAGTCTAAGTCCAATGGGAGAAAGTACATTATGACGAAATAAGCATAAAAGTCTATCAAATAAGTCAAATATTCCCCTAAAATGACGTCTCATAAGGGCTAAAATCAATAACAAATAGGGAGACATCAAGACCCTAAACTCAAACCTTTGTCGTCCCGACAAAGTAAAATAAAAACAAAGGCCTTTTAGGTGAACGCAGTAGGTAGAATCTAGAAAATACACCTAAAGCACAACTTAAAACAAATCTCATATAGTTTGATCTAGGAATTAATATACACATACACATGTCATGCAAAATCAAACACAAAATAATATCAATCCAAAATTAATTTCACAATGCTAGAAGGTTACACTTGTTACTTATCTTAAAATTGTGGCTATAGGGCGTTCATCGATCCTTACTTGCTTTGAACGCTCCACTTAGTATACTCCCTGTTAGCTGAATCACAGATTCAGTATGTATCTAGGAATCACGAGGTCTTTTTGGTTTTAATATAGGCTTAGGGACGGTATGGTATGTATATTTGGTAAATTTGAAGTGAGCTTTTGGCTCTCTCCTCACTTACCATCAACAAACTGTCCAAGAGCTTGAGTTTACATCGAATATCTTCTCACTCAACCCATTTGAAGCGCTATATTAGCGTCCCCAGATTAACCCAATAAGCACTAAAGATGATCACATAAAAATTTCCTCTTTTCTGGTCCAAATATATATTCTTTTCATATGAAATTTCTTCTTTTCTATTGTACAGTCATGACTATCTTTTTGATGTTGAGATATCATGCTATTTTTCTCATAATTTTTTTCTTTTCATAACTTTTCATATTTTTTTTCATTTACTCTTACCCCGGCAAAGTGTTACAATATAATCATTGTGAATCATCATAAAAATAGAACAGAGCACAATTGATAAGCTCCAAAAATGCCAACCCAATAATATCTCCCACAATAGTGGACCCACCACCCCAAACTCAGGATCGTGATTCAAGTGCGGGTCATATGGAAATGCCTAATAAACTAAAGGGATATTGGCTTATAATATGGCGACAAAAGAAAGGCTTAAAGGCTAAAAATTTGGCTAAGATGGATAGAATTAAATTCAGGGATAAACGGCTAAAAGGATTCAAAGGGCTAACAAAGAACTGCCTCTATCATTTTCCTATTTACACAGCTTGCCTCTACTTCATACCTAATTGGTTCTCTACTCATTTAGATCTCACGTTCTATAAACCACTCATTTTCCTTAAGCACAAGTTTACTTCTTTTGCATTGTTCATTAATTCTTCCTATCAATTACCTTATACTTGCATGCAATCTAAGTGAGTTTTACACCAACTCCTAAAGTCAACTATTTTCTATCATAAATTCATAAAAAGCATGTGTTGATGGGGACATTTAAAACACTATACAATCAAACGCTACCCTTAAATTAATTTTATTGAAAGCATGTAAAACACAAAAAATTTGGGATGAGGCAACAAACCCCACCCACACTCAAAAGTGAGTCGTGTCCCCACGACTCGAAAAAGACTCAATAACGCAAATAAAAAATAAAACAAATGAGAAAAAGATAGGAAAACGTATCTGAACCAGCACGAAGCTGGTAACCATGGTTGCGTGTAGGTTGAGCTCCTCTTCTTGCGTAGGTGGCATGTTGAACATTTTTCACTCCACGTAATATGTCTTGCTTGAGCTCCAACTCTTTTGTGACTTTTCCTATGGTTGTCAATACCTCTTCATGTTTATCCACCAAAATTTTCATTCTTTCAACTACATCGTTCAACATCAAAAGTAATAAGATGATCTTCAACTTCTTCTACCTCTTCATGGTATTCTTGACCTCCCAATCTTCGTCATCTCAATGAACCCCAAACTCAAAACTTCAAATATTCAAAAACTAGAGAAGAGTTATGAATTTTGATGTTTTGAGATTTAAGCATGAAGGATTAAGGTGTTATATGAGATGGGTAATGATTATGTAGTGGATTTGGGAAGGTACAACGGATAGGATTAAAACTTTGATGAAGAGGCTTAAGGTTGAAGAAGATTTCTTTATGTTATTGAAGGATTGTGGTGTTGGATGTGTATTTGGAATGGAATAGGAGGAAGGATTTAATGTCCTTGGGTGTTGTAGTGGTGTGGTGCATGTATATAAAGGGTTAGGGGTCGTTCATAATGATATCTTGCAGAAGAGGCTAGGTTAAAAGGGAAGAAATTATGGTTTTCATTAGGTTTTGGGAAAATTCCTGCTGGTCGGGCCGGCATACCGGTCAAATGACCGGCTAGCCGGTCCAGACCTCATCAATAGTATTCTCTCGGCACAAAACCCGAGTCAGCTACGCGAGGCCTCACATTTTTTTTTCGACACGTCGGGCTGGCATACTGGTTAGATGACCCGGCTTACCGGTCCTGTAAAGATCGCTTCGTCAGAATACCCGAGTTGACAACCCGAGGGCTCGTGTTTTTCTTCTGGCCAGCATACCGGTCGCCTCGGTTTTTCTTGGACGTGCTCTCGGCAAAGTACCCGAATCCACCAACCTGAGGGCTCATGTTTACCCACCGGCATACCGGTGGTTTGACCGGCCTATCAGTCAATGGTCCAGATTTATCCCATTTTTTCCTTTTTCGTTCCTTAGCACCCCAAACTCAATTCCTGCACAATTAACACACTACCTTACCTTTCTTATTTCTTTTAAAATTAGACACTAAGACTCAATAATTACTTATAATTATACACTAGGAAATGAAAAACAGAATTCAATAAACTAATATACAATTGATTTGACTTTTGTAAGCTCGACGGGTTACCTCTCGCGTTATTCTTTAACATAACCTCCCCAGCAGTGAGTGGGGTTATCAATCTTTGCTACGTGGAATTCACATCCTTTGGCTTTTATTCCAACTAACTTCTCCGAGATAACCTTTGTGACCATGAATGGTCCTAGCCAAGAGATTTTGAATTCACGTGCTTTTGGATGAGGGTCAGGCTTTTTCATTGCGACTTCCTCACCCACTCTGAACTCCTTCTTCTTTATTTCTTTCTTAGGTTCTTTCAGAACCTTTATAGCTCGCGTCTTATCTTTCTTCTCTGCCTTCTTAAGGTGTGTATTTTCCTTAGGATATGGAGGAACTTTAATTGGTGGTTTCTTTCTTAGTTCTATTTATTCCACTCCTAAGGTCTCCACAACCTTAGTTGGTTCTTTTTCTACTTGTCTAATTACATCTAAATGGAAACAATCCTCCTTGGACTCCGGAAACTTCATTGGACTAAACACGTTGAACTTCACCTCCTCGTCTTGGATTCGCATAGTCAATTCTCCATTCTCTACATCAATTAAAGTACGCCCCATGGCTGGGAATGGTCTTCCCAAAATAATGGGGACATTCATATCCGTGTCGTAATCAAGTATAACAAAATCAGCAGGAAAAATTAAAGTACCTGCCTTGACGAGGACATTTTCTATTCTTCCCTCCGGATGCACGAGGGATCTGTCAGCCATTTGCAAGACCATAGAGGTTGGTCATGCGTCTCCTATCTTCAAATTTTCAAAAATTTATTTGGGCATAAGATTAATACTCGCTCCCAAATCGCATACAACTTTCCCTTGCCACTCAGTACCGATATAAATCGGGATCGTAAAACTTCCAGGATCAAGTAATTTAGGTGGCAACTTACTCTGGCATATTGCACTGGATTCTTCTGGAAAGCCTATCATTTCATTCTCAAGATACCGGCGTTTGTTTTTGAGAGCTCTTTTCAGAAATTTCAAATATTTTGGTACCCTCTTGATAGCCTCTAAGAAAGGTATATTAATATTGAGCTTACTTATCATATTCATGAATCTTTCATATCCAGCCGTATCCCCTTTCTTCTGAACCCTGGAAGGGAACGGTGGAGGAGGACGTGTTTCTACAATATCTTTCTTCTTTGGATTTTCTGGAGCTTTCTCAACTTCCACCTCTTCTAATTGTGGTTCAACTACTTTCTCCACCACATCCTCTACCATTTTTGTTTTTATAGTTGTTTCTTTTCTTTCATAACGGGAAAAGGTGGTGGTGGAAGCTTCTTACCACTTTTGAGTGTGATAGCATTACACTCTCCATATTGCTTAGGAACCTCTGTATCACTTGCGAGTTGGCCCTGACCTCGAACATTCAAGCTATTGGCGATCTTTGATATCCGACTCTCTAAGATTTTTAACGAAGCAGAATGTGAATTTAACGTTTCTCCCATCTTGTTCCCTTTCGCGTTTATGGATTCCATTAATCGAGATAACTGGTCTTCAATGAAAGCCGACTTACTATTGGCATTTGATATGTATTGTGTCAAGGTATGTGCTAAATCATTTGCGGTGATTGCACCTTCTTGAGTTTGAGAGGGAAGTGCCTTTTGAGCTAATGTGTCAGAATAGGAATCATAGTCGGCTTTAGGTTGATTCCCTTGGTATTGGTTTTGCGACTTAAACTGGTAATTGTTCCCATGAGGCCTTTGTTGATAGGTTCCTGGATTGGATGCCCCATGTGGATTCGAAAACTGAAAGCCTGGATGATTTCTATTTTGATTTCCATACCCTTGACCACCTGAATAATTATTACCTCGCTGATTAACGAAACAAACGGATTCCAGGTTGTTAGCAAATTCTTCCCGACTATGATCATTTGCTCCACAACTAGAACATAACTTTGGTTCATTAACCACATTTACCACCGATTTATTCGATATAGTTATATGTTTCAGCTTGTTCTCAAGTGCGACAATCTTAGTGTTCAAAGCTGTTTCTGTGTCTAGATTCAAAGTATCTCTCTCAGAAACTCTAACCGATGATTTCGAAGTTTGCCAACTCATTTCATTCTTCACAATTCTATCCATGAGCTTGATTAGTTCTGACCATCATGAGGCCACCTTGACACATAGTATCTATCTTTTCTTTCGCGGCTTCATCTGAACTTCGATAAAATATCCCAAGCTGTAATTCAAAAGAGTACCCATGTAATGGGCATCTGTGTAATAAAGATTGAAAACGAGTCCAAGCAACACCCACAGTTTCTCCTCGTTCTTGGCGGAAACTAACAATATCTAATTGACCACTAAGTCTAACACTTTGAGGATAATACCTGTCGAAAAATGCTGTCTGAAGTTGATCCCAAGTCAATATCTCAACATGTGATTGCTGATCATACCACTCACTAGCTCCTCCGGTGAGGAAGAATGGAAACATATGAAAGTACATTTGCTCTTGGGTTACTCCAAGGATGACATATGCATCATAGATTTGCATGAACTTATACATAGCTCGAATCGGATCTTCACGAGCTGCACCACTATACAGTCCGTTAATTGTAAACTGATTAATCATACCCGCATCTCGTCTGAATCGAATTCCTTGAATAGCGGGAGGATGGAGTCCTAGTGGTGGTAAACGGAAAGGTCTATAGTTATTAGGTTGGAAGAGTCGCGGCCATCATCTTGAAGTTCCACACCATTATTGTTAAGTGGTTGTTGTCCTCTCGGAGGAATTGGTAATTGAGCATTTTGGACTCCTACCGGTGGAACTGGTAATACTGGTGGAACTATCGGAAGACCGTTTTCATCCAACTGAATTCTAGGATCTTCAACATTAAGAACGTTTAAATCTGCCATTTCTTCCTCTAACCTTGCTTTTTTTTTTGCTTCCTTGTCTCTCTTGTACTTAGCTCGGACTAGTCTCTCGGGATCCGAGAGCATACACCAAACCTGTAAAACCTGAGAAGAAACAAAACAAAGAAAAGCGTAAAACCGAAAAAAAAAAAATAAACTAAAAATTACAACTAAAACATTTACGGATAACACCGTGGTCACACACTACCGTCCCCGGCAGCGGCGCCAAAAACTTGGTGTCTCCTTGTGTGTTCTAAATTAACACACCTAAAAATTCAAGACACGTACCGCAAGTGTACGGGTCGTCCAAATAATATCCGGTAAACGGGATTTCGATCTCAGGGACAGATTGGATATCACTAAAGTGTTATGCAATAAATGGAAATAGTTGTTTGAATGACATATAAAAGTAAATGGAATAAATATTTATTTTGTTTTTGATTGAAGACTAAAGTGCAGATAAAAGAAAATATTAAACTAATTTAATGCAAATAATGAGACGCAAGATAATAAAATATGAATGGACGCAAGAATGAGAAATAGTACTTGAGTTTCGCAAGGGTTTCACCAAAATAAACTTGATCAACGCTTCTTTTAAGGGTCGAATTTGTAACTAGTGATAGTCGGGATTCTAGATAATCCTAACCCCCGTCAGGGTGGACTTAGGAGCTATTCTAGGGTGTTACAAACCCCGCCAGGGCGATTATAATCCACCTTTGAATGTCATGTTCTCTACCCAATTGGCTATAAGGTTAACTAACCCCATCAGGATCAATAATTTCTACCTTACGTTTATTACCTATGTCCGTAACTAAACCCCCCGTCAAGGCGATCACTTCCACAACAAAGTGAATAGCTTAATTACTAAATCCTACTAATTGATTAGATTAAAAATAGTAATATAATCTCACGATAATAAATAATACTAATTACCCAATTCAAATTAAATTATAAAAATCCCAAATCAGAAAACATTAATAAAATTAATTAGGGCTCAACCCATGTAGCGATTCTCAAGCACTTATAAGGTTTAGCTCATAATTGAAATTAAAACTAAGAAAATAAAAGTAAAATACATCATGTTTAACAGAAAGAAAATTAAATAAAACCTAATTAAGAGGTTGGGTTTGGCTGCGATTTGGAGAAAATGACTTTCTCCAGCTCTTAGCTTTCTTCCTTCCTTGCTTCTGACTTGTGGAAATTGAATGCTCTGATGTAATTCTATGAAGTGTGTGTAAAAAGAAGGCTAAAGGGTCTATTTATACTATTAAACACGGAGTAGGGCTTAGGTTAAGAGGATTAGGTCAAATTATAAAAAGCCCAAACCCATCTTTTCTTTTAATTCCTGTAACTAGTATGCAGACTTTAGTAAAACGGCTGTTACTTTTGCATAACAACTCCAAATGAGCTGATTCGACTTGGAGAATCTTCCTAACTCAATAGGCTATTAAACCTAGGGATGGCAACAGATCGGTTTTTTGCAAAAATTACAACAACCACAACCATAACCGTTTTTATAATTAAAAACCATATCCTAACGGTTTTAACCATCGGTTACACTTTTCAAAACCATAACCGTATTATTCGGTTTCGGTTTTTCAAACGGTTTTGCGGTTTTTAACCATATTTAAATGATAATTTAATAAATATATCAAATTTTATAAAATAAAACCACACATATAAAAGAAATCTCCAAGGTTTATACAAAATTGTGTTGGTATTTGATTAAATTGCATATTTATTATTTAATCGCATAAATCTAGTATTTTGTTTTTTATTTTAGAATTTCAATATATCTAATTTAATTTAAATTATTATAAAATTTGAAAATATATATGATAATAAACGGTTTTCGATTTTTCGGTTTTATTTTTATCAAAAACCATAACCTATCGGTTTTAACCATCGGTTACACTATTCAAAACCATAACCTAATGGTTTTAACCGCGGGTATATAATTCGGGTTTTAATCAGTTCGGTTATCATCGGTTTCAGTTTTTAACCGTAACCATTGCCATCCCTAATTAAACCATGCTTCACGGTCCAAGGCTAATTCCACTCCTATGTAGACCATAAACAGCAATCTTTAATAGCCTTTCATATCTGCAACTTCTTAAATTAAGTTCTTGGAAATTCTTTTCTTTCCTTCAGCTCCTCCACTCGATCTAAGACTTTAATTCTCACTTATCCTCCTTGTAGCGGTTTCTTCATGAATTCATAAACCTACTAACTTTGCACAAAAACAAACAAATTAACGCACAAAAGCTCTAAAAATGCAAATAGACTAATTCCAAGGGGAGAAAGTGCAATATGACGAAATAAGCATCAACGTCTATCAAATAAGTCAAATATTCACCTAAAATGATGTCTCCTAAGGGTTAATATTAAGAACAAATAAGGAGACATCAATAATTTTATGCATAACTACGGAGGTAAATTGTAGATTGTCAGTAGAAATGGCCACATGCTATATGAGTTGTTTTGCATGGAGAAAGGACAAAACCCATTGATACCCAAACCCAATCGTACATTATACGATTCAAACACACATCGATCTTAATGTATTCCATATCCAAACTTTTAGATTTTTATTTCACTCCTTATATGAAGAAGGAAAAGTATGACTTTCACGCAAAACACGACACACCAAGTGAAGAATTTTGGTGAAAGAGGTGTTTGTCCACGTGTTCTTGACATTGATGCGCATCAACTTAGCAACGAAATTTAGCAAACCCATTGTTGTGGATCCACGGTATAAGACTCCATTTCTTCAAACAAAGTATCGAAACAACCATGATTTAGCCTTGGATTATTATCGTCACCCAACTCGATATTAATACTCAGTCTCAAATCATCTAATACTTCCATAATTTTATCATCTATAATACGGGTAAGGTATTCACAAGAATTTGTTCTATTTCACCATGTTTGTCCAAACTCATACGATGCCTATACACCAAATTCTAAAATATCGGCTTGTACAACATCTATATGATTTCTACGATTATTCAAACTACTATTACACGGACATAAATTTCGACCCGTTTTATCCATGTGATTTTCCACAAATGCTATAAAATCTCGCATACTCAACAGAAACTCTCGAGTATAATAATTATTTGAACTAATTAATCTCTCTTAATGACCAGATTTATTATCTATAATCAAATTATAAATTAATTATAACCAAATTTATGATTAAAATGGATATATAAATATTTAATGATTTTCTAATTTTAACACATAATTACACAAATAAATATATATATTCTAAGCCTAAACAAATATGGATATAAAAGAATTTAAAATGATTGAAATTTAGAAAATAACTAATTTAATGAAAATTATAGGATGTTTTTTGTTGAAGTTTACCCTACACGTCTAGGTGGACGTTGCAATACTCCGAGGAGGATGTGTCAAAGACTGGGTGTCGGTAGGAAGAGATCGGGCGACACCTTTTGCCATAGGGTTTGGAATTTGGGATTTAAAATGGTGAAGAAGGTGTTAATGGCTAATTTCGCCCATCACTGCATTTATTAAGCGTTTTTCATTATAGAGGATATTTGTCGTCTCCAATGATAAAATGTTTTGTCTCAGATGACCATGTATCTTTAGAGACGAATATTATTGTCTGTAATGAGATTGGAATTTGTCGGGAATGACTTCTTTCGAAACGAAACAAGTCCTCCCGAAAGATCAAATGCAATACATATGACATATTTTTTTCATTAATTAAAATAAAAAATAGTTCATCTTGAATGATATCTTTTGCGACGATATAATTTCGTCTTTAATGATATATATCTTTACAAATGACAACTTTCATCACAAAAGACCTGGGATTTTTTTTATAAAAAATACACTTAGTCGCAACGAAACGCGTGGAGCATCGACACTGGGTGATCTTAAGAGACAAAAATCTTGTCCTCTCTAAATATCTCATCTCTAAATACGTGCGATCTAGTAGTTTCTCTCTTCATGTTGAATTCTCTCCATCTCTTTTATAGGTATACCGAATCGATATTACATGTATACCCCATTGATTTAACACGTATAACTCATTTATATATAAACATACACCCCGTTGAGACAACCTACTGTTATTATTTGTGCAACCCATTGATCAGTGTGTGTATCTATTATTGTATGTTCTCAACTATTTATTTTTTGGTTTTATGTACATAAAGGTTTGGTTTTGAATGTTGATTATTTGGAAATTCATGAAAATAATTTGATTATTCGTGATGGAATAAAAACGTTATAAAATATTTTAATTATAAAATTATGTAGTTATTGGACGTTTTAATTATAGAATATTGTAGCCATGAAATGTTTTAATTATAGAACATTTTAGTTTTAGAAAGTTAATTTTTGGTTATGAATGTTTTTTTATTACTTAACGTTATAATGGGTATTTTAGTTTTTTTATTGAGTTGGACATGTTCGACCAGAATTATTTGGTTATGGATTATGTTAATAAATCACTCTTTTTTTTCTTTTTCTATCAAACGAAATTACAACGATTAGGAATAAATCACTCAATTATAAAATATAACCAATGTTTATTTCAATATAATTATAAACTATTATGATTATGATTATGATTCATAATTTATAATTTTATAAAAATTTATAATTATATAGTTGAATGAATAATATGAAGGTTAAATTATTAATGTAATTATTTAATTTTAATAATAAAAATTAAATCAAAGGATTATTCTCATTTAATTATAATTTTTTAAATTTCATTCTTAAAAAATGGGAATGAGTCAATTAATTACTCCTAGTTACTCATTAATTAAAAACTTAATTCTTAAACAAGTATTTTCGTATATTTACCTCATACTATTACTTTTAATTACTTTTAATGTTATTTTAATTAATTATTTTTTATTTTTTATTATATATATATTTATAATATATAATTAGTTTATTTTATTTTCTTTTTATTCTAAAATCTGACCACCGCCACGGATTACCACATCCACTTCATACATTTACCACCGACTATCACCACCTTCTCATACATTCTCCGCCGACCACCACCACCACCACCTTTGCCCATAACCACCACCACCTCATGCATCCACCACTACCATCAACTCATGCGTCCACCACCACCACCTCATGCATCCACCACCACCACAAACACATACATCCACTACCACCACAACCACCACCACAACCACATGCATTCACCACCACCACCGCCACTGTCACCACCAATCACAACCAACTAATCCATCACACGCGCGCGTCCATGAATTTTTTTAAAAGATATATCATAACTAATTCTAGAAAAATAAAAAAATCAAAAAATTGTATTTTTGGACAAAATAAATTAATATTTACGTCTATGAATTTTTTTTGTTTATTTTTAAATTTTTAAATTTTGATATTTCATTTATGTGTTGCTATAAAACACAAAAATAGAATGGCAATCCCACCATACACGCGCGTCCATAAATGTTTTTTTAATTTTTTATAATTAATTCCAAAAAAATTTATAAAAATTTAAAAATTGCATTTTTTGACGTGCCAAGTACAATCTACATCAACGATTGTTTTATTTTTAAAATTTTTGAATTCTTAAATTTCAATATTCACTTTTTGTGTTCCTACAATACAAAAAATTATATTTATGTATTACTTTGAAACACAAAATCATAAAATCAATCTAAAGCATTCCCTTATTTAACAAAATCATTTTTTTCTCTTTATTAATCACATATACCCCATTATTACTCATTTTTAACTATCTTCATGTATTATATTTTTGTCCAACCCTTTTTTGTTATTTTGTGTGTTGATGTCATACACAAAACAGTCATTTATACAGCCTATGCTGCAGAAATCACCGCCTAGGCGTCAACTCCCTCCTCAGCCGCTTACGCCTAGTAAAAATGCTAGGTTTGTTTTGCCTAGCGCCTTAGTCGCCGTGGAAGAGGCGCCTTACCCGTCTAGGTGTCGATTAATTGCAAAAAATGAACGCCTAGGCCATCATATTAAATTTTGTTATTCTCGATAATTCTTGAATTCATATTATAAATCCAATTTTTTTGTATTTTTATATTTACTATAGTGTTGTTAAATGATATTTATGACTTAAATAGTTAAAATTGTTATAATTATTACGTATATATTACTAAATATACAAAATTACACAATGGGATTCAAAACCGCGTAATCCCGCCTAGGCCCCGTATAATCCCTCCTAGGCGCTAGGCCCCGGTCAACCGTATATGTCGCGAAACCGAGATCTATAGCATAGACCACATCAACACACAAATTCATTTTTTATCTTCCAGTCAAGCCCCTTCCTGTTTGTGATTTTGTGTATTACATGAACACAAACCGACTGTTTGTGTAATGATTTGAACAAAAAAAATAATGTGTAGATATTGGGTTATATGTATTTTTATTTTTTGTATTCATGTAACACACCAAATGACACATCATATTAGTCTTGTTCTTTAATCTGTGATTTTTTATGTTACAAGTATACACCAAACTTAGTTTCGTGTAGTACAGTAATACACAAAATGATAGACCACATCATACTACTCCTTTATGTCCTTCTCTGTTATTTTGTATATTACAAGAATACACAAAACTCAGTTTTGTGTATTCTTGAAACACACAAAACTCAAATTTTTGTGTACTAGTTTTGTGTATTCCTAGGACACACAAAATAACATATATTATCATATTAGTCATTTTCTCCTTTTAGTATTTAGGTTTTAGTGTTTTTTAGGGTTTATGGTTTTAGTGTTTAGGTTTATTGGGATTAGTGATTTTAGGTTTATGGTTTAGGATTTAGGCTTTTAGGGTTTGGTTTTTTAAGGTTAGGGTTTATGGGTTTAAGGTTTATGGACTAGGGTTTATGGTTTTCAAGTTTTATAATTTCATAAAATTTTTAGTTTATTCTAGTTATTTTATTACCATCTATAGGTTAGGGTTTAGGGTTAGCATTTTTAGGGTTTAAGTAATACACAAAAGTCAACATTGTGTAGCATTGGAACACACATAATGACAGACCCCATCATACTAGTCATTTTTATCATTCTCCACGATTTCTTCTATTTCATGAACACATAAAATCACATACTCCATCATATTAGTATTTTTAGTTCTTTTAGGACTTAGGCTCTAAGGTTTTCAGGTTTAGGTTTATTTTTTTATTTAAGGTTTAGGATTTAGGGTTTAGGTTTAAGGTTTTTAATTTAGCGTTTCACATTTAGGTTTTGGGGGTTAGGGTTAGTTTTTTTAGGTTTAGGTATAGGGTTTAGAGTTTTTAGGTTTAGAGTTCATTGATTTAGGTTTTATGGTTTTAGGGTTGAGGTTTTATGCTTTTAGTTTTGAAATTTTATGGTTTTTAGTGTTTAGGGTCTCTGACGCTAAGGTAATAGACACTAATTTTTTTTCTACGTATTACATCATTACACAGAAAGATCGGTTTGTGTGTTCATGTGACACAAGAAAATCACAGGCTGAAAAGGGAATGACTAAACGGGAATACATGATTTTTTGTGTTGTTGTACTACACAAATGACTAGTTTGTGTATAAGATCAGTCAACACACAAAATAACAAAAAAAGATTGGACAAAAAGATAATACATCAAGATAGTAAAAGAAAACGAGTAAAAATTGGGTAATATGCAATTAATAAAGAGAAATAATAATTTTGTTAAAGAAGTGAATGTTTAAGATTAATTCTATGATTTTGGGTGTTAAAGAATTATATAAATATATTTTTGTGTATTGTAGGAACACATAGAATTGAATATCGATATTTTAAAAATAAAATGAATATAAAAAATCCAAAAAATTTGATGTTCTAGATATGAACTTTCCCCGTCAAAAAATAAGATTTTTTAATTTTCTTTTTTTTTTTAAAATTAATTACGAATTTTTATATAAAAAAAATTCACGGACACGCGTGTGTGGTGGAATTTGGAATATTTATGTGTGTTATAGCAACACATAATACGGATTATCGAAATAAAGAAATAAATAAATCAATAAATTAAAAAAATTCATAAACATAAATATTAATTTGTATCTTCCAAAAATGAAATTTTTTTATTTTTACTATTTTTTAGAATTAGTTATGATTTTTATAAAAAAAATTAAGGACTCGCGCGTGTGATAGAATTAGTTGGTGGTGATTAGTGGTGACAGAACTAGTCGGTGGTGGTGGTTGGCGGAGAATAATGGTTGTGGTGGTTGTGGTGAAGTGGTGGGGGTGGTGGGTGGTGGGGGTGTGTGTGGTGGTAGGGGTGTTAGGGTGGTAGTGGGGGTGGGTGGTGGGGGTTGGGATGGATAGTGGTGGTGGGGTGTGTGGGGGTGGTGGGTTGGTATGTATGGTGGTAGAGGTGGTGGTGGGGGTGGGAGTGGTGGTGCTGGTTTTCGGTGGAGGGATGGTGGGTATGGTGGTGGTGGTGGTGGTGGTGGGGGTAAGGGTGGTGGAGGTGGTGGTGGTGGTGGGGGTAAGGGTGGTGGAGGTGGTGGTGGTGGTAAAGAAAATAAATAAATGGATATTATATAATAAATGGTGAACATTAAGAATTAAATGATATATATATATATATATATATATATATATATATATATATATATATATATATAATTATAGTAATAAATGATAGGCTGATAGGTATTTTAGTAATCTTCCAACTTTTTGTTTTTAATTGAGAATTATATTGAAGTTGTAGTTAACTAGGAATAATTTCACTCCACGTATAATTAATTAGACGTTGCCTTTTAAATTAATATAAAATTAATAAAAATAAAGATAAATTAATTAATCGATGGTCTCGAAAATAATAAAGTATTGAAAAATTAATCATAGGCTTATATAGCCGGGCTAGATATATCTAGCCCAATCCCATAAACAATATTTTGGGTAAGAGAATTTTTGAAAATATAGCTCGAAAAATTCTACTATTCGGGATGAATTTTAGTTAGGGATAGATTCAAATCTATCCTTAAAAGAATAATATTGCCATTTTAATAAGTTTGTCGTAACTCTCTATAAAAGCTATTCACTCCAACAAAAATCTAACTGGTAAAATATATTTGTCCTATTAATTTGACATTGTCTGTGGAAAACGAAAGGCTTTCACCCATTGATATACCACGAAAACGGCGAAGACTAGAATTAAAAACAAGACACAAACACGTAATGAAGATCAGCGATATGGAGCAATCACCTCCAACTCTTAAGAGTCTCACCATGATGAATCTCGGCGAGAGCAAGAGATGGCTCCACCTCTAGGGATGCCAACTGTCGCCATATAAACCATCGTCCCGGTTGAAGGCATCCAATGTCAGTATAGTCATGCACCAACTTTATCTAGAGGCTCGTTCGGATCGTCAAGCATTGTAACATTTACTTCAAACCCTACAACACCAAGTGTTGAAGAGGAACGGTACTCTCTGCAATCCTCTAGACACAACAGAAGTTCCAAAGCCCTATATACCTTAGAAGGTCCTGCAAACAACGCCTCTTGTTGGAGTTGAGCATGAAGCGAAAAACACCAAAGATAGCCCCTTTACACGGGAGATATTGATCAAAACACTAGCTCGCCAATTCAAGCCACGATAGTTGCAAGCCTCCGATAGATCAACTAACCTCGAATAATAACTCAACATGTACAAGAAGCTTATGGAATTATTAGTTGATTCTAACATTGTTTTTTGCCGCGCCTACCCCGCCAGGTGGAGAGAAAAATGGTTCTCCAAAGTTGGATCCAAATACTAGCTTTTTTTTATCAGATAGGCCATAGAGTGAAGGTATAATTTGAAGGAAACATGGCTATTTGACACTTCCTTCAGCTGGCACCTAACTCAATGAGACCTGCGGGAAACAAAGTACCCATACCGGAACATTTTTGCCGATAAAAATTATCGAGGAAATTGAGTAGAGCCTATAGAGAAACCCAGAGAAGAATACCGGTTATATAGATAACAAGATCAAGCCAATTACCTTCTAGTAGGGTTCCAAATGGAGATAAACAATATAGCTGGAGGTCTTTTATTCTGTACTACTAGATAAAGAAGAAACCGATATGCTAAGAAAATTCATATGCCTCAACCAGATGGGGACCCAAGCCTAACGATGATCAACAACCTCAATTATCTTCATGATGATACTTTGCAGGTCTAGGCTATTATTGGGAGTTCCTGCTTAATATGGTATTCATAGAAACCAGAAGTTCAATAAACTTTCTCTTTGCTACTACAACAGACAACATGAAGGACCACAGATCAACCTGCACCCTTACTCCAAAATGATTTGAAGTTTTATGACCAAAGTGTCACTCGAATAGGCCATATCAATCTCCTCCGAGAAAAACACCATCATCCCCACTAAATTCCTAGTGGTAGACTGCGATTCATCATATCATGTGATTGTAGAAAGGACCATGATAAATAGGCTTCGAGCCGTCAGCTCAACCTACCACTTGACCAAGAATTTCCCAATTGAAAAAGGATGATAGTAAGGGGCAACCTTGCCCTAGTTCGGGAATGTTTCACCAATTCTTTAGCAAGACCCGACATCTATGATTTCCATGTTCCAAAAGGGGGAATGCTGAAACAAGAAAGACACATTGACTAATAGAATAAAAGAAATTGGTAAAAGTCCAATATATGTCATTGCAAACAAGGTACGACCTATGTGTCCTCAAAAAACTATATCTCTTGCCTGAATCATCACACAAAAAACATGACCCCAGTGATGTGCGCAAAAACTCTCAAGAGGATGAGGTGTGTCTGTGATATACATATAGGCTAGAGATCCCGGCCATGTAGGTCACACTCATTTTATTGCTATAAGGTTTTTTAATGAGCTGATAGGTCATATTCAATGTAAATACATTTTGAATTTAGTAGTACCAAAACTAATTGTTATTTTGAGAAAGCACTTTTTTATATTATGTGGCCCGTCAAATATTAAAACCTTGATTAATAACCTTTAATGACATAATTAAGTCCTCGATGAAAGAACTCTATAGGAAAATATTGGCTCAGCCCTCCTACATGGAGTCAATTCTATACTGGTTCTACCTACGCACTTACCTTAGCTAAAACCTCTATTAATTTTCCAGTGTGAATTAATGATTTCGGGGGATAGGCGTCAAGGGCCACCATGCATATGCAAGTTTAGGAAATGACATACATGGTTACTATCGTCAAACCTTGATTAATTCCACTAGAGGGGTTATTGAACCCACGTATAGGTCTCAGGGGCATTTGCGGTACAACTTTGCTTTGCCATTTTATACATGTCGATTTAAGTCCAATAAATAACCCACATGGTTAGTTTGTTCAATATCGATTAAATCCTCAATAATTGTTATCAAGTTCGGGTATAGGTATCAAGTTCCACCCCAGTAAAACCTTGATTCACTCTTTTATACATGTTGATTCAGTGAATAAACTACGTGGTTGATCTGGTCAAACTCTAATTAAATCCTCCATAAGGGTTGCAGAGTCCGGTAATTGGTCTCAGGGCCCACCATGGTAACACCTTGCTTCATAATTTTATACATTCTGATTCAAGTCCAACAAGTTACTCTTGTTAAACCTCGATTAAATTTTCTAGAGGGGTTATCGAATCCGGGGATAGGTATCAAGGGCCAACATGGTAAAATCTTGCTACGCCCGTTTATATAGGACAATTAAAATCAAGTGAATAACTGAAGTAAAAATCTCGACTCAACACTAAGAAAGCTTGTCGAGTAAAAAGATTAGATTCTTGTGATTGCAAAAATAAATAAAAACCTCGACTCCACCCTAAGAATACTTTCCAAGTAAAAGGTTAGATCCTAGTGATCACCAAAATAGATAAAACTTTGACTTAACCCTAAGAAAGGTTTTCGAGTACAAGGTCAGATCATCCGAATCAAAAATATAAATAAATCTTTCACTTAAACCTTAGAAAGGTTGTCGAGTAAAAGATTAGATCCTTGTGATCATCTAAATTAATTAAACCCCTACTGAAACCTAAGAAATGTTGTTGAGTAAAAGGTTAGATTCTCAAAATCCTCAATATAAGTAATGCCTCAACTTAACCCTAAGAAAGGGGTATCGAGTAAGAGGTTATTTCGTGATCACCAAAATAAACAAACACCTCAACTCTACCCTAAGAAAGGGTTTCGATTAAAAGGCTAGATCCTCGTGATTACCAAAATAAATAATACCTCGACTCAACCCTAAGAGAAGGGTTGTCGAGTAAAAGGTAGATCCTTCTGATCACCATACTAAATAAAATCTCGAGTCAATACCACGTAAATGGTTAGATCTTTGTGATAACCAAAATAAATAAAAATCTTGAGTCAACCTTAAGAAATTTTGTCGAGTAAAAGGTTAGATCGACATGATCACCTTAGGGCAAAATCCCTAAGCATTCCTTAGAAGGAAGAGTAAAAGGAAAGTGTTGGATCATTGTGATCATCTCTGAAAAACAAGGCCTAACCCAAAAATCTCATAAAAATTGAACACAAAATAAGAGGATTTTTTTCATATGCGTAAAACAAAAAAATACCTTGCGCTTATACAATAAGGATAAATGCTAACAAATCGAAAAGCGCAAGGCCTACAACCTATCAAGAAAATTTCCAACTTTTGTGGAGAATCTTCTTGGGCTTCAACTGATCGGATGTCTTTTGAGTTGAGGATCACAACTATGTCGAAGATGCAAAAAGAAGGAGTAGGAGAAGATCTACACGTGAAAAAATTCTTTCTAGTGATTTCCACCTCCGTAACCTCACACGCTTTCGAGGAATAAATATCTTTCTTGGAAAGAGAAGGAGTTTGCATCTCGTTCATAACAAAAGAACCAAACATGATTTGAGGAGAACTTCTATAATAAATCATGGGAGAGAATATAAAATTAGGAATCCTAATGTCTTTCCATTTGTGATATATTAATGTAATTTTGACACAACATTTGGTAGAGTGTTATTGCAATTTGACATGTTTTGATTTAGTGCCTTATTCTTGGATTATTATATATTTGGAGAATTGTGGAGGTAATTAGTATGTTAAGTGTGAAAAATTTGGGTACATGGATGATATTAGTTCCCAATATGAAACCAAGATTTCTAAAATCAAGCCGCAAAAGGAGCCAAGAAGTCTAGTTAAAGCTCAAGAGGAATTGCAGACATAAGCCTTAATTAATGAGCTACAACAAACTATGAAGAAATTTATGTTGATGAAGGGATAGAATTTGAAGTCGACCAACGAGAAATGTATGAGCAGTCATATTAGCTGAAGTTTTAGAGAATCAGATGTCCCAAATTGCCAAGCATTTGCAATTATAACCCCAAGGTCAACTCCTGTGCAATATTGATAATAGGTTAAATAATGAATCATGTAAGGCTATTGAATTAAGGGGTAGAAAACAACTTCATCCATTCTCAATCATAGAGAGAGGTACAGTGAAATAGAAGGAAGTTGCGAAAAAATGAAGTTGAGAAAAAGGCCAATGAGCATTGTGAGTAAGAATAGAAAGAGGAACTAGAGAAACCAAAGAAGAAATATGTTATCGTTCCACAAGATAACCGTCCACCTCCTCCATTTCCTTCAAGATTTCAGAAGAAATGTAATGAAAAAGACGACAAGAAGTTCGTTTATATGGTACAGAAAATCGAGATCAACTTTCAATTTGTAAAGTCCCTCCAATGAATGCCTAAGCATCTAAATTTTATGAAGGATGTTGATTTATCCTCATTTGTGATAATAAAATATAGTTCCGAGACATCATTTTAGGCTTATTTATTAGTTTATAGGTTGATTTTAGCTTAATTTAGTGCACTTTCCTATTTTGAGTTTTGATTTAGTAACATAATATTTTTAGAACATATTGGGTTTAATTGTTTATTTAGTGTGAAGCTTTAAAGATAATTATGGATATTAATTAGAGTCCAAGTCAAAGACTACAACATATGGAAAGAGATTTACATGGAAATTGGAGATAGAAGGAAACAGAGTTCAATTAGGAAAAGGAAAAGCTGCCTAAATATGAAATTCTGCAGCACATGCCTAAAGAAGTGGCGATTACTCCAAGAAATAAGCCGAATTTGGTAAATCCCTTTCATAGGGACATAGATAATTCTCTGAGGATTCGTTTGGTATATTATGGAGCACAAAACGACCAATAACGAAGAAGATATGCTCAAAACGGTCCAGCAGTGTTTATCTTTATTTCCTTACGAATTTGAGTTGGGCTTGGAGTCTATTACTTGGCCTTATCTCCAAGAAACGAATTAGGTCAACCTATACACTATAAATACAGCCTCTTAACAATCTTAAATCATCCTTGGTGAAACCTTAAACCAAGAGGAAGCTTACAACACAAGAGAGAAGTCTGGAAGGAGCTGTTCATCACAATGTCTTCTTCTACCTTTAAATTTGTAATTTCTTTCTTTTCTTTCATGAACTAAATTTCTTTAGCTTGAGTTTTTAGCATATAATTATGAACCCTAGTTTTGATTGACATCTATCTAATTTGGGAATTTAATGTTTTAAATAAAATTATAGTTTTTATTCATTGTTTATGTGTTTGGATTTATATTCTGTGTTCTTGTGGGTCGCGACCATATAGAATTACCATCTAGTAGTTAGGTCACCATTGACAACGGTGTTTAATTACATGTTTAGCACATAACGTCTAGTATCCGGTTTAGATCTGACAAATCAACCTAACTAGATAATCACTATGGTTTAGTTCTTGTGACTATTTACCAATTACTGGAAAAGTTTGCTTAGGAAGCCTTATTGACACAGGTAAATCCTATTTTAAACTACCAATAGCGAATTGGAACCGATTATTGAAATACTACATAATTCACCCTTACATGTTTAGAACGGCAAAACTAGTGGGGATTACATGCTAATAACTCGAGCTATATTCTCATATTACTTCACTTTCATATTTATTTTTCTGTCTTTTAATTCTTAGTTTAATTTAGTTAATTAGAAAATTAAACAAACATCTATTTGTTTTTACTTTTATCTGTGTTTAGTTGTTCTAGCTTTAATGATTTGCACTTGATTATTGCATAAGATTCCTCTAACCTTCGTAGTCTCTGCGGAACGAATCTTAATTATTTAACTAAAACTTGCATACGATCTGTATACTTGCAGAACCGTGTAGCTTTAGGGTGTTATTTGCACTTTATTTACATCTTATTTTATCACACCCTAGGCCCCACCAAGTTTTTGGCGCCGCTGCCGGGGAAGATGTTTTAGTTAAAGCTGACTCTTTTATTTTTCCTTGTGATTTTATTATTCTTGACTACGACGGGATAAGAATGTCCCCATCATTTTGGGTAGACCATTTTTAGCCACGGGGCGTACACTAATTGATGTTGAGAATGGTGAGTTGATCATGAGAGTACAAGGCGAACGGATACGATTCAATGTGTTTCAGGCTATGAAGTTACCAAATTCAAAAGATGAATGTTTCAAAATAGATGTCATCGGAAAAATTGCGCAAGAAGTCTTCAATGAAGCAAGTTTAGATGATGATCTTGACGAAGCCTTAGCACTTGAATCACCAGAGGAACTCGAAATTCCTCCTGAGGATGTTGCTGCATTAGGATCAAATGTGCGGGAACTACTTCCAGAATCAGGTGACATTGAACCAATGAAACAACCATCTATAATATGTCCACCTGTTCTCGAAGAAAAACCACTTCCAGATCATCTACGCTATGCATATCTAGGTACGAATAAAACTTTGACTGTTATTATTTCTGCTAACCTTTCAGGTCCTCAAGAGGAGAAGTTACTTCATGTACTTCGACCGAACAAGGAAGCTATCAGATGGACTATTTCCGACATCAAAGGAATTAGTCCTTCCGTTTGCAAACACAAAATCATTCTTGAGAACGAAGGTGGGCGATCTATAGAGGGACAGAGAAGACTCATGCCAGCTATGAAAGAAGTAGTGAGAAAGGAAGTTATTAAGTTGTTAGACGCATGAATTATCTATCCGATTGCTAGCAGTGATTGGGTTAGTCCAGTACAATGTGTTCCAAAGAAAGGAGGTATCACTACCATCCTTAATGATCAAGGTGAAGCCATACCATCAAGACCAGTTGTGGGGTGGCGAGTATGCATGGATTACCGAAGACTGAACAAAGCAACCAAGAAAGATCACTTCCCGCTACCATTCATTGATCAGATGCTAGACAAACTTGCAGGGAGAGAATATTATTGTTTCCTTGACGGATATTCGGGCTATAATCAGATTTGTGTGGATCCCCTCGATCAACACAAAACAACTTTTACATGTCCGTTTGGTACTTTTGCTTATAGAAGAATGCCGTTTGGTTTATGCAATGCACCTGCCACGTTCCAGAGGTGCATGATGGCGATATTTTGGGACATGATTGATAAATATTTGGAGGTTTTTATGGATGATTTTTCGGTGTTTGGAGATAGTTTTGATGATTGTTTGAATAATCTTGAGAAATTCTTGGTGAGATGTAGAGAAAAGGATCTTGTGCTTAATTGGGAAAAATGCCACTTCATGGTTCAAAGGGAATTGTGTTGGGACATAAAGTTTCGAAGGCAGGGATGGAAGTTGATCGTGCTAAAATTGAAGTTATCAAAACACTACCACCTCCAGTTTCTGTTAAAGGAGTAAGAAGTTTCTTGGGTCACGCAGGATTTTATCGAAGATTTATTAAAGATTTCTCCAAGATCGCCAAACCGCTCTGTTCTTTACTTGAAAAGGATACTCCTTTTAATTTTACTGAAGAATGTCTTCAAGCGTTCTTGACGATTAAAGAGAAACTGATCTCTACACCCATTGTTATACCTCCTGATTGGAAAGCTCCGTTTGAACTTATGTGCGATGCCAGTGATCACGCTATGGGTGTTGTGTTGGGACAGAGGAAAGACAAGATTTTCCACACGATTTATTATGCAAGTAAGACTTTCAACGCTGCCCAGATGAATTATACAGTGACGGAGAAAGAGATGTTGGCCGTGGTTTATGCTTTTGATAAATTTCGTTCCTATCTGATTGGGAAGAAAACTGTTGTATACACGGACCATTCAGCTATTAGGTACCTTATGGAGAAAAAGGACGCTAAGCCGCGTCTTATTAGATGGGTACTATTACTTCAAGAATTCGACATAGATATTCGAGACCGAAAGGGATGCGAAAATCAAGTTGCTAATCATTTGTCAAGGCTCGAAGGATTTGATGCGAACAAAGAACCATTGTTGGTTAAAGAGGTATTCCCTAATGAACAACTTTTTGCTATTAAACATGCGTTTGTGCCATGGTATGCAGATCTAGTCAACCACATTGTGAGTGGTGTTTTTCCCAAAGACATCCACCCACAACAAAGACACAGATTAAATCGCCAGGCCAAGGAGTATTATTGGGATGAACCGTACCTCTGGAAGATTTGTAGTGACCAAGTGGTTAGAAGATGTGTACATGAAGATGAAATGGAGAAAATCATTGAAAGTTGTCATAGTTTACCTTATGGAGGTCACTTTAAAGGCGATAGAACCGCAGCTAAAATTCTTCAATCCGGATTCTATTGGCCTACCATACACAAAGATTGTCATCGTTGCGTCCAGTCATGTCAAAGATGCCAGTTCACTGGTAATATATCGAAAAGAGACGCGATGCCGCTCAACAATATTCTAGAAGTAGAAATCTTTTATGTATGGGGAATAGATTTCATGGGACCTTTAATCACTTCCCACGGAAATCTCTATATTTTGCTTGCGGTAGACTATGTATCAAAGTGGGTAGAAGCAGTGGCAATACCAAAGAACGATGCTCAAACAGTGATTAAGTTCTTAAAATCAATCATCTTTTCAAGACATGGTACGCCTCGGGTTCTCATCAGTGACAAAGGTACCCACTTTATTAATGCTCCTCTGAGAAACTTTCTTCGTAAGTTTGGAGTGAGACACCGTACTTCAACCGGTTATCACCCACAAACTAACGGTCAAGCTGAAGTTTCCAACCGGGAAATCAAATCTATTCTTGAGAAGACCGTGAATAAATCGAGGAAAGATTGGTCTTTAAAGCTAGATGATGCTCTCTGGGCTTACAGAACAACATTTAAAATACCAGTTGGGGCATCTCCATATCGCATGGTCTACGGCAAAGCGTGTCATCTACCGATTGAACTTGAAGCTCGAGCTTACTGGGCTATTAAAACTCTGAATCTAGACCCAGAATTGGTCGGGAAACAAAGGATGATGCAGCTGAACGAGTTGGAGGAGTTTCGTTATCTTGCCTATGAAAATTCACGTCTTTATAAGGAGAAAACAAAGCGATGGCATGATAAACGGCTCCGTCCAAAGCATTTCGAGAGAGGGAAAAAGGTTTTATTATATAACTCTCGATTTTCGAACTACCCAGGAAAGCTTAAATCCCGTTGGGGAGGACCTTACATTGTTACGAAAGTCACACCTCATAGAGCGATTGAAATTGAACATCCAACCGAGCAACGGACATTCATGGTGAATGGCCAGCGTTTGAAAAGATACCATGACAGTGAGGACTTTGGGCAGGAGGAGACAATCCATCTCGTTGAATGCGCTTAGCCTGAGGTACACGTCTAACTCAAAGACGTTAAACAAAAGTGCTCTTGGGAGACACCCCTTGTTTTAATTGCTTTTTAGATTAGTTTTATTGCTTTGTAGTGTATAATATTAAGTTAGTATATATCTTTAATTGTGTTTACAAGCTAATAGGAGAGAAAGGTAGTGTGTTACTGTGCAGGACTCGAGTTTGGGGTCAGAAAATTTCTTGTAAAAATCCGCAAGCAGGTCCGGTATACCGCGCCTCACGGCCGGTATACCGCGCCTGGAAATCACGTGCCACGGGGGGGCTACCACGGGTTTTATACCGAGACAAAATTTTTTGAGGCATGATGGCTGCGGTATACCGCGCCTCATGTCTGGTATACCGCGAGAAGCAAAAACCCGTACCACGGGGTTCATACCGCGGGTTTTTCGACGGAGAGTGTAAATTGAAAACCCGTGCCACGGGTTACATATCACGGGTTCTTGGCCAAGACGAAAAAATTGAAGACCTGATGGGTCCGGTATACCGCGGATTAAGCCCGGTATACCGCGGCATGGCGGTTTGTGAAGAAGTTCTCTCCTAATCAACTTCTTACCTTAACAAGATCAACCCTAGCCTCCCCCATACGAATTTTTCAGACCCAAACTCTATATAAACACTTTAAAGCTTGTGCAAACCTTCACAATTAACACAACAACTCCTCAAATCCTCTCCTCCATCTTCCATAAACACAATCTCTTCATCAAATTCATCACACTACACCATTAAACACCATCAAATTCATCAAGCTTTAAAGATTTCTTCCAAGATCCATCAAGAAACCTTTCTCTTCCATCAATTCCAAGCAACAACATCAAGCTAAACCAATTTTCCTTAAACTTTTAATCCATCCTTGGTATAACTTGAGTTGTGGGTAAATCAAGCATGACTAACAATCTAAAGAAATGGAATACAAGAGAAAGTGCTCTATCCTTGGGAAGAATAAGAAATTGCCTAGGGCCACCATTGAAAAACCTATCAATCTTGATGAGGTTACTGAAGAATCAAAAGAAAAGGCACCAGCACAACCACTACCAAAGAAGTTAACTGCTAGAATGTCCATAACATCAAGAAGGCCTTTGAAGAAGATAAAGATTCAAGACCAAGGTTCTTCTACCTCTTCCTCTGAAATTATTTATGATCTTCCTCCTTGGGCTCTCAAGTTATAGAACGAAATAGAAAGATTGCGAGAAGATAACAGAGAACTTTGGACAGAAGTCATACAGATGGAATCACAGGTAGAAGATTTGACCTTGGCAAGGGATATTGATAGTTATACCGATCTCTCAGCTTCGAATGAGGATGAAGATATAATGGATCTCTATGGCCAGCCAGGTAGGTCATTCTAATTTTTCTTAATAGCTTGTATGCATTAGGTAGTTTAGTTAGTTTTAATTTTATTCCATTCTTGAGTCTTTTTCAAGTCGTGGGGACACGACTCACTTTTGAGTTGGGGGTGGGGATTCGTTGTCCTCATCTTCTTTGCGTTTTTGCATAAAATTTAAAATTTTTAGGTTGAATTAAGGCATAGAATATATTGAATGTACCTATTTGAGCATGATTTTATTAGGTCAATGATAGTAAGTAGTATGTTTTTGAAAGATGCAACAAAATTGTTTAGGATGCATGTATGAAATAAAGGATAGAATAGTTAATGAGCAATGCTAAGAATTCACGTTGAAACTTAGGGAGAGTTATTTGGTGTGTAGAACGTGAGGTTTAAAATTAGTTGAAAACCCACTTGTCTATGAACTAATAATGAAAAAGTAACAAAATCCGGTAGTTAGAAAAATGAATAAGGCAGTTCTTTCATGTTAAAACACTTGAAGCCTTTTATACTTTCTCACCCTTTTGTTTGATTATTATTGTTATTTATCCGTCTTAGCCCCTCTGAGCCTTTCTAAAGCCTTTTTATTGAAACACATTATAATCCATACCCTAGTTTGTAGGACTTATCTATATGACCCGGACTCGAATCGCAAAACCTGAGACAAACTCGTTTTAGAGCTTGAGTTTGGGGTGGTGGGTTTCATAATTAGGGAACTTTGGGGATTTGGGAATTATCTTTGTGATTTTATTGATGATGAATTATTATTATTGTAACCCTTTGCCGGGGTAATAGTGAATGGAAAAGAAGGTACGAGCTAAATTTGCCAACAAGGGCATAAAAAGAATATATATATGAAAAAATAGTGTGATATCTCAACATAAAAAAGAGAATCATAGCTATACAAAAGAAAAAAAATTGATATAAAAAAATATATATTCGGACCGGCAAAGTGGAATTTGATATCATCAAAGGTTTTAATTGGGATTATTGGGGATGCACATCAAAAGCATCAATAAATTGGGTTGATTAAGAACATCTTCGAGTGAAAAACTCAAGCTCTAGGGCGATTCGTTGATGGCTAGTGAGGAGAGAGCCAAAAGCTCACTTTTCATTATCCAAATATACCACACCCGTCCTTAAGCCAAGTTATAACCAAGACCTTAGGATTTCTAACTGCTTGGTGGAGAAACAATTAAGCTATTAGGTAGTAGGTAAGTGGACCATTGGATGCTGTATTTGGGACCTATGAACAACCTATAGCCATTAACCTGAACTAAGTTATCATCCTCTCCTTCTGGCATTGCGAAATTAATCTTAACTTGAATTTATGGATTGTTGATTACATGTGTACTAAGCATACCTGTGCATTATTTCTTGAGCATTACTACATGAGACTTTTTAGATATTTTGCTCTAGGATCATTCATTATATTCCGTAGTTGTTCTCCTCCGAGTTCTTCTTCTTGTTTATTTTGACTACCCTACTGTTCTTTACTTTTATTGTATCGGGACAATACAACTTTGAGTTGGGGGTTGGTGTGGCCTAAGGTGTGATAAAAAGATGTATAAAATAAGTGCAAATACACACCCTAAACTAACACGGTACTGCAAGTATTACAGGACGTATGCAAGTTTTAATGATAAGAAGATTCGTTCCTCAGGGACTGACGAAAGTTAGAGAGAACTTATGCAAATTATCAAGTGTAGATATTAAAGATAGAAAAGATAATACGCAAGTAGAAAGAAGAGATAGATAAATATTTATTTGGTTTTTCAATAAATAAACTAAACTAATAAAGTAAAAGACAGGAAACAAATAAAAGAAAAGAAAAGAAGATAGTATGAAAGTCTAGCTTAAGTTATTAGCATGCAATCCCCACTAGTTTTGCCGTTCTAAACATGTAAGGGTAAATTATGTAGTATTTCCCTAATCGGTCCCAATATGCTATCGGTAGTTTAAAATAGGATTTACCTGTGTCAATAAGGCTTCCTAAGCAAACTTTTCCTGTAATTGGTAAAGAGTTACAAGACTCAACCATAGTGATTATCTAGCTAGGTTGGGTTGTCAGATCAAACCTAAAACTAAACGTTATGTGCTAAACATGCAATTGAACACCGTTGTCAATGGTATCCTAATTACTAGATGGTAATTCTAATGGCCGCGGTTCCACAAGAACACAGAATATAAATCCAAACACATAAACAGAGAATAAAAACTATAATTCAATTTAAAACATTAAGTTCCCAAATTAGATAGATGTCAATCAAAACTAGGGTTCATACATATATGCTAAAACTCAAACTAATAGAATTAGTTCATACAAAGAAGGGAAGAGAAAAGAGTTACAAAATAAGAGGTTGAAGGAGTCATAGTTGTTGCACAGCTCCTTCCAGACTTCTTCTCTTGTGTTGTAGCTTCCTCTTGGCCTTAAGGTCTGGCCAAGGATGATTTTAGAGTGTTAAGAGGCTGTATTTATAGGATAGAGGTTGACCTAATTCGTTTGGTGGAGATAACTTCAAGTAATGGACTCCTGACCCAACTCAAATTCGTAAGGAAAACACTGCTGGACCGTTTTGAGTGTATCTTCTTCGTTATTGGTCGGATTTTGCTCCATAAGATACCAAAAGAATCGCAACAGAATTATCTAGGCCCTACAGAAGGAAATTACCAAATTCGGCCTATTTCTTAGGTAGAAACACCAATCTTTGGACGTGTACTGCAGAATCCCAGATTTAGGCAGCTTTTCCTTTTTCCTATTTGAACTCAGTTTCCTTCTATCTCCAATTTCCATGCATATCTCTTTCCATATCTTGTAGTCTTTGACTTGGACTCTAATTAATCTCCATAATTATCTTTAAAGCTTCACACTAAATAAACAATTAAACCCAATATGCTCTAAAAATAATAATTCTACAAATCAAGACCCAAAATAGGAAAGTGCACTAAATTAAGCTAAGATCGACCTATAAACTAATAAATAAGCCTAAAATGATGTCTCTGAAGTATATTATATTATCACAAATGAGGAGACATCAAGACCCCCAACTCAAAGTTGTATCGTCCCGATACAATAAAAGTAAAGAACAGTAGGGTGGTCAAGAAGAAGAAGTAGGAGAATAAGAACAGAACACAATGAATGATCCTAGAGCAAAATATCTTACAAAGTTTCATGTAGTAATGCTTCAAGAAATAATGCACAACTATGCTTAATATACATGTAATCAACAATCCATAAATTCAAGTCCAGATTAATGTCGCAATGCCAGAAGGAGAGGATGATAACTTAGTTCAGGTTAATGGCTATAGGTTGTTCATAGGTCCCAAATACAGCATCCAATGGTCCACTTACCTACTACCTAATAACTCAATTGTTTCTCCATCTAGTAGTTAGAAATCCTAAGGTCTTGGTTATAACTTGGCTTAAGGACGGGTGTGGTATATTTGGATAATGAAAAGTGAGCTTTTGGCTCTCTCCTCACTAGCCATCAACGAATTGCCCTAGAGCTTGAGTTTTCACTCGAAGATGTATCTCTCTCAACCCAATTTATTGATGCTTTTGATTTGCATCCCTAATAATCCCAAATAAAACCTTTTATGATGATATAAAAATTCCACTTTGCCGGTCCGAATATATATTCTTTTCATATCTTTTTCTTTT
Organism: Nemophila menziesii; assembly: GCA_029959085.1. Lineage (NCBI taxonomy): Eukaryota > Viridiplantae > Streptophyta > Magnoliopsida > Boraginales > Hydrophyllaceae > Nemophila > Nemophila menziesii. The sequence goes on along the minus strand of JARWIR010000023.1, from coordinate 5,966,790 downwards.
TCTTTTGTATATCTATGATTCTCTTTTTGATGTTCGAGATATCACACTATTTTTTTCATATATATTCATTCTTTTTATGCCCTTGTTGGCAAATTTAGCTCGTAGCTTCTTTTTCATTCACTATTACCCTGGCAAAGGGTTACAATAATAATAAATCATCATCAATAAAATCATAATTACAATTCCAAATCCCAATGTTCCCAAATGATGAAACCCACCACCCCAAACTCAAGCTCTAAAACGAGTGTCTCAGGTTTTGCGATTCAAGTGCGGGTCATATAGATGAGTCCTAAAACTAGGGTATGGATTATAATGTGTTTCAATTGAAAGGCTTTAGAAAGGCTCAGAGGGGCTAAGACGGATAAATAACAATAATATCAAACAAAAGGGTGAGAAAGTATAAAGGCTTCAAGTGTTTTAATCATGAAAGAACTGCCTTATTCATTTTTCTAACTACCGGATTTCGTTACTTTTTCATTATTAGTTCATAGATAAGCGGGTTTTCAACTAATTTCAAACCTCACGTTCTACACACCAAATAACTATTCCTAAGTTTCAACGTGACTTCTTAGCATTGCTTATTAACTTTTCTATCCTTTATTTCCTGTTTTCATACATGCATCTAAACAAACTTATGACATCTTTCAAAAACATACTACCTACTATCATTAACTTAATTAAATCATGCTCAAATAGGTACATTCAAAGATCTTCTATGCCTAATTCAACCCAAAAATTTTAAATTTTATAAAAAACACAAAGGAAGATGAGGACAACGAATCCCCACCCCCAACTCAAAAATGAGCCGTGTCCCCACGACTCGAAAAAGACTCAAGAAAAATAAAATTTAAAATTAGCATACATATTGCACATAAAGAAATGGTAGGGAAGAAAGAAAACATACTCTTCGAGGCTTTTACCTCGCCTTGTTGATATTCGGATTAAATTCTAATGTATCTTCTTCACCCAACTTCTTATTCGCTTTTTGTTCAGGACACGTGATCATAATAGGATATTGCATTATATAACGACATGGGAGAGATCGAAAATCCGTATCACCTCCTCATAGATCAAATGTGCCACATCTTCTTCTTCTCCTCATAAAATACAATTCACAAACAACCCAAGCATTCCAAATCTCCACGAACCTTCATGTATTCACCTTCAACTTCTTCTTCAAATACTTTCTTATAAGAAAAAGGTAGTTCCTTTAATTGTTACTTCAAAGAAGCTATCAGGGCCCTTGAAGCTTTCTCTTTTTCTTTTGGGTATAAGGTCTTTGATTTGTAGAGGTTGTGTTGTCTTCTTCACTAAAGTTGGAATCTTTTTGCTCATCAACACAACATGCTAACCTCTCTTCTCTTGACTTGTTTTACCCTTTGAATTGGAACTAGGACTTTTCTCACTTGATTTCTTCAATTAAATCCAATACCTTGATTTCCCCATCTCCCTTTCAGTAGATAATGTTCATGTTCTCTTAATCATCTCAATTGACCCCCAACTCAAAGCTTTAACCACTCTTGAAATTTGGAACTCTTGATAATTGGTTGTACAAGCTTAATTGGGTTAGGAAGGGTGATTTGATGATTATTCTCTATGTGGATAAGATGGATTCTTCATGGATTGGTTTGGATTTAAGAAATTGTAGGATGAATTTTTGAAATTTAAGCTTTTGATTCTTGGATTCGAGGTGTTTTGGGATGATATAGGTGGTTGAATCTTCCTTGTCATGATGTGGAGAATGAATTGGATGTGTTTTCATGGTGATTGGGTAGTGTTTTGATGATTGGGGAAGGTTTTATGAAGCTTTAATGGAGTTGGGAGAGTTTTGGAGAGAAGAAAGAGGTTTAAGGTTTAATAAATTCGGAATAATAAGCTTTAGATCTTCATATAGCCTTCAAACCCTTTATTTTCTCTCTCTGGCGGCTCGTGCGGACTACCCCTGCAGACCATGGGGTGCACCGCGGGGTACACCGCGACATCTGATGCTCGAAAATTTTTGCTCACTGGTTAAAACCCGTGGTAGGACCCCGTGGTACGTGTTTCTGAGCTGCGGACCAGGGTGCGGTGCACCGCGGGGGTGCTCCGCGCCTCCTACGTCAAAATACCCGTGGTAGGACCCCGTGGTACGGGTTTTTACCGTGCGGTGCACCACGGCTGAGGTCTGGTGTACGGTACATGGCAAAAACCTCCCCATCAGCTAGATCTCGAAAAGTTATGCAGTTTAGGCTCAAAGATCACCTGATTCCGATATCCGAGCGCAAAGATATGACTTGCTGAAGTTTCTCCGTTCCGAAAACTTTGCTCGCTTCCCTAACTCGATTTCTCCAATACCTAATCATCAAAAACACTAATACCTTCCTCAAATATGTAATATCAACTAAAATTAACTAATCTAAACATAAATTAAAAACTAAAAACGTAAAAACATAAAAGAAATTACGGGTTGTCTCCCGTACAGCACTTTTGTTTAACGTCTTTTCAAAGTTAGACGTGTTACCTCGATTAAGGATGACGAAATTTCCACCCTTTGCCTTTAATTCCCACGAACTTTTCAGCTCGATTCTTAATAATCATGGATGGTGCCATCCAAGTTGTCGTGGGAAGCGGTGTTTCTGGTGGTAACTCGATTTCAAGTGTAGCATTACACTCCTCTGGTGACCCATTCATCTCGAATCTTCGTTTGTTAGAAAGAATGTCCTTCATGAATTGACCGTATTTTGACATTCTGGTGAGAGCTTCTACAAACGGGCTGCTGATCTTTAACTTGTTCATCATGTCAACGAACTTCTTGAATTCCAGGTCATTGTCCTTTCTGACATGTGAAGGGAATGGTGGAGGAGGACATGTGTTGGTTACCACTGGGCTCTCTTTCTTTTCTGATGTCATCTCTTGGACACTTCTTTGTTCAACTACCTCCTCTGTTGTTTCTTTACCCCCCGTTTCTGGAATAGGGACTGGTTCTGTGGCTGGTCTTGGTAGAGGTAGTTGTTTTCCACTTCCTAATTCAACTGCATGACAGACTTTGTTTTCTGGAGCAGTAGTATCACTTCGGAGTTGCCTTTCTGCAAGGATTTTAGTTTTCTCCACCATTCGTGACACTGCCTGCACCCTCTCCATAAGCGCATTCTGCGAGTTTTGGGATTCTTGCTGGCGACTCTCCATCTTTTCGATTAGGTTCATTATCTTAGCCATGCTTGAATTCAAACTCGGAGGTTGTTCTTGTATGGTTTGATGCATTGAATAAGGAGGTGGTTCTTGATAAGCTTTATTATAAATCGGCGCTTCTTGATAGATAGGTTGTAGAGGATAGTAAGATTGTGGTCGTGGTTGATGATAATCATCATAATAATGATTATTATGATTATAGTTCTGTTGATCTCCGACCCAATTGTAACTCTGTGGGGGTTGATAGTCAGCGTAATTTCCTTGAGATTGATAACAACCATCATAATAATGGTCTCTTTGATAAGGCATGAAGGAAATTGATGCTGGATTGTTCATGCAATGTCCCCACGAGTGATCTCTTGCTCCACAACTAGGACATGAAGGTGAGGCATGTACTAGATTCCTCTGAGCTAGTTGTTGCGATTGTTCTCATAATTCCTCAAGTTGTCGGCTTAACTCCTTGAGCTTTAGAGAATCCATCTTGAATTAGCTTCTTCAGGATCTAATAACACGAAACCTTTATCTCCTAATAAATCTGCTTCCGCCTAAAAAAATCTGTAAAACAAAAACTAAAAAGAAAAAGCGTAAAATAGAACTAACTAAAATAAAAGCACATAATAATTGCACAAGGACTAACGATGTAGTCCCCGGCAGCGGCGCAAAAAACTTGGTGTGGCCTAAGGTGTGATAAAAAGATGTATAAAATAAGTGCAAATACACACCCTAAACTAACACGGTACTGCAAGTATTACAGGACGTATGCAAGTTTTAATGATAAGAAGATTCGTTCCTCAGGGACTGACGAAAGTTAGAGAGAACTTATGCAAATTATCAAGTGCAGATATTAAAGATAGAAAAGATAATACGCAAGTAGAAAGAAGAGACAGATAAATATTTATTTGGTTTTTCAATAAATAAACTAAACTAATAAAGTAAAAGACAGGAAACAAATAAAAGAAAAGAAAAGAAGATAGTATGAAAGTCTAGCTTGAGTTATTAGCATGCAATTCCCACTAGTTTTGCCGTTCTAAACATGTTAGGGTAAATTATGTAGTATTTCCCTAATCGGTCCCAATATGCTATCGGTAGTTTAAAATAGGATTTACCTGTGTCAATAAGGCTTCCTAAGCAAACTTTTCCTGTAATTGGTAAAGAGTCACAAGACTCAACCATAGTGATTATCTAGCTAGGTTGGGTTGTCAGATCAAACCTAAAACTAAACGTTATGTGCTAAACATGCAATTGAACACCGTTGTCAATGGTATCCTAATTACTAGATGGTAATTCTAATGGCCGCGGTTCCACGAGAACACAGAATATAAATCCAAACACATAAACAGAGAATAAAACTATAATTCAATTTAAAATATTAAGTTCCCAAATTAGATAGATGTCAATCAAAACTAGGGTTCATACATATATGCTAAAAGTTAAACTAATAGAATTAGTTCATACAAAGAAGGGAAGAGAAAAGAGTTACAAAATAAGAGGTTGAAGGAGACATAGTTGTTGCACAGCTCCTTCCAGACTTCTTCTCTTGTGTTGTAGCTTCCTCTTGGCCTTAAGGTCTGGCCAAGGATGATTTTAGAGTGTTAAGAGGCTGTATTTACAGGGTAGAGGTTGACCTAATTCGTTTGGTGGAGATAACTTCAAGTAATGGACTCCTGGCCCAACTCAAATTCGTAAGGAAAACACTGCTGGACCGTTTTGAGTGTATCTTCTTCGTTATTGGTCGGATTTTGCTCCATAAGATACCAAAAGAATCGCAACAGAATTATCTAGGCCCTTTAGAAGGAAATTACCAAATTCGGCCTATTTCTTAGGTAAAAACACCAATCTTTGGACGTGTACTGCAGAATCCCAGATTTAGGCAGCTTTTCCTTTTCCTATCTGAACTCAGTTTCCTTCTATTTCCAATTTCCATGCATATGTATTTCCATATCTTGTAGTCTTTGACTTGGACTCTAATTAATCTCCATAATTATCTTTAAAGCTTCACACTAAATAAACAATTAAACCCAATATGCTCTAAAAATAATAATTCTACAAATCAAGACCCAAAATAGGAAAGTGCACTAAATTAAGCTAAGATCGACCTATAAACTAATAAATAAGCCTAAAATGATGTCTCTGAAGTATATTATATTATCACAAATGAGGAGACATCAGGGGTCTTGATGTCTCCTCATTTGTGATAATAAAATATAATTCCGAGACATCATTTTAGGCTTATTTATTAGTTTATATGTCGATTTTAGCTTAATTTAGTGCACTTTCCTATTTTGAGTCTTGATTTAGTAACATAATATTTTTAGAGCATATTAGGTTTAATTGTTTATTTAGTGTGAAGTTTTAAAGATAATTATGGAGATTAATTAGAGTCCAAGTAAAAGACTACAACATATGGAAAGAGATTTACATGGAAATTGGAGATAAAAGGAAACATAGTTCAATTAGGAAAAGGAAAAGCTGCCTAAATCTGAAATTCTGCAGCACATGCCTAAAGAAGTGGCGATTACTCCAAGAAATAAGCCGAATTTGGTAAATCCCTTTCATAGAAATATAGATAATTCTCTGAGGATTCTTTTGGTATATTATGGAGCACAAACCGACCAATAACGAAGAAGATATGCTCAAAACGTTCCAACAGTGTTTATCTTTATTTCCTTACGAATTTGAGTTGGGTTTGGAGTCTATTACTTGGCCTTATATCCAAGAAACGAATTAGGTCAACCTATACACTATAAATACAGCCTCTTAACAATCTTAAATCATCCTTGGTGAAACCTTAAACCAAGATGAAGCTTACAACACAAGAGAGAAGTCTGGAAGGAGCTGTTCATCAAAATGTCTTCTTCTACCTTTAAATTTGTAATTTCTTTCTTTTCTTTCATGAACTAAATTTCTTTAGCTTAAGTTTTTAGCATATATGTATGAACCCTAGTTTTGATTGACATCTATCTAATTTGGGAATTTAATGTTTTAAATAGAATTATAGTTTTTATTCATTGTTTATGTGTTTGGATTTATATTCTGTGTTCTTGTGGATCGCGACCATATAGAATTACCATCTAGTAGTTAGGTCACCATTGACAACGGTGTTTAATTACATGTTTAGCACATAACGTCTAGTATCCGGTTTAGATCTAACAAATCAACCTAACTAGATAATCACTATGGTTTAGTTCTTATGACTATTTACCAATTACAGGAAAAGTTTGCTTAGGAAGCCTTATTGACACGGGTAAATCCTATTTTAAACTACCGATAGCGAATTGGAACCGATTATTGAAATACTACATAATTCACCCTTACATGTTTAGAACGGAAAAACTAGTGGGGATTACATGCTAATAACTCGAGCTATATTCTCATATTACTTCTCTTTCATATTTATTTTTCTGTCTTTTAATTCTTAGTTTAATTTAGTTAATTAGAAAATCAAACAAACATCTATTTGTCTTTACTTTTATCTGTGTTTAGTTGTTCTAGCTTTAATTATTTGCACTTGATTATTTCATAAGATTCCTCTAACCTTCGTAGTCTCTGCGGAACGAATCTTAATTATTTAACTAAAACTTGCATACGATCTGTATACTTGCCGAACCGTGTAGCTTTAGGGTGTTATTTGCACTTTATTTACATCTTATTTTATCACACCCTAGGCCCCACCAGATGTTCTCTCCAACAAGCACAATTATGAAGAAGGTGGGATGGTAGGTTACTCAAGTAGAGTAGTGAAATTTGTTAAAGCAAGCTACCATCAAAATCGACAGAGCCTAATAGCTTCAACATACCACTCTTAATTTATTTCAAATGGAACGGTAAGTTACTTTGTGATCTTGGAGTTGTCATCAACATGATGCCAATTATTATTCAAGTGGTTGAACATAGTAAGATAAATACCATCCACCGTGACTTTACAAATGGCAGATTAATTGGTGTCATCCCCAAAGGGGTGATAAAATAATCTACTAATCAACACATAGATAGGTCACTCACCGCAAGTGTACAAATAGCTCACAAGTAATAAGTAAGTATATAAGATCGTTCGCCACAAGACTACGAGGATAACTACTATTATGATTTTATCAAGCATTGAGAATTTATTTGTGATTACTAAATGATAGTATGTAAAAGATATAATGTTTGTTTGATTTTTATTAAAAGGCAAAAGTGAGAATAATTAAATAAATATAATTAACTAAGAATAATGAAAGTAACAAATACATAAGCATGTGAACTATAGCTTAAGTTTATAGTAATACCCAATAGTAATGAGTCGATGAATTTAGTTATAAGGGTGAATTGTGGTGTTATGATAATTGAGGTTCAAACTTCATTTTAACTCCCTTCTGGGTAGCTTAGAAGGCAACCTAAAAACGCAAGATACCTCTTCTGAGTGAAATACTAGATATATGCTCGACGCTAATGGAAGTTACCCTATACGATTATTTGGCTAGTAAATTCCGTCAAGAATAGCTCACACATCGGAGGTCTATATATTCGTTCTATTCCCAAACTCCCCTTCAAGGCAATAGTCTTGACAACAAATGTCACCCTATATTTGATCAGGATATAAGAAGTTAATTAATTCAATTCATATGCATAAATAATCAAGTACCCAATTCAATTAAACATTGATTGATCCCAAATAACCTAAGTAATCATCAAAACAATATTCAACGTTCATACTTAATGCAAACTTAAGCTAATAGAAATTAGTTCATAATAAAATCAATAAATGAAATGATAAAAGTGCAATAATTATGTTTAGGACATGAAACTAACTCTAATTATCCTATTACCGGGTATGGAATGGTGTAGATGTGGTGTAGTAGGGCTCCAACTTCTCTCTTCTTCTTCCCATGCGCTTTTTCTTCTCTTTGGCGTGTCTAATGATTAATTATTCGATTATCCACTTCTAAATTTTTTTCTGATATAATAATTGTCCAAAATGTTTCTGTAGTTGTCGGAACATTATAATAGGCCTAAGTTAACCGAAAACGTTTTAAAGGAAAAGTGGACTAATTTGAGCCACAACAACTGCAACTTCTGAAAATCTTTCATATTAACTCCAAATCACAAACTGTCACCTCTCACTCGCTCCTGACTTCATGCGATACTATGAAACCAAAGGGTTGTCTCATAATCTTAGACGATTTCATATGGTGACTCTTTTAAGTTGATTTCTAAGTTTTGCTGGTAGATGATCTACCTTTTCAAAAGAAATTTTTTGGTCCTTTAACGTCAAGACTTGGGTTTGAAATTGATTTCTAAACTTCATATACTTTTATTGGGGTCTTGTATCATCCAAGTACCTAAGAGTTGCACACTTAAAACACAATTAATGCACAAATAACTACAAAAGTGATAAATACCAAAAACTAGACAAGAAATTAGATTATTTCTAAATATAAGGACTAATCACTCAAATAAGTCCAACTAACCCCTAAAATAATATCACATGATACTATTAACCATCACAAAAAAGGAGACATCAAGACCCCCAACTAAAAGATTTATCATTCCAACAAAATAAGAACTAAACTAGGGACCTAAGTCAATAAATATGGAAGAGAAGTATGTAAATAATAATCCCAAAGTGGATCCTAAAAAAGTCTCATATAATAATGTCTAAAAACTAAATCACACATACACCTATCATAAAAACAATCAACATGTTATAATTTCAAGATTAGATTAGTTTCGCCAATGAAAGAAGATTCAACTTTTCACATTGTTTGAAATGCTGGCTATAGGTTGTTCCTCGATCCTAAAATAGTATCCAATGGTCCACTCAACTACTCCCTATTAACTCAATCGTTCCTTAACCACGTAACTAAGAATCTTAAGGTCTTTCAGTTATAACGTAGTGTCGCTCCCAAGGTATGATAAAACAATGCAGTAGATGTGCACAACCTGAGAGAACGGAGATAAAATTTCCTCAAGTGTATGGATGGTTTGCATGTAATAAGTAAGCAAAACAGATATCGATCTCAGGGACTACAAAAGTTAATTTAAGCTAGCGTTCTTAGAATGTGTATAGTAAGAGTTGATAGAGTAAATACACAAAAACACTAAATATTTGTTTGGTTTTGTTTTATGAATTAAATTTGAATAAAAATTAACTAACCATTAAACTAAGTATATGGTGGGTGATGTCTCCCTATTTTTGATATAATAATCTAGGTTGGAGACATCATTTTAGGTGTTTATGATTAATTAATTATAAATTTTATTCGTACTTTGATAAATTCTTATTTCTTGTCTTAATTTAATGTTTTATTATTTTTAAAGTATTTTTGGTTTAATTTGTGTGTTAATGTGAAGTTTTAAAGATATATAGAATATAATTATATGACAAATCAATTCCAAATAAATAAAGAAAGAAGATATGGAAGGAATTAAAAGATAAAATAGGAAAGGAAAAACTATTAAGTAAATCTAAAATTTTGCAGCTACGTCTATTAAAGTGAAGATAACTTGATATCGGCTGGGAAGTTGGATGAACATTTAAAAACCAAACGTAGATCTTTTTGCTGAGGTCGTTTAGATATAAAGTAAGAAAAAATCAGATCAATAACGAAGGAGATATGATCAAAACAGTGAGCAGTGTTTATCCTATCCGATATTTTAGGAAACAAATTTGAGTTGGACTTGGACTCAAATTACTTACCTTTTACTCACCAATTTCGACCTAGGGTCTTCTTAGCACCTATAAATGCACCCTCTTATCATTCTAAATTGTCCTTGCATAATTATTAGTCCTTAGTCTCAAGAAACATCATCAGGATAAGCAAGTTGACAGTATGTATCTTTATTTTAGTTTATTTTTGTTAGCAGGAACTAATTTTTCCATAGCTTGGGTTTTGCATATGTATAATCTTTGAATTTTATTTTCTTCTATATAAGTTTGTTTGGGAAAACCTTTTTAAATTGATTCTAGCTTCTTAACCATATTTTTTTTATGTGCTTTGACATATTTCTAACACTAATCTTGATCATGTTAGGACTGTTTTAATAGTAGTTAGATGGTCACCCGGAAGGGGTGTCTGATTATTGAAAATACCACATAAACTTCAAGTGTCCGGTAGTGATCCGGAAGGGCTTGCCTAACTAGATAGTCATTAGGGTTTGAGATTTAACTACCAAACATTGCGCAGGGCCCCCTTACTCAACTCCCCTGGTAATTGTTAGGTCGCCACCTAAGTCCACCTGGAAGGGTGTTAGGAGGAATATAGAATCCTGGACACTTATCTAAGAGCTTTAATCACCCTTATTAACTAGTAGAAGATATAGAAGTATAAGTGCATACTAGAAAACCTAAGCTATATTTCTCATCTTTTTCTTACATCTTTATTTTATTGTCTTTAGTTTAATTAATCCATATTCTCCTCAATCATTACTATTTACTTTTCTTGTCATTTAATCCATTGAACTATTTATTACCACGCTTTCTCGTAATCCATTCGTATAACACACTAAGTCCCTAAGAACAAATCTTAACTTATCATTAAAACTTGCAAACGACATGTGATACTTGTAAGAGTAACGTGTTTGGTTAGGGTGATAGTCGCGTGTTTTATTATGATATTTTTATCATACCCTACCAGCCACCAAGTTTTTGGCGCCGTTGCCAGGCACTTGTGTCCGTTAGCGTGTGGGTTTAATTTTTAGGGTAGTAGTTTTTAGTTATTTTTGTCCAGATTTACGCTTTCTTTTTGTTTTTTTCTCTCTCAGGTTCTAGCGTATACTCGAGAATCCCGAGAGTGTTTTCAAACCTTACAACCAACCCTTAAGAGAAGAAAGAGAACAAAGAAAAGCTATGTCTGCTACAGAGGATTTGATTTCATCACCTGAGGATAATCTTAACCCCAATGAAAATCAACATCAAGGATTACCTATTCCTCAAGCACCACCAGGAGATAACAGAAATAATAGATGTCAAGAACAAGATCTCTCAGGCATGGGAGAACCTATTCGAGTTCAACCATTAGGTTATCTTCCTACAATGATCCAGAATATAAAGTTCAGACCTGATCCGGGTATGCTCAGTTAATTTGCGAGTTACGGACACTATAGTGGTGCCACAATTCAAGATCAGGTTAGAGCGTTTTAGAAGTGTATGCAGATTTGTGATGCCTATATTACTCCTGGCATTACACGCGAGCAACTATATTGTCATATGTTTATGTTTTTCTTGACCGGAAGTGCTGGTGATTGGCTAGATAGACAACCACCAAGCACAATTAACACTTGGGATAAGCTACAAGCCGCATTATTTAACCTTTTTTATCGAAAGAGTATGATATTCAAAGATAAGATGGAGATTGCTAGTTTTCACCAAGAGAATGATGAAAAAGTAGGAGACGCATGGACAAGGTTTCAACAAAAGTTAGCTAATTTTCCGCTCCACGGTTACACCCCAGCTTTACAGTTAGCTATGTTCAATAAAGGTATTAATGTATAAAGTAGATAGAGGGTAGATAATTGGTGGAACCTGGTGTGCTAGAAAATAAAGTGATAAATAAGAGGATCCACAAACTGCAAGTGTACAACTGTCCCAAGTAATATATGATAATCAAGTTCGTTCTCAGGGACGGATTAGGTTCAACCCAAATATTAATCAAGTAGTAAGAATAATTGCTTAACGGAAAAATAAAAGAAAATATTTTTGTTTGGTTTTCTGAATTAAAAGATGCAAATAAAATAAAGACTAAGATTAAATTAACTAGAAAGAAATAAAGCAAATAAAAGTGACTAACTTCAGATAAGAGAGATACTCGAGTCTCGCAAGGAATCCACTTAATCAATATAATCTTTGCTATGTTTAAGGGTAGAATTGGAATTATAATATTAGTCGGGACTCTAATGTCTCCTAGCCCCCTGTCGGGTGGACCTACGAGCTATCCTGAAGTACTATAAACCCCTGTATGGTCAAATATGCCTCTCGGATGATATGATTTTACCTCTTTGGCTATGTAACTAGTTAATCTTGTTGGTCAATAACGGACATTACACGGGTAATACCTAGATCTGTATTCAAACCCCCCCTGTCGGATGATCACTTCGCCACTAAAGTGAATAGCCCAAATACTAAAAGCTATTTCTAGTTGTTCCTAAAATAAATAGTAATGAAAACAAAGTAATATCCAGTATATAAAACTCAATCCAATTTAAATCATAACAATCCCAAACTCAAAACATAGATTGATTAATTAAGGTTCATCCCTTTAATGCGATTCTAAAGTATATGAAAGTTTAGCTTATGATAAATTTAAAGACTGAAATTAAATAAAAAGACATCATATTCAATTACATAAAACAAATATATAACCTAAGGGTTTGGTTGATTGTTGTGGAAGAACAGAATTCCTCCAACTCTAGCGTCTCCTCTGCCTTCTTGCTCTGAAGTGTTTGACTCTCTCTCTAAGGATATTATCAATTGTATGAATTATGAGAGGTACTGAATTATGAGGTCTAAGGCGTGTATTTATAGGTGCTAGGAAGCCATAATTCGTTTTACTTGGAGTGGAAGACAAGTAAAGAACTCTTTAATTCGTAGCCCTAAAATCTAGGAAAGGGAAGATTCTGCTGCTGATTTGTTTTGGTCATATCTCCTTCAATACTTATCCGTTTGACGCGTTCCAATAGTCGAAACCGCTTGTCTCGGAAAGCTCTTTCCATTGGTACAGACAATTCTCACAAATTTCTAGCCAATATTAAGTTATGATCTCATCTTTAGAACGTGGCTGGAATTTCAGATTTATTTGACACCTTTATCTTTTCCTTCTTTGCATATATCCTTCCTTAATCTTCTTATTTCCATGTATATCTCTTTCCTTTACTTATTTGACTTGACTTGGTCTCTAATTAATTACCATATATCTTTTAAAGTTTCACAATAAATAAATAATTAAACCACATATGCTTTAAAAATTAATAAATCAATCATTCAAGACTAGAAATAAGAAAGTGCACTCTAAAATTAGAAACTCGAATAAAAATACTTCCTAACACACTAAAAATACTCTAAGACTTTAATTCTCACTTCTCCTCCTTGGATTGGTCTTTCATGAAATTCAAGAAACTACTAACTTTGCACTAAAAATAGTCAAATTAATGCACAAAAGCTCTAAAAATGCAAATAGTAAAATTCCATGGGGAGAAAGTGTAATATGACGAAATAAGCATAAAAGTCTATTAAATAAGTCAAAAATTCACCTAAAAGGATGTCTCCAAAGGGATAATAATTAGAAAAAATAGGGAGACATCAATAATTTTGGAGGAGGAGGATTTGTGTCCATGGATCTTACAGAAGTAGCGGAAGGTATGGAACGTATTATAGAAACAAAAAGGAGTTGGCCGATTTTGCGAGCTCCTATTAAAAATACCGAAGGCTTCAAGTAAGTACAAAACACTCAATCTGCTAAATTAACAGTTTTAGAGAATAAATTCAAAGAGATCAAGCTTGAGATGCAACAAAAACGTCATAATTTAGCTGCAACAAATGTAGTGCAAGAAGCACCGGGTTGTCCACAATGTGAGGTACCAAACCATACATGGGAAGAGTGTGAAGGAAATCCAGCATCTACTTATTTCATATCTAACTGAGGGAATTATTAATTTGGTAATAGAAATCGTCCAGGTATGCAGTATTCAAATCCACAAGGGGCCGCAAATCAAGGTAATTATCAACCTCGTCCCCTGAACAACATTTACCAACCAAGAGGTCAAGGTCCTTATCAAGGAAATCATAATTTTAATAGACCATCTGTTGTCGGTTAAGGTGTGATAAAAATACGACAATAAAAGATGCAACTAACAGGTCGTACGCAAGTCTTAATGATAAGTAAAGATTCGTTCTCAGGGACTTACCGTTTTATACGAATTGATTAACAGAAAAGTGTAGTAATAAGTAGTTCAATGAATTAAAGACAGAAAAAGTAAATAATAATGATTGATTGAGGAAATAGGATTAATTAAACTAAAGACAATAAATTAAAGATGTAGAATAAGATTAGAAAGTATAACTTAGGTTTTGCTAGTATGGACTAATCCTTCTATTTATTCTACTAGTTAATAAGGGTGATTAAAGTTCTTAGATAAGTAGTCAGGATTCTATATTCCTCCAAACTCACTTCCGGGTGGACTTACGTGGCGACCTAACAATTACCAGGGGACTTGGTCATATAGTGGACCCACCACCCCAAACTCAAGCTCAAGACAGGAAGTCTCAGGATCGTGATTCAAGTATGGGTCATATGGCCATGCCTAACAATCTAAAGGGATATTGGCTTTATCATCTTCCTATTTACACAGATTGCCTCTAGTTCATACCTAAGTTGGTTCTCTACTCATTTAGATCTCACGTTCTACAAACCACTCATTATCCTTAAGCACAAGTTTACTTCTTTTGCATTGTTCATTAATTCTTCCTATCAATTACCTCATATTTGCATGCAATCTAAGTGCGTTTTACACTAACTCCTAAAGTCAACTATTTTCTATCATAAATTCATAAAAAACATGCTTGATGGAGGCATTTATAATACTCTACAGTCAACGAAACCCTTAGATTAATTTTATTAAAAGCATGTTAACCACAAAAAAATTGGGATGAGGCAACAAACTCCACCCCAAACTCAAAAATAAGTCGTGTCCCCACGACTTGAAAAAGACTCAATAAAACAAATAAAACAAATAAGAAAGGGATAGGAAAACGTATCTGAACCAGCACGAAGCTGGTTTCCATGGTTGCATGTAGGTTGAGCTCCTTGTGTTGCGTATGTGGCATGTTGAACATTGCTCACACCACGTAATATGATTTGCATAAGCTCCAACTCTTTTGTGTCTTTTCCTATGGTTGTCAACACCTCTTCATGATTATCCTCCAAAATTTTCATCTTTCAACTACATCTTTCAACACCAAAATTAATACAAGGTTATTCAACTTCTTCTTCTTCATGGTATTCTTGACCTCCCAATCTTTGTAATCTCAATGAACCCCAAACTCAAAACTTCAAATAATCAAAAACTAGAGAAGAGTTTTGAAATTTGATGTTTTGAGGATTTGTAATGAAGGATTATGGTGTTATATGAGATGGGTAATGAATATGTAATGGCTTGGGGAAGGTTTAATAGATAGCATTGAAGCTTTGATGAAGAGGCTTAAGGTTGAAGGAGAAGATTTCTTGATTTTCTTGAAGGATTGTGGTGTTGGATGTGTGTTTAGAATGAAATAGGAAGAAGGATTTAATGTTCTTGGGTGTTGTAGTGGTCTTTGTGCAGGTATATAAAGGGTTAGGGTTTGAAAAAATCGTATTGGAGAGGCTAGGGTTTCTTCTTGATGAAGTAAGAGGTGTATAAGGCAACAAACTCTTCAAAACCGACCTACGGACCGGCAATACCGGCGGAATTGCCGGCATACCGGTCATGGAGGTCTCTCCTTCGTGTAACTTTCTGCCTTGAACCCGAGTCCATACCCGTGGCCATGTGTTTTTGGGCACCGGCATATCGGCGGTGTCACCGGCTAGCCGGTGCGCTGTTCTTTGCAAATTTGCGCTCCGTCAAAATACCCGAGTCGAGCACCCCAAGGGCACGTGTTTTCCTTCTGGCCGGCATACCGGTGCGACTTTTTAATTTTCTCTACCTCTCGGCAAACAACCCGAGCCATGAACCCGTGGGCACGTGTTTCTGCTCCACCGGCATGCCGGTGATCTGGCCGGCTTGCCGGTCAGTGCAGCAGATTTCCTCCTTTTCGTTCCTTAGCATCCCAGACTCAATTCCTGCACCAATAACACACTACCTTTCTCATTTATTTAAAAAATAGACACTAAGACTCGACTAAAACTTATAATATACACTAGGAATAAAAAACAAAAAGAAAATTAAACATGGGTTGTCTCCCAAGAAGCACTTTTGTTTATTACGTCTTTAAGTTTGACGCGTTACCTTCCATGAAGATGGTATTGAGGCTCTTGCTATTCTCCTGCGCTTAAATTCGCCTCGTCCTTGGCATGTACGCTTTGGGACCTTCCCCTTTCGAATTTTATTCACTCGATCTTTGAAAGGGGGAGGATAGTATCTCCGTTTCGCCTCCTTGCTCTCATGGCGAAACTTATTTTCCACCACATGATAGTAGATAACCGTCCTCAATGGTATAAGCTCATTTTTATTCTCTCCAATCTCGCATTACTCATTAAAATATGGTGGGTAGGTGCTCATCCTTGCCGCTTTACTCTCGCGGTGTAGCACCTTTCTTGCGTAGCACCTATTGATCATTTTTAGTAATAGAGGTAATTCCGTTTTTTCAGCTCTAATGATGAATTGTGGTGGAGATGGTGATTGGTGAACTTTTTGTGGCGAAGATTCGACTTCTCTTTTATTGTGAACTTTGAATTCTTCGATGGATTCCTCAACCACTTCACATTTGTCTTCGCTTTCAACCCAATCTTCCACTATTACCTCATCATATTCTTGATGTGGAATCTTACTAATCTCGATCACATCTTCTTCTTGTTTGCGTTCTGTATCTTGATCATGTGTATGCACCGTAGGAATAGCAATTTCTGTGTTAACTTCTAGGAATTGCGTTGCTACTCCTTCTTTCACCATGCTAACAAGATCCTCAACCACAGGGAGGTCTTCATTTATAACCACCATGGTGGTCATATCACTATCACTAATATCTTCCTTCAACACCTCCTTCTCAACCACTTCTTCAAGTCTTTCATCCCTTGGGGGAGTTGACTCTACACAAAACTTGCTACAATTGGCAATATATTCGTCTATTGCCTTCTGTGTGGATGCACGAATGGCTCTTCTTTCTTCTTCTTCTGTCTTAGTTTCCTCTTCTAGGCGCTGAACTCTAGCAAATGTCTCTTGTAGTGTCTCTTGCAGATAGTGATGAGGTGGATAGTGTTGAATGTTTTCAAACCATTGGTTGCTCCATACTTGCTCCGAATCTTTTTTCTCCACTACCTCAGGTGTTTGTTCATGTAGGTGCATGAGTTGTTTAAGTGGTCTATCTATTTCAGCACTTAGTGGTGAAGGTGGAGGTTGTTGAATGTTTTTTGCCCACTGGTTGTTCCATTCATGCTCTTGCTGATAGTGATATGATGATTGTTGTTGATTATTCTCAACCCACTACTGGTTCCATGCTTGTTCTTGTTGATAGTGATAAGGCGATTGTTGTTGATTATTCCCGCTCCATCGGTTGTTCCAATCTTTCTCTTGCGGGTATTGATAAGGTTGTTTGTAGAAGTTACTACCCCATTGTTGTTGTCCCGAAGAGTCTTCCCAATAGTCCTATGGATCGGGATCCGGGTAATGTCCTCTATACATCTTCAATAAAACCTCTTGATCATTACCTGAATAAAAATTTGTATAACAAAAACAAAAACAAAAACCAAACGTAAAACTGAAAAAATAAATAAACAATTAAAACTACTAAAGATTAACACCGGGGTCTCACGCTACCGTCCCCGGCAGCGGCGCCAAAAACTTGGTGGGTCCTGGTGTGTTAGAAAATAAAGTGATAAATAAGAGGAACCACAAACTGCAAGTGTACAGTTGTCCCAAGTAATATATGATAATCAAGTTCATTCTCAGGGACGGATTAGGTTCAACCCAAATATTAATCAAGTAGTAAGAATATTTGCTTAATGGAAAAATAAAAGAAAAGATTTTTGATTGGTTTTCTGAATTAAAAGATGAAAATAAAATAAAGACTAAGATTAAATTAACTAGAAAGAAATAAAGCAAATAAAAGTGACTAACTTTAAATAAGAAAGATACTTGAGTCTCGCAAGGAATCCCCTTAATCAATATAATCTATGTTATGATTAAGGGTAGAATTGGAATTATAATATTAGTTGGGACTCTAATGTCTCCTAGCCCCCTGTCGGGTGGACCTAGGAGCTATCCTAAAGTACTATAAACCCCAGTATGGTCGAATATGCCTTTTCGGATGATACGATTTTACATCTTTGGCTATGTAACTAGTTAAGCCTGTCGGTCAATAACGGACATTACACGGGTATTACCTAGATATGTATTCAAACCCCCCTGTCGGATGATCACTTCGCCACTAAAGTGAATAGCCCAAATACTAAAAGATATTTCTAGTTGTTCCTAAAAGAAATAGTAATGAAAACAAAGTAATATCCAATATATAAAACTCAATCCAATTTAAATTATAACAATCCCAAACTCAAAACATAGATTAATTAATTAAGGTTCATCCCTTTAATACGATTCTCAAGTATATGAAAGTTTAGCTCATGATAAATTTAAAGACTGAAATGAAATAGAAAGACATCATATTCAATTACAGAAAAGAAATATATAACATAAGGGTTTGGTTGGCTGTTGTGGAAGAACAGAATTCCTCCAACTCTAGCGTCTCCTCTGCCTTCTTACTCTGAAGTGTTTGACTCTCTCTCTAAGGATATTATAAATTGAATGAATTATGAGAGGTACTGAATTATGAGGTCTAGGAGGAGTATTTATAGGTTCTAGGAAGACCTAATTCGTTTTACTTGGAGTGGAAGACAAGTAAAGAACTCTTTAATTCGCAGCCCTAAAATCTTAAAAAGATAAGATTCTGTTGCTGATTTGTATTGCTCATATCTCCTTCAATACTTGTCCGTTTGACGCGTTCCAATAGTCGAAACTGCT
Organism: Nemophila menziesii; assembly: GCA_029959085.1. Classification (NCBI taxonomy): domain Eukaryota; kingdom Viridiplantae; phylum Streptophyta; class Magnoliopsida; order Boraginales; family Hydrophyllaceae; genus Nemophila; species Nemophila menziesii. Next base: position 5,947,938 of record JARWIR010000023.1, on the reverse strand, counting down.
TGTCTCGGAAAGCTCTTTCCATTGGTACAGACCATTCTCCCAAATGTTTAGCCAATATTAAGTTATAAGCTCGTCTTTAGAACGTGGCTGGAATTTCAGATTTATTTGACACCTTTATCTTTTCCTTCTTTGCATATATCCTTCCTTAATCTTCTTATTTCCATGTATATCTCTTTCCTTTACTTATTTGACTTGACTTGGTCTCTAATTAATTACCATATATCTTTTAAAGTTTCACAATAAATAAATAATTAAACCACATATGCTTTAAAAATTAATAAATCAATCATTCAAGACTAGAAATAAGAAAGTGCACTCTAAAATTAGAAACTCGAATAAAAATACTTCCTAACACACTAAAAATACTCTAACACTTTAATTCTCACTTCTCCTCCTTGGATTGGTCTTTCATGAAATTCAAGAAACTACTAACTTTGCACTAAAAATAGTCAAATTAATGCACAAAAGCTCTAAAAATGCAAATAGTAAAATTCCATGGGGAGAAAGTGTAATATGACGAAATAAGCATAAAAGTCTATTAAATAAGTCAAAAATTCACCTAAAAGGATGTCTCCAAAGGGATAATAATTAGAAAAAATAGGGAGACATCAATAATTTTGGAGGAGGAGGATTTGTGTCCATGGATCTTACAGAAGTAGCGGAAGGTATGGAACGTATTATAGAAACAAAAAGGAGTTCGCCGATTTTGGGAGCTCCTATTACAAATACCAAAGGCTTCAAGTAAGTACAAAAACTGCTCAATCAGCTAAATTAACAGTATTAGATAATAACTTCAAAGAGATCAAGCTTGAGATGCAACAAAAACTTGAGAATTTAGCTACAACAAATGTAGTGCAAGAAGAACCAGGTTGTCCACAATGTGAGGTACAAAACCATACATGGGAAGAGTGTGAAGGAAATCCAACATCAATTTATTATATATCTAACCGATGGAATTACCAATTTGGTAATAGAAATCGTATAGGTATGCAGTATTCAGATCCACAAGGGGCCGCAAATCAAGGTAATTATCAACCTCGTCCCCAGAACAACACTTATCAACCAAGAGGTCAAGGTCCTTATCAAGGAAATCATAATTTTAATAGACCATCTGTTGTCGGTTAAGGTGTGATAAAAATACGACAATAAAAGATGTAACTAACAGGTCGTACGCAAGTCTTAATGATAAGTAAAGATTCGTTCTGAGGGGCTTACCGTTTTATACGAATGGATTAACGGAAAAGTGTAGTAATAAGTAGTTCAATGAATTAAAGACAGAAAAAGTAAATAATAATGATTGATTGAGGAAATATGATTAATTAAACTAAAGACAATAAATTAAAGATGTAAGAATAAGATGAGAATGTATAACTTAGGTTTTGCTAGTATGCACTAATCCTTCTATTTATTCTACTAGTTAATAAGGGTGAAAGATCTTAGATAAGTTGTCAGGATTCTATATTCCTCCAAACCCGCTTCCGGGTGGACTTATGTGGCGACCTAACAATTACCAAGGGACTTGGGTAAGGGGACCCTACGCAATGATCTGTGAATAAATCTCAAAACCTAAAGACTATCTAGTTAGGGAAGCCCTTCCGGATCACTACCGCACACTAGATGCTTATGTGATGTTTCAATAATTAGACACGCCTTCGGGGTGACCATCTAACTACTATTAAGACAATCCTAACGTGATCAAGATTAAGATAGGCAATATATCAAAGCACATAAAACAAATATATGATTAAGAAGCTAGAATCAATTTTAAAAAAAATTCCCAAACAAACTTAGATAGAAGAAATTAGAATTAAGAGATTATACATATGGAAGACCCAAGCTATGGGAAAATTAGTTCATGCCAGCAAGAAATAAACTAAAATAAAGATACATACTTTCAACTTGCTTCTCTTGGTGATGTTTCTTGAGACTATGGACTAATAATTAAGCAAGTACATGTTTACAATGATAATAGGGTGTATTTATAGCTTCTAAGAAGACCATGGGTCTAAATTGGTGAGTAAAAGGTATGTAATTTGAGTCCAAGTCATACTCAACTTCGTTTCCTAAAATATCAGAGAGGATAAACACTGCTCACTGTTTTGATCATATCTCCTTCGTTGTTGGTCTGATTTTCTCCTACTTTATATCGAAACAATCGCAGCAAAAAGGTCCACGTTTACTAATTTGAATGCTCATCCAAATTCCCAGCCTATTTGAAGTCTCTAAATACACACCTAAGTCAATTAAGCACAGTGGAAAGAAGATAGCAGAATATATTAAATAAACTCAAAGCAACTACTTTGAAAATTTTATGTAATAATACTTAAAAACTAATTTACATGTACAATTGTCATACTCACGATCAACAAGGCTCAAATTCAAGATTGGATTAGTTTCGTAATGCACGAAGGAGAGGTTCTTCACTTAGCTTACCAAGGAGTCTATAGTTTGTTCATCGAACTTCACTAGTATCCAAAGATCCACCCAACTACTCTTTAACGGCTCAATAACTTCTGGATCACATAACAAAGAATTATAAGGTCTTTATGGTTGTAATTTTGGCTTAGAGACGGTATGATAGTATATTAGGATAATTTAGAGTGAGTGATGTCTCCCGATTTGTTCTAATTATTAGCCCCTTGGAGACATCCTTTTAGGTGAATAAATGACTTGTTTGATAGACTTTTAAGCTTATTTGATCATATTGCACTTTCTCCCCTTGGAAATTAACTATTTGCAGAATCTGAGCTTTTGTGCGTAAATTTGACTACTTTTAATGCAAAGTTAAATGGTTCTTGAAAGACCAATCCAAGGAGAAAAAGTGAGAATAAAGTCTTAGTGTATTTTAGAGTGTTAGGAAATGATTTCTAGTCGAGTTTCTATTTTTAGAGTACACTTTCCTATTTCGGTTCCTTGATTTACGGATTTATTCTTTTTAAGCATATGCGGTTTAATTATTTATTTAATGTGAAGCTTTTAAAGATAAATGGTAATTACTTAGAGGCCAAGTCAAGATAAAGATGAAAGGAAAGAAGATTTACATGGAAATAAGAAGATTTGGTAAAGATTTAGTTAAAGGAGGAAAAGATAAAGCTGCCTTTTGAAATCTGAAATCCAGCCACGTTTTAGGAATTAAATCATAATAAAAGATTGGAATGGATTCTGGACGAATGGTCTGCACCAATAGAAAGAGCTTTCCAAGACAAGCAGTTTCATATATTGGAACTTCTCAAACGGATAAGTATTGAAAAAGATATGATCAAATCAAATCAGCAGAATCTTACCTTCTAAAGAGCTACGAATTTGAGAGTCTTTGACTTGTCTTCCACTCCAAGCAAAATTCGACCTAGGTTCCTCCAACACCTATAAATACACCCCTTAACCTCCTACTTACACACACTTCAGAGAATAAAACAAGAGGCTTAAGGTTTTCAAGTCAGAGCACGAAGGAGAGAAGAAGCTAGAAGCTGGAGGAATCCTGTTCTTCCATCCATAGTCATTCTACCCTTTAGGTTTTTCATTTATCTTTTGTATTTGAACATGAATTCCTTTTATTTAATGTTAGTTTTTAATTCCATCATGAGCTAAATTTCTTTATACTTGAGAATCGCATAAAAGGGATGAACCTTAATTAATGTTTTCTATGTTTTGAATTTGGGATTGTTAGATTTAAATTGAATTGAGTTTTAGGTATTGGATATTACTTTGTTTCATTACTAATTCTTTTAGGAACAACTAGAATTAGCTTTTAGTATTTGGGCTATTCCATATAGTGGCGTATGGATCATCCGACAGGGGGGTTTGAATACAGATCTAGGTAATACCCGTGTAATGTCCGTTATTGACCGACAGGCTTAACTAGTTACATAGTCAAAGAGGTAAAATCATATCATCCGAAGAGCCATATTCGACCATGCAGGTGTTTATGATACTTTAGGATAGCTTCTAGGTCCACCCGACAGGGGGCTAGGAGATATTAGAGTCCCGACTAATATTATAATTCCAATTCTACCCTTAAACATAGCATAGATTACATTGATTAGGTGGATTCCTTTGCGAGGATCAAGTATCTCTCTTATCTGAAGTTAGTCTTTTATTTGCTTTATTTCTTTTCTGTTTAGTTAATTTAGTCTTTACTTTATTTGCATCTTTTATTTTACAAAAACCAAACAAAAATCTATTTCTTTTAATTTTTGTTTAGCAATTATCTCTACTATCTGGTTAATATTTGGGTTGAACCTAATCCGTCCCTGAGAACGAACTTGATTATCATATATTACTTGGGACAACCGTACACTTGCGGTTAAGTGGTTCCTTTATTTTTGCACTTAATTTTATAACACCCCAGGACCCACCAAGTTTTTGGCGCCGCTGCCGGGGACGGTAGCGTGTGACCCCGGTGTTAATCTTTAGTACTTTAATTGTTAGTTTAGTTTTAGTTTTATTTTTCAGTTTTACGCTTTGGGTTTTCTTTCTTTCTCAGGTTTATAGGTTTTTGGTTTATGCGTGAAGATATCGTGATTCTTGCAAATCCCGAAAGCCTAGTTCGTGAAGCAAACAAAAGAAAGAGAAACGCTAAAGCAAAAGAGTTAGAGGAGCAATTAGCAAGAGAAACAATGGCTGAAGACCCAGTTGACAATCGTCAAGTTGGAAATCAACTCAACCCTCCAGCTGCTCCAATTGCTCAGAACAATGATCCGTGGTTCGCAAATGGCCCAGCAGAAGCTCCGTTTCGGGCTCCTCCCCTCGGAATTGGCCCTGCAAATATCAATGTCGAGAGATTCAGACCCGATCCTGGTATGCTATCTCAGTTTCAAAGTTATGGCAATTACCGAGGAACACCCAGTGAAGATCCGATCCGTGCTGTACAGAAGTTCATGCAAATTTGCGATTCTTATATTACGCAAGGAGTAACTAAGGAGCAAATGTATTTTGCTAATTTTAGATTCTTCGTTATTGATGGAGCAAGTGAGTGGCATGATTCGCAAGAACCCGGAACAATTACCACATGGGACGCATTACAAACCGCGTTCTTCGATAGATACTACCCAACAAATATGAGATTAGATGCGCAAGTTGAACTAACCTCATTCAAACAAGAGGAAGACGAAACTCTGGGTAGAAGTTGGAAGAGATTTCAGATTTGCTTACGAAGAGTCCCTGATCATGGCCTCACAGAAGTTCAACAGATGAAGATATTTTACCGAGGACTTGATGGCTCTTCAAGAAAGGATCTAGACTTGCTTTGTGGTGGTGGATTCCTACAAGTACAGCCAGTTCATGCAAAGATTATTTTGAATAGAACTGTGACAAACGAACTTGGGTGGAACACTGTAAGAACACCTGTTCGAGGTGGAAATACTGCGTCAATTGAAGAAAAATTCACCGCCATGGAAAACAAACTCGATCAACAACTGAAACAGCTTACTCTAGCTGTTACAAAAGGTGCTACTGGTAGAAGAGCAGATCTTAATGTTACACAAGAAGTTTATGGATGTTCTAACTGCGGTACACAAGATCATGATTGGGAGACCTGTCAAAACAATCCAAAATCCGTAATGTTCATATCAAACCGAGGAAATTACAATTCAAGTGGTCAAGGCTATCAACCGAACAGAAACCATCCGGGTTTCCAATATTCAAATCCAAATGGGGCTGCTAATCCAACTTATGCATATCAACCACGCCCCCAAGGAAACAACTTTCAACCAAGACCTCAGAACAACTATCAAGGTGGACAAACATACGAATATCAAGCTCAGAGACAACCTCCTCAAGATGCTTATACTGAAACCATGAACCAAAAAGCTTTACCTGCTCAACCTCAAGAAGGTGCTCTAGATGTTCAACAAACCTTGACAACACTAATCAGCATTCAACAGTCTACCACAGCAGCACTTAAGTTGATGGAAACACAAATGGCTCATATAAATAAGCAATTAAATCAACGAAAGCAAGGACAATTACCGAGTGATACTGAAGAACCTAAGCAGAGAGAAGAATGTAATGCAGTAACACTTCGAAGTGGTAAGAAGCTCGCTCCACCTCCTTTTCCCGTAATGAAAGAAAAAGAAACCACTGTGAAAGAGAAACCGGCAAAAGAGGTGGAAGAAAAAGAAGATGAACCTGAAATAGTAGAAGTGGAGAAAATTCCGGAGAAGCCAAAATCAAAAGATGTTACAGAAACCCGTCCTCCTCCACCTTTTCCGTTAAGAGTTCAGAAGAAAGGAGACATGGCCGAATATCAGAAGTTCTTGAATATGGTACGTGGTCTCAATATTAATGTTCCGTTCTTAGATGCTATACGCGATGTTCCGAAGTACGTTAAATTTCTGAAAAGAGCCATTACCAACAAGAGACCATACCGTGAGAATGAGATGATAGGATTGCCAGAAGAATGCAGCGCTATATGCCAAAGTAAGTTGCCACCTAAACTACTTGATCCTGGGAGTTTCACGATTCATATTTCTATTGGTAATGAGTGGCAAGGAAAAGCTTTGTGTGACTTGGGCGCGAGCATCAATTTGATGCCCAAGTCAATTTTCGAAAAATTGAAGATAGGAAACGCTAGACCAACTTCCATGATCCTGCAGATGGCTGATAGATCCCTCGCTCATCTAGAGGGACGAATTGAAGATGTCCTCGCCAAGGCAGGTACGTTAATCTTTCCAGTTGATTTCGTTATTCTTCAATACGACGCGGATAGGAATGTCCCCATCATCTTGGGTCGACCATTCCTAGCCACGGGGCGTACTGTTATTGATGTAGAAAACGGCGAATTAACTATGCGAATCCAAGACGAGACGGTAAAGTTCAACGTGTTTAGGGCCATGAAGTTTCCAGATATTCCTGAAGAGTGTTTCCGCATGGATATACTTGATTTAGCTACGCAAGAAACGTTTGACTGTATGAATTTTAATGATATCTTGCGAGCAGCCCTAACACTTGACTTACCGGAATTGATGGAAGAACTAACCGAAACCGTAGCTGCTTTAAATTCCGGAACTATGAAACATAGGCATCTTGCCTACGAGCCATTCCGAGAACTTTGGGAGATAGTATCTAAAAAGAAACCATCTATCGAGTCTCCCCCACAACTAGAAGAAAAGCCGCTTCCATCACACCTGAGGTATGCGTATTTAGGTACTAACAACACTCTACTTGTTATTGTTTCAGCTACTTTAACAGGTCCTCAAGAAGACAAACTGTTGCGCATACTAAGAGCTAACAAAGAGGCGATTGGTTGGACTATTGCTGACATAAAAGGTATTAGTCCTTCCTATTGCCAACACAAAATCATTCTAGACGATGAAAACGCGCGCTCAGTTGAAGGACAAAGAAGATTGATGCCAGCTATGAAGGAAGTAGTGAAGAAAGAGGTTATCAAGTTGCTAGATGCGGGAATCATCTATCCCATAGCTAGCAGCGAATGGGTGAGTCCAGTTCAATGCGTACCAAAGAAGGGTGGTATTACTACCATCTTGAACGAGCAAAATGAAGCCATTCCCTCAAGGACCGTTGCTGGTTGGAGAGTGTGTATGGATTATCGGAAGTTGAACAAGGCCACCAGAAAAGATCACTTCCCTCTTCCGTTTATTGATCAGATGTTAGACAAGCTAGCTGGTAGAGAATATTATTGCTTTTTGGATGGATATTCAGGATACAATCAGATTTATGTAGATCCAAAAGACCAACACAAGACAACCTTTACATGTCCTTTTGGTACCTTTGCCTTCCGAAGGATGCCATTTGGATTATGTAATGCACCCACTACTTTTCAAAGATGTATGATGGCAATTTTCTGGGACATGATTGATCACTTCCTTGAGGTATTTATGGATGACTTTTCTGTGTTTGGTGATAACTTTGAGGAGTGTTTACAGAACTTGGAGAAGGTATTGATTAGATGCAAGGAGACTGACTTGGTTTTGAACTGGGAGAAATGTCACTTTATGGTTCGAGAGGGTATAGTGTTGGGTCACAAGGTTTCAAGTGCTGGTTTGGAAGTTGATCGTGCGAAGATTGAGGTAATCAAGACTCTCCCCCCTCCTATTTCTGTTAAAGGGGTAAGAAGCTTCTTGGGTCATGCTGGTTTCTACCGACGTTTTATCAAGGACTTTTCCAAAATCTCTAAGCCGTTGTGCAACTTACTCGAAAAGGACACCAAATTCCTTTTTGATGAAGCTTGCATAAAGGCATTCAACGAGATTAAGGAAAAGCTTATTGCTGCACCTATTGTATTACCTCCTGATTGGAAGATTCCGTTTGAAGTTATGTGTGATGCTAGTGATCTTGCGATGGGTGCTGTTCTGGGTCAAAGAAAAGAAAAGGTATTTCATTCCATCTACTATGCTAGTAAGGTCTTTACAAGTGCTCAAGTGAATTATACCGTAACTGAGAAGGAATTACTAGCAGTAGTATATGCATTCGACAAATTTCGTTCCTATCTTCTTGGGGTGAAAGTTGTTGTCTTTACTGACCATTCTGCAATTAAATACCTTATGGAGAAGAAAGATGCGAAGCCGAGGTTGATTAGATGGGTTTTACTGTTGCAAGAGTTTGATTTAGAGATTCGGGATCGAAAGGGTTGTGATAATCAGGTTGCTGATCATTTGTCACGTCTTGAAGGTTCTGAATCTAATGGAGGGCCTGAGTTGGTTAGAGAAGAGTTTCCTGACGAGAGTTTGTTTTTAGTTTATTCATTAGAAACTCCTTGGTATGCGGATATTGCAAATCTTATTGTGAGTGGTTCTTTTCCTCAAGGAGCTACTTCACAAGAGAAAAAGAGACTAGCCCACCGTGCTAAACAGTTCTTTTGGGAGGATCCTTTCCTCTACAAAGTATGCAGTGATCAGATGGTGAGGAGATGCATCCCAGATAAAGATATTCTATCCATTATTATGGGTTGTCATGATTCACCATACGGAGGGCACTTCAAAGGAGACCGTACAGCTGCAAAGGTACTACAGTCCGGTTTTTATTGGCCCACTTTACATAAGGATTGTCATGAGTATGTCAAGAAATGTCACAGATGCCAGTTTACTGGTAATATATCTAAGAGAGATGAGATGCCGCGTAATAATGTTCTAGAAGTTGAGATATTCGATGTATGGGGTATTGATTTCATGGGTCCTTTTGTACCTTCTAACGGAAACCTGTACATCCTACTAGCTGTGGATTACGTGTCTAAATGGGTAGAGGCTGTAGCTCTACCAACTAACGATTCGCGAGTAGTGATTAAATTCTTGAAATCACACATCTTCACTAGACATGGTACACCTCGAGTTATTATCAGTGATGGAGGTTCAAACTTTGTGAACAAATATCTGAAGAAAGTTCTAGAAAAGTATGGTGTGAGACATCGTGTATCTACCGCGTATCATCCACAAGCCAATGGTCAAGCTGAGGTCTCTAATCGAGAGATCAAATCCATTCTTGAGAAGACAGTTGGTTCCACACGCAAGGATTGGTCAATGAAATTAGATGATGCGTTGTGGGCATATCGTACTGCATTCAAGACACCTGTGGGTGCATCTCCGTATCGTATTGTTTATGGTAAGGCTTGTCACTTACCTCTTGAGCTTGAAATGGGTGCCTATTGGGCAATTGCGGAGATGAATATGGATCCAAACTTAGCTGCGGAGAATCGTATGATGAAGTTGAATGAACTTGACGAGTTCCGATTTCATGCCTATGAGAATGCCAAACTTTACAAAGAAAAAACGAAGAGATGGCATGACAATCGCATTCGTGAGAAGAAATTCAAAGTTGGACAGATGGTCCTCAAGTATAATTCCAAGTTCAGCAACTATCCGGGCAAGTTGAGATCAAAGTGGTCTGGTCCGTTCGTAGTGACCAAAGTTACGCCTCATGGAGCGATAGAGATCGAGAATCCAGACGAGCAACGCACCTTCATGGTGAATGGGCATCATCTAAAACTGTACCATGTAGGCGAGGATATGGTGGTCCTTTGTGTGTTCTAAAATAATGCAATAAATAATCGAACCACAACCGCAAGTGTACAGTTGTCCCAAGTAATATAGTTGATAAAACAGATTCGTTCCAAGGACGGGATGGTTGACTACAATGCTTATCGATTAATGAATGATTGCACTTATGAAAGCAAATAAAGAAATAATGATTTTGATTTGGTTTTTTTGTATTAATTCTACTTAATGAAAGACTAATGATAAAATGCAAGTAAACGATAAAACGCAAGTAAATAAGAGTAAAACGCAGTATGAGAAGGTAGCACTTGAGAACGCAAGGGATCTTCCGAATTCTATTTCATAACCTATTCTGTTTAAGGGTCAAATTGGTCAATTGACATTGGTCGGGATTCAATAATCCTTGTACCCCCGTCAGGGTGGACTACAAGGCTATTCTAGAGTGTCACTAGTCCCGTCAGGGTAAATATGATCCACTTTCGAATGATTAAGCTAAATTACCTCATTGGCCATAAAATTAACTACGCTCGTCAAAGTCAAATAGTTTATATTTTATATTCTGTAATTATTTCTGTACCTAAACCCCCCGTCAAGGTGATCCAATCGCCACTAATTGGAATAGCCTAGATACTAAACCCTATTATTAATTGATCAGGTCAATAATAGTAAATAAGCACAAATTAAAGAAAAATGTAAAAGACCCAATTCGATTTAATTAACAGAAACCCAAATTCAGGACATGAAATTCAATGGAATTGGGATTCACCCATAAAGCATTCTCAAGCACTAATAAATGTTTAGCTCATACTAATCAAAACAAAAACTAAATTAAATGTAAAGGAATTCATATTGTCTTACAAAAATAAAAATACAGAGAACCTAATTATGGAGTTGAATTGGCTGAGAATCGAAGATATAGACCGTCTCCAACTCTTGCTTCTTCTTTTCCTTGTTTCTGCTTCTTCTCTGGACGCTCTCTTCTAAGGATGTTTTAATTTGAAGAATAAATTGAGAGGTACTGAATAATGAGGTCTAAAGACCTATTTATAATCATAAAATCGGATTAGGGCTTTTACTTAAGGATTAAGTAAAAATTAGAAAAGCCCAAGTCCACTAATTAAGCCCAAATCCCGTAACTGCTGATACACCTTCACTAAAACGGATTTTCCCGCTTCGTTATGACCCCGATTGACCTCATTCCAGTTGCTAAAGTTCCGTAACTCGATAAGGAACATAATATCTTCAAGGGTCAGCGGCTAAATAATCTCTTAAGCACCTCGAAATCAGCAATCTATGGCCTGGAAAATAGATTTTCAGCTCTAAAAATAATATCTTCGGGATTTATCTTTAAGTCTTGACTCCATATCATGATCTTTGACTTTCTCCTCGGATTCCTCTTCTAGCTAACATCTAAAACCTGTAAACTTTACACTAAAAATACCAATATTACGCGCAAAAGTTTAATAAATCAAAATTACTAGAAATAAAATGGAAATTCCGGATTATTGCATATTAGCACCAAAAGTCTATCTAAATAATCAAATAAACACCAAAAATGATGTCTCCCAATGGCATAAAATTAGAACATTTAGGGAGACATCAGGATACCAATCGCAGAATTGATCCACATCCGGGGGAGGTCATGTACCTCCTTGAAGCTGAATAGATGCGAGAGGTAACCCGTCGAGCTTAACGACGTTAAACAAAATCCATTTCAATGTATATTAGTTTATTGCTTTCAGTTTTTCAATTCCTAGTGTATAATTCTAAGTTAGTGTCGAGTTTTAGTGTCTACTTTTAAAGAAATGAGAAGGGTATTGTGTTAATGGTGCAGGAATCGAGTTTGGGGTGCTAGGAGAAATTTTTTGGAGAATTCAAGGCTGGCGCGGACTACCCCGCGGTGTACCCCCTATACCGCAGGGATGTACCGCGCCCCAAAAACCCGTACCACGGGTTGCGCACCACGGGTTTTATCCAGAAGCAAGAAAAAAATGAAGCTGATAGCCGCGGTGCACCGCGCCCTATATCGCGCCTCAAAAACCCGTACCACGGGTTGTGTACCGCGGGTTTTTTGACGGAGTATGTGCGGACTACCCCATGCACCGCACCCCTGCACCGCAGGGTAAAAACCCGTACTACGGGGTGCTAGCACGGGGTCAAGACAGAAGCGAGAAAAATCAAACCAACAGCGGTGCGGACTACCCCGCGGACTACCCCGCGGACTACCCCATGCACCGCAGGGATGCACCGCGGACTGGCGGTTTGTGAAGAATTCAAAGCCCAGTCAACTTCTAACCTTAAGGAGATAAACCCTAGCCTCTTCCACACGAATTTTCCAGCTCCCAACCCTATAAAAACACCTTGAAGCTTGATTAAACCTCTACAACAAACACATTAACATCATCAAATCTCTCCTCCATCCTCCATAAACACATCCTCTCCATCAAATTCATCACAAAACACCATTAAACACAATCAAGATCATCAAGCTTTCAAGAGTTCTTCCAAGATTCATCAAGAAAACAACTTCCTTCATCTAATCCAAGCAAGAAACTCAAGCTATACCAAGTTTTCTTAACTTTATTCTATCCTTGGTATAAACTTGAGTTTGGGGTCAAATTAACCATGACAAACAGAACAGATGCTTTGGATTATAAGAGGAGGTGTTGTATCCTAGGGAAGAACAAGAGTTTGCCTGGTTCCACAATTCAAAAGGCCATCAATCTTGATGAGCCTACTGAAGAAACACAAGAGAAGGCACCTGCACCACCACAACACGGGAAATTAACAGCAAGGATGCAGGTATCATCAAAGCCTGAAGACAAGCTACAATTTCAAGTTCAAGGTTCTTCTTCTTCTCAAACTGATTCTGGAATTCCTCCATGGGCTCACAATTTGCAACAAGAGTTCGAACTTTTACGATTAGACATCGGAGCACTTTGGAAGGAAATTACACAGATTAAGTCAACATTGGAAGAGGTAACTTTATTCATGGATATTGATAATTATACTCCCTCTTCGGAGGAGGACATTATGGATCTTCATGGCCAGGTACCCCGTTCAAATTCTTCTTCTTAATTGATGGTAGACACTAGTTAGGTAGTTTAGTTTAATTTTATTGCTTTATTGAGTCTTTTTTTCGAGTCGTGGGGACACGACTCACTTTTGAGTTTGGGGTGGGGTTCGTTGCCTCATCCCAATTTTTTTTGTGATTTACATGCTTTCAATAAAATTAACCATAGGGTTGCATGACTGTAGAGAATTTTAAATGCCCCCATCAAGCATGCTTTTTATAAATTAATGATAGAAAATAGTTGACTTTAGGAGTTAGTGTAAACTGAACTTTAATTGCATGCAAATATGAAGTAATTGATAGGAAGAATTAATGAACAATGCAAAAGAAGTAAACTTGTGCTTAAGGATAATGGGTGGTTTGTAGAACGTGAGATCTAAATGAGTAGAGAACCCACTTAGGTATGAACTAGAGACGAGTTGTGTAGATAGGAAAATGATAGAGGCAGTTCTTTGTTAGCCCTTTGAATCCTTTTTGGCTGCCTATCCCTGAATTAATTTTATCCTTCTTAGACAAATTTTTAGCCTTGAAGCCTTTCTTTTGTCTCCACATTATAAGCCAATTTCCCTTTAGATTGTTAGACATGACCATATGACCCGCACTTGAATCACGATCCTGAGACTTCCTGTCTTGAGCTTGAGTTTGGGGTGGTGGGTCCACCATATGGGAATTTACATTGGGATTGGGGATTTTTGAGCTTATCAATGATGCTTTGTGCTATATATGATGATGATGATTCAGAGGTTTATTATATTGTAACCCTTTGCCGGGGTAATAGTGAATGGAAAAGAAGCTTCGAGCTCCAGTTATGAATAGGCATAACTATGAAAAATAGCATGATATCTCTACATCATAAAGAGAGTCATAGCTATAAGAAAAGAAAAGAAAAAATGAATGATTTGAAAAGAAAATATATTCGGACCGGCAAAGTGGAAATTTTTAGGTGAATCATCCTTAGTGCTTATTGGGTTAATTTGGGGACGCTAATTAAGCGCGTCAATTGGGTTGAGTGAGAACGTAATTCGAGTGTAAACTCAAGCTCTTGGACAGTTTTGTTGATGGTAAGTGAGGAGAGAGCCAAAAGCTCACTTCAAATTTACCAAATATACATACCATACCGTCCCTAAGCCTACGCTAAAACCGTAAAGTCCTCGTGATTCCTAGATGCACAGTGAGTTAATAGGGATTATTCTAAGTGGAACATTCAACACAAGTAAAGATCGAGGAACACCCTATAGCCACCATCTTGAGATAAGTATAAAGCGTAACCTTCTAGCATTGTGAAATTAATTTTGAATTGATATTGTTTTGTATTTGATTTTGCATGATAAGTGTAGGTGTATATTAATTCCTAGGTTAGACTATAAGAAATTTGTTTTAAGTTTTGCTTTGGGATTATTTTCTAGTTTCTACCTTCTGCATTCACCTAAAAGATCCTTGTTTTGTTTTTATTTTTGCTTTGTCGGGACGACAAAGGTTTGAGTTTGGGGTCTTGATGTCTCCCGATTTGTTCTAATTATTAGCCCCTTGGAGACATCCTTTTAGGTGAATAAATGACTTGTTTGATAGACTTTTAAGCTTATTTGATCATATTGCACTTTCTCCCCTTGGAAATTAACTATTTGCAGAATCTGAGCTTTTGTGCGTAAATTTGACTACTTTTAATGCAAAGTTAAATGGTTCTTGAAAGACCAATCCAAGGAGAAAAAGTGAGAATAAAGTCTTAGTGTATTTTAGAGTGTTAGGAAATGATTTCTAGTCGACTTTCTATTTTTAGAGTACACTTTCCTATTTCGGTTCCTTGATTTACGGATTTATTCTTTTTAAGCATATGCGGTTTAATTATTTATTTAATGTGAAGCTTTTAAAGATAAATGGTAATTACTTAGAGGCCAAGTCAAGATAAAGATGAAAGGAAAGAAGATTTACATGGAAATAAGAAGATTTGGTAAAGATTTAGTTAAAGGAGGAAAAGATAAAGCTGCCTTTTGAAATCTGAAATCCAGCCACGTTTTAGGAATTAAATCATAATAAAAGATTGGAATGGATTCTGGACGAATGGTCTGCACCAATGGAAAGAGCTTTTCAAGACAAGCAGTTTCATATATTGGAACTTCTCAAACGGATAAGTATTGAAAAAGATATGATCAAATCAAATCAGCAGAATCTTACCTTCTAAAGAGCTACGAATTTGAGAGTCATTGACTTGTCTTCCACTCCAAGCAAAATTCGACCTAGGTTCCTCCAACACCTATAAATACACCCCTTAACCTCCTACTTACACACACTTCAGAGAATAAAACAAGAGGCTTAAGGTTTTCAAGTCAGAGCATGAAGGAGAGAAGAAGCTAGAAGCTGGAGGAATCCTGTTCTTCCATCCATAGTCATTCTACCCTTTAGGTTTTTCATTTATCTTTTGTATTTGAACATGAATTCCTTTTATTTAATGTTAGTTTTTAATTCCATCATGAGCTAAATTTCTTTATACTTGAGAATCGCATAAAAGGGATGAACCTTAATTAATGTTTTCTATGTTTTGAATTTGGGATTGTTAGATTTAAATTGAATTGAGTTTTAGGTATTGGATATTACTTTGTTTCATTACTAATTCTTTTAGGAACAACTAGAATTAGCTTTTAGTATTTGGGCTATTCCATATAGTGGCGTATGGATCATCCGACAGGGGGGTTTGAATACAGATCTAGGTAATACCCGTGTAATGTCCGTTATTGACCGACAGGCTTAACTAGTTACATAGCCAAAGAGGTAAAATCATATCATCCGAAGAGCCATATTCGACCATGCAGGTGTTTATGATACTTTAGGATAGCTTCTAGGTCCACCCGACAGGGGGCTAGGAGATATTAGAGTCCCGACTAATATTATAATTCCAATTCTACCCTTAAACATAGCATAGATTACATTGATTAGGTGGATTCCTTTGCGAGGATCAACTATCTCTCTTATCTGAAGTTAGTCTTTTATTTGCTTTATTTCTTTTCTGTTTAGTTAATTTAGTCTTTACTTTATTTGCATCTTTTATTTTACAAAAACCAAACAAAAATCTATTTCTTTTAATTTCTGTTTAGCAATTATCTCTACTATCTGGTTAATATTTGGGTTGAACCTAATCCGTCCCTGAGAACGAACTTGATTATCATATATTACTTGGGACAACCGTACACTTGCGGTCAAGTGGTTCCTTTATTTTTGCACTTAATTTTATAACACCCCAGGACCCACCAATGAAGTTTTGGCTATCTCCTCACTCGCCATCAACGAATCTCCCTAGAGTTTGAGTTACTCTCATAAAAACGTTCTCACTCAACCCAATGAATTGATGCACTAATTAGCATCCCCAATAACCCAAATACTAAAGCATATAGATGATCACATAAAAATTCCACTTTGCCGGTCCAAATATATTCAATCTTTTCATATCAAATTTTTTTCTTTTGTACAACTATGACTCTCTTTTTAATGTGAGATATCATGCTACTTTTTTCACATATTTTCTTTTGTTTTCGTAACTTTTTTTTTCATTTACTTTTACCCCGGCAAAGGGTTACAATATAATAAACTTGTGAATCATCATCAAAATATGGAACAGAGCACAATTAATAAGCTCAAAATTCTCAACCCAATAATATTTCCCTCAATGGTGGACCCACCACCGCAAACTCAAGCTCTAAAGCAACTGTCTATATTTCCCGATTCGAGTGCGGGTCATATGGAAAAGTCCTAAAATCTAAGGAGATATGGCTTATAATGGCTAATAAAAAGGCTTTAGAAAGGCTAGAAGGGGCTGAGAAGGATATAAATATAATAAATAGACAGCAAGCTAAAAGGCAACAAGGTACTTATCAAAGAACTGCCTTAATCACTTTCTAAACTACGCAATTTCGTTATTCTCTTACCTTTAGCACGTTCATCAAATGGTTTTATCAACTAGCTTGGATCTCACGGCCTACACACCACTCAAGGCGCCCTAAGATCAAACATTGCTGACTAATCTTTTCTTTACTATCAATGTGTGTTTTCAGAAAATACTCAAAGCATACAAAATAAATTTTCTCATAAACACATTACATTCGATCATTAACTTACTAAGCTTATGCTTTCAAGCTATTAAATACACTATACATCTAAATCCCATGTATCCAAAATTTTAATTACTTCCAAGAATAGTAAAATCACATAAAAATGGAGATGAGAGATAACGAATCCCCACACCGTACGTTCATCAAATGGGTTTATCAACTAGCTCGGATCTCACGGCCTACACACCACTGAATGCGCCTTAAGATCAAACATACTTTTACCACATTGCTTACTAATTTTTTCTTTATTATCAATGATTGTTTCCTGCAAATACTCAAATCATACATAATAAAACAGCTCATAAACACATTACTTTATATCATTAGCTTAGTAAGCTTATGCTTTAAAGCTATTAAACACACTCTACATCTAAATCCCATAAATCTAAAATTTTTAATTTCTTCCAAGAAAAGTAAAATCACATAAAAATGGAGATGTGAGACAACAAATCCCCACACCCCAACTCAAAAATGAGGCGTGTCCCCACTACTCCAAAAAGTCTCTAAAAAGAAATTAAAAACAAATATTTAACAAATATTTCAAGTATAGAAAGGATGGTAAGGAAGAAAGAAAACATACTCTCGAGGCTATTTCCTCGCTTGATTAATACCCGGAATAGGGTGCAGTGCTTTCCTTGTATATAACCTTCTTGTATGACCAATTTCACTTTCCCTTACACCCTCTTATGCTCCATCCTAATCAATCACACTCTATAAGTCTCTTGTGTTTCCTCTTCTCCAACTTCTATTTCACATATTCTCTCATGAGGTAAAGGTAAGTCCAGTACACGTGTTTTTGCGAAAGCTAACAAGGAGTTTGAAGCTTGATTCATCTCTGACATAGGAATCTTGATTTGTAGGCTGTGTTGTCTTCTCCTTGAAAGTTGAAGCCGTTATACTCTTTGAATTTACCACAACCAGCTTTACTCTACTTTCTTGACCTGTTTAACCCTTTTTCTTCATACTAGAACTTGAACCTTTCTCAATTGCCTTCTTCTCAATATGACCCAATACCTTATTTTGATTCTTCTTCATCTTCCTAATACTAGATAATGTTTTCTGTTCTTTTTGTCATCTCAATTGACCTCCAACGCAAAGATTTGAACACTCTTGAAATTTGTAACCCTTGATTTTAGGTTGAACAACTATAAATTGGGTTAGGAAAGGTGTCAGGATGATGAATCTATATGTGGGTAGGATGAACTCTTACTTGATTGGTATGGATTTAAGAAATTGTTGGATAAGATTTGGAAATTTTTGGTTTTGATTCTTGGATTCTATATGATATGGGTGGTTAAATCTCGTGGGGAATGATTTGGATGTGTGTTTATGGTGATTGGGTAGTGTTTTGATGCATGGTGAAGGTTTGTTGAAGCTTCAATGGAGGTAGGAAAGATTTGGGGAGGAAAGAGAGGCTTAAGGAATGAAAATTCGTGTATACTAACTTTCTCTTCTTAAAACCCTTCTTATAACACGTCCTGGCGGCGCTGTGAGGTGCACCAGAGGTCTGGTTCGGTGTACCACACGAGATTTTTGTTCGACCCATGAGACAGTATTGACGATAGGGTATAGACTAGTGCGCTCTCGGAAAATTACCTGATTTTCATACCGTTGTGACGGTCTGGGCATGGTGCGGTGCACCGGAGTGATGGTGCAGTGCATTAGATGAATTTTCTGTTAGACTCCATCGCCACGGTCTGGCATACAATTTATATCACACTAGACTATTTCGCTGAATCGTGTCACGGTCTGATTCGCATGCGGTGTACCAGAGCTCTCGTGCGGTGTACCGCGCAAGAGTTCTGGTTTTTGCCAATTTTTTGTGAAATTTCTCCCTAACTCGATTTCTTAAGTACCAACACATCAAAAATACTAATACCCTTCTCAATACTGAAATATCTACTAAAAACAACTAATCAAAAAATATATTAAAGACTCAAAAACATAAAAAAAAAATCCAGGTTGTTTCCCGTAAAGCATTTTTGTTTAACGTCTTTCAAAGTTAGACGTGTTACCTGATATCTCCCTATTTTTTCTAATTATTATCCCTTTGGAGACATCCTTTTAGGTGAATATTTGACTTATTTCATAGACTTTTGTGCTTATTTCGTCATATTTCACTTTCTCCCCTTGGAATTAGACTATTTGCGTTTTTAGAGCTTCTGTGCATTAATTAGATTATTTTTAGTGCAAAGTTAGTAGGTTCTTGAATTTCATGAAATACAACTACAAGGAGGAGAAGTGAGAATTAAAGTCTTAGGGTATTTGAGTGTGTTAGGAAGTATTTTTAATCGAGTTTCTAATTTTAGAGTGCACTTTCCTATTTCTATTCTTGAATTATGGATTTATTATTTTTAAAGCATATGCGGTTTTATTATTTATTTATTGTGAAGCTTTAAAAGATATATGGTAATTAATTAGAGACCAATTCAAGTCTAAGAAGTAAAGGAAAGAGATATACATGAAAATAAGAAGATTAAGGAAGGATATATGCAAAGAAGGAAAAGATAAATTTGCCAAAGGAATCTGAAATTCCAGCCACGTTCTAAAGACGAGCTCATAACTTAAGATTGGCTGGGAGTTTGGGATAATGGTCTGGACCAATGGAAAAAGCATTCCGAGGGAAGCGTTTTCGACTATTGGAACACGTCAAACGGATAAGTATTGAAGGAGATATGACCAAAACAAATCAACAGCAGAATCTTACCTTTCCTAGATTTTAGGGCTGCTAATATAAAGAGTTCTTTACTTGTATTCCACTCCAAGTAAAACGAATTAGGGCTTCCTAGCACCTATAAATACACCCCTTAGACCTCATTAATCAGCACCTCTCATATTTTATTCAATTCATAACATCCTTAGAGAGAGAGAGAGAGAGAGTCAAACACTTCAGAGAATTACACAAGAGGCTTAAGGTTTTCAAGTCAGAGCAAGAAGGCAAGGAGAAGCTAGTGCTGGAGGAATCCTATTCTTCCATCAACAGTCATCCTACCCTTTAGGTTGTCAATTTATCTTTTGTATTTGAACATGAATTCCTTTTACTTATTTTCAGTCTTTAATTTTATCATGAGCTAAATTTCTATATACTTGAGAATCGCATTAAAAGGATGAACCTTAATTAATTAATCTATGTTTTGAATTTGGGATTGTTATGATTTAAATTGGATTGAATTTTATATATTGGATATTACTTTGTTTTCATTACTATTTCTTTTAGGAACAACTAGAAATAGCTTTTAGTATTTGGGCTATTCACTTTAGTGGTGAAGTGATCATCTGACAGGGGGGTTTGAATACAGACTTAGGTAATACCAGTGTAATGTCTGTTATTGACCGACAGGCTTAACTAGTTACATAGCCAAAGAGGTAAATTCATATCATCCAAAGAGGCATATTCACCCATACAGGGGTTTATAATACTTTAGGATAGCTTCTAGGTCCACCCGACAGATGCTAGGAGATATTAGAGTCCTGACTAATATTATAATTCCAAGTCTAACCTTAAACATAGAATAGATTATATTGATTAAGTGGATTCCTTGCGATATTCAAGTGTCTCTCTTATCTGAAGTTAGTTACTTTTATTTTCTTTATTTCTTTCTAGTTAATTTAATTTTCGTCTTTACTTTATTTGCATCTTTTAATTTAGATTATATTAGAGTCCTGACTAATATTATAATTCCAATTCTACCCTTAAACATAGAATAGATTATATTGATTAAGTGGATTCCTTGCGATACTCAAGTATCTCTCTTATCATAAGTTAGTTACTTTTATTTTCTTTATTTCTTTCTAGTTAATTTAATTTTCGTCTTTAATTTATTTGCATCTTTTAATTTAGAAACCAAAACAAAAATCTTTATTTTATTTTTCTGTCAAGCAATTACTACTACTATCTGATTATTATTTGGGTTGAACCTAATCTGTCCCTGAGAACGAACTTGATTATCATATATTACTTGGGACAACTGTACACTTGCAGTTTGTGGTTCCTCTTATTTACCACTTTATTTTCTAACACCCTAGGACCCACCAAGTTTTTGGCGCCGCTGCCGGGGACGGTAGCGTGTGACCCCGGTGTTAATCTTTAGTAGTTTTAATTGTTTATTTATTTTTTCAGTTTTACGCTTAGATTTTGTTTTTGTTTTTGTTGTACAGGTTTTTATATTCAGGTAATGATCAAGAGGTTTTATTGAAGATGTATAGAGGACATTACCCAGATCCTGATCCATACAACTATTAGGAAGACTCTTCGGGACAACAACAATGGGGTAGTAACTTCTACCAACAACCTTATCAATACCCGCAAGAGCAAGAATGGAACAATCAATGGATCGGGAATAATCAACAACAACCATCATATCACTATCAGCAAGAGCAAGGATGGAATAACCAGTGGGTTGAAAACGTTCAACAACCTCCACCTTCACCACTATGTTTTGAAATAGATAGATCACTTAAACAACTCATGCGCTTATATGAAAAAACACCTGAGGCAGTAGAGGAAAAGGATCTAGAGCAAGTATGGAACAACCAATGGGTTGAATACATTCAACACTATCCACCTCATCTCCATCAGCAAGAAACCGTAAATGAAATACTTTCCAACTCAAGCGCCTGGAAGAGGAAAGCAATGCCACCCATGCTATCGTACAAGGTATGCTAGATCAATTGGTTTCCCTAAACAGCTTATCCGAAAGTGGTAGTGATGTCTCCCTATTTGTCATGAATTTATCCTAGTTGGAGACATCATTTTTAGTGATTTGGAAGTCATTCTAGTCGATTTTCTTGAGAAATGTTAGAGTTTCCTATTTTGAGTCTCGATTTAGTAAATTATTGTTTTTAGAGCATATTGGGTTTAATTATTTATTTAGTGTGAAGCTTTAAAGATAATTATGGAGATTAATTAGAGTCCAAGTCAAAGAATAAGAGATATGGAAAGAGATAAGCATGGTAATTGGAGATAAGGAAAGAAAAGCTAAAATCATGAAAAAGGAAAAACTGCCAAAATACTGAATTTCACCACCCACGACCACAAATCAGCTTATATCTCAAAATCAGTGTGGAATTTTGAGAAACGGTCAAGATCAAAGTTGAAGATCTTTCTGAGACGATGAATTTAGACTACTCATATGCGTCAAACAGATAAAAATTGAAGCTGTTAGAACCAAAATAAAAACAGGCCTGATTCCATGTTTTAGGGCTACAAATTTGAGTTGGGCTTGGAGTCCACTACTTACCTTCTCCTTCAAGAAAACGAATTAGGGCTCCTAAACACCTATAAATACACCCTTATACCATTGTAAACATGTCCTTGCTCAGTTCTAAACATTAGCTTAGTCCTTTAATTTATTATTCATCCTTAGAATCAAGCTATTCATCCAAGAAGCAAGCTGACCTATAGAGGAAGACAAGAAGCATAAAGTTGGAGAGTGACAAACTCCTCTTCTACATCTACCTTCTCTATATTTAGGGTATTTAGCTATAGATTTATGCTCAACCATATTTCTAAGCTTTTAATTTGTAAGTTTTACTTTTAATTGTAGGGTTATTATTTTGTCTTTAAATTCCATTAATACTATTTGTTATTTTAATTGATTTGAGCTTGGAGTATATTGTTATTATGTGTTTTGACTTATTGTTACAACCCTAGATTTGGCCAATCTTAGGATTATTCTTAATTATTGACAACACCACATAATCGTCTAGTTTTGATCCTTCTCCTAACTAGATAACCATAAAGGTTTGATTTAACCAACAATCATTACTCAGGAATCCTTGGTAGTGGAGAGGTTGCTCCTAAGCCTAATAGAGGCTAGGTAGAATTTAGAATCCTGGTTAATATATAATGCTTAATCTGTAACATGTTAGAATAACAACTTAGAAATAGACTCATATTAGTGATCCTAATCTATTAGACTTACATTCATATTTATTTATTTGCATTATTTATTTATTCGTGTTAGATAATTATTCATCTCTTTATATTTTTATTCTAAACATATAGATTCATCTACGCTTGTTAAATATAAAAAGATCTAACGGATTAAATCCCTGCGAACGAACTTGACTTATCATTAAAACTTGCAAACGTTCGGTGATACTTGCAGTGAGTTCCGTGGTTCTCAAGGGTGTTCTCTTTATTATTATCTTTATTTATCTATTATTTTATCACACCGTTGCCCCCACCAAGTTTTTTGCGCCGCTGCCGGGGTTTTATCTTTAAGTTAAATCTATTTTGTGTTTATTTAGTGTAGAAGTTTTTATTTGTTTTCAGGTTTACGCTTTCTTTTTGTTTTAGTCTTTTTCAGGTTTCAGATGGCTAATCAATGGTTAGAGCTAGGTTTTCCTAGTAAATTTCGAGTTCAATGCATTGGGATTCGCGTCCCAACTATCCAAGCCGTTAGATTTAAGCCTGATCCTGATTTAATTAATCAATTCGCGAGCTATGGAAAATTTAATGGTGATACAAATCAAGATCTGGTCAGATCTGTTCAGAATGTCATGCAATTCTGTGATGCCTACATTAATAAAGGTGTTACGCAAGAACAGATGTATTATTTAATGTTTCAATTTTTCTTGACCGGGAAAGCAAGCGATTGGTTAGATGATCAACCTCCCGCGCTAATAACAAATTGGGACAAGCTTCAAGAAAGATTCCGTGATAAATTTTATCCTACAAGTATGCGAGTGAAGGAACTATTGGAGCCTATGAATTTCTTACAAGAAGCCAGAGAGAGTGTTGGCGAAGCATGGACGAGATTTCAAAAGATGTTGGCAAGATGTCCACTACATGGATACACGCCACAATTACAATTATCCATGTTCTATAATAGACTCGATAGAGAGTCAAGGCTGAGAGCAAATGCTATGGGTCATGGTAATTTTGTCTCTATGGATCCAAAAGAACCAAAGAGTGGTATTGAAACAATCATTGAGAGTGACATAAGTTGGCCACAAGAACAAACTCCTACCACTAACGAAGAAGAAGAAGCGAGGATTTCAAGCTTGCAAAATCAAATAAAACAACTCGCTATAACCGTTAAGTAAAGCATCCCAAAGCTACCTCAACAGTTATACCTACAAGAACAAGCCTATGAAAATCAAGCTAATCAACCACCGAGTTGCAGTGTGCATAATGTAAGTCAAGCTCAATCACGTCCTCAAGAAGAAATCATTGAGTTAAAAGAAACTATTAGTCAATTCATCAACTTCTCGAAGGAAAATATGAGCAAACTTGAATCAAAGATCGATGCATCGGTAGTGCAAAGCCTGCAACAACAGAATCAAGATTTAAAACAACATAATCAACTTTTAGATAAGAATGTGATGCGTCTCACTACAATCATAGAACAAATGCAAAGTCAACTCCTACAATTGACCCAAGATACAACGTCTAACATGAAGAAGATCCAATACGTTGACGACAAGGTCAAGACTATTAGTCTTCACGCTCAAAAGATAAAAGAACACGGTGAGATAATCACTGAAGCTCTACCATCTCCGTCAAAAGGGGATGTTCTACCAAACAAGTCAAACGTAAGTCGGATGAACTTAGATGAGATAATTGTTGAAGATTGGGTCGAAGAAGTTGAACAAGGTGAGATTAAGAAGACAAGAGTGGGTGATGAACCAAGAATTAAAGAGAGACGTAGAGCAAGGCAGCCACCTATACATTGCCACTATCCCGCTTATCCAAAGGAGCAACAACAGAAGTGTATAGAGGCGTTAAAACAAGTGAAAATTAACGTCCCTTTACTCGAAGCTATGAAAGGAAGGCGAAACTATGATCGATTCTTTATGGAGACACTCTCTAATAAAGAAAGGTTCACAAGATCCAAATCTGTGACACTCAATGAAGGGATATCAGCACAAGTTCAGCAATGTTTACCACCGAAGCTTAAAGATCCTGGAGGTTTCAACCTCCCAATCAAAATAGGTGGAATATTTCATGGAAAAGCCATGTGTGATTTAGGGGCAAGTGTGAAAATCATACCCAAAAGTAAATTCAAGAAGATCGATATTAGTGATGCAAAACTGACATCTGTAACCTTACAACTTGTGGATCAATCAACAGCAAATCCGTGGGGAGTAATTGAGGATGTGCTAGTCCAAGTAGGTAAAATTGTTATTCCCACAAACTTTATTATTCTTGATTATAAAGCAGATAAGAACGTCCCATTCATTCTTGGGCGTCCATTCCTAGCCACCAGCGATACTATAGTGAATGTGAGTGAAGGAACCATGACTCTCCGTATTGAATATAACTCTGAAACATTCTATGTTTCGGGGAAGAAGAAAAAGAAAAATGAGTCAAAAGAACTATATCCAATCAGAGTTGTATCTAAGAATCCAGAACCTGTAAGCCTCCAAAAAACCATGGAGAAAAAGATTGAGTTTGGGGTAGGAGACGAGGTAGCATGGAAACCTCCCTTCAAACATAACAGTTCTTGGAAGGGGCCATACATTATCACCCAAATCATCTCAGAAGGAGTGGTCGAAATAAAAGCTATCGAAGGTTGCAAGACCAGGTTGGTAAGTGTTAATCATCTCATTCACTATTGGGGAGGCTATAAAAAGAAATAACTGAGGTAACTCGTCTAACTTTGAAAGACGTTAAACAAAAGTGTCCTTTGGGAGACATCTCATAGTGATTTATATTGTTAAATTTTAGTTTAGTTGTTTTTAGTTGATATTGCGTATTTGATAAAGGTATTAGCATTTTTGATGTTTAGGTAGCAAAGAAATCTAGTTTGGGAAGCAAAAACGAAATTTTTTGGGAGTATTCTGACCTGCCACTGGTATACCGGGCCCTACCGGCGGCATACCGCATGTCAGAATACCCGAGGCCACGGGTACCGGTCACGTGCTCTATGCCGAGAGGTCAAAATTCGAAGGAAGCCAGCTCCTGTATACCAGGCCATACCTCCGGTATACCGCCCAACACAAAACCCATGCCCACGTGTTTACATCTCGTGTTTTTTTGACGAAGCATGGATTTATTGGAACGGTAGCTCCGGTATACCGGGCCCTACGACCGGTATACCGCCCGATGCCGCTGGAGAAAAAAATTCGCGTTTTTTAAGGTTATAAAGAAGAGGAGGTGAGTTCTAATCCGAATTTTGTAATCCTTAAGCCTCACTTTCTTCTCCAAACCTCTCCCAACTCCATTAAAGCTTCAACAAACTTTCACCTAACATCAAAACAATACCAAATCACCATGAATTTACTTCCAAATCCTTCCCTACATAATTACAAAGAAGATTCAAGCACCCCAAATCATATCAAAACACCTAGAAACCAATAATCAAAACCATGAATTTCAAAATCTTCTTCTAAAAATCCTTAAACCCACATTATTAAAGCTTGATTCAATCATACCCACATGGAAAATTTTCATCCTAACACCTTTACTAACCCAAATAAAGCTTATTCCACCTATGATGAAGACTTACGAATTTCAAGAGTGTTCAAAGCTTTGAGTTGGGGGTCAAAAGAGATGATGAAGAGATGATAGAAATATTACCAAGTGTTAAGGGATATGAAGAATCAAAGCAAGGTATTGGGTAAGATCAAGAAGATTTCAATTGAGATAGGTACTAGTTCGGGAATAATTACAAGGTAAATCGGATCAAGAGAATAGAGGAAAGCTAGCTGCGGTGAATTCAAAGAGAAAAAAGGTTCAAACTTTCATAAGGAAGACACCAAAACCTCTACAATCTATAGTCCTTTACCCGAGATGAACAAAAGCTTCTGGGACGCTAGTAGCTGCGTTCAAAACATGTTCCTGGATGAACACTGTCACATGAAAAAGTATTCGTAAGCAAAGTTGGGAGAAGATTAACAAGATATTTCTAGAGTGTGATTGATTTGAATAAGAGGATGTAAGGGAAAGCGAAAATTGGTGATACATAGAAGGTTTCATACATGAAAGGACTGCACCCTATTCCGGGTATTGATCAGGCGAGGTATATAGCCTCGAAGAGTATGTTTTCTTTCTTCCTTACCATTTCTATATGTGCAATATCTGTAAAATTTTAATTTTCTTTTATTTTATTTTTTAGTCTTTTCGAGTCGTGGGGACACGACTCATTTTTGAGTTGGGGGTGTGGGGATTCGTTGTCTCTCATCTCCATTTTTTCTGTTTTTAGGTAAAATTAAATTTTTTTTGAAGATGTATGTAGAGTGTGTTTAATAGCTTGAAAGCATAAGCTCAGCAAGTTAATGATAGAAAGTAGTATGTTTATGAGCTATTTTATGTTGTATGCTTTTAACTATTTGCAGGAAAACACACATTGATAGTAAAGAAAAGATTAGTTAGCAATGCGATAGAAAGTATGTCCGATCTCAGGGATCCATGAGTGGTTTGTAGGCCGTGAGATCCAAGCTAGTTGACAAACCCATTTGATGAAAGTGCTAAAGGTAAGAGAATAACTAAATTGCATGGTGTAGAAAGTGATTAAGGCAGTTCTTTCATATTGAAACCACTTGAAGCCTTTTTATACCTTCTCACCCTGTTATTTGATTTTATATTTTATATCCTTCTCAGCCCCTTCTAGCCTTTCTGAAGCCTTTTTATTTAAACACGTTATAAGCCATATCCCTTTAGATTATATGACTTTTCCATATGACCCGCACTCTAATCGCGATGCATAGACAGTTGTTTTAGAGCTTGAGTTTGGGGTGGTGGGTCCACCATTATGGGAATTGTTATTGGGTTGGGATTCTTGATCTTATTAATTGTGCTATGTTATTATATTGATGATGATTCACAGGATTATATTGTAACCCTTTGGCGGGGTAATAGTAAATGAAAAAGAAGCTACGAGCTAAAATTTCCAACAAGGGCACAAAAAGAAAAAATATATGAGAAAAATAGTGTGATATCTCAACATTAAAAAGAGAGTCATAGCTATACAAAAGAAAAATTTGATTTGAAAAGAAAATATATATTCGGACCGGTAAAGAGGAATTTTTATTTGAACATCTTATGATTTAATTGGGATATTTGGGATGCTAAATTGTGCATCATAGAATTCATTGGGTTGAGTGAGAAACGTTTTATGAGAGTAACTCAAGCTCTAGGGCGATTCGTTGACGGCTAGTGAGGAGAGAGCCAAAAGCTCACTCTAAATTATCCAAATATACTACCATACCGTCCCTAAGCCTACATTACAACCTTAAAGACCTTTTGATTCTTTGCTATGTAATCGAGAAGTGATTGAGCCATTAGAGAGTAGTTAAGTGGATCTTTGAATACTAGTGAAGTTCGATGAACAATCTATATCTTCCTTGCTAAACGGAGCAAAGTCCCAATCCTTCTTACATTGCGAAACTAATCTGATCTTGAATTCAAACCGTGTTGACTATGGATATGAGAAGTGTACAAATATGTAGTTTTTTAAATATTATTACCTGAAATTTTCTGAGTAGTTGCGTTGAGTCTATTCTCCATATTCTGCTATGTTCTTCCCTATGTGCTTAATTGACCTAGGTGCGTATTTAGAGACTTCCCTTTATTTTTATCTTTATTGTATCAGGACGATACAACTTTGAGTTGTGGGTCTTGATGTCTCCCTATTTGTCATGAATTAATCCTAGTTGGAGACATCATCTTTAGTGATTTAGAAGTCATTCTAGTCGATTTTCTTGAGAAATGTTACACTTTCCTATTTTGAGTCTTGATTTACTAAATTTTTGTTTTTAGAGCATATTGGGTTTAATTATTTATTTAGTGTGAAGCTTTAAAGATAATTATGGAGATTAATTAGAGTCCAAGTCAAAGACTAAGAGATATGGAAAGAGATAAGCACAGTAATTGGAGATAAGGAAAGAAAAGCTAAAATCATGGAAAAAGAAAAGCTGCCATAATACTGAATTTCACCACCCACGACCACAAATCAGCTTATATCTCAAAATCGGTGTGGAATTTGGAGAAACGGTCAAGAGCAAAGTGGAAGATCTTTCCGAGAAGATGAATTTTGACTACTCATATGCGTCAAACGGATAAGAATTGAAGCTGTCAGTACCAAAATAAAAACAGGCCTGATTCCATGTTTTAGGGTTACGAATTTGAGTTGGGCTTGGAGTCCACTACTTACCTTCTCCTTCAAGAAAACGAATTAGGGTTCCTAAACACCTATAAATACACCCTTATACCATTGTAAACATGTCCTTGCTCAGTTTTAAACATTAGCTTAGTCCTTTAATTTATTATTCATCCTTAGAATCAAGTTATTCATCCAAGAAGCAAGCTGACCTATAGAGGAAGACAAGAAGCACGAAGTTAGAGAGTGACAAACTCCTCTTCTACATCTATCTTCTCTATATTTAGGGTATTTAACTATAGATTTATACTCAACCATATTTCTAAACTTTTATTCTGTAAGTGTAACTTTAATTGTAGGGTTATTATTTTGTCTTTAAATTCCATTAATACTATTTGTTATTTTAATTGATTTGAGCTTGGCGTATATTGTTATTATGTGTTTTGACTTATTGTTACAACCCTATATTTGGCCAATCTTAGGATTATTCTTAGTTATTGACAACAACAGATAATCGTCTAGTTTTGATCCTTCGCCTAACTAGATAGCCATAAAGGTTTGGTTTAACCACCAATCATTACTCAGGATTCCTTTGTAGTGGAGAGGTTTCTCCTAAGCCTAATATAGGCTAGGTAGAATTTAGAATCCTGGTTAATATATAATGCTTAATCTGTGACAGGTAAGAATAACAACTTAGTAAAATAGACTCATATTAGTGACCCTAATCTATTAGACTTACATCCATATTTATTTATCTGCATTCGTATTTATTAATTCTCATCAGATTGTTATTCATATTATTTTATCTTCTTATTTTATTCTAAACATCTAAATTCATCTATGCTTGTTAAATATAAGTAGATCTAACAGATTAAATCCCTGCGAACGAACTTGACTTATCATTAAAACTTGCAAACGATCTGTGATACTTGCAGTGAGTTCCGTGGTTCTCAAGGGTGTGAGCTCTTTATTATTATATTTATTTATCTATTATTTTATCACACCTTTTCCCCCACCAGGTAGTAAGTCCTATAAAGATTCCATCCCCCGAGGGATGAAAAAGATCAACCTGAAGAAGTAGTTGAGGAGGAGGTGTTGAAGGAAAATATTAGTGATAGTGATATGATTACCATGCCGGTTATAAATGAAGACCACCATGTGGTTGACAATATTCTTAGCATGGTGGAAGAAGGAGTAGCAATGAAAATCCTAGAAATTGAAATTGAGATTGCTATTCTTGTGGTGCGTGCACATGATCAAGATTTAGAACGCAAAAAGGAAGAAGAGGTGATCGAGATTAGAGAGATTCCACAACAAAAACATGATGAGGTAATAGTGGAAGATTGGGTTGAAGACGAAGACGAATGTGAAGTAGTTGAGGTATCAATTGAAGAGATAAAGGTTCACAATAAAATAGAAGTTGAATCTCCGCCACAAAAAGTTCACCAATCACCATCTCCACCACAAATCATCATTAGAGCTGAAAAATCGGAATCACCACTATTACTAAAAATGATCAATAGGTGTTATGCAAGAAAGGTGCTACATCGCGAGAGTAAAGCGGCAAGGGGGAGCACCTACCCACCATATTTTAAAGGGGAACGCGAGATTGGAAAGAATAAAAATGAGCGTATACCGTTGAGGACAATTATCTACTATCATGTGGTGAAAAACGAGTTTTGCTATGAGAGCAAGGAGGCGAAACGAAGATACTACCCTCCCCCTTTCAGAGATCGATTGAATAAAATTTTAAGGGGAAGGTTCTAAAGCTTACATGTCAAGGACGAGACAAATTTAAGTGGAGGAGAACCGCAAGGGCCTCAATACCATCTTCATGGAGGGTAACGCGTCGAAATTAAAGACGTAATAAACAAAAGTGCTTCTTGGGAGACAACCCATGTTTTAATTTGCTTTCTGTTTTTCAATTCCTACTGTATAATTCTAGGTAATTGTCGAGTCTTAGTGTCTATTTCTAAAAATAGATGAGAAAGGTAGTGTGTTAATGGTGCATGAATTGAGTTTGGGATGTTAAGGAACGAAAAGGAGAAAATCTGCTGCATTGGCCGGCTAGCCGGTCAGAACACCGGTATGCCGGTGGAGGAGAAACACAAGCCCTCGGGTCTATGACTCGTGTTGTTTTCCTAGAGGGAGAAAAAGATTTAAGAGCCGCACCGGTATGCCGGCCAGATTTCCGGTTTGCCGGCCAGAAGGAAACACGTTCCCTCGGGTTGCTCGACTCGGGTATATTGACGGAACGAGATTTGCGAAAAAAGCGCACCGGTATGCCGGCGCCCAAGAACACGTGGCCTCAGGTAGTGGATTCGGGTTTATGGCAGAAAGTTACAAAAACGAAGATCTCCAGTACCGGTATGCCGGCGATTCCGCCGGTATGCCGGTCCGAGGGCGGTTTGAAGAGTTTTATTCCAATTCCACTTCTTACTTCATCAAGAAGAAACCCTAGCCTCTCCAATACGAATTTTTCAGACTCTAACCCTTTATATACTTGCACAAAGACCACTACAAAACCCAAGAACATTAAATCCTTCCTCCGATTTCATTCCAAACACACATCTAACACCAAAATCCTTCAAGAACATCAAGAAATCTTCTCCTTCAACCTTAAGCCTCTTTATCAAAGCTTCAATCCTATTCATTAAACCTTCCCCAAGCCATTACATATTCATTACCCATCTCATATAACATCATAATCCTTCATTACAAATCCTCAAAACATCAAATTTCAAAACTCTTCTCTAGTTTTTGATTATTTGAAGTTTTGAGTTTGGGATTCATTGAGATGACGAAGATTGGGAGGTCAAGAATACCATGAAGAGGAATAAGAAGTTGAAGAACCTTGTATTACTTTTGGTGTTGAAAGATGTAGTTGAAAGAATGGAAATTTCGGAGGATAATCATGAAGAGGTGTTACCAACCATAGGAAAAATTCACAAAAGAGTTAGAGCTTATGCAAAGCATATTACGTGGAGTAGGCAGTGTTCAACATGCCACCTACACAACACAAGGAGCTCAACCTACACGCAACCATGGAAACCAGCTTCGTGCTGGTTCAGATACGTTTTCCTATTCCTTTTCTCATTTGTTTTATTAGTTTTTATTTGCTTTATTGAGTCTTTTTCGATTCGTGGGGACACGACTCACTTTTGAGTTTTGGGTGGGTTTCGTTGCCTCATCCCAATTTTTTGTGTTTTACATGCTTTCAATAAAATTAATCTAAGGGTGCGTTGACTGTAGTGTATTTTTAAATGCCCCCATCAAGCATGTTTTTTATGAATTTTGATAGAAAATAGTTGACTTTAGGAGTTAGTATAAAACGCACTTAGATTGCATGCAAATATGAGGTAATTGATAGGGGGAATTAATGAACAATGCAAAAGAAGTAAACTTGTGCTTAAGGATAATGAGTGGTTTGTAGAACGTGAGATCTGAATGATTAGAGAACCCACTTAGGTATGAACTAGAGGCAAGCTGTATAAATAGGAAGATGATAGAGGCAGTTCTTTGTTAGCCCTTTGAATCCTTTTTGGCCTTCTATCCCTGAATTAATTATATCCTTCTTAGTCAAATTTTTAGCCTTTAAGCCTTTCTTTTGTCGCCACATTATAAGTCAATATTCCTTTAGATGGTTAGGCATGACCATATGACCCGCACTTGAATCACGATCCTGAGACTTCCTGTCTTGAGCTTGAGTTTGGGGTGGTGGGTCCACTATATGGGAATTTACATTGGGTTGGGATTTTTGAGCTTATCAATTGTGCTCTGTGCTATATTTTAATGATGATTCACAGGTTTATTATATTGTAACCCTTTGCCCGGGTAAGAGTAAATGAAAAAAAAAAGAGAAAAAAAAATGAAAAGCAATGAAAAGAAAAAAATCTTGAATGAAAAATAGTATGATTTCTTAACATCAAAAAAGAGAGTCATGACTATACAAAAGAAAAGAAAAATTTCATATGAAAAGAATAAATATTTTGACCGGCAAAGAGGTTGAGTGAGAACGTTATTCGAGTGTAAACTCAAGCTCTTAGACAGTTTGTTGATGGTAAGTGAGGAGAGAGAGAGCCAAAAGCTCACTTCAAATTTACCAAATATACATACCATACCGTCCTAAGCCGATATTAAAACCGTTAAGACCTCGTGATTCATAAATACATAGTGAGTTAATAGGGAGTATGCTAAGTGGATCGTTCAAAGCAAGTAAAGATCGAGGAACACCCTATAGCCACCATCTTGAGATAAGTAATAAGCGTAACCCTCTAGCATTGTGAAATTAATTTTGGATTGATATTATTTTTTGTTTGATTTTGCATGATATGTGTATGTGTATATTAATTATTAGATGATACTATATGAGATTTGTTTAAGTTGTGCTTTGGGAATATTTGCTAGATTCTACCTTCTGCGTTCACCTAAAAGATACTTTGTTTTTATTTTACTTTGTCGGGACGACAAAGGTTTGAGTTTGGGGTTTTGATGTCTCCCTATTTGTTCTAATTATAAGCCCTTTGGAGACATCCTTTTAGGTGAATATTTGACTTATTTCATAGACTTTTGTGCTTATTTCGTCATATTGCACTTTCTCCCCTTGGAATCAGACTATTTGCATTTTTAGAGCTTTTGTGCATTAATTTGATTATTTTAACTACAAAGTTAGTAGGTTCTTGAATTTCATGAAAGACCACTACAAGGAGGAGAAGTGAGAATTAAAGTCTTAGGGTATTTTTAGTGTGTTAGGAAGTATTTTTATTCAAGTTTCTAATTTTAGAGTGCACTTTCCTATTTCTATTCTTGAATTATGGATTTATTATTTTTAAAGCATATGCGGTTTAATTATTTATTTATTGTGAAACTTTAAAAGATATATGGTAATTAATTAGAGACCAAGTCAAGTCTAAGAAGTAAAGGAAAGAATAATGGAAATAAGAATATTAAGGAAGGATATATGCAAAGAAGGAAAAGATAAAGCTGCCAAAGGAATCTGAAATTCCAGCCACGTTCTAAAGACGAGCTCATAACTTAAGATTAGCAGAGATTTGGGAGAATTGTATGGACCAATGGAAAGAGCTTTCCGAGACAAGCGGTTTTGACTATTGGAACACGTCAAACGGATAAGTATTGAAGGAGATATGACCAAAACAAATCAGCATCAGAATCTTACCTTTCCTAGATTTTAGGGCTGCGAATTAAAGAGTTCTTTACTTGTCTTCCACTCCAAGTAAAACGAATTAGGGCTTCCTAGAACCTATAAATACACTCCTTAGACCTCATTAATCAGCACCTCTCATATTTTATTGAATTCATAACATCCTTAGAGAGAGAGAGTCAAACACTTCATAGAATTACACAAGAGGCTTAAGGTTTTCAAGTCAGAGCAAGAAGGCAAGGAGAAGCTAGTGCTGGAGGAATCCTGTTCTTCCATCAACAGTCATCCTACCCTTTAGGTTATAAATTTATCTTTTGTATTTGAACATGAATTCCTTTTATTTATTTTCAGTCTTTAAATTTATCATGAGCTAAACTTTCATATACTTGAGAATCGCATTAAAGGGATGAACCTTAATTAATTAATCTATGTTTTGAGTTTGGGATTGTTATGATTTAAATTGGATTGAGTTTTATATATTGGATATTACTTTGTTTTCATTACTATTTCTTTTAGGAACAACTAGAAATAGCTTTTAGTATTTGGGCTATTCACTTTGTTGCGAAGTGATCATCCGACAAGGGGGGGTTGAATACAGACTTAGGTAATATCCGTGTAATGTCTGTTATTGACCAACAGGCTTAACTAGTTACATAGCCAAAGAAGTAAATTCATATTATCCGAAGAGGCATATTCGCCCATACAGGGGTTTATAGTACTTTAGGATAGCTTCTAGGTCCACGCGATAGGGGGCTAGGAGATATTAGAGTCCCGAGTAATATTATAATTCCAATTCTACCTTTAAACATAGCATAGATTATATTGATTAAGTGGATTCCTTGCGAGACTCAAGTATCTCTCTTATCTGAAGTTAGTTACTTTTATTTGCTTTATTTATTTCTAGTTAATTTAATTTTAATCTTTACTTTATTTGCATCTTTTAATTTAGAAAACAAAACAAAAATCTTTATTTTATTGTTCTGTCAAGCAATTACTACTACTATCTGATTAATATTTGGGTTGAACCTAATCCGTCCCTGAGAACGAACTTGATTATCATATATTACTTGGGACAACTGTACACTTGCAGTTTGTGGTTCCTCTTATTTATCACTTTATTTTCTAAAACCCTAGGACCCACCATTACCTCTATCAAGATTTCCGTATATAGTCTCCCCAGCAACGAGAAAGTCTATGAACGTCCACTAATCTCCGTTTGATACCCCTATTGGCCCTGATCTCTATCACTTTAGATGACACAACCTCAGTGACTAAGAATGGTCCCATCCATGAATCTTTGTGACTTCGGGGCCTATTCTCTGGTTTGCGGGCTTTCCATACAACAGCATGGCCGTCCGCAAACTCACTTATTAGTCTAGTATCCACAGGTTTTACGTGGATTTCTTATGGGACTCTATATTGTGAAACATTGTGGATGATAGGAACTAGGAGATCCAACTTCATTGGTTTCTTACCCTAGACATAGGAGGTCTCGGATACGTTTTTAGCACGGAGGGTAACTGTTCCCTCTTGGAAGTTGATGATGCTTTGACCTGTGGCCAAGAACGGCCTTCCAAGTATAATTGGAACCTACTTATCTGCATCATAATCAAGTATAACAAACTCAGTAGGAATGGTTATATTACCTATTCGAGCATGAACATCCTCCACTGTTCCCCATGTCTTTGTCACTGAGATATCCGCAAATTGTAATTTCACGGGAGCTTTTTCTATCTTCTCCAGCCAAGCTTATCGAACATGGACTTGGGCATAAGATTCACACTCGAATCCACATCACACATCGCTTTCATTTTGAGCATACCACTAATTTGAATAGGAAGATTAAAGCTTCCTGGATCTTTGAGCTTGAGTGGTAACTCCTTTTCTACTCTTCTTGAGGCTCTCTCAGTATGAGCCATTGTCTCTTTTCTGGCTTCTACACTCGCTACTTTCTCTGGAATAACTTGTGTGAAAACTTGTTGCGGTGAAAGCCCTTTCTTCGCAATCAAGCATTTGGGCGTTGATATCTTCTAGACTATACGCCTCTACAAATGTCTTGACTTCAATGTCAACCTTTGGTTTTGTCTACGGAATAGATGGTGACATTGTTTGATCAACAGGTGGCGAGCCCACCTTCTCTTCTTCTTTCTTTTCATGCACAACAGGTGCAACTTTTTTTTTTCTTTTTTTGAGGCTTCTTCCTCTTTCTCTCTAGCTCTGGTAGCTTGTAGCTCAATAACTGATCTAATTTATTCTTGCATATCCCTCTACATATCTATAAACTCGGATCTATTGGATGAATCTGAATCGTCAGAAAAGTCAGAGTCTTAAGGGCTAGACCGGGTTGGTTCTTCTTAGATTTCTGGAACTTCCACGGCAATATCTATAGCATGTGGTACTTCCGCTTTCTCATCTATTACAAAAGGAAAATTTCCTTACAAGCTTCGAACCCAACATTGGCATCACCTCCTTCAATGACTTTCACTTCTCTTGCTTCCATAATATTCGTTAAAACTTTATTCATTTTCTCTACTTGTGTTCCCAAGATTTTAATTGAAACCTCTTGTTCTCTCAACTTCTCATTTTGTGAGTGAATATTGCTCGTCATTAGATCCATAAAAATCTTTAAGCTCTTTTATCACACTACTCCTTGAGGATGTTGTAGTAAAGCCTTCTGAGCTAGAGTATTTGAATAAGAATCATTAGTAGGTTGTTGTGGAGTAGCAGATCTATTACAATTCTGATTTGCTTGATAAGGACTGTGACCTCTCGGTTGGTAAGTGTTGTTCTGGGGACGAGGTTGATAGTTACCTTGATTTGCGGCCCCATGTGGATTTGAATATGTTGCATACGCGTATGATTTCTATTAACAAATTGGTAATTTTCTCGGTTGGATATGAAATAAACAGATGTTGTATTTCCTTCACACTCTTCTCATGTATTATTCGGTACCTCACAATGTGGACAACCTTGTGCTTCTTGCACTACATTTCTTGCAGCTAAATTCTGATGTCATTGTTGCATCCCAAGCTTTATCTCTTTGATTTGATTCTCTAATGTTATTAATTTAGCTGAATTAGCAGTCTCTGTATCTAACCGAAGCGTACCTTTGGTATTTGTAATAGGAGCTCGCGAAAGTGGCCAACTCCTATAATACGTACGTTCCATACCTTCAGCGTCTTCTGTAGGATCCACAGACACAAATACTCCTCTTCCAAGATTATTTACCCTCAATCTAGTTTCTTCATTAATACCTTGATAAAACATAGAAAACTGTAGAGATGGGGTGTAATTGTGAAGTGGACATCTAGCTAACTTCTGTTGAAACCTGGTTCATGCGTCTCCTACTTCTTCTTCATTCTCTTGGTGCAATTTAGCAAGATCCATCTGATATTCTAATCTCATACTCTTCGGATAAAAGCGGTTAAACAATGCTACTTGAAGTTCTGCCCAAGTATTAAGTGTACATGGTGGTGTCTATCTAGCCAATCACCATCTTTTTCGGTCAGAAAGAAAGAAAACATATGACAATACAATTGCTCGTGTGTAATGCCAGGAGTAATATAGGCATCACAAATCTGCATGAACTTCTGAATCGCTCTTACCGATCTTGAATTTCTGCACCACTATAGAGTCCAAAGCTTGTAAATTGACTGAGCATATCCGGATTGGGCCTGAACTTTATGTTTTGGATCTCTGGAGGATGATAATCTAAAGGTTTAACTCGAAAAGGTGCTCCCAAGCCTTGGAGATCTTGTTCTAGACGTATACTATTCCCGTGACCTCCTGTTGGTGGTACCTGAGGAATATGTAATCCTTGACGTTCATTATCATTCTGATTAAGATTAATATTATCCTCAGGTGGAATTAGCTCTTTGTCTTGTTGAGACATGACTTTTATTTGTTCTCATTCTTCTCGCAAGCGTGTGTTGTAGAGCTTAAAAAGACTTTCAGGGTTCTCGAGCATACACTAAAAGACCTGAAAGAGGAAAAAACAAAAAGAAAGCGTAAGTCTGAAAACATAACTAAAAACTACTATACTAAAAATAAAAACCCACACGCTAACGAGTCACAAGTTTCCGGTAGCGGCTCCAAAAACTTGGTGTCGGTTAAGGTGTGATAAAAATATGATAATAAAAGATGCAACTAGCACCCTAACATAAACACGGTACTCACTGCAATTATCATAGGTCGTACGCAAGTCTTAATGATAAGTAAAGATTCGTTCTTAGGGACTTAGTGTGTTTCAATAATGAGATACCCCTTCAAGGTGACCATCTAACTACTATTAAGACAATCCTAACGTGATCAAGATTAAGATAGGCAATATATCAAAGCACATAAAACAAATATATGGTTAAGAAGCTAGAATCAATTTAAAAAGGTTTTTCCAAACGAACTTAGATAGAAGAAAATAGAATTCAAGGATTATACATATGCAAAACCCAAGCTATGGGAAAATTAGTTCATACTAACAAGAAATAAACTAAAATAAAGATATATACTGTCAACTTGCTTCTCTTGAATGACTTCTATGATGAATAATATTGAGGACTAGTTAAGGAGAGGTAAGGACCTGTTTACAATTATTAAAGGGTGTATTTATAGGTGTTAAGAAGACTCTAGGTCGAAATATTGGAGTGGAAGGAAAGTAATTTAAGTCAAAGTCCAACTCATATTCGTTTCCTAAAATATAGGAGAAGGATAAAATGATGATGTCTTGTTTTGCTCGTATCTCCTTCGTTATTGGTCCGAGTTTCCCCTAATTTATATCGAAACGACCGAAGCGAAAAGATATACACTTTCTCCTTCAATTTATTATCCAAATTCCCAGCCGATGTGAAGTTATCTTTACTTTCGTAGACGTGGCTGCAGAATTTCAGATTTACTTGGCAGCTTTTCCTTTCCTATTTTATCTCTACTTCCTTTTATCTCTTAATTCCTTCCATATCTTCTTTCTTTATCTATTTAGAATTGATTTGGCATCTAATTATATTTCATATATATGTAAATCTTCACATTAACACGAAAAATTAAACCAAATATGCTCTAAAAACTATAAATCATCAAATCAAGACAAGAAATAAAAATTTATCAAAATATGAATACAAATATATAATTAATTAATAAAATACACTTACAATGATGTCTCCAACCTAGATTGTTATATCAAAAATAGGGAGACATCACTAGCGCCTCCACAAGAACCTGCCAATGATGCTTATACCGATACTTTAGCTTAGAAGGCTTTACCACAACATCCTCAAGAAAGAGTAGTATCAGATAAGAGATTACAAACTTTCATGGATCTAATGACGAGAAACAATAAATCACATAATGAAAAGTTTAGAGAACAAGAGGCCACAATTCAGTTTTTAGGCACACAAGTAGACCAATTGAAGAAAATTTTAACTAATATTGTTGAAACAAGAGATTTGAAGGCCATTGAAGGAGGTGATGCCAGTGTCGGGTTTGAATCTTGTAAGGCAATTTGCATTGAAATAGAAAAGAATGAGGAAGTACCACATGATGTAGAAATTGCCATGGAAGTTTCAGAAACTGAAGAAGAACCAACCAAGTCTAGCCCTGAAGACTCTGACTTTTCCGAGGATCCTAATTCTTCCGAAGAATCTGACTTCGTAGATCTTCTTAGTGACATGCAAAAAGAGATTAGATCAGTTATTTAGCTTCAAGCTACAAGAGAACGAGAGAAAGAGGAAGAAGCATCAAGAGAGAAGAAATAAGAAGTTGCACCCGCTGTGCAAGAAGAGGAAGAAGAAGAGAAGGTGGCTCGCCACCAATTATTCAAGCAATGTCACCATCCATTCCTAAGACAAATACAAAGGTTGAAATTGAACTCAAGACATTTGTAGAGGCGTATAGTCCTGAAAATATCAATGCCCAAATGCTTGAGATTGCAAAAAAAGGGCTTACACCGCAACAAGTTTTCACACAAGATATTCCAGAAAAAAGAAGCGAGTGTAGAAGCCAGAAAAGAGCCTATGACTCATACTGAGAGAGTCTCAATAAGAGTAGAGAAAGAGTTACTAATCAAGCTCAAAGATCCAGGAAGTTTTAATCTTCCTATTCAAATTAGTGGTGCTCAAAGTGAAAGCTATGTGTGATGTGTGTTCGAGTGTGAATCTTATGCCAAAGTTCGTGTTCGATAGGCTTGGACTCAAGAAGATGGAAAAAGCTCATGAGAACATACAATTTGTGAATAGCTCAGTGACAAAGACATGGGAAACAGTGGAGGACGTTCATGTCCAAACAGGTAATATCACCATCCCTACTGACTTTGTTATTCTTGATATTGATGCAGATAAACAGGTTCCAATTATACTTGGAAGGCCGTTCTTGGCCACAAGTCAAAACATCATCAACTTATAGGAGGTAACAGTTACCCTCCGTGCTAAAAGTGTATCTAAGACATTCGATGTCTGGGGTAAGAAACCAAGGAATTTAGATCCCACGGTTAATATCATCCACACTCTTTCATATTATAGAGTCCCAGAAGAAATCCACGCAAAACCTATGGATACTAGGCCAATGAGTGAGCTTGGGGTTGGCCATGAAGTTGTATGTAAAACCCGCAAGCCAGAGAATAGGCCACGAAGTCACAGAGATTCGTGGATGTGACCATTCATAGTCACAGAAGTTGTCTCAACTGAAGTGATAAAAATCAGGCCAAGAGGGGTGTTAAACGGATACCAGTAGTCATTCATAGCATTCCTCGTTGCTAGAGAGGCTATATACATAAATCTTGATATAAATAACACGTCTAACTTTGAAAGACGTTAAACAAAAGTGTTGCACGAGAACAACCCGCAATTTTTTATGTTCTTATGTTATCAATTTATGTTTATATTAGTTGTTTTTAGTAGATATTGCAGTATTGAGAAAGTTATTAGTGTTTTTTATGTGTAGGTACTTAAGAAATCCAGCTATGGAGAAGAAATATGAAAAAATGGCAAAAACCAGAGCTTTCGTGTGGTACATCACACGAGTGCTCCGGTGTACCGCGCCAAAGGAAACCGTGACACGGTTCAGCAAAAATTTCCACCGCATTAGACCATATCGTGATTCACGCCAGGCCGTGGCGACAGTCGTGAACAGAGAATTCATGCGGTACACCGCGTGGCTCGTCTGATGCACCGCACTACGTCAAGACCTTCACAACAGTATTAAAAATCAGGGTCTTTGCCGAGAAGTCACGCCCCATACCGTTTCGTCAATACCGTGGCAACGGGGTCAAACAGAACTTTCATATGTCACACCGCATGTACAATCCGGTGCACCGCACGGCGCCGCTAGATGAAGTAATAAATAGGGTTTGTAAAGAAGCTTAGTTCATAGTTACAATTTTTTAATCCTTAAGTCTCTCTTTCTTCCCCAAAGCTCTCACAACTCCATTAAAGCTTCAACAAACCTGCACCTTACATAAAAACACTACCCAATCACCATAAATTCACATCCAAATCATTCCCTACATCATAATAAAGAAGTTTCAACAACCCAAATCAAATCAAAACACATAGAATCCAAGAATTAAAACCCAAAATGTCCAAATCTTATCCAGCAGTTTCTTAAATCCAAACCAATCAAGAAAGAGTTCATCCTACCCACATAGAGATTCATCATCCTAACACCTTTTCGAACCCAAATAAAACTTGTTCAACCTAAAATCAAGGGTTACAAATTTCAAGAGTGTTCAAAGTTTTGAGTTGAAGGTCAATTAAGATGACAAAAAGAACATAAACATTATCTATTGTTAGGGAGATGAAGAAGAAGTAAAATAAGGTATTGGGTTCTATTGAGAAGAAGAATATTGAGAAAGGTTCAAGTTCTAGTATGAAGAAAAATGGTAAAACAGGTCTAGAGAATATAGGAAACATGCAGCGGTAAATTCGAAGAGCTAAAGATTACAACTTTCAATGATAAGACACCACAACCTCTACAAATCGAGATTCCTATGCCCGAGATGAATGAAGCTTCAAAGACCTTGTTAACTTCCGTAAAGACACATTTACTGGACTTTCCCTTTGCTCATGAGAGATTATTCGAAAAAGAAGTTGGTGAAGGTGATTATAAGAGAATTCATGATGAGACGTTCAAATTTGTGTATAGAGTTAGTTTTTGGGTTCTATTTAGGCCTCTTTAGCCGAGATAGTGAAGGTCATGTTCCAGTTAGAGGAAAGTTAGTTCCTTTTACAGTTGAAGAGATTAGAAACCCCTTCCAATTCAAAAAAATTTGTTGGACCATGTAATTTTAGAGAAGCGGTGGAAAATATCAACACTTTCGATTGTAATCAACTTTTTGAGTATGTGTTAGATAAAGAGAAAGTTCAATCAAATAAGGGATAATTGAAGGCACCTTGGCCTTACGAATATCTTCAAGCGAATACAAGAGTTTAAAACATTTTTCTCACAACAAACGCCTTTGGGAACACGCAAACTTCGGATGTTACTAAGAGAAACGCCATCTTTTTGGATTGTATTATATAAGGGGAAGAAGTAGATATGGCATAGCCGATCTTTGAGGAGGTGAAGCAATTTTCGATCTCTCCACTTACGTTATTTAATGTGTATTACCCTACTATGATCGCGTGCCTTGTACGAAAAGAAAATGTGTTTCCGGGTGAAGAAGAGAAACTGATGTATAAGACGAGTAATAATATCGATAATACTTGGATCAAGACAATTTTGAGAGGAGCATAAGTTAAGAAGCCTCCACAATATGAATCAAAAGAAGAGGATCTTATTTGGCGAGAAAAGGTAGAGGAGCGATTTAATAAAGTTGAAACAACTCAAACCTTCTTGGCTGAAGATGTGGCACAAATCAAAGCTAATCA
This sequence comes from Nemophila menziesii, assembly GCA_029959085.1. Classification (NCBI taxonomy): domain Eukaryota; kingdom Viridiplantae; phylum Streptophyta; class Magnoliopsida; order Boraginales; family Hydrophyllaceae; genus Nemophila; species Nemophila menziesii. The sequence continues at coordinate 5,904,758 of JARWIR010000023.1, read as the reverse complement.
GGTGCACATCATGACACTCGTTGAGCAATTAAAGCGTGAATTAGCGAAAGATCCAGTAATTCCTATCTTTGATGTTGATAAAGTGAGGCAATAGCCTCGAGAGTATTTTCTTTTTCTTTATTATTTTATATGCTTTATTTACGTGTTTTTAATTTATTTTTAGAGTCTTTTTCGACTCGTGGGGACACGTCTCATTTTTGTGTTGGGGTTGTGGGGATTCGTTGTCTCTCATCTCCATTTTTCAGTGATTTTTCTGCTTTTGGAAGAAATTAAAATTATTGAAACATGTGATTTAGATGTAGAGTGTGTTTAATAGCTTGAAAGAACAAGCTTAGTAAGTTAATGATTGAAAGTAATATGTTTATAAGTTGTTTTATTTTGTATGCTTTGAGTATCTACAGGAAACACACATCGATAGTAAAGAGAAGATTAGTAAGCAATGCGGTAGAAGTATGTTTTATCTTAGGGCGCCTTGAGGGGTGTGTAAGCCGTGAGATACAATATAGTTGTTAAACCCATTTGATGAACGTGCTAAAGGTAAGGGAATGACGAAATTGCATAGTTTAAAAAGTGATTAAGGCGGTTCTTTGATAAGCCCCTTGCTGCCTTTTAGATTTCAATCCATTTTTTATATAATTATCCTTCCCAGCCTCTTCTAGCCTTTCTAAAGCCTTTTTATTTAGCCATGTTATAAACCTTATCATTTTTTATTTTAGGACTTTTCCATATGACCCGTACTCGAATCACGATGCATAGACAGTCGTTTTAGAGCTTTAGTTTGGGGTGTGGGTCCACCATTATGGGAGATATTATTGGGTTGAAAATTTTTGAGCTTATATATTTGTGCTCTATATATTGATGATGATTCACAGTTTTATATATTGTACACTTTGACGGGGTAAAAGTAAATGAAAAAAGTTATGAAAAGAAATATGTAAGAATATAGAAGAAATATCATGACATATCACATCAAAAAGAGAGTCATAGCTATACAATAGAGAAATTTATATGAAAAGATTGAATATATTTGGACCGCTAAAGTGGAATTTTTATGTGATCAACTTTATTCTTTAGTATTGGGTTATTGGGGATGCTAACTAGTGCATTAAATCATTGGGTTGAGTGAGAACATTTTATGAGAGTAACTCAAGGTCTAGGGCGATTCGTTGATGGCTAGTGAGGAGAGAGCCAAAAGCTCACTCTAAATTATCCAAATATACTATCATACCATCCCTAAGCCAACATTACAACCCTAAAGACCTTTTGATTCTTTTATATGTCATCTAGAAGTGATTGAGCCATTATAGAGTATTTAGGTGGTTCTCTGGATACTAGCGAAGTTCGATGAACAATCTATAGCTCCCCTGGTAAGCTAAGTGAAAAACCTCTCCTTCGTGCATTGTAAAGCTAATCTGATCTTGAATTCGAACCGTGTTAGTTGTGAGTATGACAAGTGTACATGTAATCTAGTTTGTAAATATTATTAATAGTTTCCTTGATTTTATTATATATATATTCTGCTATCTTCTTCCCATTGTGCTTAATTGACTTATGTGTATTTAGAGACTCTTCTTTGTTTTTATCTTTATTGTATCTGGACGATACAACTTTGAATTGGGGGTCTTGATGTCTCCCTATATGTGATATAATAATCTAGGTTGGAGACATTATTTTAGGCGTTTATGATTAATTAATTATATATTTTTATTTTTATTTTGATAAATTCTAATGTCTTGTCTTCATCAATGATTTATTATTTTTAGAGCATATTTGATTTATTTTGTGTGTTGATATGAAGCTTTAAAGATATATGGAATATAATTATATTCCAAATCAATTCCAAAGAGGTAAGGGAAGAAGATATGGAAGAAATTAAGAGATAAAAGGAAGTGGAGATAAAATAGGAAAGGAAAAACTGCCAAGTAAATCTGAAATTCTGCAGCTACATCCATTAAATTGAAGATAACTTCAAATTGTCTAGGATTTTGGATGAGAAATCAAATCTGTAAACGTAGATATTTTCTATAAGGTCGTTTCGATGTAAAGTAGGAGAAATCTGGACCAATTACGAAGAAGATGTGATCAAAACAATGAGCTGTGTTTATCCTCTTTGATATTTTAGGAAACGAATTTGAGTTGGACTTGGACTCGAATTACTTACCTTTTACTCACCAATTTCTACCTAGGATCTTCTTAGCACCTATAAATACAACCTCTTATCATTGTAAACATGTCCTTTCTTAATTATTAGTCCTTAGTCTCAAGAAACGTCATCAAAAGAAGCAAGTTGATAGTATGTATCTTTATATAGTTCATTTCTTGTTAGCATGAACTAATTTTCCCATAGCTTGGGTTTTGAATATGTATAATCTTTGAATCCTATTTTCTTCTATCTAAGTTTGTATGGGAAAACCTTCTTAAATTGATTCTTGCTTCTTAACCATATATTTTTTTATGTGTTTTGACTTATTTCTAGCCCTAATCTTGATCTCGTTAGGAATGTCTTAATAGTAGGTAGATGGTCACCCGGAAGGGGTGCCTAATTATTGAAAACACCACATAAATGTCCAGTGTGCGGTAGTGATCCGGAAGGGCTTGCCTAACTTGATAGTCGTTAGGATTTGAGATTTAACCACCGATCACTACACAAGGTCCCCTTACCTGAGTCCCCTGGTAATTGTTAGGTCGCCACCTAAGTTCACCCGGAAAGAGGTGAGGAGGAATATAGAATCATGGCTACTTATCTAAGAGCTTTAACCACCCCTATTAACTAGTAGAAGAAATAGAAGGATAAGTGCATACTAGCAAACCTAAGCTATATTTCTCATCTTATTCGTACACCTATATTTTACAGTCTATTGTTTAATTAATCTGTATGCTTCTCAATTATTACTATTTACTTTTCTTGTCTTTTAATTCAGTGCACTATTTATTACTATGCGTTCTTGTAATCCATTTGTATAACACACGAAGTCACCGAGAACGAATCTTAACTTATCATTAAAACTTACATACGACCTGTGATACTTGCAGTGAGTAACGTGTTTAGTTAGGGTGATAGTCGGGTCTTTTATTATCATATTTTTATCACCCTCTACCAGCCACTAGTGGATCCTGGGGTGTAATAAAGTTAATGATAAATAAGGAGACATACTAACCGCAAGTGTACGGGTCGTTCCAAGTAATAGATAGATATTAGGGATTTCGCTCTCATAGATTGAACTTGTATAACTCAAGTGTTCAAAAGATAAGTAGTAGTTTGGTTTTAATGATTAAACTACTGCACGCAAATAAATAAACAACTAAAGCTTAACAGAAAGTAAATGAATTATAACTACAAAGATGTGGACGCAAGATGAGAGAGATACTTGAGTCTCGCAAGGGATCCACCTAAGTTTTTATAATTAATGCTTTCATTTAAGGGTCAAATTAGTATTTATGTATTAGTCGGGACTCTAATATCTCCTTACCCCCGTCAGGGTGGACTTAGGAGCTATCCTACGGTATTACAAACCCCGTCAGGGCGATTATATCTACTTTCAGATGTTGAAGTGTTTTACATAATTGGCTGAGTGGTTAGTCGAGCCTGTCAAGGATCATTGACGAATACCACACGTCTATTACCTAGGTCCTTAATTAAACCCCCCCTTCAAGGTGATGGCCGCCACTAGTGAATATCCCAATTACCAATACCTATTTCTAATTAGATAAGTCAAAAATAGTAAACATTCTCAAGATAATAGACAATACAAAATATTCAATTTAAATTAAATTGAAACAATCCCGAAACTGAAAAACATTAAATTAAAGAAACTAGGTCTTAACCCATATAGTGATTCTCAAGTACTAGATATTGAGCTCATATTCAAACTAAAAACAATAAATAAATACAAGGCATTCATGTTCCTAAATTAAAGAAATGAAATAAAGAACCTAATTAAGGATTTGGATTGAGATGTTGTTGGAAGAAAGTGAATTCTCCTGCTATTGCTCTTTCTTCTGCCTTTTTGCTCTGCTTTGGTATTTAGAAAATAATGAAGCGTACTATAAAATGAGGTCCACAAGGCTATTTATACTACACTAAATCAGATTGTGCTTTTATGTTATTTAATTTAATATAACGAATAAAAGACCAAGTCCAATTAGAAATTCCCATAAATGATGTACACTATCTAGTAAAACGGGCGTAACTTTCTCCTTTGAATCTCTAGACCTGAATCAATACCGTTTTGGCTCGAAATCTGCAAGAAGTAACAGCTATCCAAATTCTTATGCTTTTCTTAACCTCTTTGAGTGGTACTTTGACGTCTCCCTTTTTGTTCAATATTTATATGCTAAGGAGACATCAAATTAGGTGAATTATGAACTAATATGATAGACTTTTAATGATTATTTGCTATATTTCAATTTCACTCCTTGGAAATTAGTATTTTTGGATTTATTAAGCTTGTACGCGTAATATGGTTGGTTTTTAGTGAAAAGTTAGTAGGTTTGGAATACTAGCAAGGAGGGGAATCGTGGATTAAAGTCATATATCGTGTAAAGAAGTCAAAGGCGTGAAGAAATATTCCGAAGAGTTGAATTAGGAAACTACAAATGTGGAAGGCTGCTGAAGATTTCTGATTTTGAGCCCTTTATACGAGGATTCAGCAGCTGAGTTAAAAGAGATTAGATTCCTTATCGAGTTACGAAGAATTAGCAAGTTGAATGAATCAATTTGGAGTTATATTGAGAAAGTAACACCCGTTTTAATGAAGGGTGTACAATAGTTACGGGTTTTGGACTTTAATTATGGACTTGGGCTTTTTAATATTTGACTAATTAAACTAAGTAAAAGCCCTAGTCCGATTTTAGCACTATAAATAGGCCTTTAGACCTCATTATTCAACATCTCTCATTTTATTCTTCAAATCAAATCATCATCAGAAGAGAGTGTCTAGAGAAAAAGTCAGAAGTAAGGAAAAGGAGAAAGCTAAGAGCTGAAAAAAGTCATATTCTCCAAATCACAGTCAAACCCAATTCCTAATTAGGTTCTATCCTTTATTTTTATAAGACAATATGAATTCAATTATTTCTATTTTCTTAGTCTTTCAAATTATGAGCTAAATTTAATTAGTAATTGAGTCCGCATTAATGGGTTAAGCCCCAATTTATTCTATTCTATGGTTTTGCTTTTGGGATTGTGAAATTTAATTCGAATTGGGTAATTAGTAATTTTTATTATCTTGCAATTATTTACTGTTCTTGACCTGATCAATCAATAATAGGAATTAGTAACTAGGCTATTCATTATAGTGGCGTAATGATTACCTCGACGGGGTGTTTAGTTACGGAACTAGGTAATAAATGTAGGATATAGATTATTGATCCTGACGGACTTAGTTAATCCTATATCTAATTGGGTAGAAAATTTAACCATTCAAAGGTGGACTATAATCACCCTGACGGGGTTTGTAGCACCCTAGAATAGCTCCTTAGTCCATCCTGACGGGGGTAAGGAGGATCCCGAATCCCGACTATTAGTAATTATCGATTCGTCCCTTAAACAAAACATTGAATGAATAGATTTAGGTGGAATCCTAGTGTTACTCAAGTACTATCTCTTTTTATTGCTTCTACACATTTTACTTTTCTTGCGTCTAGCTTAGTATTTGCATTTCGCTTTAATTTCTTTAATATTTTAGTTATTTGCATTAGTAATAGGAAACCAAACAAACAACTATAAAATCATTTACTTGCTTTTCTTTGCAATTATCCACTATTTGATAAGCATTAAAGTAAACCTATTCCGTCCCTGCGAAAGAATCTGTTATCACATATATTACTTGGGACAACTGTACACTTGCAGCTGTGGTTCGTCTTTTCCTTATTGCATTATTTTTAGAACACACAAGGACCCACCAAGTTTTTGGCGTCGCTGCCGGAGACGGTAGCGTGTGACCCCGGTGTTTATCCTTTAGTGTTTAATTGCGTTTTTATTTTTAGTTTTATGCTTTGTTCTTGTTTTGTTTTCTTTTCAGGTTCTTTCATTCAGGTAATGATCAAGATATTCAATTAAAGATGTATAGAGGACATTACCCAAATCACGGTCCCTTTGACTATTGGGAAGGATCTTCGGGTCAACAACAATGGGGTAATAATTCTTACCAACAACCTTATCAATACCCACAAGAGCAAGGATGGAATAATCTATGGATCGGGAACAATCAACAACAACTATCATATCACTATCAACACGAGCATGAATGGAACAACCACTGGGTTGAAAAAATGCAACAACCTCCACCTTCACCACAAAGTTCCGAATTAGATAGATCATTAAAAGAACTCGTGCCTTTTATATGAACAAAGGCTGGAGTCAATAGAGGAAACTAATTCCAGCTTGAAAAATGCAAAATATGCTAAATGAAATTCTTACTCAAAATGGAAAAATAGTTGAGGAGGAGGTATTGAAAGAAGATATTATTGATAGTGATAAGACCACCGTGCTAAGTATAAATAGAGACCACCGTGTGGTTGAAGACCTTGTTAGCATGGTGGAAGAAGGAGTAGCAACAAAAATCTTAGAAATTGAAACAGAGATTGTTATTCCTAAGGTGTATACACATGATCAAGATATAGAAAGCAAACAAGAAGAGGTGGTGATCGAGGTTATAGAAAATCCAAAGAAAGAATATTATAAGGTAATTGTGGAAGATTGGGTTGAAAGCGAAGATGAATATGAAATGGTTGAGGGGTCAATTGAAGAAATAAAGGTTCATGATGTCTCCTCATTTGTGATAGATTTGTATTAGGACGAGACATCATTTTTAGTGATTTAGAAGTCATAATAGTCGATTTTCTTGAGAAATAGTGCACTTTCCTATTTTGAGTCTTGATTTAGTAAAATAATATTTTTTGAGCATATTGGATTTAATTGTTTATTTAGAGTGAAGCTTTAAAGATAATTATGGAGATTAATTAGAGTCTAAGTCAAAGACTACAAGATATGGAAAGAGATTAGCATGGTAATTGGAGATAAGGAAACAAAAGCTAAAAAGATGGAAAAGGAAAAGCTGCCTAAATCTGAATTTCTGCATCAACGCCTAAAGAAGTGGTGATAACTCCAAAACGAAGCCTATTTTGGTAAATTCCTTTCATTGGGACGTAGATAATTCGCTGAGGATTCTTTTGGTATATTGTGGAGCAAAAACCGACCAATAACGAAGAAGATATGCTCAAAACAGTCCAGCAGTGTTTATCTTCATTTCCATACGAATTTGAGTTGGGCTTGGAGTCCATTACTTAACCTCTCCCTCAAGAAAACGAATTAGGTCTTCTAAACACCTATAAATACACCCTTATATCACTTGTAAATCATCCTTGGCTCATAGTAATTAGTTCTTAAGGTTTTATTCTTCCAGATTATTGTAGAGAGCAAGATGATGTCTTTTGTAATTTCTTTTAGTTTGTTTCCATCAGGTATGAACTAAACTCCCCATAGCTTGGGTTTTGCATCATGTATAATCTACGAATTCTAATTCTTCTATCTAAGTTTCTTTGGGAATTACATGTTTTAAATTGATATTAGTTGCTTACTCTTATATTTGTTTATGTGTTTTGATTTAATGATTGTTTTCCTTGCGGTGCGCAACGTTTAGGATTACCTTAATAGTAGTTAGATAATCACCTTAGTTGGGTGTCTAATTATTGAAACACCACATAACTTCTAGTGTCGATATTAATCCTGACAAAACTGATTCTAACTAGATAGTTATTAGGGTTTGATTTAATCACCATATCACCAATTGAATGAATTGTTTGCTTAGGGCCTTAGTAGCGTTTGATAACCCTATTTGACACAGCTTCTTGGTTGTGCCGTAGCCCCCTTAGTCTCTCTCAAGGTCTAAGGTATGGGAATTTAGAATCCTGACTAAGTATACAAGAGCAAATATTCTCCCTTATAAACTAGATATAATAGAAAGAATTAGAAGGATTAGTGCATACTAGCAAAACCTAAGCTATACTTATCATCTCATATTCTTCGTATTTACTTTATTGTCTTTTATTTTCTTAGTTTAATTAATAATTTTGAAATCTACTCTCTTTAATTTATTGTCTTTTAATTATTTACTTTTACTCGTTATTTCTACCCACGTGATTAACACACTTAAGTCCCTGAGAACGAACTCAACTTATCAACTAAAACTTCCATACGTCCTGTAATACTTGCAGTATTATGCCTGTCTAGGGTGAGAGTGCGTAGTTTTCTTGACCTTTATTTGTATTAATTTTATCACACCCTAGGCAACACCAAGTTTTTGGCGCCGCTGCCGTGGACTTGTGTCTCGTTAGCGTGTGGGTTATTTATTTCGAGTAGTAGTTCTTAATTAGTTTTTATTTTTCATTATTTAGTTTTTGTTTTTCCGGATTTACGCTTGTGGTTTGCTTTAGTCTTTTTCAGGTTTCACAGTGTTTAATTCTTGGCCTCCTTTATCGGAGCCTGAGAGGAGCTTCGGATCTTATAATAAACGTGTTCTTGAGGAAAGAGCCTTGAGAAGAGCTATGGCTGGCATGCAAGAGCAGTTAGATCCACCTGGAGGATTACCATACTTTTCACCAGGAGGACCTCCAGCATTTATTCCACCTGGTGTACAACAACAACTAGGAGGAGGTAATGGGCAGAATAATCAACGGAATTGAGTACAGCAAGATCTCCCTGGTCTTCATGTACCGTTCCATGTTCAACCAATCGGTTACCGTCCTCCAGAGATCCAGAATATCAAATTTAGACCCGATCCGGGTATGCTTAGTCAATTTCAAAGTTTTGGACTCTACAGTGGTACATCAATTCAAGATCCGGTAAGATCGATACAGAAGTTCATGCAGATTTGTGATGCCTATATTACTCCTGGCATTACACGCGAGCAACTGTATTGTCATATGTTTTCGTTCTTCTTGACCGGTAGAGCTAGCGATTGGCTAGAAAGACAACCACCTGGAACAATTAATTCTTGGACAGAACTTCAAGCCGCGTTCTTTAACCGTTTTTATCCGAAGAGCATGAGACTCAAAGATCAAACCGAACTTGCAAGATTTTGTCAAGAAGATGGAGAAACAGTAGGAGAATCATGGACAAGGTTTCAGCATAAATTAGCTAGATGTCCGCTCCATGGTTATACCCCTGCTCTACAACTTGCTATATTCTATGAAGGTCTTAATGATAAAGGTAGAGAGAAGGTGGATAACATTGGAAAGGGTAATTTTGTGTCCATGAATCATAATGAAGCATGTGCTATATACCGATTACGAAGCTTGAATGAAAATAGAGCTAAAGAATCACCTCCACTGCCGCAAATGATAAACATGTGCTACACAAGCAAGGTGCCACACCGCGAGAGAAAAGAGGCAATGAGGAGCACCTACCCACCACATTTTAAAGAGGAACGTGAGATTGAAAATAGTAAAAATGAACTTATACCGTTGAGGACAGTCATCTACTTTCATGTGGTGAAGAATGAGTTTCGTCGTGAAAGTAAGAAGGCGAAACGAGGTACTTACCCACCCCCTTTGAGAGATCGATTGAATAATATTCTAAGGGGGAAGGATCTAAAGCTTTTACATCAAGGAAGAGGCGAGTTTAAGCGGAGGAGAACCGCAAAGGCCTCAATACCATCTTCATGGAAGGTAACGCGTCGAAATTAAAGACGTGATAAACAAAAGTGCTCTTGGGAGACAACCCAAGTTTTAAATTGCTTTCATATCTTTAAATTCTTAGTGTAAAATAGAGTTATTGTTTTTTTATTTAGTGTTTTTTTAAGAAATGGGAAAGGTTGGTCTTTTTGATGATTACAGGAGTAAAGATATTGAGTTTGGGGTAGATAGCACGAAAAATAAGGAAAAATTTGGGTTACAATACAGTAGAAACCGGGAACCCGTTTTTGGTTCTGTACCCCCGTTATCAGTAACTTCGGAAGATCATAACTTGACACTCGAAGGTCGGAACTAAATTTTTTTTGAGCCTAAACCGCATATTTTTAGAGCTCTATCCAATGGTGAAGTCAAAAAGTTCGCATGAACAGCTAAAAGTTTCTGACCTGTGCGTAAAGAGAGACGCAGTTCGTGGTGCGAAAAGAAAGAATATAGAATTTTGAGAAAAAATGGTAATTCCACTGGAAAATATGAGTAGTCCAATAGATCGGGAGCATGATTTCCAATAAAAATGAGTATATATTTCGCAAAAATCCGAGGTGTAGGTAAGGAGAAATCGAAGAAACAAAATGGGAATTTTCTGCGTGAATACGCAACACCTTGCGTCCAGCGAGTTGGCAATTCGCGCACGAATAGCCAACCCGTTCGTCACTAGTCGGGAACCCGTTCGCTACTAGTCGGGAACCCGTTCGCAAAAGCCAACACCCTGACCCCTGCGTAGGCAAAGACGCAAGGACGTTGCGTCCAAAAAAAACAACCTGATCGGGTACCCGGTTAGCACGAACGGGCGCCCGGTTATCTTCGGCGAAAATTGACCTAAACCTTACAAAAACCTTATCTTTTCGTTTCCTTTGGCCTCCCACAAATGAAGCACCATTGATGATGAACCAAAGCTCCAAAAACACTCAAATTCCATCATCAAAACACCAAAATATCACTAATCCACCTCTTTAAACATCATCCGAACACACAATCATATCATAAATCTCCCAAAATACCAAAAAATTTCCACTTTAATCCGAATTTTTCTTTCACCAAAACTTAAAGTGTAACCATTAAACCTTTCCCAATCCTTGAAATATCTATGACCCGGCTCTAGACAATCCATAATTCATATCCATACACCTTCAAGAACACCAAAATCATAAATTTCATCCAAAACTTTTGAGAGTTCTTGAAGCTTTGAGTTTGGGGTCATCAAAGATGACCCTGAAGGTTGGAAAAGGTACAAAGAACATGATGAAGAGAGAAAATTGGGTATGGAGGGAAGACTTCCGTAGAGGAGATGATGATTAGAGAGCTGGGAATAGATGAAAACGTGGGAAATTTGAGGAAAAGTTCGAGGTGATGAAGAACACTTTATAAACGCAACCATTGATGACGAAGAATTCAAAACCTCAACCTGGACGCAACACTGATAATCAGCCTCGCGCTAGTTAAGATATCTTTTCTATCCCTTCTCATTTAGTGTAGATTGGTTTATTTGCTTTAAGTCTTTTCGAGTCGTGGGGACACGACTCATTTTTGAGTTTGGGGTGGGGTTCGTTGCCTCATCCCAATTTTATGTGTTATTTGTGATATTTGCTTTCAATAAAATTAATTAGGGGTTTCGTTTGAATGTAGAAGATCTTAAATGTTCCCTTTAAGCATGCTTTATATTAATCTATTATAGTAAATAGTGGACTTTAGGGATTAGTATAAAACGCACTTTAATTGCGTGCAAACATAGGTAATTGATAGGAAGAATTAATGAACAATGCAAAAGAAGTAAAGTTGTACTTAAGGAAAATGTTTGGTGTGTAGAACGTGAGATCCAAATCTGTAGAGAACCCACTTAGATATGAACTAGAGGCAAACTATGTAGCTTGGAAAATGATAGGGACATTTCTTTGTTAGCCATTTGAAGCATTTTTAGCCTTCTATCCCTTGTATTAATTATATCTGTCTTAGCCTAATTTTGGGCCTTAAGCCTTTCTTTTGTCGCCACAATATAAGCCATATCCCCTTAGATTATTCGGTATGACCATATGACCCGCACTTGAATCACGATCCTGAGACATGTCTCTAGCTTGAGTTTGGGGTGGTGGGTCCATTTATGGGAAACTTCATTGGGTGGGAACTTATATGTTTGTATTGAGGCACAAAAATTCAGATGATATTATTATTTGTAACCCTTTGCCGGGATTGAAAAGAAAAAAAATGAGAAAAAAGAAAAGAATGAAAAAGAAAAATAAAAAGAAAGAAAGAATAAAATAACCGGAAAAGTGGAAAGTTTATGAAATCATCTTGTTATGTATTGGGTTGACATGGGGACGCTACATTAGCACGTAAAATGGGTTGAGTGGGAACATTATATGAGTGTAAACTCAAGCTCGTGGATAATTGTTTATGGTAAGTAAGGAGAGAGCCAAAAGCTCACTTCAAATTAACCAAATTTATATATCACATCGACCCTAAGCCTATGCTAAAATCATAAAGACCTCGTGATTCCTAGGTACATAATGAGTTAGTAATTCATCTAATAGGGAGTATGCTAAGTGGAGCGTTCAAAGCGAGTGAGGATCAATGAACACCCTATAGCCATCATACTGAGATAAGTACAAGTGTAACCTTCTAACATTGTGACTTTAATTTTATGATTGATATTATTTATGTTTAATTTTTGCATGATTAGTGTATGTGTATATTAATGTTTTCTATATGAGGTTTAAAGTGTTGCTTTGGGTTTATTTTCTAGCTTCTATGTTCTCTGCAATTCACCTTAAGACCATAGTTTTTATTTTACTTTGTCGGGACGACAAAGGTTTGACTTTGGAGTCTTGATATCTCCCTTTTTGTTCTATATTTATATGCTTAGGACACATCAAATTAGGTGTATTATGAACTAATATGATAGACTTTTAATAATTATTTGCTATATTTCAATTTCACTCCTTGGAAATTAGTATTTTTGGATTTATTAAACTTTTGCGCGTAATATGGTTTGTTTTTAGTGAAAAGTTTGTAGGTTTGGAATACTAGCAAGGAGGGGAATCGTGGATTAAAGTCATAGATCGTGTAAAGAAGTCAAAGACGTGAAGAAATATTCCGAAGAGTTGATTTAGGAAACTGCAAATCTGGAAGGCTGCTGAAGATTTCTGATTTTTAGCCATTTAGACGAGGATTCAGCAGCTGAGCTGTGAAGGGATTAGATTCTGTATCGAGTTACGAAAAATTAGCAAGTTGAATGAGCCGATTTGGAGTTATATTGAGAAAGTTACACCTGTTTTAGTGAAGGGTGTACAGCCGTTACAGGTGTTGGACTTAAATTATGGATTTGGGCTTTTTAACATTTGACTAATTAAACTAAGTAAAAGCCCTATTCCAATTTTAGAACTATAAATAGGCCTTTAGACCTCATTAATCAGCACCTCTCATTTTATTCTTCAAATTAAATCATCATCAGAAGAGAGTGTCCAGAGAAAAATTCAGAAGCAAGGAAAAGGAGAAAGCTAAGAGCTGAAGAAAGTCATATTCTCCAAATCACATTCAAACCCAATTCCTAATTAGGTTATATCCTTTATTTTTGTAAGACAATATGAATTCGATTATTTCTATTTTCTTAGTCTTTCCAATTATGAGCTAAATTTAATTAGTACTTGAGAACGCATTAATGGGTTAAGCCCCAATTTATTCTATTCTATGGTTTTGCTTTTGGGATTGTGAAATTTAATTCGAATTGGGTAATTAGTAATTTTTATTATCTTGCAATTATTTACTGTTCTTGACCTGATCAATCAATAATAGGAATTAGTAACTAGGCTATTCATTATAGTGGCGTAATTATCACCTTGACGGGAGGGTTTAGTTACGAAACTAGGTAATAAATGTAGGATATAGATTATTGATCCTGACGGACTTAGTTTATCCTATAGCCAATTGGGTAGAAAACTTAATCATTCGAAGGTGTACTATAATCACCCTGATGGGGTTCGTAGCACCCTAGAATAGCTCCTTAGTCCACCCTGACGGGGGTAAGGAGAATCTCGAATCCCGACTATTAGTAATTATCGATTCGTCCCTTAAACAAGACTTTGAATGAATAGATTTAGGTGGAATCTTAGCGTTACTCAAGTACTATTTCTCTTTATTGCGTCTACACATTTTACTTTTCTTGCGTCTAGCTTAGTATTTGCATTTCACTTTAATTTCTTTAATATTTTAGTTATTTGCATTAGTAATAGAAAACCAAACAAACAACTATAAAATCATTTACTTGCTTTTCTTTTCAATTATCCACTATTTGATAAGCATTGGAGTCAACCTATTCCGTCCTTACGAACGAATCTGTTATCACATATATTACTTGGGACAACTGTACACTTGCAGTTGTGGTTCCTCTTTTCCTTATTGCATTATTTTTAGAACACACAAGGACCCACCATACTTTCTATCTTTTGACTTTTCCTCTTGATCTAAAACTTTAAACTTCACTTCTCTTACTCACCTTGGTTCTCCATAGCATCCATGTACCTAAGAGCTTTATGATAAAAACAGACGAATTAACGCACAAAAGCTCTAAAAAAGGAATTAACATAATTCCAAAGAGAGAAAGTGAAATATACTAAAATAAGTATAAAAGTATATCAAATAAGTCTAATTTCTACCTAAAATTATGTCTCCTAAGGGAATATATTTCCACAAAAAGGAACATATCAAGACCCCCAACTCAAACCTTTGGCGTCCCGACAAAGTAAACATAACGGAGGTCGTGGGTGAGACGCAAAAATGCAGAGTTTAGTGAATGGTACTCAAAGCAGAACATAAAATAAATCTCATATAGTATAACTTAAGAAATAATGTACACATACACCTATCATGCAGGATCGAAGACAAATAATATCAGTCCAAAATTAAATTCACAATGCTAGAAGATTACACTTTATACTTAGCTCGCGATGGTGGCTATATGGTGTTCATCGATCCTCACTTGCTTTGAACGCTCCACTTAGCTTACTCCCTATTAGATGAATTATAAATTCACTAATGTATCTAGGAATCACAAGGATTTTACGGTTTTAGCGTAGGCTTAGGGACAGTATGGTATGTATATTTGGTAAATTTGAAGTGAGCTTTTGGCTCTCTCCTCACTTACCATCAAAAAATTGTCCAAGAGCTTGAGTTTACACTCAAATATTTTCTCACTCAACCCATTTGACGCACTAATTTAGTGTCATCAAATTAATCCAATAACCACTAACGATGATTTCCAAACCTTCCACTTTGCCGGTTACTTTATTTTCATATATATGTTTTTTTTTCTTTTCATGTTTTTTCATTCTCTTTTTTTGTAAGATATCCCTAACCATCATTTTTATGTGAATGGTCATGTCTCTTATACAACTTATTCTTTTCTCTTTTTTTTTCAATGATGCCGGCAAGGGTTACAAATGATATATAATCAACAATTGCACATCAAATACAAACGCATAAAAATTCCCTCCCAATGTAATTTACCATTAATGAAACTCACCACTCAAAACTCAAGCTAAAGACAGGAAGTCTCAGTATCGTGATTCAAGTGCGAGTCATATGGAAAGTCCTATAAACTAAGGGGATATGGCTTATATCGTTGCGACAAAATAAAGGCTTAAAGGTTAAAATGGGGCTAAGAAGGATATAATTAATCACGATTTAGAAAGCTAAAATTTTTCAAATGGCTATCAAAGAACTGCCTCTATCATTTTCCTAGTTACATAGTTTGCCTCTAGTTCATAACTAAGTAGGTTCTCTACTCATTTAGATCTCACAATCTACACACCACTCATTTTCCCTAAGTACAAGTTTACTTCTTTTGCATTGTTCATTAATTTTCCTTGTCAATCATTTGATGTTTGCATGAAATCAAAGTGTGTTTTACATTAATTCCTAAGGTCTACTATTTTCTATCATAAATTTATGAAAAATCATGCTGATGGGGACATTTTAAAATACTCTACAGTCAACACAATCCTTAATTAATTTATTGAAAGCAGTAAAACAAATAACACATAAAACTTGGAATGAGGACAACGAGTACCCCACCGCAAACTCAAAAATGAGATGTGTCCCCATGACTCGAAAAGACTCAATGAAGAAAATAAACTAAGATACACTACTAAATTAGAAAAGGATAGGGAAGCATATCACAATCAACACTAGGTTGATCACGTGTAGTCTCAGGTTGAGGCTGTGAATTCTCCATCATCAAGTTTATCTTGCATAAAGTTTCGTTCATCACCTCGAACTCTTTTGTCATATTTTTCATTGTCTTCACCATCACTTCATGCGTCTGTTCCAACTTCTCAATCTCTCGATCATATCATTATCTTTGGGAGTTTTCTTCTTTTTTGGTGGAGGTCTTTCTCCATTATCTTCCCCAAAGGGTTTATCCAACTCCATACCCAATTTCTTGGCTTCTCTATGAATGTTTTCAATTGCAATTGTAGTAATGTTCTCTCCTAACTCAAGTGGTTCCTCCTCTTTGTTTCTGCGTGACACTTTTGCTTTCCAACATAATGAAGTATTTAAACACGAAAACTTGAGGTTGTGTTGGCCAATAAGATATTTTGCGTAAACTATTCTGGGGTCATAGATTACGCAAGCTGGATCTATTTCTTTCTTCTCAAGTATGCATTTAATAAAGATGAGTTGTTCACATGATAACTCAAAGATATGGTCATTTCCAAAGAAGGTAAGAATAATAAAACGATACCATTCTCTCGCGCGTGGTAGCGATTGACTACTAAGTACCTGTCCTTGATTAAATAGAATGTTGTTCACTAACTTATTCACTCAAAATGGTTTCTTCAACTTATTTTTCTTCCAAGTTTGGCTTTTTAGGAGTAGACTTACTTGGGTTCTCTTTCCTCTATATGGATTTCTTAACTTCTCCAACCTTAGGCGTAAAACTTGAATCTGGAATTTCAATAGCTTTGTTCGGAGTAGCCCCAAGAGAATTTCTAATCCTTGGATTACTGCTCATCTTATGACTGTAGCACAAGGAAATCGGTTCTGTTTGTCATCTCAATGAACCCCAAACTCAATACTTCAAAAATTCAAAAACTAGAGAATTTTTTTGAAAGTTGATGTTTTGAGGATATAGGAATAAGGTATGTGGTGTTATATGAGATGAGTAATGATTATGTTATGGTATAGGAGAGGTTTAATGGGTATGAACTAAATTCTATTTAGCTTGTTAGTATGAACTAAATTCTATTTAGCTTGAGTTTTAGCATATATGTATGAACCCTAGTTTTGGTTGACATCTATCTAATTTGATTGAATTTATGTTTTGATTTCTCTGTTTATGTGTTGGATTTATATTCTGTGTTGTTTATGGTTGCAAACATATAGGATTACCATCATAGTAGTTAGATAACCGGTATATTTTACTATAGAATTAGCACATAACGTCTAGAATAAGTTTTGATCTGACAATTCAGCCTACCTAGATAGTCAATGGTTTAGTGTATTGCTATTTAATCAATTGCAGGAACAGTTTGCTTAGGTTCTTATTGACACAGGTAAACCCTATTTGAAACTACCTAGTGCAATTGAAATCAAACTATTGAAATATTACATGATTCATCCCTTACATGTTTAGGACGGCAAAACTAGTGGGGATTACTTGCTAATTACTCAAGCTAAACTCTCGTACTATCTTCTTTTCTTTTATTTATTTTTCTGTCTTTAATTTAGTAGTTAACTTTTCTCTTTATAAAAACCAAATAAAAATCTATCTTTCTCTTCTTTACTATTGCGTATTATCTGTTCTAACTCTCATATTTGCACTTGAATCTTTGCATAAGTTCTTCTTAACCTTCGTAGTCGCTGAGGAACGAATTCTACTTATTCATTAAAACTTGCATACGATCTGTATACTTGCAGAACCGTGCTCAGCTTAGGGTGTTTATTTGCACTTATTTTATACATTATTTTATCACACCTTAGGCGACACCAATCATACCATATAACTTTGAATCCAAGAATCATAAGCCTAAATTTTTCAAAATTCACCTAACAAATTCTTAGATCTATACCAATCAAAGAAGAATTCGCCATACCTATATAGAGATTCGTCATCATAGTACCTTTCCTAACCCAAATAAAGCTTGTTCAACCTATATTCAAGAGTTTCAAATTTCAAGAGTGTTCAAAGCTTTGAGTTGGAGGTCAATTGAGATGACAAAAAAAACAGAAACATTATCTATTGTTAGGGAGATGAAGAAGAATCAAAATAAGGTATTGGGTTCTAGTGAGAAGAAATCCATTGAGAAAAGTTCAAGCTCCAATTTAAAGTGAAAAACAGGTTCCGTAAGTAGAGGAAAGCTAGTTGTGGTAACTTCAAAAAGCAAAAAGGTTTCACCTTTAATAAAGAAGACACCACAACCTTTACAAACTGAGAGTCATGTGCCCAAGATTAATAAAGCTTCCAAGGCCATGTTAGCTTCAGTAGAGAAACATTTAACGGAACTTCCATTAGATTATGAGAGAGTATTTTAAGAATAAGTCGAAGAAGGTGAGTACAAGAGATTCATAGAGATGGGTGATAGATTGGGTTGGTATACATTCATTTTGCGAAGATAGAATTTATGTAGAGAGTTAGCTTCTGATTTCTATTTAGGCCTCTCTAGCCAAGATAGTGATGTATCTGTTCCACTTAGAGGCAAGTTAGTTCCTTCCACATTTGAAGAGATTCGAAACCACTTCCTGTTTAAGAAATGGGTTGGACCATGTAAGTTTAGAAAAGCGGTGGAAAATATCAAAAATTTCTATTGGAATCTACTTTTCGAGCATGTATTAGACAGGGAGAAAGTGCAAGCACATAAGGCAGAATTAAAGGCACCTTGGCCTTACAAATGTCTCCAAGCAGATACAAAAGTTTGGCACCATTTCCTTACAGCAAATGTCTCTGGAAACCTGAGAACTTCAGAATTAACTAAGAAGAACGCAATCTTGTTGAATTGTATTTTAAGGGGGTAAGAAGTAGATGTGGCACAGTTGATCTTTGAGGAGGTGATGCGATTCTCGGTCTCTCCTACTTCGTTATTTAGTTTGAAATATCCTACTATAATCACGTGCCTTGTTCGGAAAGCGAGTGTGATTCCGGGCAAAGAAGAGAAGCTAATGTATAATATGATGAACAATATTGACAACAATTGGATCAAGACTGTTATGAGAGGAGCATGAGTTACGAAACTCTCGAAATATGAAGAGGATCTTATTTGGCGAGAAAATATGGAGGAGCGAATAAATAGAGTTGAAGCAGCTCAAACTTTCTTGGCCATTGATATGGCACAAATCAAAGCTAATCAAGTGCAAATCATGACACTACTGGAGCAATTAAAGAAAGATCCAGTAAATCCTATCTTGGATGTTAATAATGCAAGGCAATAGCCTCGAGAGTATGTTCTCTTTCTACCTTAACATTTCCGTATATGCTTTATATTCTTGTTTTTAATTTCTTTTAGAGTCTTTTTCGAGTCATGGGGACACGTCTCATTTTTGAGTTTGGGGTGTGGGGATCCGTTGTCTCGAATCTCCATTTTTATGTGATTTTTTCTATTTTTAGGTAGAAATTAATTTTTTTGATACATGGGATTTAGATGTAAAGTGTGTTTAATAGCTTGAAAGCATAAGCTCAGTAAGCTAATGATAGGAATTAGTATGTTTATGAGTTGCTTTATTTTGTATGATTTGAGTAGTTGCATGAAAACACACATTGATAGTATAGAAAGGATTAGTTAGCAATGCGATAGAAAGTATGTTATATCTCAGGGAGCCATGAGTGATGTGTAGGCCGCGAGATCCAAGGTAGTTGATAAACACATTTGATGAACGTGCTAAAGGTAAGAGAATGACGAAATTGCATAGTTTAGAAAATGATTAAGACGGTTCTTTCATAAGACCCTTGTTGCCTTTTAGCTTGTTGTCCAAATTATTATTTTATATCCTTCTCAGTCCATTCTAGCCTTTCTAAAAGCCTTTTTATTAGCCATATCCCTGTAGATTATAGGACTTTTCCATATGACACGCACTAGAATCACGATGCATAGACAATTGTTGGGTCCACCATTATGGGATTTGTTATTGGGTTGGGATTTTTGAGCTTGTTAATTGTGCTCTGTCTATATATTGATGATGATTCACAGGTTTATTATATTGTATAACCCTTTGCCGGGGTAAGAGTAAATGAAAAGAAAGAAAATAAAAAAAATTATGAGAAAAATAGCATGATATCTCACATCAACAAGAGAGTCATAGATATACAAAAGAAAAAAATAGGTTATTGGGGATGCTACTTTGTGCATGAAGGAATTCATTGAGTTGAGTGAGAACGTTTTTATGAGAGTAATTCAAGCTCTAGGGAGATTTGTTTATGGCTGGTGAGGAGAGAGCCAAAAGCTCACTTTAAATTATCCAAATATACTTATCATACAGTCCCTAAGCCAACATTACAACCTTAAAGACCTTATGATTCTTTCCTATGTAATCTAGAAGTGATTGAGCCAATAGAGAGTAGTTAAGTGGATCTTTGGATACTAGTGAAGTTCGATGAACAATCTATAGCCTCCTTGGTGAATTGGGTAAAGATTTTATCCTTCTTACATTGCGAAGCTAATCTAATCTTGAATTCGAGCCGTGTTGATTGTAGATATGAAGAGTGTACAGGTATGTAGTTTTTAAATATTATTACATGAAATTTTCTGAGTAGTTTCTTTGAGTCTATTTTGTATATTCTGCTATCTTCTTTCCATATGTGCTTAATTGACCCAGGTGTGTATTTAGAGACTTCCCTTTGTTCTTATCTTTATTGTATCAGGACAATACAACTTTAAGTTGAGGGTCTTTATGTCTCCTTATTTATGATGATTTAATCTTAGTTAGAGGCATCATTTTAGGTGTTTTAGGATAGTCTATACTCGATTTTTAGTCATATATTAGTATTTTCATATTTCTTGTGTTGATTTGATGATTTATTATTATTAGAGCATATTTGGTTTAATTTTTTGCTGATTGTGAAGCCTTAAAGATATATGAAAATTAATTAGATTCCAAAGAAAATCCAAGAGATAAATGAAAGAATATAATGATGGAAATTGGAGATAAAGGAAGGAAAAGATAAATATGAAAAGATAAAGTTGTCAAGTAAATCTGAATTCCATAAACTACATCCACAAAAGTGATCATAACTCAGTATTGGATATGAATTTGGTAAAATGGTCTGAATCAAAGTGTTAGAATTTTCTGAGACGATCATTTTCGATATAAAGAACGCATCAATCAAAGTTATATTGAAGAAGTTACGGCCAAAACAAAACAGCAACAGTATATTACCTTTTTTATATTTTAGGGTTACGAATTTGAGTTGGACTAGAAGTCCAATTACTTGTCTTCCACTCCAAGAAAACGTTTTAGGGCTTCCTAGACTCCTACAAATACACCCTCTAACTATTGTAAACATGTCCTTACCCATCCTTAAGTTTATTCATCATTAGAGATCAATCCTTAGAGCTAGGTTACAGTATGTATCTTTCTTTTAGTTTATTTCTATATGAACTAATTGTTCCAGAGCTTGGGTTTTGAATATATATAATCTATGAATTCTATTTTCTTCTATCTATTTTTCTTTGGGAGAATTATTTTAAATTGATTCTAGCTGCTTATCCATATATTTGTTTTATGTGCTTTGATTTATTGTCTGTCTTAAACCTAATCAATTTAGGGTTGTGCTAATAGTAGTTATATGGTCGCCCAGAAGGGGTGTCTAATTATTTAAACACCACATAAACTTCTAGTGTGCGGTACTGATCTTGACGGGCTTGCCTAACTTGATATTAATTAGGGTTTGATTTAATCATCGATCATCATTAGAAGACCAGTCTCCTTTAGGAACCTAGTGGCATAGGAGCACCCTATTTAAGTCCCCTCGTGATTGTGAGGTGGCCACCCTAGTCCACCCTAATGGGGGTAGGGAGGAATTTAGAATCCTGACTGCTTATCTAAGATCTATTATCACCCTTATTAACTAGTAGAAGAAATAGAAGGATTAGTGTACACGAGCAAAACTTGAGCTATATTTTCTCATCTTATTTTTCTCAAATTTATTTTCTTGTCTTAAGTGTATTTAGTTTTATTATCATCCTCTCCTTCATATTTATTTACTTTTCCTGTCTTTTAACTATTCTCTGCTACTCTGATTTAATAACCCATCTGTTAACACATTTAAGTCCCTGAGGAACGAATCTTCTTATCATTAAAACTTGCATACGACCTGTAATACTTGCGGTACTGTGTTAAGTCTAGGGTGTTTATTGCTTTATTTTATCTCTTATTTTATCACGCCCTAGGCGTCACCAGTGTAGATAAGTAGGTTCCGATCATACTCATAAGGCCACTCTTGGACACAAGTCAAAGCATCATAAACTTTCATGAGGGAATAGTGACCCTCCGTGCAAAAAACGTATCCGAGACATTCTTTGTTTGGGATAAAAAACCAAAGAAGGTGTCTCCAACAGTTCCTATCATCCACAATACGACCAAAGAAAAGGTTAAAGAGAAGGTCCACACCACACCTATGGAGAGTAGAGCTCAAGGTGAGTTTAGGGTAGGCAATGAAGTTGCATGGAATGCCCTTAAACCAAAGAATAGGCCATGAGGTTTTAAGAACGCGTAGCTGGTACCGTTTGTCGTTACTCGTCTAGTTTCAGCAAAAATGATTGAAATTCAACCTAAGAGAGGTCATAAACTCTGTATGGTAGATGTTCATAGCCTCACCCACAGCTGGGGAGGCTACATACTCAAAAAGTAGAGGAGGTAATGCATCAAACTTTAAATGACGTTAAACAAAAGTGTAGTCTGGGAGACAACCCGCAATTTTTTATGTTTTAGTTTTTGTTTAGATTAGTTTTTCTCAATAAACAATGGAGTAATGAGGAAGGTAGAAGTGTTTTTGATGTGTAGTTACTTAGAAAATGAGTTTAGGGTGAGGAATTCTGCAAAAAACCGAAGTTCACAACAGCGGACCGGCGTACCGGTCACACGTCTGGCATAGCGTTCCACCTGAATGGGTCGCGACGGTCCACGCCATGGTCAAAGTCAGAAAGTTGAATGCTTTGACTGGTATGCCAGACCTGAGTGGCTATCTGGCCCCAGGCCATGTCGTCATTCGCGACTAAGGGTCGCTGGTGGTCCTTTGTGTGTTCTAAAAATAAATGCAAATGATAATCGAACCACAACCGCAAGTGTACGGTTGTCCCAAGTAGTAATAAGGATAATACAGATTCGTTCCAAGGACGGGATGGTTGACTACAATGTTTAGCAGATAATGATTGGTTGCACTTAAGAAAGCAAGTAAATAAAATATGTTTGTTTGGTTTTGTTGATTAAGACTACTAAATGAAAAACAAATTATAAATGCAAGTAAAAGCTAAGACGCAAGTAAAATGAGTGAAAACGCAATATGAGATGTAGTACTTGAGAACGCAAGGATCCTCCCAATCTTATTTCCTAACTTATGTTGTGTAAGGGCTAAATCGGTCAATTACAATGGTCGGGATTCTAAATTCCTTATACCCCCGTCAGGGTGGACTATAAGGCAATCCTAAAGTGTCACTAGTCCCGTCAGGGTAAATATGATCCACCATTGGATGATTAAGTGTTTTACATCATTGGCCCTAGAATTAGCTAAGTTCGTCAGAATCAATAGCTATTATCCTAGATTGAATAATTAATTCTATACCTAAATCCTCCGTCAGGATGATCCACACGCCACATATGTGGAATAGCCTAGATACTAATACCTGTTCTTAATTCGCGACTCTAAAAAAAGTAAATATTCATAAATTATCGAAAAGAGTAATAGACCCAATCTAATTTAATTTAACATAAACCCAAATTCAACATTCGTTATTTCATAAAATTGGGATTCACCCATTGTTTGTTCTCAAGCACTATGAAAAGCTTAGCTCATATTAAAATTAAAAACTAAATTAAAAGAAATGGAATTCATATTGATTACAAAATTAAAATATAAAAAGAACCTAATTTCCGGAATTGGAATGACTACGAACGGAGCTATAGACCCACTCCAGCTCTTGTAGCTTCTTCTTTCTTCCTTCTGTTGCTTCTCTATGGTGTTTAATCTTGTGGAATGTGAATTGTGTGAAAAATAGAAGTCCATACCTCCTTTTATAAGCATAAATTCGGACTAGGGCTTGGACCAGAAAATAAAACACTAATTAAATGTCCAAGCCCAATTTCTAAGCCCAAAATCCCGTAACTGCTGATATACCTTCACTAAGACGGCTTTTCCCGATGCGTTATGACTCCGATTGACCTCATTCCAGTTGTTAAAGTTCCGTAACTCGATAAGGAATGTTTTCTCTTCAAAGGTCAGCGGCTAAATCATCGCTCAAGCACCTAGAAATCAGAAATCTATGGCCTGTAAAATGGATTTTCAGCTCTCAAAATAATATCTTTGGGATTTATCTTCAAGACTTGACTCTAATTCACGATCTTTGACTTTCTCCTCGGATTCCTCTCCTAGCTAACATCTAAAACATGTAAACTTTACACTAAAAATACCAATATTACGCGCAAAAGTTTAATAAATTAAAAATGCTAGAAATAAAAAGGGAATTCCGGATTATTGCATATTTAGTCTAAAAGTCTATCAAATTAATTAAATAAACACCAAAAATGATGTCTCCTAAGGGTCGAAAATAAGAACAATTAGGGAGACATCAAGACCCCCAACTCAAACCTTTGTCGTCCCGACAAAGTAAAACAAAACAAAGGGGTAGAAGTAAGCGTATAAACAAGTAGAAGCTAGCAAATAAACCCTAAAGCAATTCTCAAAATAAATCTCATATCGCAAACTCTAGAAACTAATATACACATACACTAATCATGCAACATCAAACATAAATAATCTCAATCATAAAATTAAAGTCGCAATTCTTGAAGGTTACACTTGTACTCATCTCTGTATGATGGCTATAGGGTGGTCATTAATCCTACCTCGCTTTGAACGCTCCACTTAGTGTATTCCCTATCAACAGAATTATAAATTCACTATGCACTTAGGAATCACGAGGTCTTTACGGTTATAATATTGGCTTAAGGACGGGTGTGGATGTATATTTGGTAAATTTAAAGTGAGCTTTTGGCTCTCTCCTCACTTACCATCAACAGTGCCCTCGAGCTTGAGTTAACGCTCAAAAAGATGTTCTCACTCACCCATATACACAACAATTTAGCGTCCCATGTCTACCCACTATTAACAAGATGATTTTCAGAAAATTCCACTTTGCCGGATGTTTTATTCATTCATATTATTCTTTTTCTTTTATTTTCTCTTTTTCTTCTTTTTTTTTGTACAGAAGCAAACCGGGTTCCCGGTTTTGATGAATCCGGGTTCCCGGTTCCTACTGTATAGATTTTTTCATTTTTTTTTATTTTTTCTTTCTTTTTCACTTTTTTCTCATTCCCGGAAAGGGTTACAATTATAAATCATTTGCAATTGTGCTACAATACAAAGCACATCAATCCCTACCCAATAAATTCCCCATAAGTGGACCCACCACCCCAAACTCAAGCTCGAGACATGTCTCATGATTGTGATTCAAGTGCGGGTCATATGGTCATGCCTAATAATCTAAGGGATAATGGCTTATATCGTGGCTACAAAGAAAAGGCTAAAGGCTCAAAGTGGGCTAAGACGGATAATCATTAATACAAGGGATAGAAGGCTAAAAAGGCACAAATGGCTAACAAAGAACTGCCCCTATCATTTTCCTAAGTACATAGCTTGTCTTTAGTTCATATCTAGGTGGGTTCTCTACTAATTAGGATTTCACGTTCTACACACCAAACATATTCCTTGAGTACAAGCTTACTTCATTTGCATTGTTCATTAATTTTTCCTATTAATTACCCTATGTTCACATGCAATTGTAAGTGTGTTTTATATCAATCCCTAAAGTCCACTATTTACTATCATAGATTTATAAAGAGTATGCTTTAAGGGATATTTAAAAATTTCTACAGTCAAACGCAACTCCGAAAATTCTTTTATTGAAAGCAACTAAAACATATAACACATAAAAACTGGGATGAGGCAACAAACCCCACCCCAAACTCAAAAATGAGTCGTGTCCCCACGACTCGAAAAGACTCAATAAAGCATTTAAACTAATCTACACTAAGAGGAAAGTTTAGAAAACGTATCTTAACCAGCGTGAGGCTGGTTATCGGTGTTGCGTTCTGGACCTTTATCTCGCGTAACAGCATCATAAATCGCGTTTTGAAGTGTATTTACGCCTAGGATTAAATTACGCAATAGGTCCAATTCTTTTGTAACGTTCCCCAAGGTAGCAATCATCTTCTCCTGATTCTCTTCCAACACCTGAATCTTCGATTCCAACTCAGGTACAGTTTTCGCTCTCTTTGATTGAGGAGTTCTAGGACTCCTTGTAGCTCGTGTTGCTTCTTCATGGATGTTCTTGATTGTGCTCAAAGCTATACTCACACCAACTGAAACAATGTCAATATCTGCGTTCTTACGCGGAATCTTTGCGTCTAGACACAACTGAGTAATAGTACAAGGAAACTTCAGATTTTGTTGTTTCATTGGTGATTTCGCAAACTCCATGATAGTATCAACATCAAATGGTTTCTCCTCCAAAATACACTTAATAACAAATACGTGCTCTTTCTTCAACTCGGAAGTGTGTTTAATACCAAAGAGAGTGGGTATTACGAAACGAGACCAAACCTTAGCACGAGGTGTCAAACTACTGCTGTAAAACTGTCCAGGATATCTTTCACCTTCAGGAATTGGGCTAGTCCCATTAACAAGCACGGTCCCCCAAAGGGATTCAAAATCAAAAGAAGGGTCATTAAGAGTTTCTTGGAAAGAGCATGTTCCAGAAAAGTTGGGTAGTTTCAATGATTTCCGAATACGTTCAATAGAGAAAGGAACTACCTTTTTGCGGATATCAATGGCATCACGGGAGGTGGCTAAACCTTCATAAAATTCTCGCACCAAGGTAGGAATAAACTCAAGCTTCCTTTCTTGCAACTCTTTCCAACCAAACTTAGCACATGTCACAGCATATTCCTTGTATTCACTACTCATAATACCCTTAGGAAAATTCGTCTCCTCACCAAATTTCAAAAATTCATTTCTTTCACGAACCTGAGTATTCCAACAAGTATAAACCCTCTTAGGCTTGTGGGCCCACATCTTCATACGCGGAGGTTTCTGAACTGGTGCTTTCGGAATCTCTTGTTCAGTTTCCTTCTCAATGTTTTTCGCAATTTCCTCTTCTGGTTCCTTCTCACTTTCAATCTCATCAATCAATCTTCTCTTTTGACCCGTGATTTCTTTTCTGTTAGACTCAAGCTGAACTTCATCAATTTTTCGTTTAGGACGCGAATCAGGAATCTCAATAGCTTGATCTTGAGAACCACCAATGGTGGTTTTTCTTCTAGGAGCCGTTCTTCGAAAATCACCGGTTCTGTTAGTCATCTCTTTCCACCCCAAACTCAAAACTTCAAATAATGAAAAACTTAGAGAAAAAGTTTAGAATTTTGATGTTTTGAGGCTTAGGAATTGAAGAACTAGGTGGAATATGAGATGGGTCTTGTTTAATTTGGATGGGAGAAGAAAGAATTGGGTTTAATTTAAGGAGTGGGTGAAGAAGAATCTTGGGAAAAAACTAAGGATTTGATGTTATTTTGGAGAGGAGGTGAGTTGCTTTTGTGTTTTTGTGGTGAAAGAGGGTAGGAATTTATGATATATAGTGTTTTGGATGATGAATTTCGGAGGTGGGGAGGCTATTGGTGCGTTTTAGGTAAAGACTTGCAAAAGAGGCTAAGAAACTAGGTTAAAACACCTCAAAACCGACATCACAGCTTCAAAACCGGGTTCCCGGTTTTGGCAAACCGGGTTCCCGGTTCCGCGTCGCTGTGACGGCGCGGAAAAACAATTATTGAGTTTTTTTTTTTTCAAAATGCACCAAGACGCTGGACCCCAAGACGCTAGGTCAGAGATTTTACTCGCCGAAACCGGGTTCCCGGTTCTGTGGAATGCGGGTACATGGATTTTTCTCGATGACGCGAGTCAAGACGCGCCAAAACGCAGGACTCCAAGACGCTGGGTCAGAACTTTTGGACGATTACAGCTCCGAAACCGGGTACCTTGTTCTACCAAATGCGGGTTCCCGGTTTTGTGTCGATGGCGCGAATCAAAACGCAGCAAAACGCAAGCCACCAAAACGCTGGGTCAGAACTTTTCAGAAATATCAGCATCAAAACCGGGTTCCCGGTTCCGACGCTGTGTCGTGAACCCAAAACGCCAAGTGTTGCGTGAAAATGGTTGGTACCAGCTCCAAAACCGGGTTCCCGGTTTTTGCGAAACCGGGTTCCCGGTTTCTCCTGGACATCCAATCATTTTTCTCCTATTTTCGCATCATCGACCCCAAACTCTTGACCTTTTTACCCCTTAAATCATCAAAATCAACTACCCTTCCTCATTTCTTAATAATAAACACTAAAATTACGAAAATCAAACTAATCTAAATTGCAAAAATGTAAAAACTTAGCTAATATACAATGAATTGGCTTTTGTTTAACGTCGTTAAGCTCGACGGGTTACCTCACGCTTCTAAGGAGTCTCGAGGAGATACATGACCTCCCCGGGATGTGGATCTTCCGAGCGATTGGTATCTTCACCTCCATGGTATATCTTTAATCTGTGACCGTTAACCATAAAGGTACAGTTCTCTAGCGGATGTTCTATTTCTATCGCCCCATGAGGTGTAACTTTGGTCACAATGTATGGACCTGACCACTTAGATCTTAACTTACCCGGATAATTGCTGAATTTTGAGTTATACTTCAACACTCTTTGCCCCACTTCAAAGTTCTTTGTACGAATCCGATTGTCATGCCATTTCTTTGTGTTTTCTTTGTAAAGTTTGGCATTTTCATAAGCATGTAACCGGAATTCGTCAAGTTCATTAAGCTTCATCATACGATTCTTTCCGGCTAAGATAGGATCTAAGTTCAACTGCGCAATTGCCCAATAGGCACCCATTTCAAGCTCTAAAGGTAAGTGACAAGCCTTACCATACACCATACGATAGGGAGATGCACCTACTGGAGTCTTAAACGCAGTATGATAGGCCCACAACGCATCATCTAACTTCATTGACCAATCTTTTCTTGTAGGACCAACGGTTTTCTCTAGGATTGACTTGACTTCGCGGTTCGATACTTCAGCTTGACCATTGGATTGTGGATGATATGCAGTAGATACATGGTGTCTTACTCCATACTTCTCTAGAACAGTCTTCAGATATTTATTAACGAAATGAGATCCTCCATCGCTAATAATCACTCTAGGTGTGCCATGTCTAGTGAAAATATGTGATTTCAAGAACTTGATCAACACTCGTGAATCATTAGTAGGTAAAGCCACTGCTTCTACCCACTTAGATACATAATCAACAGCTAATAAGATGTAGAGGTTACCATTTGAAGGAACGAAAGGACCCATAAAGTCTATACCCCAAACATCGAATATCTCAACCTCTAACACATTGTTACGCGGCATCTCATCCCTCTTAGATATGTTTCCGGTAAACTGGCACCTCGTACATTTCTTAACATATTCATGACAATCTTTAATAAGAGAAGGCCAGTAAAAACCTGATTGAAATACCTTCGCATCAGTTCTATCTCCTTTGAAATGTCCTCCGTATAATGAATCATGGCACCCAGCTATAATGGCTTCAGTCTCTTCCCTTGCTACACATCTTCGTATCATTTGGTCAGCACAGACTTTATAGAGGAACGGATCCTCCCAAAAGAATTGTCTAGCACGATGAGCTAACCTCTTTCTTTCTTGATATGTAGAACCTTCAGGAAAAACACCACTCACCACTAAATTTGCAATATCTGCATACCACGGAGCTTCATAATCTCGAACAGCGAATAAACTCTCATCAGGAAACTCTTCTCTAACTGCTTCAGTACCACTATTCTTCTCTGAACCCTCTAAGCGCGATAGATGATCTGCAACCTGATTCTCACAACCCTTTCTATCCTTGATCTCTAAATCGAACTCTTGAAGTAATAACACCCATCTGATTAACCTTGGTTTCGCATCCTTCTTTTCCATAAGATATCTGATCGCGGAATGATCTGTATAAACAATAACTTTCGCTCCAAGAAGATAAGAGCGAAATTTATCAAATGAATATACAACTGCTAGTAACTCTTTTTCTGTAACTGTGTAATTAACCTGAGCACCACTAAAAGTTTTACTAGCATAGTAAATCGAATGAAAAACTTTCTCTTTCCTCTGTCCCAATACAGCTCCCATACACAAATCACTCGCATCACACATAACTTCAAACGGTAAATTCCAATCTGGAGGTAACACTATAGGAGCAGAAATAAGCTTTTCTTTGATTGCTTTGAAGGCCGTTAAACAAGCTTCATCAAAAAGGAATTTGGCGTCCTTTTCAAGTAAGTTGCATAACGGTTTAGCAATCTTAGAAAAGTCTTTAATAAATCGTCTATAGAAGCCAGCATGGCCAAGGAAACTCCTTACCCCTTTAACAGAAACAGGAGGGGGAAGAGTTTTAATTACCTCTATCTTCGCTCTATCAACCTCCAATCCAGAACTCGAAACCTTGTGACCTAGAACAATACCTTCACGAACCATGAAATGACATTTCTCCCAGTTTAATACCAAGTCTGTTTCCTTGCATCTAACCAACACTTTCTCCAAGTTATCCAAACACTTATCAAAATCATCACCAAACACGGAGAAATCGTCCATAAATACTTCTAGGAAATTGTCAATCATATCCCAGAAGATGGCCATCATGCATCTCTGAAACGTAGCGGGAGCGTTACACAACCCAAATGGCATTCTGCGATATGCAAAAGTACCAAATGGGCATGTGAAAGTAGTCTTATGTTGATATTCTGGAGCCACGTAAATCTGATTATACCCGGATTAGCCATCCAAGAAACAGTAATATTCCCTTCCGGCTAATTTATCTAACATCTGATCGATGAAGGGCAAAGGGAAATGATCTTTTCTGGTGGCTTTGTTCAGCTTTCTGTAATCCATGCAAACTCTCCAACCTACTACCGTTCTTGAAGGAATTGCTTCATTTTTATCGTTAAGAACTGTTGTCATTCCTCCTTTCTTCGGTACACACTGAACTGGGCTCACCCATTCACTACTCGAAATGGGATAGATAATCCCCACATCTAAAAGCTTGATCACCTCTTTCTTCACCACATCCTTCATCACGGGCATCAATCTCCTTTGACCTTCAACTGAGCGTGCGTTGGTATCTTCAAGTATAATTTTATGTTGACAATAGGATGGACTAATGCCTTTGATATCAGCAATTGTCTAACCTATTGCTTCTTTGTTGGCTCTCAACACACGCAACAGTTTATCTTCTTGAGGACCTGTTAAATTAGCTGAAACAATAAGAGGTAGAGTTTCATTAGTACCCAAATATGCATACCTCAAGTGTGATGGCAATGGTTTTTCTTCCAATTCCGGAGGAGATTAAATTGAAGGCTTCTTTTTAGGAATGATCTCCCCTGGTTCTCTTACGGGTTCATAGGCAAGACGCCTATACTTCGGATTTTCAGAATTAAGAGTTGCCACTGTTTCGGCAAGCTCTTCCATCATCTCAGGCAAGTCTAATGTTAAAGCGGCCTGCAAAATATCATCAAAATTTAAACAATCAAATACCTCTTGCGATGCCTGTTCAACTACATCCATTCTGAAGCAATCCTCTTGAGAATCTGGAAATTTCATAGCTCGAAATACATTGAATTTGACTTCCTCGTCTTGAATTCTCATCGTTAATTCGCCATTCTCTACATCGATCAATGTACGCCCTGTAGCTAGGAATGGTCTACCCAAAATAATGGGGACATTTCTATCTGCATCGTACTCAAGTATTACGAAATCAACGGGAAATATAACTGTACCTGCCTTAACGAGGACATCTTCAATGCGGCCTTCAGGATGTGCAACAGACCTGTCCGCCATTTGCAAGACCATAGAAGTAGGTCTTGCGTTTCCAATTTTAAGCTTATCAAAGATTGACTTGGGCATCAAATTGATGCTTGCCCCCAAATCACATAACGCCTTTCCTTTCCATTCTTATCCAATTGATATCGGAATCGTGAAACTCCCCGGATCAACTAACTTCGGAGGTAATTTACTCTGGCAAATCGCACTACATTCTTCAGGAAGGCCAATCATCTCATTATCACAGTAAGGCCTTTTGTTAGTGAGGGCCCTCTTCAAAAACTTCGTAAACTTAGGAATATCTCGAATCGCCTCAAGTAACGGAATATTAATACTTAAACCCTTCACTCTGTTAAAGAATTTCTGAAAATCACCCAAATCACCCTTTTTTGAACTCGAGATGGAAACGGTGTTGGAGGGCGATTGATCACAATATCATCTCTCTTTTTTCGGAACTTCTCTTGGTCTTTCGATTTCTTCAACCTCACTATCTTTCTCATTCTCTTTCTCTTTCTCTTTCTCTCCTACTTCCTTTCCTTTTCTTAGAACTTCTTTCTCTTTCATAACGGGAAAAGGAAGTGGAGGAAGGTTCTTACCACTTCTTAATGTAACAGCCTTGCAATCTTCACGTTGTATCGGATTCTCAGTATCGCTAGGAAGTTGTCCTTGCGGACGTTGATTCAGTTGTTTATTAATTTGACTTAGCTGATTCTGAAACAACTTCATATTTGCTTCGGCTGCATTTTGACGTTCCATAGCTTGTGTCTGAAGAGCAATTAAACTTTCAATCGTTTTCTGAAGGGTAACTACTCCTTCTTGTGGATGGGCAGGTAAGGCTTTCTGGTTCAAGTTTTCATCATAAGTATTCTGAGGAGCTTGTTTTTGTACATAATTGCCTTGATTTTATCCTCCTTAATAATTGTTGTGTGGTCTTGGATTATAGTTGTTACCTTGGGGACGCGGCTGATACGCGTAGGTAGGATTGGCTGCCCCATTAGGATTTGAGTATTGAGGTTTCTGTTAGGCTGATATCCATTACCACTTGAATTGAAGTTACCTCTGTTGGACATAAACATTACGGACTCTTGATTGTTCGGACAACTTTCCTCATCATGATCATCTACCTTACAAATCGAACACATATACACCTCTTGTGCAGCATGCACATCTACCTTCTTACCCGAAAATCCTTCTTTTATAGCTAGAGTAAGCTGCTTTAATTGTTGCTCTATAGTATTCTGAATCTTATTCTCAAGCGTAGCAAATTTCTCTTCCATATCAACATTATTCACTCCCTTAACTGGTGTTCTTACGGAATTCCACCCAACTTCGTTCTTGACTGTTCTCTCTAAAATGATCTTAGCATGAGCGGGTTGAACTTGAAGAAAACCTGCTCCACATAGTGTATCTAATTTCTCTCTCGAAGTCCCATCAAGGCCTCTATAAAAGATCTTAAGCTGTTGTTGTTCTGAAAAGCCATGATTGGGAACTCTACGCAAACACATCTGAAATCTTGTCCAACTCTTACCCACAGTTTCATCATATTCTTGACGGAAGTGCGTCAATTCTAATTCAGCATCTAATCTCATGTTACTTGGGTAATACCTGTCAAAGAAAGCAATCTCTAATTGGTCCCATTTGGTTATCTTCGTAGGATCTTGCGTATCGTGCCATTCACTTGCTCCATCAATAACAAAAAATTTAAACGCAGCAAAATACATCTGTCCTCTTGAAACTCCTTGTGTGATATAAGAATCACATATCTGCTTAAACTTCTGTACTGCCCTAAGAGGATCTTCTGATGGTCTTCCACGAAAATTCCCAAAATTTTGGAATTGAGCTAACATACCCGAATCAGGACGGAATCGTGGAACATCAATATCTGGAGCACCTACTCCTATAGCAGGAGCACGGAATGGAACTTCTGGTGGACCATTAGTAAACCATGGATCTTGATTCATCACTATCTGGACTTGAGGATTAGGAATCACTGGTGGAATTGGAGGAATAACGCCTGGAGCCAAAGGTTGGCCATTTGCGCCTAGTTGACCTGGTTGATTATCTTGTTGATTTTGAAGATTGATATTCTCCATTCTGTTAACTAACTCTTCTACTTCTAAAGCTTCTCGTTCTCTTCTTCTCTTGTTAGCAAGTCTGATCAACGATTCTGGATTACTAAGGATTGGAGGTGTTGGCTCTAGATCCTTGAATAGCCTTCTTCGCATACACCAAACCTAAAAACCTGAGAAAGATAAACAAACAAAAAGCGTAAAACTGATAAAATAAAAATAAATGCAACTATCACTAAAGGATAAACACCGTGGTCACACGCTACCGTCCCCGGCAGCGGCGCCAAAAACTTGGTGGTCCTTTGTGTGTTCTAAAAATAAATGCAAATGATAATCGAACCACAACCGCAAGTGTACGGTTGTCCCAAGTAGTAATAAGGATAATACAGATTCGTCCAAGGACGGGATGGTTGACTACAATGTTTAGCAGATAATGATTGGTTGCACTTAAGAAAGCAAGTAAATAAAATATGTTTGTTTGGTTTTGTTGATTAAGACTACTAAATGAAAAACAAATTATAAATGCAAGTAAAAGCTAAGACGCAAGTAAAATGAGTGAAAACGCAATATGAGATGTAGTACTTGAGAACGCAAGGATCCTCCCAATCTTATTTCCTAACTTATGTTGTGTAAGGGCTAAATCGGTCAATTACAATGGTCGGGATTCTAAATTCCTTATACCCCCGTCAGGGTGGACTATAAGGCAATCTAAAGTGTCACTAGTCCCGTCAGGGTAAATATGATCCACCGTTGGATGATTAAGTGTTTTACCTCATTGGCCCTAGAATTAGCTAAGTTCGTCAGAATCAATAGCTTTTATCCTAGATTGAATAATTAATTCTATACCTAAACCCTCCGTCAGGATGATCCACACGCCACATATGTGGAATAGCCTAGATACTAATACCTGTTCTTAGTTCGCGACTCTAACAACAGTAAATATTCATAAATTATCGAAAAGAGTAATAGACACAATCTAATTTAATTTAACATAAACCCAAATTCAACATTCGTTATTTCATAAATTTGGGATTCACCCATTGTTTGTTCTCAAGCACTATGAAAAGCTTAGCTCATATTAAAATTAAAAACTAAATTAAAAGAAATGGAATTCATATTGATTACAAAATTAAAATATAAAAAGAACCTAATTTCCGGAATTGGAATGACTACGAACGGAGCTATAGACCCACTCCAGCTCTTGTAGCTTCTTCTTTCTTCCTTCTGTTGCTTCTCTCTGGTGTTTAATCTTGTGGAATGTGAATTGTGTGAAAAATAGAAGTCCAGACCTCCTTTTATAAGCATAAATTCGGACTAGGGCTTGGACCAGAAAATAAAACACTAATTAAATGTCCAAGCCCAATTTCTAAGCCCAAAATCCCGTAACTGTTGATACACCTTCACTAAAACGGCTTTTCCCGATGCGTTATGACTCCGATTGACCTCATTCTAGTTGCTAAAGTTCCGTAACGCGATAAGGAATGTTTTCTCTTCAAAGGTCAGCGGCTAAATCATCGCTCAAGCACCTCGAAATCAGAAATCTATGGCCTGTAAAATGGATTTTCAGCTCTCAAAATAATATCTTCGGGATTTATCTTCAAGTCATGAGTCTAATTCACGATCTTTGACTTTCTCCTCGGATTCCTCTCCTAGCTAACATCTAAAACCTGTAAACTTTACACTAAAAATACCAATATTACGCTCAAAAGTTTAATAAATTAAAAATGCTAGAAATAAAAAGGGAATTCCGGGTTATTGCATATTTAGTCTAAAAGTCTATCAAATTAATTAAATAAACACCAAAAATGATGTCTCCTAAGGGTCGAAATAAGAACAATTAGGGAGACATCAGTCGCAACGGTTGTGAGTCAGAATGCCAAAAGAATTCGACAGGCATACGAATCACACGACTGTCATACCGGTGTGCCAACAAAGGGTCACAACTGTTTACGCCACTGTTCGAGGTCAAAATTATTCAATATTTTGATCGGCATGCCGGCCCTCTGAGTGGCTAGCCGGTCCCATACCGTGGCGACGCGTACGACGAGGGTCACGACTATTCGAAGATAGAAGTAAGGAAGGTAGGACCGATATACAGGCCCTATAGGAGGCATTCGAGTGTGGACGCGACTGGTCAACATGAGAGGGGTTTTGTTTATATTATACCTCACAAACCTTCAACCTTCTTCTTCTCCAAGCAACCCAAACTATATTAAAGCTTTACCAAACCTTCACCTAATATTAAAAAAACACCAAATCAACATCAATTCATATCCAAATCCCTCCTACATTCCTATAAACAATATTTACCTAACCAAATCATTCAGAAATAATCTAGAATCCAAGAATCAAATTAAAAAAAAATCCAAATCTTTTTCCAAAAATTCTTAAACCCATATACCATCCAAGCAAGGTTTTAATCCTACCCACATAAATAATCATCCTCCTTACACCTTTCCTAAACGATATAACATCTTATTTTTTTATTATAATCAAAAGGTAGTTCAAAAGTGTATATACCTTTGAGTCGGAGGTCAAAAGAGATGACGAAAATAACGAATACACTATCTAGTGTTAGGGAGATGGAGAAAAATAAAATAAAGGTATTGGGTGAGATTAAGAAGAGGACAAGTGAGAAGTGTACAAATTTGGGAACAAAGAAAAAGGGTAATTCGAATCAAGTCGGTTGAGAGTAACCGGTTATGGTGATTCAAAGCTTCAAGCAATTGAAATTTTCAATGAGAAAACACCACAAACTCTCTAACTCGAGATTCCTATACCCAAGATGAGTGAAGAATCTAAGGATTTATTAGCTATTAACAAAAAAACATGCCCGGACTAACACATGTTCATGAGAGAAATTCAAGAAGGAAGTCGGAGAAGGAGATTACAAGAGATTTCTAGAGATGGTGAGAGATTGGGATGGACCACATTCATGATGAGGCGTTCAAGATTTTGTATTGAGATAGTTTTCGAGTTATATCTAGGCCTCTTTACCCAAGATAGTGAGGGTCAAGTTCCAGTTAAAGGAAAGTTAAATCCTTTCATAATTGAAGAGATTCGTAACCACTTTGAGTTTAAGATGGTTGGACCATGGAATATCAAGAAGCAGTGAAGAACATTAACAATTTTGATTGGGGTCTACTATATGAACATGTGTTGGGTCGTGACTTAGTGAAATCACACACAAGAAAGTTGAAGGGACCTTGGTTTCACAACCATCTTCAACTTGATATGAAAATATGTCACAACTTCATCACACCAAATGTTTGGGGAAACACTCACACCTCAGAAGTAAGCAAAAGGTTCGCCCTCTTTTCTAATTGTTTTATACGAGAAGAGGAAGTATATGTAGCACAAGTGATATTTAATGAGTCTATTAGAATAATGATCAAACCAACAAAGGTGTTCAACCTTAAATACCCATCAACAGTTACTAGCCTACTAAAGGAAAAGAAGGTGGAACTTGGTGAGACGAAGGTGGAACTTGGTGAGAATAAGACATTCATGAACGATATAAGCACAAACATCGATAATGATTGGATCAATAAAATTTTGAGAGAAGCAATTGCGAAGATTTCTAAAAAGGTAGACACTTCTCATGTACGAGAGTCAAGTTCGAAAGAAGAGGATCTTGTGTGGCGAGTAAGAGTAGATGATCGATTAAATCAAGTAGAAGCAACTCAAACATTTTTAGCTGATGATGTGGCAAAAATCAAAGCAAATCAATTGCAAATCATGACACTTCTGTAGCAAATAAGGCGCGGTATCGCGAAATATCCACAATACCCTATCTTAGGTATCGATCATGCAAGGCAATAGCCACGAGAGTATGTTTTCTTTATTTCCTATCATTTCTATATATGCAATATTTGTGTTAGTTTTTATGTTTTTATCGACTTTGTTTTGAATCATGGGGACACGAGTCGTTTTTTAGCTGGGTGTGTGGGATTCGTTGTCCCTCATCTCAATTTTTGTGATTTATTTCTTTTTAGGAAGAAACTAAAATTTTGGTAGATGGAATTTGATAGAGATTGTGTTTAATGGTTTGAAAGTATAAATTTAGTGAGTTAATGATAGTAGGTAATTTTTTACAAACCAGTTATTTTATATGATTTGAGTATGAACATGAAAACATACCTTAATTGTCTAGAAAGGATTAGTGAGAAATGTGGTAGAAGTAAGTTTGATCTTAGGGTGCCTTGAGGGGTGTGTAGGTCGTGAGATCCGAGCAATTTAATAAACCTATTTAACTAACGTGTTATAGGTGAGAAAGTAACTAATTTTCATAGTTTAAAAAGTGATTAAGGCAATTCGTTGATAATCCTCTTATTGCCTTTTAGATTGTGTTCCAAATTTAATCAATATATATCTATCTCAGCCCCTTCTAGCATTTCTAAAACCTTTTTTATTAGCCATATTTCAAGCCATGCCCTTTAGATATGAGGACTTTTCCATATGACCCGCACTCGAATCGCGGTGCTTAGACATGCATTTTAGAACTTGGGTTTGGGGTGGTGGGTTTAAATTATAGGAAACATTATTTGGTTGGGTATTTTTGCGCTTATGTATTATGCTATCTATGATGATTCACAGTTTTATATTGTAACCCTTTGCCGGGGTGAAAGAAAAAAATGTATTGAAAAGAAAAGAAAAACGTTGAGAAAGAAGTAGCATGATATCTCACATAATAAAGAGAGTCATAGCTAACTCACAAAGAAAAATTATTATAAAAAGATTGAATTTGAATTGTACCGGCAAAGTGGAATTTTTTATGTGAGCATCTTGGTTTATATTGGGTTATTGGTGATGCTAATTAGTGCATCAAATCATTGGGTTGAGTGAGAAAATCTATAGGAGTAACTCAAACTCTAGGGCGATTCATTGATGGACACTAAGGAGAGAGCCAAAAGTTCACTCTACATTATCCAAATATACGATCATACCGTCCCTAAGCCTAACATTACAACCTTAAAGACCTTATGATCCTTGAGTATATGAGTTAGAAGCGATTGAACCAATAGAGAGTAGTTAGATGGATCATTATATCCTAGTTAGGATCGATGAAATATATATAGCCTCCATATCAAACTAAGTGAAGAACCTATCCTTTATGCATTGCAAAGCTAATCTAATCTTGAAATTAAACCGTATTGATTGTTTGTATAATAAGTGTATATGGATGTTTTTTTTTTTGTAAATATTATTACATGAAACTTGATAAGTAGTTTCTTTGGGATTATTACTCACATTCTTCTATCTTCTTCCCTTAATGCTTAATTAACTTTCTTATTGTGACGGGACGACACAATTTTGAGTTGGGGGTCTAGATGTCTTCATAATTGTGATGAATTAATCTATTCATGAGACATCGTTTTAGGTGTACTATGTTCATAGTTGAGGGATTTTCCCCTATTAATTGATAGTTTCTAAATTCTTGCCTTGATTTTGGGGTTTATTACTTTTACATCATTTTTAGTGTAATTTTTGTGTTAAATGTAAATATCTTAGGTACAATGATTATTTTAGATGTCAAATAAATGTTAAGGAGTTGAGGAAAGAATATTCAAGGCGAAATCAAGAGTTAAAATGAAATAAACTGGTATTGGAAAGTCCAAAAACAGCCAAAAGTTGTTGTCTAGCTTTCAAAACGTGTAGTATTTTTGATATTGCATAAAATCGACCAGGACTCTGAAGGGAGCCCTTTTATACTTTGAAAGATATTTGAATTGCGGTTGTTTCGATACCAAGTGAAGTCTCTCTATTTGTGATATAATAATCTAGGTTGAAGACATTAATTTAGGTTTTTATGATTAATTAATTTTATATTTTTATTCGTATTTTGATAATTTCTTATTTCTTGTCAGGGTTTAATAATTTATTATTTTTACAGCATATTTGGTTTAATTTGTGTGTTAATGTGAAGATCTAAAGATATATGGAATATAATTAAATGCCAAATCAATTCTAAGAAGATAAGGAAAGAAGATATGGAAGAAATATAGAGATAAAAGGAAGTGGAGATAAAATAGGAAAGGAAAAGCTGCCAAGTAAATCTGAAATTCTACAGCTGCGTCCATGGTGTCGCCTAGGGTGTGATAAAAATAAGATAAAATTAAGCCAAGAAACTACGCACTCTCACCCTAGACAGGCACAGTACTGCAAGTATTACAGGACGTATGCAAGTTTTAGTTAGTAAGTTGAGTTCGTTCTCAGGGACTTATGTGTGTTAATCGCGTGAGTAGGAATAACGAGTAAAAGTAAATAATTAGAAGACAGTAAATTAAAGGGAACAAAATTCGAATTTTAAGAATTAAAACTAGGAAAATAAAGACAATAAAATAAAAGATTAAGAATATGAGATGAGAAGTATAGCTCAGGTTTTGCTAGTATGCACTAATCCTTCTAATTCTATCTATAAATCTAGTTAATAAGGGAGAATATTAGCTCTTGGTATACTTAGTCAGGATTCTAAATTCCCATACCTTAGACCTTGAGAGCGACTAAGGGGGCTACGGCACATCCAAGAAGTGATTTCAAATAGGGTTATCAAATGCTACTAAGGCCCTAAGCAAATACTGCAATCATTGGTGATATGGTGGTTAAAACAAACCCTAATGACCCTCTAGTTAGAATCCTGTTTTGTCAGAACTAATATCGACACTAGACATTATGTGGTGGTTCAATAGTTAAACACCCTGTCAAGGAGATCATTTAACTACTATTAAAACAATCCTAAAGTGATCAGTTCTAGGAAAGACAATAAATCAAAACACATAAACAAATATTAAGTAAGAAGCTAATATCAGATTAAAACATATAATTCCCAAATAAAATTAGATAGAAGAATTAGAATTCATAGCTTATACATTATGCAAAACCCAAGCTATGGGGAGTTTAGTTCATACCTGAAGGAAATAAACTAAAAGAAATTACAAAAGACATCAGCTTGCTCTCTACAATAAACTGGAAGAATAAAACCTTAAGAACTAATTACTATGAGGCAAGGATGATTTAAAAGTGATATAAGGGTGTATTTATAGGTGTTTAGAAGACCTAATTCGTTTTCTTGAGGAAGAGGTAAGGTATTGGACTTCTAGCCCAACTCAAATTCGTATGGAAATAAAGATAAACACTGTTGGACCGTTTTGAGCATATCTTCTTCGTTATTGGTCGGTTTGAGCTCCATAAGATACCAAAAGAATCGCAACAGAATTATCTTTGTCCTTAAAGAAGGAAATTACCAAAATCGGCCTATTTATTGGGTAGAATAGCACTTCTTTAGGCGTGTACTACAGAATCCTAGATTAGACAGCTTTTCCTTTTCCATCTTTTTAGCTTTTGTTTCCTTATCTCCAATTACCATGCAAATATCTTTCTATAAGTTGTAATCTTTGAATTGGACTCTAATTAAGCTCCACAATTATCTTTAAAGCTACACACTAAATAAACAATTTAACCCAATATGCTCTAAAAATATTATTTTACTAAATCAAGACTCAAAATAGGAAAGTGCACTATTTCTTAAGAAAATCGACATTAATGACTTCTAAATCACTAAAAATGATGTCTCATCCTAACATTAATCTATCACAAATGAGGAAACATCAAGACCCCCAACTCAAAGTTGTATCGTCCCGATACAATAAAGATAAAAACAAAGGGAAGTCTATAAATACACACTTATAAAATTCTCAACACAATGGGAAAAAGCATAGAAGAATATATAGAATAAACCTAAAGCACATAACTCAGAAAATTTCATGTAATAATATTCATAAACTACATACATGTACACTTCTCATATCCACAGTCAACACGGCTTGAATTCAAGATCAGATTAGTTTCGCAATGTAAGGAGGATTGGGACTTTACTCAGTTCCCCAAGAGAGCTATAGATTGTTCATCGATTTTCACTAGTTTTCAAAGCTCCACTTACTACTCTCAAATGGCTCAATCACCTCTCAATTACATAGCAAAGAATCAAAAGGTCTTTAAGGTTGTAATGTAGGCTTAGGGACGGTATGATAGTATATTTGGATAATTTGGAGTGAGCTTTTGGCTCTCTCCTCACTAGCCATCAACGAATCGCCCTAGAGCTTGAGTTACTCTCATAAAACGTTTCTCACTCAACCCAATGAATTCCTTGATGCGCAATTTAGCATCCCCAATAACCCAATTAAAGCTTAAGATGTTCACATAAAAATCCACTTTGCCGGTCCGAATAAATATATTTTCTTTTCTTTTTAAATCAATTTTCTCTAGCTATGACTCTCTTTTAATGATGAGATATCATGCTCATTTCTCATATATATATATATATATTTTTCTTTTAATGCCCTTGTTGGCAAAATTAGCTCGTAGCTTCTTTTTCATTCACTATTACCCCGGCAAAGGGTTACAATAAAAATCTGTGAATCATCATCAATATAAGCACAAAGCACAATTAATAAGCTCAAAATCCCAACCCAATAACAATTCCCATAATGGTGGACCCACCACCCCAAACTCAAGCTCTAAAACAACTGTCTATGCATCGCGATTCGAGTGCGGGTCATATGGAAAAGTCCTAGAATCTAAAGGGATATGGCTTATAACGTGTTTCAATAAAAAGATTTAGAAAGGCTAGAAGGGGCTGAGAAGGATATAGCATATAAAATCAAAAATCACAAGGTGAGAAGGTATAAAAAGGCTTCAAAGGCTTCAAATATGAAAGAACCGTCTTAATCACTTTCTACACTATGTAATTTCGTTATTTTCTTACCTTTAGCACTTTCATCAAATGGTTTTTCAACTAGCTTGGATCTCACGGCCTACACACTTCCAAGGTTCCCTGAGATCGAACATACTTTCTATCGCATTGCTTACTAATCTTTTCTTTACTATCAACGTGTGTTTTCCTGCAAATACTCAAAGCATACAAATACATAGCTCATAAACTTATTACTTACTATCATCAATTCACTGAGCTTATGCTTTCAAGCTATTAAACACACTCTACATCTAATTCCCATGTATCAAAAATTTTAATTTCTACCTAAAAACATAAAAATGGAGATGAGAGACAACGAATCCCTACACCCCAACTCAAAAATGAGCCGTGTCCCCACGACTCGAAAAAGACTCGAAAAACATAAATTAAAACTAGCAGATAAACATATTTACAGAAATGGTAAGGAAGAAAGAGAACATACGCTTGAGGCTATTGCCTCGCATCATTGACATCCAAGGTAGGATTTGCTGGATCTTTCGTTAATTGCTCAAGGAGTTTCATGATATGCACTTGATTAGCATTGATATGTGCCACATCATTGACTAAGGAAGTTTGAGCTGCTTCGAAATTCGTTAAACGCTCCTCCATCTTCTCTTGCCAATTTTGCTCCTTTTCTTCTTTCGACACTTGCGTAGAACCCGCTCTTCGAAAGATATCCTTTATCCAAGCATTATCAATATAACTCGTCTTAAACTCGAGTTTCTCTTCTTCACCCAATGTAACATTCGCTTTTCGCACAAGACACGTGATCATAGTAGGAAATTTAACATTATAAACTGATTTAGGAGAGACCGAAAATCGTATCACCTCCTCATAGATCAACTGTGCCACATCAACTTCTTCTCCTCTCAAAATACAGTCCAAAAGTAGAGCGTACTTCATAGTCACATCCAAAGTTTGTGTGTTTCCAAAGATATTAGGGACAAGGAAATTGCGCCAAAGATATCATAGTCGCATCCGCTTGAAGATATTTGTAAGGCCAAGGTGCCTTCAATTCTCCCTTATGTGATTGCACTTTCTCTTTGTCCAATACATGCTCAAAAAGTAATTCCTCATCAATGATTTTTCGTTTAGCAACCGCTTCTTCAAATTTTCAACAACCTTTCAGTTTCTTAAACTTGAAGTGGTTTCTAATCTCCTCAATTGTGAAGGGAACTAGCTTTCCTCTAATCGGAAC
The DNA here is from genome assembly GCA_029959085.1 of Nemophila menziesii. NCBI lineage: Eukaryota > Viridiplantae > Streptophyta > Magnoliopsida > Boraginales > Hydrophyllaceae > Nemophila > Nemophila menziesii. The sequence continues at coordinate 5,860,950 of JARWIR010000023.1, read as the reverse complement.
ACAATTACTATCTCGGCTAAAGAGGCCTAAATAGAATTCCAAAACTAACTCATGACATAATTCAGAGTGTCTTACCATGAACGTAGACCAACCCAATTTCTCACCAAGCTCTAAGAATCTTGCATATTCTCCTGTACCAACTTCTTCCTTGAATACTTTCTCATAAGCAAAAGGTAGTTCTTTCAATTGTTTCTCTGCAGAAGCTTTCAAGATTTTTAAAGCTTCCTCTTTCTCCTCTTTGGGTGTAGGACCTTGTTGAGGTTGTGTTTTCTCCTTTGCATAAAAGTAAAGATTTTTACCATTACGATCAAACAAAGGTATTCCACTCTTCTCAACTTTATCTTTACCCTTTGATTTAGAACTAGCACCTTTGTCAATTGATTTCTTCTTGTTTAAATCCAATCTCTTTTTGCTCTTCACCTCCCTCTTGTTAGCTAAAATTGTTGTTCTATTAGTCATCTTCAATTAACCCCCAACTCAAAGCTTTAGCAATCCTTGAAATTTGAACTTGTGAATTAATGGTTGAACAAGCTTGATTTGGCCTAGGATAGGTGAATTGATGATGAATCTCTATGTGGGTGAGGTGGATTTGTAATGGGTTGGCTTGGATTTAAGAAATTGTACGATGAATTTTGAAAATTTGTCTCTTTGATTCTTCAATTTGAATGGATTTGGTGAAGATTGGGTGTTTGATTCTCTCTTGTAATGATGTGGAGAGAAGGTTTGATGTGTTTTTCTTGATGATTGGGTAATGTTTTGATGATTGGTGAAGGTTTTGATGAGCTTCAATGGAGTTAGGAGAGTTTTGGAGAAGAGAAAGAGGCTTTAGGTTTATAAAATTCGGAATAATGAGCTCAATACCTCTTTTATAACTTGAAACCCTTTCTTTTCTCTCTCTGGTGGCTCGTTTGGACCATGCTGCGGACCATGGGGTGTACCGCGGGGTACACCGCGACATATGATGGTCGAAAATTTTTACCCACTGGATAATACCCGTGGTACAACCCCGTGGCACGTGTTTTTGCTCTGCGGACCATGGCGCGGTACACCGGAGGGTACCCCGCACCTTCTTCGTCACAATACCCGTGGACCTACCCCGTGGCACGTGTTTGTGACCTGCGGACCAGGGCACGGTGCAGGGGGGTAGTCCGCGGGTCATTTTTTTCTCGGTTCTGGACATGACCCGTGGTGCAACCCGTGGTACGGGTTTTGACCTTGCGGTGCACCGCGGCTGAGGTGCGGTATACCGCACTGATGGTGCATCCTTTCCGACGAATTTTGTTTCTTCCCTAACTCGATTTCTCCAATTCCTACACACCAAAAACACTAATACCTTTCTCAAATATGCATTATCAACTAAAAAAAACTAAATTAAACATAAACTAAAAACGTAAAAGACATGAAAACTAAAAAAAAAAAACTACGGGTTGTCTCCCGTACAACACTTTTGTTTAACGTCTTTCAAAGTTAGACGTGTTACCTCTGTCAAGATTTGCGAATATAGCCTCCCCAACAACGAGTAAGGCTATGAACATCAACTAATCTGCGCTTGACCCCAGTTTTGGGGCGAATTTCTATCACCTTGGCTGAAACAACCTTAGTGACAATGAATGGTCCCATCCACGAGTCTTTGAAACTTCGTGGCCTATTCTCTCGTTTGTGAGCTTTCCATAGAACTTCATGGCCAACCCCAAACTCAATGTTTGGCTCAGTATCCACAGGCTTTAAGTGGATCTCCTCAGGAGGGACTTTGTGATGTGAAAGGCTGTGGATGACAGGAACGGTGGGATCTAACTTCCTCGGTTTCTTACCCAAGACATAGAAGGTCTCGGATACATTCTTTGCGTGAAGGGTGATGGTCCCTTCTTGGAAGTTGATCACACTTTGACTTGTGGCCATGAAAGGCCGTCCAAGTATGATCGAAACCTGCTTATCTGCATCAAACTCAAGAATAACAAAGTCAGTAGGGATGGCGATATTACCTACTCGGACTAAGACGTCCTCCACTGTTCCCCATGTCCTTTTCACTAAGTTGTCGGCAAAATGTAACTTCACTGGAGTTTTCTTTGATTTTTGAAGTCCAAGTCTTTCGAACACGGACTTAGGCATAAGATTCACACCAGAACCCACATCGTACATTGCTTTCACCTTGAGAATACCATGTAATTGAATAGGAAGGTTGAAAATTCCCGGATCTTTAAGCTTTGTTGGTAACTCTCTTTCACTTCTTCTTGAAACCCTCAGGTTCTCTCTCGGGATCTCTACACTCGCCTCTTTCTCAGGAATAACTTGCGTATAAACTTGTTGCGGTGTAAGTCCTCTCTTTGCAATCTCAAGCATTTGGGCGTTGATATTTTCAGGTTGATACGCCTCTACAAATGTCTTGAGAACAATGTCATCCTTAGGATTTGTATCAGGAATAGTTTATGACACTAGTTGAACAATAGGTGGCAATTCCACCATCTCTTCTTCTTTCTCTTTATGCACAACAGGTGCAACTTCATCTTCTGATTCCTCCTTTGAGGCTTCTTCCTCTTTTTCTTTAGCCAGCTCAGCTGCATAATCCACAACCGATCGAATTTCCTCTTGCATCTTCCTCAGTAGTTGTATAAATTCGGCTTTGTCTTGATCGTCCTCCACATAAACCTCAGAACAGTCAGATTCCACGGGGCTAGACTTTGTTGGTTCTTCTTTGGTACTCGGAACTTCCACGGCACTAACGGCAGCATGCGGTACTTCCTCTTTTGCTTCTTCAATTTCAAGGAAAATTGCCTTGCAAGTTATTTACGCAAGTTATTCCCGAGAAAGAAGCGAGTGTAGAGATCCCAAGAGAGAACTTGAGAGTCTCAAGAAGAAGTGAAAGAGAGTTACCAATGAAGCTCAAAGATCCGGGAAGTTTTAACCTTCCTATTCAAATTAATGGTATGCTATAGGTGAAAGATATGTACGATGTTGGTTCTGGTGTGAATCTTATGCCAAAGTTCGTGTTCGAGAGACTTGGATTTCATAAATCAGAGAAAACTCCAGTGAAGTTGCAGTTCGCTGACAACTCAGTTACCAGGACATGGGGAACAGTGGAGGACGTCTTAGTCCGCGCATGTAGTATCGCCATCTGATGTCTCCCTAATTGTTCGTATTTTAGACCCTTGGGAGACATCATTTTTTATGTTTAATTGAATATTTTGATAGCCTTTTGAGTTAAAATTACAATAATCCGGAATTCCTATTTTATTTCTAGTATTTTTGATTTATTGAACTTTTGCGCGTAATCTTGTGTATTTTAGTGAAAAGTTTGTAGGTTTTGAATATTAGCTAGGAAAGGAATCCGAGAAGAGAGTCAAAGATCGTGATATGAAGTCAAAGCGTGAAGACGAATCCCGAAAGAATTATATTTTGGAGCTGCAAATCTGGAAAACATGCCAAATATTGCTGATTTCGAGGCACTTAAGAGTTGATTTAGCCGCCGACCTTTGAAGAGAATATGTTCCTTATCGAGTTACGGAAATTTAGCAAGTGATTTCAGGTTAATCGGAGTTATAATGAATCGGCTAGAGCTGTTTTAGTGGAGGTGGTGCAGCAGTTACGGGATTTTGGGCTTAGAAAATGGGCTTGGACTTTTAATTAATGATTTAACTTTAGGTCCAAGGCCTAATCCGAATTTGAGCTTATAAAAGGAGCTCTTGACTTCTATTTTTCATACAATTCACTTTTTACAAAATAAAACATCAAGAGAGAAGAAGCAGAAGGAAGAAGAAGAAGAAGCTGTAGAGCTGGAGAGAGTCTATATCTCCATTCTCAGCCAAATCCAATTCCGGAAATTAGGTCTTTCTTATTTTTAATTCTGAAAAACAATATGAATTCCATTTCTTTTAATTTAGTTTTCTTTTTAATTAGTATGAGCTAATTTCTTCATAGTACTTGAGAATGCTTAATGGGTGAACCTCGATTTTATTGAATTTCTTATGTCTGAATTTGGGTTTCTGTTAAATTAAATTAAATTGGGTCTTTTACTCTTTTCGGTAATTTGAGATTATTTATTGTTGTTGGAGTCATGAACTAAGAACAGGTGTTAGTATCTAGGCTATTCCACATGTGTGGCGTGTGGATCATCCTGACGGAGGGTTTAGGTACAGACTTAATTACTCAATCTAAAATAGAAGTTATTGACTCTGACGAGCTTAGTTAATTTTACGGCCAATGTGGTAAAATTGCTTAATCATTCGAAAGTGGATCATATTTACCCTGACGGGACTAGTGACACTCTAGGATAGCCTTATAGTCCACCCTGACGGGGTATAAGGAATTTAGAATCCCGACCATTGTAATTGACCGATTTAACCCTTAAACAACATATGTTATGAAATAGAATTAGGAGGATCCCTTGCTTTTCTCAAGTACTACCTTCTCATATTTGCGTCTTACCTTCCTTTACTTGCGTTTTAGTATTTAATTGCATTTTCTCTTTAATCTTTCATTAGTTAGAATTAATACAAACAACAAATCAATCATTAAAACTTTTCCTTGCTTTCATAAGTGCAACCATTCATTATTTGATAAGCATCGTAGTTAACCAAACTGTCCCTGGGAACGATCCTAGAAACATTATTACTACTTGGGACAACCATACACTTGCGGTTGTGGTTCAATTACTTTTGCATTTATTTTTAGAACACACAAAGGACCACCAAGTTTTTGGTGCCGCTGCCGGGGACGGTAGCGTGTGACCACGGTGTTTATCCTTTAGTGGTAGTTGCATTTATTTTATTTTTATCAGTTTTACGCTTTTTGTTTGTTCATCTTTTTCAGGTTTTTAGGTTTGGTGTATGCGAAGGAGACTCTTTAAGGATCTAGAGCCATCACCTCCGATCCTTAATAATCCAGAATCATTAATCAGACTTGCTAACAAGAGAAGGAAAGAACAAGAAGCTAGAGAGGTAGAAGAGTTAGTGAACAGAATGGAAAATATTAATCTTCAGAACCAACAAAAGAATAACGGACAAGTTCAGCTGGACGCGAATGGCCAACTAATAGCGCCACAAGGTGTTAATCCTCAGGTTCCGCCAGTCAATCCTAATCCTCCAGCTCAAGTCCAAATAGATCCCTGTTTTGTTAATGGACCAGAAGAAGTTCCATTCCGTGCTCCTGATCTAGGGGTAGGTGCTCCAGATATAGATGTCCCGAGGTTTCGTCTAGATTCGGGTATGTTTGCTCAATTCCAAAATTTTGGAAACTTTCGTGGTAAGGCTGGAGAAGATCCCATTCGAGCAGCACAAAAATTCAAGCAGATATGTGATTCTTACATCCCACAAGGAGTTTCAAAGGAACAAATGTATTTTGTTGCGTTTCGATTTTTCGTTATTGATGGGGCAAGTGAATGGCACGATACGCAAGAGCCTACGAAGATAACAAACTGGGAACAATTAGAAACTGCTTTCTTTGACAGGTATTACCCAAGTAACATGAGGTTGGATGATCAACTTGAATTAACGCATTTCCGTCAAGAATATGATGAAACTTTGGGTAAAAGCTGGACAAGATGTCAGATGTGTTTACGTAGAGTTCACGTTCATGGCTTTTCAGAACAACAACAGCTAAAAATATTTTACAAAGGCCTTGATGGGACTTCGAGAAAAGAATTAGATTTGCTATGTGGTGCGGGATTTCTTCAAGTTCAACCCGTTCATGCAAAAATCATCTTGGAAAGAACAGTAAAGAATGAAGTTGGGTGGAATTCAGTAAGAACCCCGGTTAAAGGAGTGAATAAGGTTAACATCGAAGAAAAGTTCGCTATTCTCGAGAACAAGATTCAAACCACCATAGAGCAACAATTAAAACAGCTCGCTTTAGCTGTAAAAGAAGGATTTTCGGGTAAGAAGGTAGCTGTGCAAGCTGCACAAGAAGTTTATATGTGTTCGATTTGTGGGGTAAATGATCATGATGAGGAAAGTTGTCCGAATAATCAAGAGCCTGTGATGTTTGTCTCCAACATAGGTAACTTTAATTCAAGTGGTAATGGGTATCAACCTAACGGAAACCATCCTAGGTTTCAATACTCAAATCCTAATGGGGCAGCCAATCCTACATATGCGTATCAGCCGCGTCCCCAAGGTAACAACTTCAATCAAAGACCACATAATAATTATCAAGGAGGACAGAATCAAGGAAACTATGTACAAAGACAAGCTCCTCAAGACACTTACAATGAAACCATGAACCAAAAAGCCTTACCTGCCCATCCACAAAATGGTGTTGTTACCCTTCAGAAAACTGTTGAAAGCTTAATTGCTCTTCAGACACAAGCTATGCAAAATCAACAAGCGTCTGACGCAAGTATTAAGCTACTACAGAACCAAATGGATCAATTCGCAAAACAGCTTAATCAACGTCCACAAGGGCAACTCCCTAGTGACACAGAAAATCCGAGACAACATGAAGATTGCAAAGCTGTTACTCTTAGAAGTGGTAAGAACCTCCCTCCACCTCCTTTTCCTGTTATGAAAGAGAAAGAAGTTCCAAGAAAAGAAAAGGATGTGGGTGAGAAAGAGAAAGATGTCGAGATCGAAGAAATAGAGAGGCCAAGTGAAATTCCAAAGAAGAAAGATGATATTATGAGTAATCACCCTCCTCCACCGTTTCCCTCTCGAGTTCAGAAAAAGGGTGACTTAGCCGATTTTCAGAAGTTCTTTAATAGAGTGAGAGGCCTTAGTATTAATATTCCGTTGTTGGAAGTTATTCGAGATATTCCTAAGTATACAAATTTTTTGAAGAGAGCCCTCACTAACAAAAGGCCATACTGTGATATTGAGATGATTGGTCTTCCTGAAAAATGTAGTGCTATTTGTCAAAGTAAACTACCTCCAAAATTAGTCGATCCTGGGAGTTTCACAATTCCGATATCGATTGGAGAAGAATGGAAAGGTAAAGCACTATGCGATTTGGGTGCGAGCATCAATCTGATGCCCAAATCGATCTTTGATAAGCTGAAAATTGGAGAAGCAAGACCTACTTCTATGGTCTTGCAAATGCCGGACAGATCTCTTGCACATCCAGAAGGCCGAATTGAAGATGTCCTTGTTAAGGCAGGTACGTTAGTATTTCCCGTCGATTCGTTATACTTGAATACGACGCGGATAGGAATGTCCCCATTATTTTGGGAAGACCATTCCTAGCCACGGGGCGTACATTGATTGATGTAGAAAACGGCGAATTGGCGATGAGGATCCAAGATGAGGAAGTCAAATTTAATGTGTTCCGAGCTATGAAGTTTCCAGATTCTCAAGAAGATTGCTTCCGAATGGATGTAGTTGAGCAAGCATCGCAAGAGGTATTTGATTGTTTTAATTATGATGATATCTTGTAGGCCGCTTTGACATTAGACTTACCTGAGATGATGGAAGAGCTTGCTGAAACAGTGGCAGCTCTTAATTCTGAGAATCCGAAGTATAGGCGTCTTGCCTATGAACCTGTGAGAGAACCGGGGGAGATTATTCCTAAAAAGAAGCCTTCAATTGAATCTCCTCCGGAATTAGAAGAAAAGCCAATACCAGCACACTTGAGGTATGCGTATTTAGGTACTAATGAAACTCTACCTGTTATTGTTTCAGCGAATTTAACAGGTCCTCAAGAAGATAAACTGTTGCGTGTGTTAATAGCCAATAAAGAGGCAATAGGTTGGACAATTGCTGACATCAAAGGCATTAGTCCCTCCTACTGTCAACACAAAATCATACTTGTAGACGATAACGCACGCTCAGTTGAAGGTCAAAGGAGATTAATGCCCTCTATGAAGGATGTAGTAAAGAAGGAATTTATCAAGCTTTTAGACGCGGGGATTATTTATCCTATCTCGAGTAGTGAATGGTTGAGCCTAGTTCAGTGTGTACCGAAGAAAGGAGGAATTACAACAATTCTTAATGATAAAAATGAAGCGATTCCTTCAAGAATGGTAGTTGGTTGGAGAGTTTGCATGGATTACAAAAAACTGAACAAGGCCACCAGAAAAGATCATTTTCCACTTCCTTTCATCGATCTAATGTTAGATAAATTGGTTGGAAGAGAATACTACTGTTTCTTAGATGGTTATTCTGGGTATAATCAGATTTACGTGGCTCCAGAAGATCAACATAAAACGACATTTACATGCCCTTTTGGTACTTTTGCATATCGCAGAATGCCATTTGGGTTGTGTAATGCACCTGCTACCTTTCAAAGATGTATGATGGCCATCTTCTGGGATATGATCGATAATTTTCTTGAAGTTTTTATGGACGATTTCTCTGTGTTTGGTGATGATTTCGATAGATGTTTAGAGAACTTGGAGAAAGTGTTAATTAGATGCAAGGAAACAGATTTGGTCTTAAACTGGGAGAAGTGTCATTTTATGGTTTGCGAAGGTATCGTTTTGGGTCACAAAGTTTCGAGTGCTGGATTAGAGGTTGATAGAGCGAAGACAGAGGTAACTAAAACTCTTCCCCCTCCTGTTTCTGTTAAAGGGGTAAGAAGTTTTCTAGGCCATGCTGGCTTTTATAGGCGTTTCATTAAAGACTTTTCTAAGATTGCTAAACCTCTATGCAACTTACTTGAAAAGGATTCCAAATTCCTTTTTGACGAAGCTTGTTTAGCGGCCTTTCAAGCAATCAAAGAAAAGCTTATTTCTGCTCCTATAGTATTACCTCCAGATTGGAGTTTACCTTTTGAAGTTATGTGTGATGCGAGTGATTTGTGTATGGGAGCTGTATTGGGACAGAGAAAAGAGAAGATTTTTCATTCAATTTACTATGCTAGTAAAACTTTTAATGGTGCGCAAGTTAGTTATACAGTTATAGAAAAAGAGTTGCTAGCAGTTGTATATTCATTTGATAAATTTCGCTCTTATCTTCTTAGAGCGAAAGTTATTGTTTATACAGATCATTCAGCGATTAGATATCTTATGGAAAAGAAGGATGCTAAACCAAGGTTAATCAGATGGGTTTTGTTGCTTGAAGAACTCGATTTAGAGATCAAGGATAGAAAGGGTTGTGAGAATCAGGTTGCAGATCATCTATCGTGTGTTGAAGGTTCAGAGATAAATATTGGTACTGAAAGAGTTAGAGAAGAGTTTCCTGATGAGAATTTGTTTCTTGTTCGTGATTATGAAGCTCCTTTGTACGCATATATTGCAAATTTAGTGGTGAGTGGCTCTTTTCCTGAGGGATCCACTTATCAAGAAAGAAAAAGGTTAGCTCATCGTGCTAGACAATTCTTTTGGGAGGAGCCTTTCCTCTACAAAGTGTGTGCTGACCAAATGATAAGAAAATGTGTAGCCAAGGAGGAAACAGAAGCAATTATAGCTGGATGTCATGATTCTCTATACGGAGGACATTTCAAGGGTGATAGAACTGCTGCTAAGGTATTCCAATCAGGTTTTTACTGGCCTACTCTTGTGAAAGATTGTCATGAATATGTTAAGAAATGTACAAGATGCCAGTTTATCGGAAACATATCCAAGAGGGATGAGATGCCACGTAATAATGTGTTAGAAGTTGAAATATTCGATATTTGGGGTATAGATTTTATGGGTCCATTTGTTCCTTCAAATGGTAACCTCTACATCTTATTAGCTGTTGATTATGTGTCCAAATGGGTAGAAGCTGTGGATTTACCAACCAATGATTCACGAATGGTGATTAAGTTCTTGAAGTCACATATTTTCACTAGACATGGTACACCTAGAGTGATTATTAGCGATGGAGGATCTCATTTCGTTAATAAGTATTTGAAGGCTGTTCTAGAGAAGTATGGAGTAAGACACCGTGTATCTACTGCATATCATCCACAATCCAATGGTCAAGCTGAAGTATCGAATCGTGAAGTGAAGTCAATCCTAGAGAAAACCGTTGGTCCTACTAGAAAAGATTGGTCAATGAAGTTGGATGATGCATTGTGGGCCTATCGTACTGCGTTTAAGACTCCAGTACGTGCATCTCCGTATCGTATGGTGTATGGTAAGGCCTGTCACTTACCTCTTGAAATAGAAATGGGTGCCTATTGGGCGATTGCGCAGTTGAACTTAGATCCTACCTTGGCTGGAGAGAATCGTATGATGAAGCTTAACGAACTTGACGAATTCCGATTGAATGCCTATGAAAATGCTAAACTTTATAAAGAAAACACGAAGAAATGGCATGACAATCGGATTCGTGTGAAGAACTTTGAAGTGGGACAAAAAGTACTGAAGTATAATTCAAAGTTCAGCAATTATCCGGGTAAGTTAAGGTCTGAGTGGTCGGGTCCATACATTGTGACCAAAGTTACACCTCATGGGGCGATAGAAATAGAACATCCACTAGAGAACCGTACCTTCATGGTGAACGGTCATAGATTAAAGATATACCATGGAGGTGAAGATACCAACCGCTTGGAAGATCCACATCCCGGGGAGGTCATGTATCTCCTCGAGACTCCTTAGAAGCGTGAGGTAACCCGTCGAGCTTAACGACGTTAAACAAAAGCCAATTCCTTGTATATTAGTTTGATTTTTTTGATTTTCACAATGTAAAATAGTTTGATTTTCATAATTTTAGTGTTTATTATTAAGAAATGAGGAAGGGTAGTTGTTTTTGATGATTTCAGGGGTAAAAAGGTCAAGAGTTTGGGGTCGAAAGGACAAAAATAGAGGAATAATAGGTTGGTTGTCCAGGAGAAACCGGGGACCCGGTTTCGCAAAAACCGGGAACCCGGTTTTGGAGCTGGTACCAACCTCACACACGCAACACCTGGCGTCTTGGTTCACGACACAGCATCACGAACCGGGTACCCGGATTTCACAAAATCGGGAACCCAGTTTCGTGAGCTGTGATTTTTGGAGTTTCTGACCCAGCGTCTTGGAAGGCAGCCTTTTGCTGCGTGTTCACTCACGATCTCGACGGAAACTGATGTCTCCCTATTTGTTCTAATTCTTAGCCCATTGGAGACATCCTTTTAGGTGAATAAATGACTGATTTGATAGACTTTTAGGCTTATTTGATCATATTGCACTCTCTCCCCTTGGAAATTAACTATTTGCAGAATCTGAGCTTTTGTGCCTAAATTTGACTATTTTTTAATGCAAAGTTAATTGGTTCTTGAATCTCATGAAAGACCAATCCAAGGAGAAGAAGTGAGAATAAAGTCTTAGTGTAATTTAGAGTGTTAGGAAATGATTTCTAGTCGAGTTTCTATTTTTAGAGTACACTTTCCTATTTCGTTTTCTTGATTTATTGATTTATTCTTTTTAAGCATATGCGGTTTAATTATTTATTTAATGTGAAGATTTAAGAGATAAATGGTAATTACTTAGAGGCCAAGTCAAGATAAAGATGAAAGGAAATAAGATTTACATGGAAATAAGAAGATTTGGTAAAGATTTATTCAAAGGAGGAAAAGATAAAGCTGCCTTTTGAAATCTGAAATCCAGCCACGTTTTAGGAATTAAATCATAATAAAAGATTGGCTAGGATTCTGGACGAGTGGTCTGCACCAATAGAAAGAGCTTTCCAAGACAAGTGGTTTCATATATTGGAACTTCTCAAACGGATAAGTATTGAAAAAGATATGACCAAAATCAAATCAGCAGAATCTTATCTTTTAGAGCTACGAATTTAAGAGTCTTTGCCTTGTCTTCCACTCCAAGCAAATTCGACCTAGGGTCTTCCAACACCTATAAATACACCCCTTAGACCTCATTATTCAGTACCTCTCACAATTCATTCATTATATACATCCTTAGAGAGAGAGTCAGAGACTTCAAGAGCAAGAAGGCAAAGGAGAAGCTAGTGCTGGAGGATTCTGTTCTTCCATCAACAGGCATCTAATCCTTAGGTTATATATTTATTTTCTGTAATTAAATATGATGTCTTTCTATTTAGTTTCAGTATTTTATATTTCCATGAGCTAAACTTTTATATACTTGAGAATCGTAAAGGGGATGAACCCTAATTAATTTAATCTTTGTTTTGAATTTGGGATTAGTTTCTAGTTTAATTTGAATTAGGTATTTCATATTGTTTCTTATTTTATATTAATTTCACTATCAATGAATTAGCTAATCGGAGATAGGCCATAGTAATTAAGCTATTCCATATAGTGGCGTATGGATCACCTTGACGGGGGGTTTAATTACTGAACTAGATAATAAACGTAAGGTAGAAATTATTGATCCTGACGGACTTAGTTAACCTTATAGCCAATTGGGTAAAATAGTATTCATTCGAAGGTAGCTTATATTCACCCTGACGGGGTTTGTAATACCGTAGGATAGCTTCTAGGTCCACCCTGACGGGGGCTAGGAGATTATAGATTCCCGACTAATATACTAATACCAATTCTACCCTTAAACACAACATAGATTATATTAGTTAGGAGGATTCTTTGCGAGACTCAAGTAATTCTCTTATCTGAAGTCAGTATTTTATTTGCTTTTATTATAGTTTTTATTATTTGCATCTTAGTTTTAAGAAAACCAAACGAAAATCTCTTCTTTACTTTTCTGTTAAACAATTATTCTTACTATCTGATTAATACTGGAGTTGAACCTAATCCGTCCCTGAGAACGAACTTGATTATCATATATTACTTGGGACAACCGTACACTTGCGGTTAAGTGGCTCCTTTATTTTTGCACTTAATTTTATAACACACCAGGACCCACCAAGTTTTTGGCGCCGCTGCCGGGGACGGTAGCGTGTGACCCCGGTGTTAATCTTTAGTAGTTGTAATTGTTTATTTATTTTTTCAGTTTTACGCTTGGTTTTTGTTTTTGTTGTACAGATTTTTATTCAGGTAATGCTCAAGAGTTTTATTGAAAATATATAGAGGACATTACCCGGATCCCGATCCATATGACTATTGGGAAGACTCTTCGGGACAACAACAATGGGGTAGTAACTTCTACCAACAACCTTATCAACACCCGCAAGAGCAAGGTTGGAACAACCAATGGATCGGGAATAATCAACAACAACCATCATATCACTATCACCAGGAGCAAGGATGGAACAACCAATGGGTTGGAAACATTCAACAACCTCCACCTCATCACTATCAGCAAGAAATTGACAATGAGATACGTTCTAAACTCCAGCGCATAGTAGAAGAAACAAACGCCACCGTTGCACGCTTGCAACAGATGGCTGAAGAATGGGGTAGTATGTCTTATGAAGATTCCACTCCCCCGAGGGATGGAAGAGATCAACTGGAAGAAGTAGTTGAGGAGGAGGTGTTGAAGGAAGATATTAGTGATAGTGATATGACCATCATGCCGGTTATAAAAGAAGACCACCATGTGGTTGACAATCTTATTAGCGTGGTGGAAGAAGGAGTAGCAACGAAAATCCTAGAAATTGAAGCTGAGATTGCTATTCCTATGGTGCGTGCACAAGATCATGATACAGAACACAAACAGGAAAAAGAGGTGATCGAGATTCAGATTCATCAAGAATATGATGAAGTAATAGTGGAAGATTGGGTTGAAAGCGAAGAAGAATGTGAAGTGGTTGAGGAATCAATTGAAGAATTAAAGCTTCATAATAAACGAGAAGTCGAATCCCCACCACAAAAAGTTCACCAATCACTATCTCCACCACAAGTCATCATTAGATATAAAATATCGGAATTACCTCTATTATTAAAAATGATCAATAGGTGCTACGCAAGAAAGGTGCTACACCGTGAAAGTAAAGCGGCACGGAGAAGAACCTATCCACCACACTTTAAAGAGGAATGCGAGAGTGAAGAGAATAAAAATGAGCTTATACCGTTGAGGACGGTCATCTACAATCGTGTGGTGAAGAGTACGTTTCGTCATGAAAGTAAGAAGGCGAAACGGAGATACTACCCTCTCCCTTTCAGAGATCGATTGAATAAAATTTTAAGGGGGAAGGTTCTTACATGCCAAGGACGAGGCGAATTCAAGCGGAGGAGAACCGCAAGGGCCTCAATACCATCTTCATGGAAGGTAACGCGTCGAACTTAAAGACGTAATAAACAAAAGTGCTTCTTGGGAGACAACCCATGTTTAATTTGCTTTATGTTTTTTTTTCAATTCCTAGTGTATAATTCTAAGTTAGTGTCGAGTTTTAGTGTCTACTTTTAAAAGAAATGAGAAAGGTAGTGTGTTAATGGTGCAGGAATCGAGTTTGGGGTGCGAGGAGAAAATTTTTGGAGAATTCAAGGCTGGCGCGGACTACCCCGCGGTGTACCCCCTATACCGCAGGGATGTACCGCGCCCCAAAAACCCGTACCACGGGTTGCGCACCACGGGTCTTATCCAGAAGCAAGAAAAAACAGAAGATGACAGCCGCGGTGCACCGCGCCCTATACCGCGCCCCAAAAACCCGTACCACGGGCTGTGTACCGCGGGTTTTTTGACGGAGTATGTGCGGACTACCCCATGAACCGCACCCCTGCACCGCAGGGCAAAAACCCGTACCACGGGGTGCTAGCACGGGGTCAAGACAGGAGCGAAAAAAAAATCAACAGCTGTTGCGCACGGTACACCCCGCGGACTACCCATGCACCGCAGAGATACACCGCGCCAGGCGGTTTGTGAAGAGTTCAAACCCTAGTCAACTTCTTACCTTAACGAGATAAACCCTAGCCTCTTCAAAAACGAATTTTCCATATCCTAACCCTTATGTACCTGCACAAAGACCACTACAACACCAAAGAACATTAAATCCTTCCTCCTAATCCATTCCAAACACACATCTAACACCACAATCCTTCAAGAACGTCAAGAAATCTTCTACTTCAAGCTTAAGCCTCTTCATCAAAGCTTCAATCCTATTCATTAAACCTTCCCCAAGCCATTACCCATCTCATATGACTCCATAATACTTCATTACAAATCCTCAAAACATCAAATTTCAAAACTCCTCTCTAGTTTTTGATTATTTGAAGTTTTGAGTTTGGGGTCCATTGAGATGTCAAAGATTGGGAGGTCAAGAACACCATGAAGAGAAAAGAGAAGTTGGAGAAGCTTGTATTACTTTTGGGTGTTGAAAGATGTGGTTGAAAGAATTTTGGGAGGATAATCATGAAGAGGTGTTGAAACCCATAGGAAAATCACAAAAGAGTTGGAGCTTATGCAAATCATATTACGTGGTGTGAGCAATGTTCAACATGCCACCTACGCAACACAGGGAGCTCAACCTGCACGCAACCATGGAAACCAGCTTCATGCTGGTTCAGATACGTTTTCCTATCCCTTTCTTATTTGTTTTATTTGCTTATTTGCTTTATTGAGTCTTTTTCAAGTCGTGGGGACACGACTCATTTTTTAGTTTGGGGTGGGGTTCGTTGCCTCATCCCAATTTTACGTGTTTTACTGTTTTTTTAAATTAATCTAAGGGTTGCGTTGACTGTAGAGAATTTTAAATGCCCCCATCAAGCATGCTTTTTGTGAATTAATGATAGAAAATAGTTGACTTTAGGAGTTAGTGTAAACTGTACTTTGATTGCATGCAAATATGAAATAATTGATAGGAAGAATTAATGAACAATGCAAAAGAAGTAAACTTGTGCTTAAGGATAATACGTGGTTTGTAGAACGTGAGATCTAAATGAGTAGAGAACCCACTTAGGTATGAACTAAAGACAAGTTGTGTAGATAGGAAGATGATAGAGGCAGTTCTTTGTTAGCCCTTTGAATCCTTTTTGGCCGTCTAACCCTAGCCTTTAAGCCTTTCTTTTGTCGCCACATTATAAGCCAATATCCCTTTAGATTGTTAGGCATGACCATATGACCCGCACTTGAATCACGATCCTGAGACTTCCTGTCTTGAGCTTGAGTTTGGGTGGTGGGTCCACTATATGGGAATTTACATTGGGATGGGAATTTTGAGCTTATCAATGATGCTTTGTGCTATACATGATGATGATTCACAGGTTTATTGTATTGTAACCCTTTGCCGGGGTAATAGTGAATGGAAAAGAAGCTTCGTGCTCAAGTTATGAATAGGCATAACTGTGAAAAATAGCATGATATCTCAACATCATAAAGAGAGTCATAGCTATAAAAAAACGAATGATTTGAAAAGAATATACATATTCGGACCGGCAAAGTGGAAATTTTTAAGTGAATCATCCTTAGTGCTTATTGGGTTAATTTGGGGACGCTAATTAAGCGCGTCAATTGGGTTGAGTGAGAACGTAATTCGAGTGTAAACTCAAGCTCTTGGACAGTTTTGTTGATGGTAAGTGAGGAGAGAGCCAAAAGCTCACTTCAAATTTACCAAATATACATACCATACCGTCCTTCAGCCTATGCTAAAACCGTAAAGTCCTCGTGATTCCTAGATGCACAGTGAGTTAATAGGGAATATTCTAAGTGGAGCGTTCAAAGCAAGAAAAGATCAAGGAACACCCTATAGCCACCATCTTGAGATAAGTAATAAGCGTAACCTTCTAGCATTGTGAAATTAATTTTGGATTGATATTGTTTTGTATTTGATTTTGCATGATAAGTGTAGGTGTATATTAATGAGATTTGTTTTAAGTTTAGCTTTGGGATTATTTTCTAGATTCTACCTTCTGCGTTCACCTAAAAGATCCTTTGTTTTTATTTTACTTTGTCGGGACGACAAAGGTTTGAGTTTGGGGTCTTGATGTCTCCCTATTTTTTCTAATTCTTAGCCCATTGGAGACATCCTTTTAGGTGAATAAATGACTGATTTGATAGAATTTTAGGCTTATTTGATCATATTGCACTCTCTCCCCTTGGAAATTAACTATTTGCAGAATCTGAGCTTTTGTGCCTAAATTTGACTATTTTTTAATGCAAAGTTAATTGGTTCTTGAATCTCATGAAAGACCAATCCAAGGAGAAGAAGTGAGAATAAAGTCTTAGTGTAATTTAGAGTGTTAGGAAATGATTTCGAGTCGAGTTTCTATTTTTAGAGTACACTTTCCTATTTCGTTTTCTTGATTTATTGATTTATTCTTTTTAAGCATATGCGGTTTAATTATTTATTTAATGTGAAGCTTTAAGAGATAAATGGTAATTACTTAGAGGCCAAGTCAAGATAAAGATGAAAGAAAAGAAGATTTACATGGAAATAAGAAGATTTGGTAAAGATTTATTCAAAGGAGGAAAAGATAAAGCTGCCTTTTGAAATCTGAAACCCAGCCACGTTTTAGGAATTAAATCATAATAAAAGATTGGCTAGGATTCTGGACGAGTGGTCTGCACCAATAGAAAGATCTTTCCAAGACAAGTGGTTTCATATATTGGAACTTCTCAAACGGATAAGTATTGAAAAAGATATGACCAAATCAAATCAGCAGAATCTTATCTTTTAGAGCTACGAATTTAAGAGTCTTTGCCTTGTCTTCCACTCCAAGCAAATTCGACCTAGGGTCTTCCAACACCTATAAATACACCCCTTAGACCTCATTATTCAGTACCTCTCACAATTCATTCATTATATACATCCTTACAGTGAGAGTCAGAGACTTCAAGAGCAAGAAGGCAAAGGAGAAGCTAGTGCTGGAGGATTCTGTTCTTCCATCAACAGTCATCTAATCCTTAGGTTATATATTTATTTTCTGTAATTAAATATGATGTCTTTCTATTTAGTTTCAGTATTTTATATTTCCATGAGCTAAACTTTTATATACTTGAGAATCGTAAAGGGGATGAACCCTAATTAATTTAATCTTGGTTTTGAATTTGGGATTAGTTTCTAGTTTAATTTGAATTAGGTATTTCATATTGTTTCTTATTTTATATTAATTTCACTATCAATGAATTAGCTAATCGGAGATAGGCCATAGTAATTAAGCTATTCCATATAGTGGCGTATGGATCACCTTGACAGGGGGTTTAATTACTGAACTAGATAATAAACGTAAGGTAGAAATTATTGATCCTGACGGACTTAGTTAACCTTATAGCCAATTGGGTAAAATAGTATTCATTCGAAGGTAGCTTATATTCACCCTGACGGGGTTTTTAATACCGTAGGATAGCTTCTAGGTCCACCCTGACGGGGGCTAGGAGATTATAGATTCCCGACTAATATACTAATACCAATTCTACCCTTAAACACAACATAGATTATATTAGTTAGGAGGATTCTTTGCGAGACTCAAGTAATTCTCTTATCTGAAGTCAGTATTTTATTTGCTTTTATTATAGTTTTTATTATTTGCATCTTAGTTTTAAGAAAACCAAACGAAAATCTCTTCTTTACTTTTCTGTTAAACAATTATTCTTACTATCTGATTAATACTGGAGTTGAACCTAATCCGTCCCTGAGAACGAACTTGATTATTATATATTACTTGGGACAACCGTACACTTGCGGTTAAGTGGTTCCTTTATTTTTGCACTTAATTTTATAACACACCAGGACCCACCAGAAACCTTGTACCCGGATTTCGCAAAACCGGGAACCCGGTTTTAGTGCTGTGAATTTCGACCTTTCTGCTGGGTCCCGCCGTTTGCTGCGTCACCACTTGCGTGTCAACCCACATCAGCGTTGCAAACCGGGTACCCGGATCCGCACAAACTGGGAACCCGGTTTCGAAGGGGTGCTCTCTGACCCAGCGTCTTGGGGTCCAGCCTTTGGTTGCGTGTTGAAAAAAAAAAAAATAATAATATTTAATTAAGTAATTTTCCGCGCCGACACAGCGACGCAGAACCGGGTACCCGGATTTCAAAAACCGGGAACCCGGTTTTGAAGCTGTTGATGTCTCCCGATTTGTTCTAATTATTAGCCCTTTGGAGACATCCTTTTAGGTGAATAAATGACTTGTTTGTTAGACTTTTAGGCCTAATTGATCATATTGCACTTTCTCCCCTTGGAAATTAACTATTTGCAGAATCTGAGCTTTTGTGCATAAATTTGACTGTTTTTAATGCAAAGTTAATAGGTTCTTGAAAGACCAATCCAAGGAGAAAAAGTGAGAATAAAGTCTTAGTGTATTTTAGAGTGTTAGGAAATGATTTCTAGTCGAGTTTCTATTTTTAGAGTACACTTTCCTATTTTGATTTCTTGATTTATTGATTTATTCTTTTTAAGCATATGCGGTTTAATTATT
Organism: Nemophila menziesii; assembly: GCA_029959085.1. Lineage (NCBI taxonomy): Eukaryota > Viridiplantae > Streptophyta > Magnoliopsida > Boraginales > Hydrophyllaceae > Nemophila > Nemophila menziesii. The sequence goes on along the minus strand of JARWIR010000023.1, from coordinate 5,841,891 downwards.
TATTTAATGTGAAGCTTTTAAAGATAAATGGTAATTACTTAGAGGCCAAGTCAAGATAAAGATGAAAGGAAAGAAGATTTACATGGAAATAAGAAGATTTGGTAAAGATTTATTTAAAGGAGGAAAAGATAAAGCTACCTTTTGAAATCTGAAATCCAGCCACGTTTTAGGAATTAAATCATAATAAAAGATTGGCATGGATTCTGGACGAATGGTCTGCACCAATAGAAAGAGCTTTCCAAGACAAGCAGTTTCATATATTGGAACTTCTCAAACGGATAAGTATTGAAAAAGATATGATCAAATCAAATCAGCAGCAAATCTTACCTTTCCTAGAATTTAGAGCTACGAATTTGAGAGTCTTTGACTTGTCTTCCACTCCAAGCAAAATTCGACCTAGACTCCTCCAACACCTATAAATACACCCCTTAACCTCCTACTTTCACACACTTCAGAGAATATACAAGAGGCTTAAGGTTTTCAAGTCAGAGCACGAAGGAGAGAAGAAGCTAGAAGCTGGAGGAATCCTGTTCTTCCATCCATAGTCATTCTACCCTTTAGGTTTTTCAATTATCTTTTGTATTTGAACATGAATTCCTTTTATTTAATGTTAGTTTTTAATTTCATCATGAGCTAAATTTCTTTATACTTGAGAATCGCATAAAAGGGATGAACCTTAATTAATGTTTTCTATGTTTTGAATTTGGGATTGTTAGATTTAAATTGAATTGAGTTTTAGGTATTGGATATTACTTTGTTTTCATTACTAATTCTTTTAGGAACAACTAGAATTAGCTTTTAGTATTTGGGCTATTCACTTTAGTGGCGAAGTGATCATCCGACAGGGGGGTTTGAATACAGATCTAGGTAATACCCGTGTAATGTCCGTTATTGACCGACAGGCTTAACTAGTTACATAGCCAAAGAGGTAAAATCATATCATCCGAAGAGCCATATTCGACCATACAGGTGTTTATGATACTTTAGGATAGCTTCTAGGTCCACCCGACAGGGGGCTAGGAGATATTAGAGTCCCGACTAATATTATAATTCCAATTCTACCCTTAAACATAGCATAGATTACATTGATTAAGTAGATTCCCTTGCGAGGATCAAGTATATCTCTCTTATCTGAAGTTAGTCTTTTATTTGCTTTATTTCCTTTCTGTTTATTTAATTTAGTCTTTATTTAATTTGCATCTTTTAATTTACAAAAACCAAACAAAAATTATTATCTTTTCTTTTCTGTTTAACAATTATCTCTACTATCTGATTAATATTTGGGTTGAACCTAATCCGTCCCTGAGAACGAACTTGATTATCATATATTACTTGGGACAACCGTACACTTGCGGTTAAGTGGTTCCTTTTATTTGCACTTTATTTTATAACACCCCAGGACCCACCAAGTTTTTGGCGCCGCTGCCGGGGACGGTAGCGTGTGACCCCGGTGTTAATCTCTTAGTTTTTTAATTGTTAGTTTAGTTTTAGTTTTATTTTTCAGTTTTACGCTTTGGGTTTTCTTTCTTTCTCAGGTTTACAGGTTTTGGTTTATGCGTGAAGATATTGTGATTCTTGCAGACCCCGAAAGCCTAGTTCGTGAAGCAAACAAAAGAAAGAGAAACGCTAAAGCAAAAGAGTTAGAGGAACAATTAGCAAGAGAAACAATGGCCGAAGACCCAGTTGACAATCGTCAAGTTGGAAATCAACTCAACCCTCAAGCTGCTCCTGTTGCTCAGAATCAAGATCCGTGGTTTACTAATGGCCCACCAGAAGTTCCATTCCGTGCTCCTGCTATAGGAGTAGGTGCTCCAGATATTAATGTTCCCCGATTCCGTCCAGATTCAGGAATGTTAGCTCAATTCCAAAATTTTGGCAATTTTCGTGGAAGACCATCAGAAGATCCTCTTAGAGCAGTACAGAAGTTTAAACAAATATGTGATTCTTATATCACACAAGGAGTCTCAAGAGAACAGATGTATTTTGCTGCGTTTAAATTTTTTGTGACTGAGGGAGCGAGTGAATGGCACGATACGCAAGATCCTACGAAGATAACCAACTGGGACCAATTAGAGACTGCTTTCTTTGACAGGTATTACCCAAGTAACATGAGATTAGATGCTGAATTAGACTTGACGCATTTCCGTCAAGAATATGATGAAACTGTGGGTAAGAGTTGGACAAGATTTCAGATGTGTTTACGTAAAGTTCCCACTCATGGCTTGTCAGAACAACAACAGCTGAAAATCTTCTATAAAGGCCTTGATGGAACTTCGAGAGAGAAATTGGATACGCTATGTGGTGCAGGTTTTCTTCAAGTTCAACCCGCTCACGCTAAAATTATCTTGGAAAGAACAGTCAAGAATGAAGTAGGGTGGAATTCAGTAAGAACACCGGTTAAAGGAGTGAACAAAGTTGATATGGAAGAAAAGTTTGCTACGCTTGAGAATAAGATTCAGAGTACTATAGAACAACAATTGAAGCAGCTTACTCTAGCTATAAAAGAAGGGTTTTCGGGTAAGAAAATAGCTGTGCAAGCTACACAAGAGGTTTATATGTGTTCAATTTGCAGAGTAGATGATCATGATGAGGAAAGCTGTCCGAATAACCAAGAATCCGTGATGTTTATGTCCAATAGAGGTAACTTCAATTCAAGTGGTAATGGATATCAGCCTAACAGAAACCATCCTGGGTTTCAATACTCAAATCCTAATGGGGCAGCCAATCCTACATACGCATATCAGCCGCGTCCCCAAGGTAACAACTACAATCCAAGACCACACAACAATTATCAAGGAGGACAGAATCAGGGTAATTATGTGCAAAGGCAAGCTCCCCAGGATACCTATGATGAAACTTTAAACCAGAAAGCCTTACCTGCCCATCCACAAGAAGGAGTAGTTACCCTTCAGAAAACAGTGGACAGTTTAATTGCTCTTCAGACACAAGCTACGGAACGTCAAAATGCAGTCGAAGCAAATATGAAGATAGTCCAGAATCAGCTAAGTCAAATTAGCAAACAACTGAGTCAGCGTCCACAAGGGCAACTTCCTAGTGATACTGAGGAACCCAAACCATATGAATGTAATGCAGTAACACTTCGAAGTGGTAAGAAGCTCGCTCCACCTCCTTTTCCCGTTATGAAAGAAAAAGAAACAACTGTGAAGGAGAAACCGGCAAAAGAGGTGGAAGAAAAAGAAGATGAACCCGAAATAGTGGAAGTGGAGAAGATTCCGGAGAAGCCAAAATCCAAAGATGTTACAGAAACCCGTCCTCCTCCACCTTTTCCCTCAAGAGTTCAGAAGAAAGGAGACATGGCCGAATATCAGAAGTTCTTGAATATGGTACGTGGCCTCAATATTAACGTTCCGTTCTTAGATGCTATACGCGATGTTCCGAAATACGTTAAATTCCTGAAAAGAGCCATTACCAACAAGAGACCATACCGTGAGAATGAGATGATAGGATTACCAGAAGAATGCAGCGCTATATGCCAAAGTAAGTTGCCACCTAAACTACTTGATCCTGGGAGTTTCACGATTCCTATTTCTATTGGTAATGAGTGGCAAGGAAAAGCTTTGTGTGATTTGGGTGCGAGTATCAATTTGATGCCCAAGTCAATTTTTGAAAAATTGAAGATAGGAAACGCTAGACCAACTTCCATGATCCTACAGATGGCTGATAGATCCCTCGCTCATCCAGAGGGACGAATTGAAGATGTCCTCGTCAAGGCGGGTACGTTAATCTTTCCAGTTGATTTCGTTATTCTTGAATACGACGCGGATAGGAATGTCCCCATCATCTTGGGTCGACCATTCCTAGCCACGGGGCGTACTGTTATTGATGTAGAAAACGGCGAATTAACCATGCGAATCCAAGACGAGAAGGTAAAGTTCAACGTGTTTAGGGCTATGAAGTTTCCAGATCATCCTGAAGAGTGTTTCCGAATGGATATACTTGATTTAGCTACGCAAGAAACGTTTGACTGTATGAATTTTAATGATATCTTGCGAGCAGCCCTAACACTTGACTTACCGGAATTGATGGAAGAACTGACCGAGACTGTAGCTGCTTTGAATTCCGGGATAATGAAACATAGGCATCTCGCCTATGAGCCATTCCGAGAGCCTGGAGAGATAGTATCTAAAAAGAAACCATCTATCGAATCTCCCCCACAACTAGAAGAAAAGCCGCTTCCATCACACTTGAGGTATGCGTATTTAGGTACTAACAACACTTTACCTGTTATTGTTTCAGCTACTTTAACAGGTCCTCAAGAAGACAAACTGTTGCGCATACTAAGAGCTAACAAAGAGGCGATTGGTTGGACTATTGCTGACATCAAAGGTATTAGTCCTTCCTATTGCCAACACAAAATCATTCTAGACGATGAAAACGCGCGCTCAGTTGAAGGACAAAGAAGATTGATGCCAGCTATGAAGGAAGTAGTGAAGAAAGAGGTTATCAAGTTGCTAGATGCGGGAATCATTTATCCCATAGCTAGCAGCGAATGGGTGAGTCCAGTTCAATGCGTACCAAAGAAGGGTGGAATTACTACCATCTTGAACGAGCAAAATGAAGCCATTCCCTCAAGGACCGTTGTTGGTTGGAGAGTGTGTATGGATTATCGGAAGTTGAACAAGGCCACCAGAAAAGATCACTTCCCTCTTCCGTTTATTGATCAGATGTTAGACAAGCTAGCTGGTAGAGAATATTATTGCTTTTTGGATGGATATTCAGGTTACAATCAGATTTATGTAGATCCAAAAGACCAACACAAGACAACCTTTACATGTCCTTTCGGTACCTTTGCCTTCCGAAGGATGCCATTTGGATTATGTAATGCACCCGCTACTTTTCAAAGATGTATGATGGCAATTTTCTGGGACATGATTGATGACTTCCTTGAGGTATTTATGGATGACTTTTCTGTGTTTGGTGATAACTTTGAGGAGTGTTTACGGAACTTGGAGAAGGTTTTGATTAGATTCAAGGAGACTGACTTGGTTTTGAACTGGGAGAAATGTCATTTTATGGTTCGAGAGGGTATAGTGTTGGGTCACAAGGTTTCAAGTGCTGGTTTGGAAGTTGATCGTGCGAAGATTGAGGTAATCAAGACTCTACCCCCTCCTATTTCTGTAAAAGGAGTAAGAAGCTTTTTGGGTCATGCTGGTTTTTACCGACGTTTTATCAAGGACTTCTCCAAAATCTCTAAGCCGTTGTGCAACTTACTTGAGAAGGACACCAAATTCCTTTTTGATGAAGCTTGCATAAAGGCATTCAACGAGATTAAGGAGAAGCTTATTTCTGCACCTATTGTATTACCTCCTGACTGGAAGATTCCGTTTGAAGTTATGTGTGATGCTAGTGATCTTGCAATGGGTGTTGTTCTGGGACAACGAAAAGATAAGGTATTTAATTCCATCTACTATGCTAGTAAGGTCTTTACAAGTGCTCAAGTGAATTATACCGTAACTGAAAAACAGTTACTAGCAGTAGTATATGCATTCGACAAATTTCGTTCCTATCTTCTTGGGGCGAAAGTTGTTGTTTTTACTGACCATTCTGCGATTAAATACCTTATGGAGAAGAAAGATGCGAAGCCGAGGTTGATTAGATGGGTTTTACTGTTGCAAGAGTTTGATTTAGAGATTCGGGATCGAAAGGGTTGTGATAATCAGGTTGCTGATCATTTGTCACGTCTTGAAGGTTCTGAATCTAATGGAGGGCCTGAGTTGGTTAGAGAAGAGTTTCCTGACGAGAGTTTGTTTTCAGTTTATTCATTAGAAACTCCTTGGTATGCGGATATTGCAAATCTTATTGTGAGTGGTTCTTTTCCTCAAGGAGCTACTTCACAAGAGAAAAAGAGACTAGTCCACCGTGCTAAACAATTCTTTTGGGAGGATCCTTTCCTCTACAAAGTATGCAGTGATCAGATGGTGAGGAGATGCATCCCAGATAAAGATATTTTATCCATTATTATGGGTTGTCATGATTCACCATACGGAGGGCACTTCAAAGGAGACCGTACAGCTGCAAAGGTACTACAATCCGGTTTTTATTGGCCCACTTTACATAAGGATTGTCATGAGTATGTCAAGAAGTGTCACAGATGCCAGTTTACTGGTAATATATCTAAGAGAGATGAGATGCCGCGTAATAATGTTTTGGAAGTTGAAATATTCGATGTATGGGGTATTGATTTCATGGGTCCTTTTGTACCTTCTAACGGAAACCTGTACATCCTACTAGCTGTTGATTACGTGTCTAAATGGGTAGAGGCTGTAGCTCTACCAACTAACGATTCGCGAGTAGTGATTAAATTCTTAAAATCACACATCTTCACTAGACATGGAACACCTCGAGTTATAATCAGTGATGGAGGTTCACACTTTGTGAACAAATATCTGAAGAAAGTTCTAGAGAAGTATGATGTGAGACATCGTGTATCTACCGCGTATCATCCACAAGCCAATGGTCAAGCTGAGGTCTCTAATCGAGAGATCAAATCCATTCTTGAGAAGACAGTTGGTTCCACACGCAAGGATTGGTCAATGAAATTAGATGATGCGTTGTGGGCATATCGTACTGCGTTCAAGACGCCTGTGGGTGCATCTCCGTATCGTATTGTGTATGGTAAGGCTTGTCACTTACCTCTTGAGCTTGAAATGGGTGCCTATTGGGCAATTGCGGAGATGAATATGGATCCAACCTTAGCTGCGGAGAATCGTATGATGAAGTTGAATGAACTTGACGAGTTTCGATTTCATGCCTATGAGAATGCCAAGCTTTACAAAGAAAAAACGAAGAGATGGCATGACAATCGGATTCGTGAGAAGAAATTCAAAGTGGGACAGATGGTCCTCAAATATAACTCCAAGTTCAGCAACTATCCGGGCAAGTTGAGATCAAAGTGGTCTGGTCCGTTCGTGGTGACCAAAGTTACGCCTCATGGAGCGATAGAGATAGAGAATCCAGACGAGCAACGCACCTTTATGGTGAATGGGCATCGTCTAAAACTGTACCATGTAGGCGAAGATACCAATCGCAGAATTGATCCACATCCGGGGGAGGTCATGTACCTCCTTGAAGCTGAATAGATGCGAGAGGTAACCCGTCGAGCTTAACGACGTTAAACAAAAGCCATTTCATTGTATGTTAGTTTATTGCTTTCAGTTTTTCAATTCCTAGTGTATAATTCTAAGTTAGTGTCAAGTTTTAGTGTCTACTTTTAAAGAAATGAGAAGGGTATTGTGTTAATGGTACAGGAATCGAGTTTGGATTGCTTGGAGAAATGTTTTGGAAAATCAAAGGCTGGCGCGGACTACCCCCGCGGTGTACCCCCTATACCGTAGGGATGTACCGCGCCCCAAAAAACCCGTACCACGGGTCTGTACCACGGGTTTTATCCAGAAGCAAGAAAAAAATGAAGCTGATAGCCGCGGTGCACCGCGCCCTATACCGCGCCTCAAAAACCCGTACCACGGGTTGTGTACCGCGGGTTTTTTGACGGAGTATGTGCGGACTACCCCATGCACCGCACCCCTACACCGCAGGGCAAAAACCCGTACCACGGGGTGCTAGCTCGGGGTCAAGACAGAAGCGAAAAAAATCAATAGCTGTTGCGCGCGGACTACCCCCGCGGACTACCCCGCGGACTACCCCCTGCACCGCAGGGATGCACCGCGGACTGGCGGTTTGTGAAGAATTCGAAGCCCAGTCAACTTCTAACCTTAAGGAGATAAACCCTAGCCTCTTCCACACGAATTTTCCAGCTCCCAACCCTATAAAAACACCTTGAAGCTTGATTAAACCTCTACAACAAACCCATTAACATCATCAAATCTCTCCTCCATCCTCCATAAACACATCCTCTACATCAAATTCATCACAAAACACCATCAAGATCATCAAGCTTTCAAGAGTTCTTCCAAGATTCATCAAGAAAACAACTTCCTTCATCTAATCCAAGCAAGAAACTCAGGCTATACCAAGTTTTCTTAACTTTATTCTATCCTTGGTATAAACTTGAGTTTGGGGTCAATTCAACCATGACAAACAGAACAGATGCTTTGGATTATAAGAGGAGGTGTTGTATCCTAGGGAAGAACAAGAGTTTGCCTGGTTCCACAATTGAAAAGGCCATCAATCTTGATAAGCCTACTGAAGAAACACAAGAGAAGGCACCTGCACCACCACAACACGGGAAATTAACAGCAAGGATGAGGGTATCATCAAAGCCTGAAGACAAGCTACAATTTCAAGTTCAAAGTTCTTCTTCTTCTCAAACTGATTCTGGAATTCCTCCATGGGCTCACAATTTGCAACAAGAGTTCAAACTTTTACGATTAGACATCGGAGCACTTTGGAAGGAAATTACACAGATTAAGTCAACATTGGAAGAGGTAACTTTATTCATGGATATTGATAATTATACTCCCTCTTCGGAGGAGGACACTATGGATCTTCATGGCCAGGTACCCCGTTCTAATTCTTCTTCTTAATTGATGGTAGACACTAGTTAGGTAGTTTAGTTTAATTTTATTGCTTTATTGAGTCTTTTTCGAGTCGTGGGGACACGACTCACTTTTGAGTTTGGGGTGGGGTTCGTTGCCTCATCCCAATTTTTTGTGATTTACATGCTTTCAATAAAATTAACCATAGGGTTGCATGACTGTAGAGAATTTTAAATACCCCCATCAAGTATGCTTTTTGTGAATTTATGATAGAAAATAGTTGACTTTAGGAGTTAGTATGAAGCTGAACTTTAATTGCATGCAAATATGAAGTAATTGATAGGAAGAATTAATGAACAATGCAAAAGAAGTAAACTTGTGCTTAAGGATAATAGGTGGTTTGTAGAACGTGAGATCTAAATGAGTAGAGAACCCACTTAGGTATGAATTAGAGACGAGTTGTGTAGATAGGAAAATGATAGAGGCAGTTCTTTGTTAGCCCTTTGAATCCTTTTTAGCTCTCTATCCCTGAATTAATTCTATCCTTCTTAGACAAATTTTTAGCCTTTAAGCCTTTCTTTTGTCGCCACAATATAAGCCAATTTCCCTTTAGATTATTAGGCATGACCATATGACCCGCACTTGAATCACGATCCTGAGACTTCCTGTCTTGAGCTTGAGTTTGGGGTGGTGGGTCCACTATATGGGAATTTAAATTGGGTTGGGATTTTTGAGCTTATCAATGATGCTTTGTGCTTTACATGATGATGATTCACAGGTTTATTGTATTGTAACCCTTTGCCGGGGTAATAGTGAATGGAAAAGAAGCTTCGAGCTCAAGTTATGAATAGGCATAACTATGAAAAATAGCATGATATCTCAACATCATAAAGAGAGTCATAGCTATAAGAAAAGAAAAAACGAATGATTTGAAAAGATTATATATTCGGACCGGCAAAGTGGAAATTTTTATGTGAGTCATCCTTAGTGCTTATTGGGTTAATTTGGGGACGCTAATTAAGTGCGTCAATTGGGTTGAGTGAGAACGTTATTCGAGTGTAAACTCAAGCTCTTGGACAGTTGTTGATGGTAAGTGAGGAGAGAGCCAAAAGCTCACTTCAAATTTACCAAATATACATACCATACCGTCCTTCAGCCTATGCTAAAACCGTAAAGACCTCGTGATTCCTAGATGCACAGTGAGTTAATAGGGATTATTCTAAGTGGAACATTCAACACAAGTAAGGATCGAGGAACACCCTATAGCCACCATCTTGAGATAAGTAATAAGCGTAACCTTCTAGCATTGTGAAATTAATTTTGAATTGATATTGTTTTGTATTTGATTTTGCATGATAAGTGTAGGTGTATATTAATTCTTAAGTTAGACTATATGAAATTTGTTTTAAGCTTTGCTTAGGGATTATTTTCTAGATTCTACCTTCTGCATTCACCTAAAAGATTCTTTGTTTTATTTTTATTTTGCTTTGTCGGGACGACAAAGGTTTGAGTTTGGGGTCTTGATGTCTCCCGATTTGTTCTAATTATTCGCCCTTTGGAGACATCCTTTTAGGTGAATAAATGACTTGTTTGTTAGTCTTTTAGGCCTAATTGATCATATTGCACTTTCTCCCCTTGGAAATTAACTATTTGCAGAATCTGAGCTTTTGTGCATAAATTTGACTGTTTTTAATGCAAAGTTAATAGGTTCTTGAAAGACCAATCCAAGGAGAAAAAGTGAGAATAAAGTCTTAGTGTATTTTAGAGTGTTAGGAAATGATTTCTAGTCGAGTTTCTATTTTTAGAGTACACTTTCCTATTTTGATTTCTTGATTTATTGATTTATTCTTTTTAAGCATATGCGGTTTAATTATTTATTTAATGTGAAGCTTTTAAAGATAAATGGTAATTACTTAGAGGCCAAGTCAAGATAAAGATGAAAGGAAAGAAGATTTACATGGAAATAAGAAGATTTGGTAAAGATTTATTTAAAGGAGGAAAAGATAAAGCTACCTTTTGAAATCTGAAATCCAGCCACGTTTTAGGAATTAAATCATAATAAAAGATTGGCATGGATTCTGGACGAATGGTCTGCACCAATAGAAAGAGCTTTCCAAGACAAGCAGTTTCATATATTGGAACTTCTCAAACGGATAAGTATTGAAAAAGATATGATCAAATCAAATCAGCAGCAAATCTTACCTTTCCTAGAATTTAGAGCTACGAATTTGAGAGTCTTTGACTTGTCTTCCACTCCAAGCAAAATTCGACCTAGACTCCTCCAACACCTATAAATACACCCCTTAACCTCCTACTTTCACACACTTCAGAGAATATACAAGAGGCTTAAGGTTTTCAAGTCAGAGCACGAAGGAGAGAAGAAGCTAGAAGCTGGAGGAATCCTGTTCTTCCATCCATAGTCATTCTACCCTTTAGGTTTTTCAATTATCTTTTGTATTTGAACATGAATTCCTTTTATTTAATGTTAGTTTTTAATTTCATCATGAGCTAAATTTTTTTATACTTGAGAATCGCATAAAAGGGATGAACCTTAATTAATGTTTTCTATGTTTTGAATTTGGGATTGTTAGATTTAAATTGAATTGAGTTTTAGGTATTGGATATTACTTTGTTTTCATTACTAATTCTTTTAGGAACAACTAGAATTAGCTTTTAGTATTTGGGCTATTCACTTTAGTGGCGAAGTGATCATCCGACAGGGGGGTTTGAATACAGATCTAGGTAATACCCGTGTAATGTCCGTTATTGACCGACAGGCTTAACTAGTTACATAGCCAAAGAGGTAAAATCATATCATCCGAAGAGCCATATTCGACCATACAGGTGTTTATGATACTTTAGGATAGCTTCTAGGTCCACCCGACAGGGGGCTAGGAGATATTAGAGTCCCGACTAATATTATAATTCCAATTCTACCCTTAAACATAGCATAGATTACATTGATTAAGTAGATTCCCTTGCGAGGATCAAGTATATCTCTCTTATCTGAAGTTAGTCTTTTATTTGCTTTATTTCCTTTCTGTTTATTTAATTTAGTCTTTATTTTATTTGCATCTTTTAATTTACAAAAACCAAACAAAAATTATTATCTTTTCTTTTCTGTTTAACAATTATCTCTACTATCTGATTAATATTTGGGTTGAACCTAATCCGTCCCTGAGAACGAACTTGATTATCATATATTACTTGGGACAACCGTACACTTGCGGTTAAGTGGTTCCTTTTATTTGCACTTTATTTTATAACACCCCAGGACCCACCAAGTTTTTGGCGCCGCTGCCGGGGACGGTAGCGTGTGACCCCGGTGTTAATCTCTTAGTTTTTTAATTGTTAGTTTAGTTTTAGTTTTATTTTTCAGTTTTACGCTTTGGGTTTTCTTTCTTTCTCAGGTTTACAGGTTTTGGTTTATGCGTGAAGATATTGTGATTCTTGCAGACCCCGAAAGCCTAGTTCGTGAAGCAAACAAAAGAAAGAGAAACGCTAAAGCAAAAGAGTTAGAGGAACAATTAGCAAGAGAAACAATGGCCGAAGACCCAGTTGACAATCGTCAAGTTGGAAATCAACTCAACCCTCCAGCTGCTCCTGTTGCTCAGAATCAAGATCCGTGGTTTACTAATGGCCCACCAGAAGTTCCATTCCGTGCTCCTGCTATAGGAGTAGGTGCTCCAGATATTAATGTTCCCCGATTCCGTCCAGATTCAGGAATGTTAGCTCAATTCCAAAATTTTGGCAATTTTCGTGGAAGACCATCAGAAGATCCTCTTAGAGCAGTACAGAAGTTTAAACAAATATGTGATTCTTATATCACACAAGGAGTCTCAAGAGAACAGATGTATTTTGCTGCGTTTAAATTTTTTGTGACTGAGGGAGCGAGTGAATGGCACGATACGCAAGATCCTACGAAGATAACCAACTGGGACCAATTAGAGACTGCTTTCTTTGACAGGTATTACCCAAGTAACATGAGATTAGATGCTGAATTAGACTTGACGCATTTCCGTCAAGAATATGATGAAACTGTGGGTAAGAGTTGGACAAGATTTCAGATGTGTTTACGTAAAGTTCCCACTCATGGCTTGTCAGAACAACAACAGCTGAAAATCTTCTATAAAGGCCTTGATGGAACTTCGAGAGAGAAATTGGATACGCTATGTGGTGCAGGTTTTCTTCAAGTTCAACCCGCTCACGCTAAAATTATCTTGGAAAGAACAGTCAAGAATGAAGTAGGGTGGAATTCAGTAAGAACACCGGTTAAAGGAGTGAACAAAGTTGATATGGAAGAAAAGTTTGCTACGCTTGAGAATAAGATTCAGAGTACTATAGAACAACAATTGAAGCAGCTTACTCTAGCTATAAAAGAAGGGTTTTCGGGTAAGAAAATAGCTGTGCAAGCTACACAAGAGGTTTATATGTGTTCAATTTGCAGAGTAGATGATCATGATGAGGAAAGCTGTCCGAATAACCAAGAATCCGTGATGTTTATGTCCAATAGAGGTAACTTCAATTCAAGTGGTAATGGATATCAGCCTAACAGAAACCATCCTGGGTTTCAATACTCAAATCCTAATGGGGCAGCCAATCCTACATACGCATATCAGCCGCGTCCCCAAGGTAACAACTACAATCCAAGACCACACAACAATTATCAAGGAGGACAGAATCAGGGTAATTATGTGCAAAGGCAAGCTCCCCAGGATACCTATGATGAAACTTTAAACCAGAAAGCCTTACCTGCCCATCCACAAGAAGGAGTAGTTACCCTTCAGAAAACAGTGGACAGTTTAATTGCTCTTCAGACACAAGCTACGGAACGTCAAAATGCAGTCGAAGCAAATATGAAGATAGTCCAGAATCAGCTAAGTCAAATTAGCAAACAACTGAGTCAGCGTCCACAAGGGCAACTTCCTAGTGATACTGAGGAACCCAAACCATATGAATGTAATGCAGTAACACTTCGAAGTGGTAAGAAGCTCGCTCCACCTCCTTTTCCCGTTATGAAAGAAAAAGAAACAACTGTGAAGGAGAAACCGGCAAAAGAGGTGGAAGAAAAAGAAGATGAACCCGAAATAGTGGAAGTGGAGAAGATTCCGGAGAAGCCAAAATCCAAAGATGTTACAGAAACCCGTCCTCCTCCACCTTTTCCCTCAAGAGTTCAGAAGAAAGGAGACATGGCCGAATATCAGAAGTTCTTGAATATGGTACGTGGCCTCAATATTAACGTTCCGTTCTTAGATGCTATACGCGATGTTCCGAAATACGTTAAATTCCTGAAAAGAGCCATTACCAACAAGAGACCATACCGTGAGAATGAGATGATAGGATTACCAGAAGAATGCAGCGCTATATGCCAAAGTAAGTTGCCACCTAAACTACTTGATCCTGGGAGTTTCACGATTCCTATTTCTATTGGTAATGAGTGGCAAGGAAAAGCTTTGTGTGATTTGGGTGCGAGTATCAATTTGATGCCCAAGTCAATTTTTGAAAAATTGAAGATAGGAAACGCTAGACCAACTTCCATGATCCTACAGATGGCTGATAGATCCCTCGCTCATCCAGAGGGACGAATTGAAGATGTCCTCGTCAAGGCGGGTACGTTAATCTTTCCAGTTGATTTCGTTATTCTTGAATACGACGCGGATAGGAATGTCCCCATCATCTTGGGTCGACCATTCCTAGCCACGGGGCGTACTGTTATTGATGTAGAAAACGGCGAATTAACCATGCGAATCCAAGACGAGAAGGTAAAGTTCAACGTGTTTAGGGCTATGAAGTTTCCAGATCATCCTGAAGAGTGTTTCCGAATGGATATACTTGATTTAGCTACGCAAGAAACGTTTGACTGTATGAATTTTAATGATATCTTGCGAGCAGCCCTAACACTTGACTTACCGGAATTGATGGAAGAACTGACCGAGACTGTAGCTGCTTTGAATTCCGGGATAATGAAACATAGGCATCTCGCCTATGAGCCATTCCGAGAGCCTGGGGAGATAGTATCTAAAAAGAAACCATCTATCGAATCTCCCCCACAACTAGAAGAAAAGCCGCTTCCATCACACTTGAGGTATGCGTATTTAGGTACTAACAACACTTTACCTGTTATTGTTTCAGCTACTTTAACAGGTCCTCAAGAAGACAAACTGTTGCGCATACTAAGAGCTAACAAAGAGGCGATTGGTTGGACTATTGCTGACATCAAAGGTATTAGTCCTTCCTATTGCCAACACAAAATCATTCTAGACGATGAAAACGCGCGCTCAGTTGAAGGACAAAGAAGATTGATGCCAGCTATGAAGGAAGTAGTGAAGAAAGAGGTTATCAAGTTGCTAGATGCGGGAATCATTTATCCCATAGCTAGCAGCGAATGGGTGAGTCCAGTTCAATGCGTACCAAAGAAGGGTGGAATTACTACCATCTTGAACGAGCAAAATGAAGCCATTCCCTCAAGGACCGTTGTTGGTTGGAGAGTGTGTATGGATTATCGGAAGTTGAACAAGGCCACCAGAAAAGATCACTTCCCTCTTCCGTTTATTGATCAGATGTTAGACAAGCTAGCTGGTAGAGAATATTATTGCTTTTTGGATGGATATTCAGGTTACAATCAGATTTATGTAGATCCAAAAGACCAACACAAGACAACCTTTACATGTCCTTTCGGTACCTTTGCCTTCCGAAGGATGCCATTTGGATTATGTAATGCACCCGCTACTTTTCAAAGATGTATGATGGCAATTTTCTGGGACATGATTGATGACTTCCTTGAGGTATTTATGGATGACTTTTCTGTGTTTGGTGATAACTTTGAGGAGTGTTTACGGAACTTGGAGAAGGTTTTGATTAGATGCAAGGAGACTGACTTGGTTTTGAACTGGGAGAAATGTCATTTTATGGTTCGAGAGGGTATAGTGTTGGGTCACAAGGTTTCAAGTGCTGGTTTGGAAGTTGATCGTGCGAAGATTGAGGTAATCAAGACTCTACCCCCTCCTATTTCTGTAAAAGGAGTAAGAAGCTTTTTGGGTCATGCTGGTTTTTACCGACGTTTTATCAAGGACTTCTCCAAAATCTCTAAGCCGTTGTGCAACTTACTTGAGAAGGACACCAAATTCCTTTTTGATGAAGCTTGCATAAAGGCATTCAACGAGATTAAGGAGAAGCTTATTTCTGCACCTATTGTATTACCTCCTGACTGGAAGATTCCGTTTGAAGTTATGTGTGATGCTAGTGATCTTGCAATGGGTGCTGTTCTGGGACAACGAAAAGATAAGGTATTTCATTCCATCTACTATGCTAGTAAGGTCTTTACAAGTGCTCAAGTGAATTATACCGTAACTGAAAAACAGTTACTAGCAGTAGTATATGCATTCGACAAATTTCGTTCCTATCTTCTTGGGGCGAAAGTTGTTGTTTTTACTGACCATTCTGCGATTAAATACCTTATGGAGAAGAAAGATGCGAAGCCGAGGTTGATTAGATGGGTTTTACTGTTGCAAGAGTTTGATTTAGAGATTCGGGATCGAAAGGGTTGTGATAATCAGGTTGCTGATCATTTGTCACGTCTTGAAGGTTCTGAATCTAATGGAGGGCCTGAGTTGGTTAGAGAAGAGTTTCCTGACGAGAGTTTGTTTTCAGTTTATTCATTAGAAACTCCTTGGTATGCGGATATTGCAAATCTTATTGTGAGTGGTTCTTTTCCTCAAGGAGCTACTTCACAAGAGAAAAAGAGACTAGTCCACCGTGCTAAACAATTCTTTTGGGAGGATCCTTTCCTCTACAAAGTATGCAGTGATCAGATGGTGAGGAGATGCATCCCAGATAAAGATATTTTATCCATTATTATGGGTTGTCATGATTCACCATACGGAGGGCACTTCAAAGGAGACCGTACAGCTGCAAAGGTACTACAATCCGGTTTTTATTGGCCCACTTTACATAAGGATTGTCATGAGTATGTCAAGAAGTGTCACAGATGCCAGTTTACTGGTAATATATCTAAGAGAGATGAGATGCCGCGTAATAATGTTCTGGAAGTTGAAATATTCGATGTATGGGGTATTGATTTCATGGGTCCTTTTGTACCTTCTAACGAAAACCTGTACATCCTACTAGCTGTTGATTACGTGTCTAAATGGGTAGAGGCTGTAGCTCTACCAACTAACGATTCGCGAGTAGTGATTAAATTCTTAAAATCACACATCTTCACTAGACATGGAACACCTCGAGTTATAATCAGTGATGGAGGTTCACACTTTGTGAACAAATATCTGAAGAAAGTTCTAGAGAAGTATGATGTGAGACATCGTGTATCTACCGCGTATCATCCACAAGCCAATGGTCAAGCTGAGGTCTCTAATCGAGAGATCAAATCCATTCTTGAGAAGACAGTTGGTTCCACACGCAAGGATTGGTCAATGAAATTAGATGATGCGTTGTGGGCATATCGTACTGCGTTCAAGACGCCTGTGGGTGCATCTCTGTATCGTATTGTGTATGGTAAGGCTTGTCACTTACCTCTTGAGCTTGAAATGGGTGCCTATTGGGCAATTGCGGAGATGAATATGGATCCAACCTTAGCTGCGGAGAATCGTATGATGAAGTTGAATGAACTTGACGAGTTTCGATTTCATGCCTATGAGAATGCCAAGCTTTACAAAGAAAAAACGAAGAGATGGCATGACAATCGGATTCGTGAGAAGAAATTCAAAGTGGGACAGATGGTCCTCAAATATAACTCCAAGTTCAGCAACTATCCGGGCAAGTTGAGATCAAAGTGGTCTGGTCCGTTCGTGGTGACCAAAGTTACGCCTCATGGAGCGATAGAGATAGAGAATCCAGACGAGCAACGCACCTTTATGGTGAATGGGCATCGTCTAAAACTGTACCATGTAGGCGAAGATACCAATCGCAGAATTGATCCACATCCGGGGGAGGTCATGTACCTCCTTGAAGCTGAATAGATGCGAGAGGTAACCCGTCGAGCTTAACGACGTTAAACAAAAGCCATTTCATTGTATGTTAGTTTATTGCTTTCAGTTTTTCAATTCCTAGTGTATAATTCTAAGTTAGTGTCAAGTTTTAGTGTCTACTTTTAAAGAAATGAGAAGGGTATTGTGTTAATGGTACAGGAATCGAGTTTGGATTGCTTGGAGAAATGTTTTGGAAAATCAAAGGCTGGCGCGGACTACCCCCGCGGTGTACCCCCTATACCGTAGGGATGTACCGCGCCCCAAAAAACCCGTACCACGGGTCTGTACCACGGGTTTTATCCAGAAGCAAGAAAAAAATGAAGCTGATAGCCGCGGTGCACCGCGCCCTATACCGCGCCTCAAAAACCCGTACCACGGGTTGTGTACCGCGGGTTTTTTGACGGAGTATGTGCGGACTACCCCATGCACCGCACCCCTACACCGCAGGGCAAAAACCCGTACCACGGGGTGCTAGCTCGGGGTCAAGACAGAAGCGAAAAAAATCAATAGCTGTTGCGCGCGGACTACCCCCGCGGACTACCCCCTGCACCGCAGGGATGCACCGCGGACTGGCGGTTTGTGAAGAATTCGAAGCCCAGTCAACTTCTAACCTTAAGGAGATAAACCCTAGCCTCTTCCACACGAATTTTCCAGCTCCCAACCCTATAAAAACACCTTGAAGCTTGATTAAACCTCTACAACAAACCCATTAACATCATCAAATCTCTCCTCCATCCTCCATAAACACATCCTCTACATCAAATTCATCACAAAACACCATCAAGATCATCAAGCTTTCAAGAGTTCTTCCAAGATTCATCAAGAAAACAACTTCCTTCATCTAATCCAAGCAAGAAACTCAGGCTATACCAAGTTTTCTTAACTTTATTCTATCCTTGGTATAAACTTGAGTTTGGGGTCAATTCAACCATGACAAACAGAACAGATGCTTTGGATTATAAGAGGAGGTGTTGTATCCTAGGGAAGAACAAGAGTTTGCCTGGTTCCACAATTGAAAAGGCCATCAATCTTGATAAGCCTACTGAAGAAACACAAGAGAAGGCACCTGCACCACCACAACACGGGAAATTAACAGCAAGGATGAGGGTATCATCAAAGCCTGAAGACAAGCTACAATTTCAAGTTCAAAGTTCTTCTTCTTCTCAAACTGATTCTGGAATTCCTCCATGGGCTCACAATTTGCAACAAGAGTTCAAACTTTTACGATTAGACATCGGAGCACTTTGGAAGGAAATTACACAGATTAAGTCAACATTGGAAGAGGTAACTTTATTCATGGATATTGATAATTATACTCCCTCTTCGGAGGAGGACACTATGGATCTTCATGGCCAGGTACCCCGTTCTAATTCTTCTTCTTAATTGATGGTAGACACTAGTTAGGTAGTTTAGTTTAATTTTATTGCTTTATTGAGTCTTTTTCGAGTCGTGGGGACACGACTCACTTTTGAGTTTGGGGTGGGGTTCGTTGCCTCATCCCAATTTTTTGTGATTTACATGCTTTCAATAAAATTAACCATAGGGTTGCATGACTGTAGAGAATTTTAAATACCCCCATCAAGTATGCTTTTTGTGAATTTATGATAGAAAATAGTTGACTTTAGGAGTTAGTATGAAGCTGAACTTTAATTGCATGCAAATATGAAGTAATTGATAGGAAGAATTAATGAACAATGCAAAAGAAGTAAACTTGTGCTTAAGGATAATAGGTGGTTTGTAGAACGTGAGATCTAAATGAGTAGAGAACCCACTTAGGTATGAATTAGAGACGAGTTGTGTAGATAGGAAAATGATAGAGGCAGTTCTTTGTTAGCCCTTTGAATCCTTTTTAGCTGTCTATCCCTGAATTAATTCTATCCTTCTTAGACAAATTTTTAGCCTTTAAGCCTTTCTTTTGTCGCCACAATATAAGCCAATTTCCCTTTAGATTATTAGGCATGACCATATGACCCGCACTTGAATCACGATCCTGAGACTTCCTGTCTTGAGCTTGAGTTTGGGGTGGTGGGTCCACTATATGGGAATTTAAATTGGGTTGGGATTTTTGAGCTTATCAATGATGCTTTGTGCTTTACATGATGATGATTCACAGGTTTATTGTATTGTAACCCTTTGCCGGGGTAATAGTGAATGGAAAAGAAGCTTCGAGCTCAAGTTATGAATAGGCATAACTATGAAAAATAGCATGATATCTCAACATCATAAAGAGAGTCATAGCTATAAGAAAAGAAAAAACGAATGATTTGAAAAGATTATATATTCGGACCGGCAAAGTGGAAATTTTTATGTGAGTCATCCTTAGTGCTTATTGGGTTAAGTTGGGGACGCTAATTAAGTGCGTCAATTGGGTTGAGTGAGAACGTTATTCGAGTGTAAACTCAAGCTCTTGGACAGTTGTTGATGGTAAGTGAGGAGAGAGCCAAAAGCTCACTTCAAATTTACCAAATATACATACCATACCGTCCTTCAGCCTATGCTAAAACCGTAAAGACCTCGTGATTCCTAGATGCACAGTGAGTTAATAGGGATTATTCTAAGTGGAACATTCAACACAAGTAAGGATCGAGGAACACCCTATAGCCACCATCTTGAGATAAGTAATAAGCGTAACCTTCTAGCATTGTGAAATTAATTTTGAATTGATATTGTTTTGTATTTGATTTTGCATGATAAGTGTAGGTGTATATTAATTCTTAAGTTAGACTATATGAAATTTGTTTTAAGCTTTGCTTAGGGATTATTTTCTAGATTCTACCTTCTGCATTCACCTAAAAGATTCTTTGTTTTATTTTTATTTTGCTTTGTCGGGACGACAAAGGTTTGAGTTTGGGGTCTTGATGTCTCCCGATTTGTTCTAATTATTAGCCCTTTGGAGACATCCTTTTAGGTGAATAAATGACTTGTTTGTTAGACTTTTAGGCCTAATTGATCATATTGCACTTTCTCCCCTTGGAAATTAACTATTTGCAGAATCTGAGCTTTTGTGCATAAATTTGACTGTTTTTAATGCAAAGTTAATAGGTTCTTGAAAGACCAATCCAAGGAGAAAAAGTGAGAATAAAGTCTTAGTGTATTTTAGAGTGTTAGGAAATGATTTCTAGTCGAGTTTCTATTTTTAGAGTACACTTTCCTATTTTGATTTCTTGATTTATTGATTTATTCTTTTTAAGCATATGCGGTTTAATTATTTATTTAATGTGAAGCTTTTAAAGATAAATGGTAATTACTTAGAGGCCAAGTCAAGATAAAGATGAAAGGAAAGAAGATTTACATGGAAATAAGAAGATTTGGTAAAGATTTATTTAAAGGAGGAAAAGATAAAGCTACCTTTTGAAATCTGAAATCCAGCCACGTTTTAGGAATTAAATCATAATAAAAGATTGGCATGGATTCTGGACGAATGGTCTGCACCAATAGAAAGAGCTTTCCAAGACAAGCAGTTTCATATATTGGAACTTCTCAAACGGATAAGTATTGAAAAAGATATGATCAAATCAAATCAGCAGCAAATCTTACCTTTCCTAGAATTTAGAGCTACGAATTTGAGAGTCTTTGACTTGTCTTCCACTCCAAGCAAAATTCGACCTAGACTCCTCCAACACCTATAAATACACCCCTTAACCTCCTACTTTCACACACTTCAGAGAATATACAAGAGGCTTAAGGTTTTCAAGTCAGAGCACGAAGGAGAGAAGAAGCTAGAAGCTGGAGGAATCCTGTTCTTCCATCCATAGTCATTCTACCCTTTAGGTTTTTCAATTATCTTTTGTATTTGAACATGAATTCCTTTTATTTAATGTTAGTTTTTAATTTCATCATGAGCTAAATTTCTTTATACTTGAGAATCGCATAAAAGGGATGAACCTTAATTAATGTTTTCTATGTTTTGAATTTGGGATTGTTAGATTTAAATTGAATTGAGTTTTAGGTATTGGATATTACTTTGTTTTCATTACTAATTCTTTTAGGAACAACTAGAATTAGCTTTTAGTATTTGGGCTATTCACTTTAGTGGCGAAGTGATCATCCGACAGGGGGGTTTGAATACAGATCTAGGTAATACCCGTGTAATGTCCGTTATTGACCGACAGGCTTAACTAGTTACATAGCCAAAGAGGTAAAATCATATCATCCGAAGAGCCATATTCGACCATACAGGTGTTTATGATACTTTAGGATAGCTTCTAGGTCCACCCGACAGGGGGCTAGGAGATATTAGAGTCCCGACTAATATTATAATTCCAATTCTACCCTTAAACATAGCATAGATTACATTGATTAAGTAGATTCCCTTGCGAGGATCAAGTATATCTCTCTTATCTGAAGTTAGTCTTTTATTTGCTTTATTTCCTTTCTGTTTATTTAATTTAGTCTTTATTTTATTTGCATCTTTTAATTTACAAAAACCAAACAAAAATTATTATCTTTTCTTTTCTGTTTAACAATTATCTCTACTATCTGATTAATATTTGGGTTGAACCTAATCCGTCCCCGAGAACGAACTTGATTATCATATATTACTTGGGACAACCGTACACTTGCGGTTAAGTGGTTCCTTTTATTTGCACTTTATTTTATAACACCCCAGGACCCACCAAGTTTTTGGCGCCGCTGCCGGGGACGGTAGCGTGTGACCCCGGTGTTAATCTCTTAGTTTTTTAATTGTTAGTTTAGTTTTAGTTTTATTTTTCAGTTTTACGCTTTGGGTTTTCTTTCTTTCTCAGGTTTACAGGTTTTGGTTTATGCGTGAAGATATTGTGATTCTTGCAGACCCCGAAAGCCTAGTTCGTGAAGCAAACAAAAGAAAGAGAAACGCTAAAGCAAAAGAGTTAGAGGAACAATTAGCAAGAGAAACAATGGCCGAAGACCCAGTTGACAATCGTCAAGTTGGAAATCAACTCAACCCTCCAGCTGCTCCTGTTGCTCAGAATCAAGATCCGTGGTTTACTAATGGCCCACCAGAAGTTCCATTCCGTGCTCCTGCTATAGGAGTAGGTGCTCCAGATATTAATGTTCCCCGATTCCGTCCAGATTCAGGAATGTTAGCTCAATTCCAAAATTTTGGCAATTTTCGTGGAAGACCATCAGAAGATCCTCTTAGAGCAGTACAGAAGTTTAAACAAATATGTGATTCTTATATCACATGTCAAAAGAGAAGATTAATTGATGAACCAGAAAGTGAGGAAGAACATGAAGATGAGATTGAGAATGAACTTGAGGATGAAACTGAACAAGAAGTTCCAGAAGTACCAGTTCAACAGAAACCCCCGGGAAGAAAGATGTGGGCCCAAAAGCCTAAGAGGGTTTATACTTCATGGAATGAACAGGTTCGTGAAAGAATTGAATTTTTGAAGTTTGGTGAAGAGATGGACTTTCCTAAGAATATTATGAGTAGTGCTCATAGAGAATATGCTGGTGTTTGTGACAAGTTTGGTTGGAGAGAATTAAGAGAAAGGAAGCTTGAGTTTATTCCTACTTTTAAGCGAGAATTATATGAAGGTTTAGCCCTTTCCCGTGAGGCAACTGAAATTCGCAAAAAGGTAGTTCCTTTCTCTATTGAACTTATTCGGAAATCTTTGAAATTACCCAACTATACTGGATTATGTCTGTTCCAAGAAACCCTTAATGACCCTTCTTTTGATTATGAATCCCTTTGGGTACGGTGCTTGTTAATGGGGCTAGCCCAATTCCTGAAGGAGAAAGATATACTGGACAGTTTTACAGCAGTAATTTGACACCTAGTACAAAGGTTTGGTCTCGTTTCATAATACCTACTTTATTTGGAATTAAACACACATCCGAGTTGAAGAAGGAGCATGTAATTTTTATTAAGTGTATTATTAAGGAGAAATAGATGAATGTTGCTAAGATTATTTATGACACCATCATGGAATTCGCGAGAGCTCCGATGAAACGGCAGAATCTCAAGTTTCCTTGCATTATTACTAAGTTGTGCCTAGACGCAAAGATTCCGCGTAGGAACGCAGAGGATGATGGTGTGACAGTTGGAGTAAGCATGGCATTGACTACAATTCAGAATATCCATGATGAAGCAACACGAGCCACGAAGACTCCTAGAGCTCCTCCACCAAAGAAAGCGAAGAATGCTCCTGAGTTGGAATCAAAAATAAGGGTGTTGGAAGAGAATCAAGAGAAGATGATTGCTACCTTAGAAAACGTTACAAGAGAATTGGACCTTCTTCGAACTTTGATCTTAGGCGTAAACACACTTCAAAACGCGATTTATGATGTTGTTACGCGAGATAAAGGTCCAGAACGCAACACCGGTAACCAGCCACGCGCTGGTTAAGATACGTTTTCTAATCCTTCCTTTTTAGTGTAGATTAGTTTAATTGCTTTGAGTATTTTTCGAGTCGTGGGGACACGGCTCATTTTTGAGTTTGGGGTGGGGTTCGTTGCCTCATCCCAGTTTTATGTGTTATTTGTTTTATTTGCTTTCAATAAAATAATTTTCGGAGTTGCGTTTGACTGTAGAAAATTTTATATATCCCGTTAAGCATACTTTTGATGAATCTATGATAGTAAATAGTGGACTTTAGGGATTGATATAAAACGCATTTAGAATTGCATGCAAACATAGATAATTGATAGGAAAAATTAATGAACAATGCAAATGAAGTAAGCTTGTACTTAAGCAATATGTTTGGTGTGTAGAACGTGAAATCCTAATTAGTAGAGAACCCACCTAGATATGAACTAAAGACGAGCTATGTACTTAGGAAAATGATAGGGGCAGTTCTTTGTTAGCCATTTGTGACCTTTTTAGCCTTCTATCCCTTGTATTAATTATTATCCGTCTTAGCCCACTTTGAGCCTTTAGCCTTTTCTTTGTAGCCACGATATAAGCCATTATCCCTTAGATTATTAGGCATGACCATATGACCCGCACTTGAATCACAATCCTGAGACATGTCTCGAGCTTGAGTTTGGGGTGGTGGGTCCACTTATGGGGAATTTATTGGGTAGGGATTGATGTGCCTTGTATTGTAGCACAATTGCAGATGATACACACTTTTAACCCTTTGCCGGGAATGAAAAAAAATGAAAAAGAAAGAAAAAATGAAAAATTTCGAAAATCTATACAGTAGGAACCGGGAACCCGGTTTCGCCAAAACCGGGAACCCGGTTTGCATCTGTACAAAAAAAAAGAGAAAAGAAAAGAAAAGAAAAAGAAAGATATGAAAGAATAAAACATCCGGCAAAGTGGAATTTTTTCCGAAAATCATCTTATTTATAGTGGGTAGACATGGGACGCTAAATTGTTGCGTAAATGGGTGAGTGAGAACATTTTTTAGCGTAAACTCAAGCTCGAGGACATTTGTTGATGGTAAGTGAGGAGAGAGCCAAAAGCTCACTTCAAATTTACCAAATATACATCCACACCTTCCTTAAGCCATTATTAAAACCATAAAGACCTCGTGATTCTTAAGATTATAGTGAATTTATGATTCTAAGATAGGAAATATACTAGGTGGAGCGTTCAAAGCGATTTAGGATTGAGGAACACTCTATAGTCATCATACAGAGATAAATACAAGTGTAATCTTCAAGCATTACGACTTTAATTTTATGATTGAAATTATTTGTGTTTGAGTTTGCATTATAGATGTATGTGTATATTAGTTTCTAGAGTTTGCTATATGAGATTTATCTTAAGACTTGCTTTAGGTGTATTTGCTAGCTTCTACTTGTTCTTACGTTTACTTCTACCCCTTTGTTTTGTTTTACTTTGTCGGGACGCCAAAGGTTTGAGTTGGGGGTCTTGATATCTCCCTAATTGTTCGTATTTTCAACCTTGGGAGACATCATTTTTTATGTTTAATTGAATATTTTGATAGACTTTTGAGTTAAAATTGCAATAATCCGGAATTCCTATTTTATTTCTAGTATTTTTGATTTATTAAACTTTTGCGCGTAATCTTGTGTATTTTAGTGAAAAGTTTGTAGGTTTTGAATATTAGCTAGGAAAGGAATCCGAGAAGAGAGTCAAAGATCGTGATATGAAGTCAAAGCATGAAGACAAATCCCGAAAGAATTATATTTTGGAGCTGCAAATCTGGAAAACAGGCCAAAGATTTCTGATTTCGAGGCACTTAAGTGTTGCTTTAAACGCCGACCTTTGAAGAGAATATGTTCCTTATCGAGTTATGGAAATTTAGCAAGTGATTTCAGGTCAATCGGAGTTATAACGAATCGGCTAGAGCTGTTTTAGTGGAGGTGGTGCAGCCGTTACGGGATTTTGGGCTTAGAAAATGGGCTTGGACTTTTACTTAGTGATTTAACTTTAAGTCCAAGGCCTAATCCGAATTTGAGCTTATAAAAGGAGCTCTTGACTTTTATTTTTCATACAATTCACTTTTTACAAAATAAAACATCAAGAGAGAAGAAGCAGAAGGAAGAAGAAGAAGAAGCTGTAGAGCTGGAGAGAGTCTATATCTCCATTCTCAGCCAAATCCAATTCCGGAAATTAGGTCTTTCTTATTTTTAATTCTGAAAAACAATATGAATTCCATTTCTTTTAATTTAGTTTTCTTTTTAATTAGTATGAGCTAATTTCTTCATAGTACTTGAGAATGCTTAATGGGTGAACCCCGATTTTATTGAATTTTTTATGTCTGAATTTGGGTTTCTTTTAAATTAAATTAAATTGGGTCTTTTACTCTTTTCGGTAATTTGAGATTATTTACTGTTTTTGGAGTAATGAACTAAGAACAGGTGTTTGTATCTAGGCTATTCCACATATGTGGCGTGTGGATCATCCTGGCGGAGGGTTTAGGTACAGACTTAATTACTCAATCTAAAATAGAAGCTATTGACTCTGACGAGCTTAGTTAATTTTAGGGCCAATGTGGTAAAATTGCTTAATCATTCGAAAGTGGATCATATTTACCCTGACGGGACTAGTGACACTCTAGGATAGCCTTATAGTCCACCCTGACGGGGGTATAAGGAATTTAGAATCCTGACCATTGTAATTGACCGATTTAAACAGCATATGTTATGAAATAGAATTAGGAGGATCCCTTGCGTTTCTCAAGTACTACCTTCTCATATTTGCGTCTTACCTTCATTTACTTGCATTTTAGTATTTAATTGCATTTTCTCTTTAATCTTTCATTACTTAGAATTAATACAAACAACAAATCAATCATTAAACCTTTTACTTGCTTTCATAAGTGCAACCATTCATTATTTGATAAGTATCGTAGTTAACCAAACCGTCCCTGCGAACGATCCTAGAATCATTATTACTACTTGGGACAACCGTATACTTGCGGTTGTGGTTCAATTAATTTTGCATTTATTTTTAGAACACACAAAGGACCACCACCATCCCTACTGACTTTGTTATACTTGAGTTTGATGCAGATAAGCAGGTTCCAATCATACTTGGACGGCCTTTCATGGCCACAAATTAAAGTGTCATCAACTTCCAAGGACGGACCATTACCCTTCATGTAAAGAACATATCAGAGACCTTCTATGTTTTAGGTAAGAAACCGAGGAAGTTAGACCCCACCGTTCCTATCATCCACAGCCTTTCACATGACAAAGTCCCTCCAGAGAAAATCCACTTAAAACCTGTGGATACTGAGCCGAACATTGAGTTTGGGGTTGGCCATGAAGTACTATGGAAAGCTCACAAACGTGAAAATAGGCCACGTAGTTTCAAAGACTCGTGGATGGGACCATTCATTGTCACTAAGGTTTTTTCAGCCAAGGTGATAGAAATTCGACCCAAGAAGGGGGTCAAGCGCAGATTAGTTGACGTTCATAGCCTAACTCGTTTTTGGGGAGGCTATATTCGCAATCTTGATAGAGGTAACGCGTCTAACTTTGAAAGACGTTAAATAAAAGTGTTGTACGGGAGACAATTCGTAATTTTTTTAGGTTTATATGTCTTTTACGTTTTTAGTTTATGTTTAGTTTAGTTGTTTTTAGTTGATATTGCATATTTGATAAAGGTATTAGTGTTTTTGATGCTTAGGTATTGGAGGAATCGAGTTTGGGAGGAGAAAACGAAATTTTTCGGAAAAATCTTCTCTAAGTCCTGCATACCGCGCCTCAGCCCCGGTATACCGCAGAGGAGAAAACTCGTGATACGGGCAGGTGACTCGGGTTTTGAGCTGAGAAGAAAAAAAATCCGGATTTCAGGTCCGGTATACCGGACCATAGCCCCGGTATACCGCTGAGACCAAAAACCCGTAACACAAGTACGGGAGTTCGTGTTTTTTGACGAGGATTAAAAATTTCAAAGAGCAGAAGGTCTGGTATACCGGACCATAGCCCCGGTATACCGCAGGTAGACGCTGGAGAGAGAAAAGGTTGTGTTCCAAGCTTATAAAAGGAGGAAATTATGTATTATTCCGAATTTATAAATCCTTAAGCCTCTCTTTCTTCTCCAAACCTCTCCCAACTCCATTAAAGCTCATTCAAACCTTCCCCAATCATCAAAACACTACCCAATCATCAATAAAAACACATCAAATCTTCTCTCCACACCATTACAAAGGAGATTCAAGTACCCAATTCTCACCAAAACACATCAAATTGAAGAATCAAAAGCTCAAATTTTCAAAATTCATCCTACAATTTCTTAAATCCAAGCCAATCCATCAAGAATTCACCTTACCCACATAGATATTCATCATCAATTCACCTTTCCTAAGCCAAATCAAGCTTGTTCAACCAAAAATTCAAAAGTTCAAATTTCGAGAGGGGTTTTAAAGCCTTGAGTTGGGGGTCAATTGAAGATGACTAAAAGAACAGAAATATTATCTAACAAGAGGGAGGTGAATAAAAGCAAGGTATTGGTTTCAATTGAGAAGAAATCAATTCACAAAGGTTCTAGTTCTAAAGCGATGTTGAAGATGGAGGTAAGCTAGATATATTTGATACTAATGGAAAAAGGCTTTACTTTTATTCAAAGGAGAAAACACAACCTCCACCATTCAAAGGTCGTACACCCATGGATAAAGAGGAAGCTTCAAAGGCCTTGAAAGCTTATGCAGAAAAACAATTAAAGGAACTACCTTTTGCTTATGAGAAAGTATTCAATGAAGAAGTTGGTACAGGAGAACATAAGAGATTCTTGGAGCTTGTTGAAAAATTGGGTTGGTCTATGTTCATGGTAAGACGTTCTGAATTATGTCATGAGTTAGATTTGGAATTCTTTAGGCCTCTTTAGCCGAGATAGTGAAGGTTGTGTTCCAATTAGAGGAAAGTTGGTTTATTTCTTAGTTAATGAGATTAGAAACCACTTCAAGTTTAAGAAATTAATTGGATATTGCAAGTATAGTGAAGCGGTTGCTAAACGAAAAATCTTTGATGAGGGATTACTTTTTGAGCCTGTTTTAGACAAGTAGAAAGTGCAATTACATAAGGCAGAATTGAAGGCACCTTGGCCTTACAAATATCTTCAACCAAATGCGAGATTTTGACACAATTTCCTTATTCCTAATGTCTTTGGAAACACACGAACGTGGGATGTGACTAAAAAGAATGCTCTACTTTTGGACTGTATTTTGAGAGGAGAAGAAGTGGATGTGGCACAGTTGATCTATGAGGAGGTGATGCGATTTTCGGTCTCTCCTAAATCAGTTTATAATGTTAAATTTCCTACCATGATCACGTGTCTTGTGCGAAAAGCGAATGTTACATTGGGTGAAGAAGAGAAACTCGAATTTAAGGAGAATGATATTGATCATGCTTGGCTCATGGAAGTCTTGAGAAGAGCAATTTCTACGCAAGTCTCAAAAGAAGCAAAGGAGCAAAGTTGGCAAGAGAAGATGGAGGAGCGTTTAAACAAATTCGATACAGGTCAAACGTCCTTAGCCAATGATGTGGCACAAATCAACGCTAATCAAGTTCACATCATGAAACTCCTTGAGCAATTAACGCAAGATCGAGCAAATCCTTCCTTGGATGTCAATAATGCGAGGCAATAAGCCTCGAGAGTATGTTCTCTTTCTTCCTTACCATTTCTGTAAATGCTTTGATCTGCTAATTTTAATTTCTGTTTCGAGTTTTTTTTCGAGTCGTGGGGACACGGCTCATTTTTGAGTTGGGGGTGTGGGGATTCGTTGTCTCTCATCTCCATTTTTCTGTTTTTAGGTAGAAATTAAAATTTTTGATACAAGGGAATTAGATATAGAGTGTGTTCAATAGCTTGAAAGAATAAGCTCAGTGAATTGATGATAGTAAGTAGTATGTTTATGAGCTATGTTATTTGTATGCTTTGAATATTTGCAGGAAAACACACATTGATAGTAAAGAAAAGATTAGTGAGCAATGCGATAGAAAGTATGTTCGATCTCAGGGAACCTTGAGAAGTGTGTAGGCCGTGAGATCCAAGCTAGTTGATAAACCCATTTGATGAAAGTGCTAAAGGTAAGAAAATAACGAAATTACATAGTGTAGAAAGTGATTAAGGCAGTTCTTTCGTATTGAAGCCACTTGAAGCCTTTTTATACCTTTTCACCTTGTTATTTGATTTTATATGTTATATCCTTCTCAGCCCCTTCTAACCTTTCTAAAGCTTTTTATTGAAACACGTTATAAGCCATATCCCTTTAGATTATAGGACTTTTCCATATGACCCGCACTCGAATCGCGATGCATAGACAATTGTTTTAGAGCTTGAGTTTGGGGTGGTGGGTCCACCATTATGGGAATTGTTATTGGGATGGGATTTTCGAGCTTATTAATTGTGCTCTGTTCTTTATATTGATGATGATTCATAGATTTTTATTGTAACCCTTTGCCGGGGTAATAGTGAATGAAAAAGAAGCTACGAGCTAAATTTGCCAACAAGGGCATAAAAAGAAATATATATATATATATATATATATATACGTGAAAAAATAGCGTGATATCTCAACATTAAAAAGAGAGTCATAGCTTAAGAAATCGATTTGAAAAGAAAGAAAATATATATATTCGGACCAGCAAAGTGGAATTTTTATGTGAACATCTTATGCTTTAATTAGGTTATTGGGGATGAAAATTGTACATCAAGAAATTCATTGGGTTGAGTGAGAAACGTTTTATGAGAGTAACTCAAGCTCTAGGGCGATTCGTTGATGGCTAGTTAGGAGAGAGCCAAAAGCTCACTCTAAATTATCCAAATATACTATCATACCGTCCCTAAGCCTAAATTACAACCTTAAAGACCTTTTGATTCTTTGCTATGTAATCGAGAAGTGATTGAGCCATTAGAGAGTAGTTAAGTGGATCTTTGAATACTAGTGAAGTTCGATGAACAATCTATAGCTTCCTTGGTGAACTGAGTAAAGTTCCAATCCTTCTTACATTGCGAAACTAATCTGATCTTGAATTCAAGTTGTGTTGACTATGGATATGAGAAGTGTACAGGTATGTAGTTTATGAATATTATTGCATGAAATTTTCTGAGTAATTGCTTTATGTATATTCTATATATTCTGCTATGTTCTTCCCATTGTGTTGAAAATTACCTAAGTGTGTATTTATAGACTTCCCTTTGTTTTTATCTTTATTGTATCGGGACGATACAACTTTGAGTTGGGGGTCTTGATGTCTCCTCATTTGTGATAGATTTATGTTAGGATGAGACATCATTTTTAGTGATTTAGAAGTCTTTCTAATCGTTTTTCTTGAGAAATAGTGCACTTTCCTATTTTGAGTCTTGATTTAGTAAAATAATATTTTTAGAGCATATTGGGTTTAATTATTTATTTAATGTGAAGCTTTAAAGATAATTATGGAGATTAATTAGAGTGCAATTCAAAGACTACAAGATATGGAAAGAGATAAGCATGGAAATCGGAGATAAGGAAACAAAAGCTAAAAACATGGAAAAGGAAAAGCTGCCTTAATCCTGAATTTCTGCACCTACGACCACAAATCAGCTTATATCTAAGGATCGGTGTGGACTTTGGCGAAACAGTCAAGAGAAAAGTTGAAGATCTTTCCGAGACGATGAATTTGGTGTACTCATACGCATCAAACAGATAAGTAGTGAAGCTGCTAGGACCAAAACAAAAACGGGCCTGATTTCATGTTTTAGGGTTACGAATTTGAGTTGGGCTTGGAGTCCACTACCTACCTTCTCCTTCAAGAAAACGAATTAGGTCTTCTAAACACCTATAAATACACCCTTATATCACTTGTAAATCATCCTTTCCTCATAGTAATTAGTTCTTAAGATTTTATTCTTCCAAGTTATTGTAGAGAGCAAGATGATGTCTTTTATTATTTCCTTTAGGTATGAACTAAACTTCCCATAGCTTGGTTTTCATCATGTATAATCTATGAATTCTAATTTCTTTCTATCTACGTTTCTTTGGGAATTACATGTTTTAATCTGATATTAGCTTCTTACCTTTATATTTGTTTATGTGTTTTGATTTATTGCTTGTCCTAGAATTGATCATTTTAGGCTTTCCTAATAGTAATTAAATGATAACCTTAGCTGGGTGTCTAATTATTGAAACACCACATAACGTCTAGTGTCGATATTGGTCCTGACAACACTAATTCTAACTAGATAGTCATTAGGGTATAATTTAATCACTATCACCATGTATGGAAATTGATTGCTTAGGCCCTAGTGGCGTAGGATAACCCTATTTGAACCAGTCTCGTGGTGTGTCCGTAGCCCCCTTAGTCGCTCTCAAGGTCTAAGGTATGGGAATTTTGAATCCTGACTAAGTATTTAAGAGCTAATTATTTCCCTTATTAACTAGATTTAATAGAAAGAATTAGAAGGATTAGTGCATATTAGCAAAACCTAAGCTATATTTCTCATCTCGTATTTCTTCGTATTTAATTTACTGTCTTTATTTTCCTTAGTTTAATTTAATAATTTCGAATTTATTCCTTTTATTTTTCTGTCTTTTAATTAATTACTTCTTACTCATTATTTCTACCCATTTGATTAACACACTAAGTCCCTGAGAACGAACTCAACTTATCATTAAAACTTGCATTCGTCCTGTAATACTTGCAGTACTGTGCCTGTCTAGGGTGAGAGTGCGTTGTTTTCTGACTTATTATTTATCTTATTTTATCACACCCTAGGCGACACCATTGTCTCAATTTCAGAATTATGGAAATTTCCAAGGAGCGCCTTGAGAAGATCCAATTCGTGTTGTACAGAAGTTCATGCAAATTTGCGACTCCTATATTACACAAGGAGTGACTCGAGATCAGAAGTACTTTGAAAATTTTAGATATTTTGTGATAGATGGAGCAAGTGAATGGCATGATTCTCAAGAGCTTGGATCTATTACTACTTGGGATGCGTTGCAAACTGCATTTTTTGATAAATACTACCCAATTAACATGAGATTAGATGCACAGATTGCTCTAACTTCCTTTGAGCAAGAACAAGACAAGACTTTGGGTAGGAGTTGGTCGACATTTCAAATATGTTTAAGGAGAGTTCCTGATCATGGCCTTACAGAACCGCAACAAATGAAGATATTCTATAAAGGCCTTGATGGACAATCAAGGA
The DNA here is from genome assembly GCA_029959085.1 of Nemophila menziesii. NCBI lineage: Eukaryota > Viridiplantae > Streptophyta > Magnoliopsida > Boraginales > Hydrophyllaceae > Nemophila > Nemophila menziesii. Next base: position 5,808,913 of record JARWIR010000023.1, on the reverse strand, counting down.
AATATTTAGACCTGCTTTGTGGTGGTGGATTCTTACAGGTACAACCAGTTCATGCTAAGGTTATTTTGAATAGAAAAGTGAATAATGAGATGGGTTGGAACACCGTGCGAACACCTATCCGAGGTAGAAGTTACAAATAAAGTAGTGATGTGATTGAGGAAAAATTATCCTCATTGGAGAATAAATTAATCAACACATTGGAGCAGCAATTGAAACAGCTTACCTGATCTATTAAAGAAGGTTTTTCAGGTAGAAGAGCATAAGTTAATGTTACACAAGAAGTATATGGATGTTCTAACTGTGGTGTACAAGATCATGATTGGGAGTATTGTCAAAGTAATCCAGAAGCCGTAATGTTTGTTGCCAATCGAGGAAACTATAATTAAGGTGGTCAAGGTTATCAACCAAATAGGAACCATCCGGGTTTCCAATATTCAAATCCAAGTGGGGCCGCTAATCCAACATACGCATATCAGCCGCGTCCCTAAGGTAATAACTATCAGCCAAGACCACAAAATAACTACCAAGGGGACAAAATTATGGAAATCAAGCTCAGAGACAACCTCCTCAAGACACCTACACCGACACCATGAATCAGAAAGCTCTACCTGCTCAACCTCAAGAAGGTGAGTTAGATGTTCAGCAAACCTTGCTGACATTAATCAACCTTCAAACGAAAGCTTTCCAAGAGAAACAATCTTCTGTCGCAACAATTAAATTGTTAGAAAATCAGATAGCTCAAATGTCGAAACAATTGAGTCAGCGTCCACAAGGGCAATTCCCCAGCGACACTATAGTTCCACCTCAGGATGAAGATTGTAATGCTGTAACACTCAGAAGTGGTAAGAAGCTCCCACCACCTCCTTTTCCCGTGATGAAAGAAAAAGAAACAACTGTGAAAGAGAAACTGGTAAAAGATGTGGTGGAAAAAGAAGATGAACCAAAAGTGGTAGAAGTGGATAAGATTCTGGAGATTCCAAAGGTGTCCTCGTCAAGGCAGGTACTTCAATTTTTCCTGTTGATTTTGGTATACTTGAATACGGCGCGGATAGGAATGTCCCCATCATCTTGGGATGATCATTCCTAGCCACGGGGGCGTACCGTGATTGATGTAGAAAACAGAGAATTAACCATGCGAATCCAAGACGAGGAGGTGAAGTTCAACGTGTTTAGGGCCATGAAGTTTCCAGAACCCCATGAGGATTATTTCCGAATAGATGTAATTGACCTAACCATGCAAGAGGTATTTGATTTTATGAATTTTAATGATATCTTGCAGGCGGCCCTAACACTTGACTTGCCGGAGTTAGTGGAAGAGCTAACCGAAATAGTGGCAGCTCTAAATTTGGGAAATCCAAAGCATAGGCGTCTAGCCTATGAACCTGTACGAGAACCGGGGGAGATAATGCCTAAAAAGAAACCATCAATCGAATATCTCCCACAATTAGAATAGAAGTCGCTTCTGTCACACTTGAGTTATGCTTATTTGGGTACCAACAACACTCTACATGTTATTGTTTCAACTACTTTAACAGGTCCTCAAGAAGACAAACTGTTGCGTATACTAAGAGCTAATGAAGAGGTGATTGGTTGGACTATTGCTGACATCAAAGGTATTAGTCCTTCCTATTGCCAACAAAAAATTATTCTGGAAGATGAGAGTGCACGCTCAGTTGAAGGGCAAAGAAGATTGATGCCAGCTATGAAGGAAGTGGTGAAGAAAGAGGTTATTAAATTACTAGATGCGGGAATCATTTATCCCATAGCTAGTAGCAAATGGGTGAGTCCAGTTCAATGTGTACCAAAGAAGGGTGCTATCACTACCATCTTGAATGAACAGAATGAAGCCATACCCTCAAGAACCGTTGTTTGTTGGAGAGTGTGTATGGATTACCGTAAGTTGAACAAGGCCACTGGTGGTCCTTTGTGTGTTCTAAAATAATGCAATAAATAATCGAACCACAACCGCAAGTGTACGGTTGTCCCAAGTAATAATAGTGATAATACAGATTCGTTCCAAGGACGGGATGGTTGACTACAATGCTTATCGATTGATGAATGATTGCACTTATGAAAGCAATTAAAGATATAATGTTTGATTGATTGTTTTTATTAATTCTAAGTGAATAAAGACTAAATGGAAAATGCAATTAAAAGCTAAGACGCTAGTAAATGAAAGTAAAACGCAAGTATGAGCAGACAGTACTTGAGAGACGCAAAGGTTTTCCTAACTATCATTTATTTCATACATTGTTTAAGGGACAAATCGGTAAATGTGTATTGGTCGGGATTCTATACTCTCCTTACCCCCGTCAGGGTGGACTAAGGAGCAACTCTCAAGTGCTACAAACCCCGTCAGGGTGATTATAGTCCACTCTCAAGTGTTTAAGTTTAAATTACCCAATAGGCCATAGGTTTAATTAAGCTCGTCAGAGTCAAATAATTTCTAACCTACATTCATTAATTATTTCTGTACCGAAACTCCCCGTCAAGGTGATCCAATCGCCACTAATTGGAATAGCCTAGATACTAAGTCCTAGAATTGGTTAATTACGTCAATAATAGTAATTAAAATGCAAATTAAAGAAAAATACGAATTACCCATTTGATTTAAATAATAAATATCCCAAATCCAAATGTATATAATGAAATCAAATTGGGATTAACCCATTATGCATTCTCAAGCACTAATTATGTTTAGCTCATAATAATTGAAAAGACAAAAACTAAATTAAATGTAAAGGAATTCATATTGTCTTACAAATAAAAGATAAAAGAAACCTAATTTCCGGAATTGGAATGACTGAGAACGGAGCTATAGACCCACTCCAGCTCTTGCAGCTTCTTCTTCCTTCCTTCTGTTGCTTCTCTCTGATGTTTTTAATTGTAAAGAATTAATTGTATGAAAATAGAAGTCAAAGGCTCTTTTTATAAGTGTAAAAACGGATTAGGGCTTGGACCTAATAATAAAACACTAATTAAATGTCCAAGCCCGAATTCTAAGCCCAAAATCCCGTAACTGCTGATACACCTTCACTAAAACGGCTTTTCCCGCTTCGTTATGACTCCGATTGACCTCATTCCAGTTACTAAAGTTCCGTAACTCGATAAGGAATGTTTTCTCTTCAAAGGTCAGCGGCTAAATCATATCTTAAGCACCTCGAAATCAGCAATATATGGCCTGGAAAACAGATTTTCAGCTCTAAAAATAATATCTTCGGGATTTATCTTCAAGTCTTGACTCCATATCACGATCTTTGACTTTCTCCTCGGATTCCTCTTCTAGCTAACATCCAAAACCTGTAAACTTCTCACTAAAAATACCAATATTACGCGCAAAAGCTTAATAAATTAAAAATACTAGTAATAAAATAGGAATTCCGGATTATTGCATTTTTAAGTCAAAAGTCTATCAAAATATTCAATTAAACATAAAAAATGATGTTTCCCAAGGGTCTAAAATAAGAACAATTAGGGAGACATCAGCCACCAGAAAAGATCACTTCCCTCTTCCGTTCATAGATCAGATGTTAGACAAGCTAGATGGAAGAGAATATTATTGTTTTTTAGACGGGTATTCAGGTTACAATTAGATATATGTAGATCCAAAAGATCAACACAAAACAACCTTTACATGTCCTTTTGGTACCTTTGCCTTCCGAAGGATGCCATTCGGATTATGTAATGCACCTACTACTTTCCAGAGATGTATGATGGCAATCTTCTGAGACATAATTGATGATTTCCTTGAGGTATTTATGGATGAATTTTCTGTGTTCGGTGATAACTTTGATGAGTGTTTACGGAACCTAGAGAAGGTGCTGATTAGATGAAAGGGGACTGATTTGGTTTTGAACTGGGAGAAGTGTCATTTTATGGTTCGTGAGGGTATAGTGTTGGCTCACAAGGTTTCAAGTGCTGGTTTAGAAGTTGATCGTGCGAAGATTGAGGCAATCAAGACTCTTCCCCCTCCCATCTCTGTAAAAGGGGTAAGAAGCTTTTTTGGTCATGCTGGTTTTTACCATCGTTTCATCAAAGACTTCTCTAAGATCTCTAAGCCATTGTGTTACTTACTTGAAAAGGACACCAAATTCCTTTTTGATGAAGCTTTCATAAAGGCATTCAAGGAAATTAAGGAGAAGCTTATTTTTGCACCTATTGTATTACCTCCTGATTGGAAGATTTTGTTTGAAGTTATGTGTAATTCTAGTGATCTTGTTGTGGGTGTTGTTCTGAGTCAGAGAAAAGAAAAGGTATTTCATTCTATCCACTATGCAAGTAAAACCTTCACAAGTGCTGAAATAAATTATACGGTGACTGAGAAGGAATTACTAGATGTTGTGTATGCATTTGACAAATTTTGTTCCTACCTTCTTGGGGCGAAAGTTGTTGTGTTTACTGACCGTTCCGTGGTTAAATACCTTATGGAAAAGAAAGATGTGAAGCCGCGTTTGATCAGATGGGTACTGCTATTACAAGAGTTTGACTTAGATATTCGAGATCGAAAGGATTGTGATAATCAGGTTGTAGATCATTTGCCGCGTCTTGGAGGTTTCGAGACTAATAAAGCCCTGAGTTGGTAAGAGAACAGTTTCCTGATGAGAGTTTGTTTTTAGTTTATGCAATGGGAACTCCTTGGTACGCGGATATAGCAAATCTTATTGTGAGTGGTTCTTTCCCTTAAGGAGCTACCTCGCAAGAGAAAAAGAGATTAATCCAACGCGCGAAACAATTCTTTTGGGAGGATCCTTTCCTCTACAAAACATGTAGTTATCAGATGGTAATAAGATGCATACCAGATATGGATATTCGGTCAATGGTTGCAAGTTGTCATGATTCACCATACGGAGGACACTTCAAAGGTGATCGTACAACTGCAAAGGTACTACAATCCAGTTTTTATTGGCCTACTTTACATAAGGAATGTCATGAATATGTCAAGAAATGTCATAGATGCCAGTTTACTGGTAATACATCTAGGAGACATGAGATACCACGTAATAATGTTCTTGAAGTTGAGATATTCGATGTATGGGGTATTGATTTCATGGGTCCCTTTGTACCATCTAATGGAAATGTATACATCTTGTTAGTTGTTGATTACGTGTCCAAATGGGTAGAGGCTATCGCTCTACCAACAAATGATTCGTGGGTGGTGATAAAGTTCTTGAAGTCACATATCTTCACTAGACATGGTACGCCTAGAGTTATTATTAGTGATGGAGGATTGAACAGATACTTGAAGGCCGTGTTAGAGAAGTATGGGGTGAGACATCGTGTATCTACAGCTTATCATCCACAAGTAAATGGTCAAGCTGAGGTCTCTAATCGAGAGATCAAATACATTCTAGAGAAGACTGTTGGGTCCACACACAAGTATTGGTCAATGAAATTAGATGATGCATTGTGGGCATATCGTACTGCGTTCAAAACGCTTGTTGGTGCATCTCCGTATCGCATGGTTTATGGTAAGGCTTGTCACTTACCTCTTGAGCTTGAAATGGTTGCATATTGGGAGATAGCGGAGATGAATATGGATCCTACTTTAGCCGCGGAGAATCGTATGATGAAATTGAATGAACTTGATGAGTTTCGATTTCATGCCTATGAGAATGCTAAACTTTACAAATAAAAGACAAAGAGATGGCATTATAATCGCATTCGTGAAAAGAAATTCAAAGTTACATATGGTTTTCAAGTATAACTCCAAGTTCAGCAATTATCCGGGTAAGTTGAGATCAAAGTGGTTTGGTCCTTTCGTGGTGACCATAGTTACGCCTCATGGAGCTATAGAAATTGAAAACCTAGCAGAGCAACACACCTTCATGGTGAATGGACAACGGTCGAAACTTTATCATGTAGGAGAGGATACTAATCGCATGGTAGATCCACATCTTGGGGAGGTCATGTACCTCCTTGAAGCTGAATAGATGCGAGAGGTAACCCGTCGAGCTTAACGACGTTAAACAAAAGCCATTTCAATTGTATATTAGTTTATTACTTTATCTTTTTCAATGTCTAGTGTATAATTATAAGTAAGTGTCGTGTCTTAGTGTTTACTTTTAAAAGAAATGAGAAAGGTAGTGTGTTAAATGGTGCAGGAATTTAGTTTGGGGTACTAAGGAACGAAAAGAAAAAATCTGCAACACTGACCGGTATACCGCCGAAATCCCCGGTATACCGAAGGGAGAAAACAATGGCCACGGGTTTTTGGAATCAGGTTTTTTTGCCGAAACGAAAAGAAAAATTAAAAGGCCTGACCGGTAATACCAGTCAGGAGGGGAGCGTTAAGCCGGCGAAGAAAAAAAGTGGCTAAGGGTTTTTGGAATCAGTTTTTTTGCCGAGGGGAACTTTACTGGGACCGGTAAGCCGGTCATCTGACCGGTATTCCGGCCCGCTGTGTCGAAAAAGAAAACAAAAAAACCCGTGTCACGGTTTATGGAGTGGGGTTTTTTGCCGAGAGGTGCTCTATTGGGACCGGCTAGCCGGTCATCTGAACGGTATACCGGCCCGACCAGCGGGATTCTTACCTAAACTTCATGGAAACCCTATTTTTCCCTCTTATAACCTAGCCTCTCATGCAAGTTACCATTATAAACTACCCCTAACCCATTATATACCTGCACCATACCACAAAAACACCCAAGAACATTCAATCCTTCCTCCTATTCCATTCCAAACACACATCCAACATCAAATCCTTCAAGAACACAAAGAAATCTTCTCCTTCAACCTTAAGCCTTTTCATCAAAGCCTTAATCCTATTCATTAATCCTTCCCAAATCCACTACATAATCATTACCCATCTTATATATCACCATAATCCTTCATTATAAATCCTCAAAACATCAAAATTCAAAACTCTTCTCTAGTTTTTGAATATTTGAAGTTTTGAGTTTAGGGTTCATCGAGATGACGAAGATTGGGAAGTCAAGAATACCATGAAAAGGAAGACGAAGTTTAAGAACCTATTATAAATTTTGGTGTTGAGATATGTAGTTGAAAGAATGAAAATATTGGAGGATAAACATGACGAGGTGTTGACAACTATAGGAAAAGTCACAAAAGAGTTGGAGCCTATGCAAAACATAATGCGTGGAGTGAGAAATGTTCAACATGCCACCTACGCAACAAGAGGAGCTCAACCTAAACGCAACCATGGACACCAGCCTCGTGCTGGTTCAGATACGTTTTCCTATTCTTTTCTCATTTTTATTAGTTTTTATTTGCTTTATTGAGTCTTTTTCGAGTCGTGGGGACACGACTCATTTTTGAGTTTTGGGTTGGTTTCGTTGCCTCATCTCAATTTTTTTGTGTTATTTGTTTTACATTCTTTCAATAAAATTAATCTAAGGGTTGCATTTGACTGTAGAGTATTCTAAATGTCCCCATCAAGCATGTTTTTTATGAATTTATGATAGAAAATAGTTGACTTTAGGAGTTAGTATAAAACGCACTTAGATTGCATGCAAACACAGGTAATTGATAGGAAGAATTAATGAACAATGCAAAAGAAGTAAACTTGTACTTAAGGAAAATGAGTGGTTTGTAGAACGCGAGATCTAAATGAGTAGAGAACTCACTTAGGTCTGAACTAGAGGCAAGCCGTGTAAATAGGAAAATGATAGAGCCAGTTCTTTGAAAGCCCTTTGAAACCTTTTTGACATTCTATCCCTGAATTTATTATCCGTTTTAGCCAAATTTTTAGCCTTTAAGCCTTTCTTTTGTCGCCACATTATAAGCCAATATCCCCTTAGTTTATTAGGCATTTCCATATGACCCGCACTTGAATCACGATCCTGAGACTTCCTGTCTTGAGCTTGAGTTTGTGGTGGGTGGTCCACCATTATGGGAATTTACATTGGGTTGGGATTTTTTAGCTTATCAATTGTGATCTGTTTTACATATTAGTGATGATTCACAGTGATTATATTCTAAACCTTTGCCGAGGTAAGAGTAAATGAAAAAGATATGAAAGGAAAAAAATGTTATAAAAAATAGCATGATATCTCAACATCAAAAAGAGAGTCATATCTATAGAAAAGAAAAAAAATTGATAGGAAAAGAATATATATTTGGACCGGCAAAGAGGAAATTTGTATGTGAACATCTTTAGTGCATATTGGGTTAATCTGGGGACGCTAAATTAGTGCATCAAAAGGGTTGAGTGAGAACGATATTCCAGTGTAAACTCAAGCTCTTGGACAGTTTGTTGATGATAAGTGAGGAGAGAGGCAAAAGCTCACTTCAAATTTACCAAATATGCATACCATACCGTCCTTAAGCCTATATTAAAACCATAAAGTCCTCGTGATTCCTAGATACATAGTGGATTTATGATTCAGCTAATAGGGAGTATGCTAAGTGGAGCGTTCAAAGAAATTAAGGATCGATGAACACCCTATAGCCACCAACTTGAGATAAGTAACAAGCGTAACCTTCTAGCATTGTCAAATTAATATTGGATAGATATTATTTTGTATTTGATTTTGCATGATATGTGTATGTGTATATTAATTCCTAGTTCATACTATATGAGACTCATTTTAGGTTGTGCTTTGGGTGTATTTAATAGATTCTGCCTTCTGCGTTCACCTAAAGACCTTTGTTTTTATTATACTTTGTCGGGACGACAAAGGTTTGAGTTTGGGGTCTTGATGTCTCCCTATTTGTTATAAATATTATCCCTTAGGAGATATCATTTTAAGTGAATAGTTGACTTATTTGATAGACTTTTATGCTTATTTCGTTATACTGTACTTTCTACCCTTGGAATTAGACTATTTGCATTTTTAGAGCTTTTGTGCGTTAATTTGTTTGTTTTAGTGAAAAGTTAGTAGGTTCATGATTCTATGGAGAACCAATACAAGGAGGAGAAGTGAGAATTAAAGTCTTAGATCGAGTGGAGGAGCTGAAGGAAAGAAAAGAATTTCCAATAACTTGACTAAAGAAGTTGCAGATCTGCAAAGTTGTTAAAAATTGTTGTTTTTGGGCTACTTAGGAGCGGATTTAGCCTTGGGCCGTGAAACAAGGTTTGATACCTGATTGAGTTAGGAAGATTCTCCAAGTTGAATCATCCTATTTGGAGTTGTTATGCAAAGGTTACATTCGTTTTACTAAGGGCTGGACACTAGTTACGGGAATTAAAGAAGAAGATGGACTTGGGTTTTTTATAATTTGACCTAATCCTCTTAACCTAAGCCCTAATCCGTTTTTAATAGTATAAATAGAAACTTTTAGCCTCCTTTTAACACACACTTCAGAGGATTACATCAGAGACTTCATATTTTCAAGTCTAAGCAAGAAGGCAGAGGCAAAGCTAGAGCTGGAGGAATTATGTCTTCCAACAACAGCCAACCAAACCTTTAGGTTGTATAATTCTTTTCTGTAATTGAATATGATGTCTTTCATTTATTTAATTTCAGTCTTTAATTTGATTATGAGCTAAACTTTCATATACTTGAGAATCGCAATAAAGTGATGAACCTTAATTAATTTATTCTATGTTGTGAATTCGGGATTGTTATGATTTAAATTGAATTGAGTCTTATATATTGGATATTACTTTGTTCTTAATTACTATTTCTTTTCCGCGCAACTAGAATTAGCTTTTAGTATTTGGGCTATTCACTTTGGTGGCAAAAGTGATTATCCGACAGGGGGGTTTGAATACGGACTTAGGTAATACCCGTGTAATGTCCGTTATTGGCCGACATGCTTAACTAATTACATGGTCAAAGAGGTAAATACATATCATCCGAAGAGGCATATTTGCCCATATAGGGGTTTATAGTACTTTAGGATAGCGCCTAGGTCTACCCGACAGGGGGCTAGGAGACATTAGAGTTCTGACTAATATAATACTATCAATTCTACCCTTAAACATAACATATATTACATTAATTAGGTGGATTCCTTGCGAGACTCAAGTATCTCTCATCTCTGAAGTTAGTCCTTTTATTTGCATTATTTCTTTTTAGTTATTTATTTTAATTAGTCTTTATTTTATTGCATCTTTAGTCTTTAAGAAAACCAAACAAAAATCATATTAATTTACTTTTCTGTCAAGCAATTATTTCTACTATCTGATTAATACTAGAGTTGTACCCAATCCGTCCTTAAGAACGAAACCCGATTTATCGGATACTACTTGGACAACCGTGCACTTGCGGTATTGTGGTTCCTTTATTTTCAATACTTAATTTTATAACACCCCAGGACCCACCAGCACTCGTGAATCGCGTTACCGAATTAAAGATCACTTATGCTAAATCTATCTTCTCCTCTCCTAAAACACAATCCAGAAAGATGGAACGTTTCCAAAAGCTGATGATGTGATGAAGTTGTGCCATACTCTTTAATCGGGTTTAAGGTACTTGTAAGGACACGTCGCCTTCAACTCTTCCATATGTTCTCGCACCAACTCTCTACTCAACACACGATCATATAGTATATCCCAGTCGAAAATCCCGGAATCCTTCACCACTTCTTGATACTTGCGTGGTCCAACCATTTTCTTAAACTCGAAGTGACTATGAATCTCTTCAACTGTGATTTTTTTTAACTTTTCTCAAACTGGAACCCGACCTTCACTATATCGGCTAAAGAGGCTAAGATAGAAATCAGATACTAACTCAACGTATGAACTTGTAAACCTCATCATGAATGTGGTCCATCCAATATATCACCTATCTCTAGAAATCTCTTGCACTCACCTTATCCAACTTCATCTTGAATGGTGTCAATCCAGATATGATTGTTTTGGTGATAGCTAATAAGGCATTAGAAGTTTCGTTCATCTCTGGTGTAAGAATATCAACTTAGAGAAATTATAATGTCTTCTTTTTTAAAATTTCAATTGTTTGCTCTGGAGGATTTAAACTCTCCATAACCCAATGATTCCTTATTAATCGGTTGATTCCTATTATTCTTAATATATTACTCAATACACAAATGTCATGCAAAACAAAGCTAAAGTAGTATGTTCTTGGATAATACATGACAGTGTTAATGTGGATTATGCTAACTAGTCAGAGAGTTATTTCTTTTCCCGAAACTTATGATACGGATTGAGTAAGAGCCCGTTCGGGATTGGTTTATAAAATAACCTCTTGAAGTGATTTTAGATTTTTAATAATACTTTGAACCTTTAAAATCACTTTTAGAAAAAAACGCTATATTGGTGATTATTAAAAAAATCATTTAAAGTAATTTTGGATGTCAAAATATTTTTTAATATTTTTTTTATAAATATTAATTTTAATTAAAATATTTTTTTAATTCTAAAATAATCAATCCTAAACTATCACTAAATATAATCTTAGTACAAAGTCATTTTGCAATTTTGTAATGTATAAAAAAATAAAAATAAGACAATTATGCACATGGATTAAGTCCACGCGTTCTGGTAAATCAATGCTTGGAAGTTTTACAATGGATTACTAAAGTAAAGCTAGTGGTATATCTAAAACATGTTATGCTATACTCGAAGGTCGAGGCGTAGAAACTTTTTGTAATGAGGTTCTAAAATTATAATTGACCGAATCTTTCGGTAGATATTTAATAAAATATATAATACTTTTGTGCAGCTATAGCCTATAGTATGTGATCGAAAAAAGTCAAAGTAAACCAAATTATTTGACCAAATCCATAGTTTGAAAACTCAAAGTTATGACGCCGCATCCATATCTGATACACTTAAGTTACAAATTGACAAAAAAAAAAAAAAAAAATGCACTTACTATACAGAAGAAATATAACTCTCTCTTTTTATTTTTTTAATAAATACATGGATATCTAGCACATTCTTACTTAATAAAACTAGGTTACCTATGTATATAAAGAGTTTTTTTTAAAAATGTACCAAAAATATAAAGTAATTGCAAGAATGTACCAAAGAAAAAACTAATTGCAAAAATATACCAAATCGGCAACCCAGTTGCCGAATCAAAGTTAAATCGGCATCCCAGTTGCCGAGTTGGTTTTCTTACCAATCCTCGTCAAAATTTGTTCGATCCACGCCATTCTTTCGTTCCCACCCGCTTTTTTAATTCCCACCCACTTATTCTTATTCCAAAACTACCCTTTTCCCACCCTATAAATAATACCACCAATTTTACTAAATCTCACACCATTCTACTCTCTTCTTCTCTTTACATACATATTCTTCTCCTTACATACCAAATAATTTTCTTAATCTCTATTAGTCTCATTAGCAATTTAGTAAGTTATTTTTAGCTAATCTATTTTTATTTTAAATTCTATTATTAATAATAATATATAAATATTAAATATTATATTATTATATTAAATATTATATTGTTATATTATATATTATATTATTATACTTAATATTATATTGTCATATTAAATTTATTTTGTTCATAGTTTATAAATTTAATTATTATAATATTTTAAATACATCCTAATGTTATGTTTTTTAATTTTGTAGGTAATATGACATTTTATTTGCAGTGTTATTACGGTGGTAATAGTTATCGTCAATTCAACGGGGATGTCGGTTATGTTGGTGGAAATATTACTTTTGTTCCAGTTGAAGAAAATACAACAATTATCGAGCTTAAAAAAACGATATGTCAACACTGCCAACACAATTTTCAAGAGTTCGATGCTCAAATACAGTGGAGGATGTTAGTAAATAATGATCCTCCAAAGTACGATTTGGTACCGGTAAATGAGTCCCCAATAATTCAGTTCATGTTTAGTCGGCAACGGGAAATATCTGGTGGATATATCGAGCTTTACGTAGATTTTATACAACGACCAGATATTGTTCAAACACAAGGGGTCATTGGTAGATCACATGGCGTAGCCGACACGTCAACAACCTATGAAGCTTATTTTCGATTGGATACAACCACTCTAGATGAAATCTATAACCCCGATGAGGATGAAGAGGGGTTATCCAGCGATGGGGAATATTCGGCTTCCGAAGAAGAAGGTTTGTCAGACGAAGATGAAGGATCGTCAACCGATGAGGAGGAGCCTCCATCTACCATGGAGCCACCTGCTCCTGGATTTATAGATGTCTCTTCGGCTGATCAAAACGTCTGTAACGATTGGTCAAATTTCATGAGAGATTCATTTAGCGAGGCAGGCGATATTCGTAATGGGATGACATATTACTCGAAGGGAGAGTTTATCGAGGCAATCAAATCATGGCATGTAGCCAACCACCGTCAATTTGCTGTGAAAAGGTCTGCCAGTGGTCATGTTAACCTTGTATGTAAAATGAAAAATAGTGGTTGTCCATGGAGGTGCCGATGTTCGTTAAGGAAATCTAACGGGTTGTGGGAGGTATCAAAATTAAACGACCTACACTCATGTCGTTACGAGGTGGTGTTCAAGAATCATCCCAACATTACATCCGAGTTTGTGGCTGATAAGGTGTATCATCTAGTCCGAGCTGATTTAGAAATACCCATCGCGGTTATAATGGCAAGTATCTCTGAACAACTCAAGTATAATATTTCGTATCCGAAGGCGTGGCGAGCGAAGCAGAAAGTATTGGAAAGAATGTTTGGAACCCATGAGGAAGCGTTTCCTAAATTACCACGACTTTTCAAAGAGATCAGACGCTCAAACCCTGGAAGTGTTGTACGATTTAAACATCGTTACATCGATCGTAACACTAATACTGCAACTTTCGGCATGGTTTTTTGGGCATTCGGAGCCGCTATTGAAGGTTTTCAATATTGTAGGCCGTTGGTAAGTATCGACGGAACTCACTTATACGGAAAATATAATGGTAAACTACTCATTGGTGTCGCATATGATGCTACCAATCGACTGTATCCTTTATGCTTTGCCATAGCCGATAACGAGTCGAACGAATCGTGGGGGTTTTTCTGTAGGTGTTTGAGAACACTCGTCACACAAAGACAACTGTGTATCTTGTCAGACCGTCACCCAGCCATTTTACATGCTGTGAAGGAAGAATTGCCGAATGCTAAACATCGCTTTTGTGCGCGTCATATTGCAAGCAATTTCAACCACAAATTTCACGATACTGCGATGAAGAGGTTCTTTTACATAATGGCGAGTACTCCAAGTAAGTCTAAATTCTTAGAAGATTATAATCATTTTTGTAGATTAGGTAAAAATGGAAGCTACAAGAAGTGGCTCGACGATATTCCTCTTGAACAATGGGCGCTCGTGTACGATGGAGGTCGCCGGTATGGTGTTATGAATACAAATTTGTCTGAGATTTTCAACAACGTGTTGAAAGGTTCTAGAGGGTTGCCCTTGATTGCAGTCGTATTGCTAACATTCTATCGATCAAACTCTTATTTCGCGACAAGGCGTACTTCAACGGGCACACCAGAAGCATTACATCACACATTTCCATTGAAGGTACGGACATTGATCGAGATGAGCACAACGAAGTCCAGATATTGTCGATCCATAGAATTTAACCCTGAGAAAGGTGTATTCGAAGTTTCGTTTATTAGAGGTCAAACTTCGGCAGGAAACGTAGCTCGAGGTATTTTCAAGGTAGATATGGATAATCATTATTGCGATTGTGGAGAATGGCAGTTATTACACATACCATGTCCACATGCCATGGCGGTTTCAGCGGAGTTAAGGAAGCCTATTCAAGATTTAGTGTCAGAGTTTTATACCACCGAAATCAACCACAAACAGTGGTTACCGTCGTTTAACGTCATGAATGACCCCTATTATTGGCCAGATTATACGGGACCTGAGGTTGTGGCTGACCCTGGTAGAATGATCACTAAACCTGGTCGTAAAACGTCTACACGCATTCATAATGAAATGGATGAAAGAGAAAGACGTGGTACCATTAGATGTACTAGATGTAAGAAATCTGGTCACAACAGACGCTCGTGTAAAGCGTAATTGTTATTGTGTCATCGTATGTAATCTTAACTATCGTTTTAATGAGAATCTTTATATTTTCGTAAATATTAGTATTAAACAAACAATTCAAATTTAAACATATATAAATATCTGAATGTCATTGTTAAACATTAAAGATAAATGAATACATATTAATCATAACCCCTTCTAAACCTTATTCTATGTGGAGCAACTCCCCGTGATGGTGGTGGTGGTGATACATCATCTGGAAGAATGGTAAGTCCCCCGAAATCATTTAATATGTCATCCAGTACGCTATCCAATCCTAGTACCCTAAGTTGTCTGGCGGCTTCCCTTAACCATTTTTGTCCACTTTGATCACCGTAACGCGTGACTGATTCAGCTGCCAATTGTGCATTATTAATAGCGAAGTCGTGTAATAATTGATTCTGCAAAAAAGTTACAATATTTTTAAATATCCATATGTACACAATCTAAGAAATATACTCATACCTGGTATATCATTTGACTGCCTCGTGGATGAAACTCAGTCGTTTGCATGAATTCTGATGGTTCGACATCTTCCCCTAACATTGCAGCTGTTTGACGTTCTGTAGGACGACTAATAATTTTACGGGTCACACCGGCATACCAGTTTGTATAATCATCCACGCTACAAAGATCTGGCTGAAATTGTCTATTTTCTCGTTCTGCCCATTGTTGGAGCATAATTGGACGCATGGTTACGCGTATCCGTCCAGACCCTTTATGTAAATTGTCGAGGTTACGATCAACGTTCGGCGGTATAGTTATCCCAATACCGAGTTGGTGCATCACCCTTTCTGGATGATAATACTCAATCAAATCAAAATGGAATAGGGGAACCTGTGATGCGTAAATGTCAGCCCCTCTCAAGCATATCGGTGATACCGCTGAACAACGATGACTATCATACGGCAACCAAATGACCTGTGTTGATTATGAATACACTAATTATTATGATATCCCAATCATTATTTGCTTACTAAATTTTTACCTGTGTATGCTCCTGGACATCAAATTCATCTCTGTATAACTTTAATTGGGAACTTTTCAACCCTTCCTTAAACGTTTTATGTCCGTTCCAACTACAGAATTGAACAAGACAAACAATATAACGAATAAAAACTAAACTAAGTAAAAAATCACATATTACTGATTCACTTACAATGAAGCGAAACAAACTTCGTCCACAACAAAAGGATTTTCCACTATTGGACGGCCGACATGGAAATGTTCCCACGACCAAATCTGTAAAATACAAACATTTTAAATTAAAAACTTATATTTCAATTAACGTAGATACAATTCGAACACATCGTATTACCTGAAGAAGGACAGCACATCCTTTAAACGTATGAATTGACTCGGGTACGGTGCACTCGCACAGTGCTGAATACAAATAGGCTAGAACTGCCGAGCCCCAACTATACCCGCTAATAAAATCAAAATTCTCCAACAGTGGTAAATACTTCAAACTAACATAATTACCAGATGAATCGGGGCAAAAGAGAATACCCAGTGTATATAATATATATGCTCGTGCTCGACATTGTAACACCTCAAGGGTAGCGTCAAGTGGTATCTCGGTAGAAAAAACACTAATCATCCACGTTGCCTTTAAAAAATTCTTCTTTAAACGTCTCATATCGTCACAAGAGTTACCTAGTAATCGGTCACACATATCATGAATATTTTCTTCTCCGGTATCGATTGCAACGACAGCCTCACCATCAATGGGCAACCCTAATATCATTGCAACATCTTGTAATGTTACGGTTATCTCACCACTACGCATAAAAAATGTATGTGTCTCGTGCCGCCACCTTTCACCTAATGCCTTCAACAGTCCATGATCTAAAATTATTTTGGAATATGACTCGACAAATCCAAAACCCGCACCCGAGACAAGACGCTTCACTCGGGGGTCAGTTAGGACCCACGGCGCATTAGCGCAGTATCGAAGGTTGTACTCATAATTTGGATCCTAATATATAAATATATCAGTTAATAAAGTATAATTAATAATTAAAGTCTAACAAAATCTATTTTAAATAAACCAAAATTACCTCCCAAATTGTCTGACTTCTATGATTATCTTGAAGCCATAGCAAATCTTCATCAAAAGTTTGCTCGGAACTACTACCTTCACCTTGTACTTTTGCCATCTTTTAATCCTAACTTATTAAAATAAACAAATATCATAAATTTATTAACCAAAAACCTTTCTCCTTTACTTTACCTAAATATAAAATAAATCATTTATTTTTTTTACAAGATTTTTTTTAATATTCCATTTTACCAAAATAAACATTCCATTTTACAGAAATAAACCTAAATCCTAAAATTTATAATTAATTAATTTATTATATTTTTAAGCAATACAACACGAATTTAATTTATACTAATTCTTGAAAAAAATCTAAACAATGCAATAATAATTTAATTTAATATAAGTATAATAAAATAAGTCTAAATACTAAAACAATAAATTAATTTATATTATTTCTAACAATATATTTAAATAATATCTAAACAATTTACTTTGATCTAATCTAACAATAAATATATTAATTAGAATATAATAAATAATATAAATTTATAACAACTAATTCTATTTCTAATCTTAATAATATATACATAATAATTATTAAACAAAACTAAAAATAACAAAAAAAAAAAAAAAGAAGAAGGAAGACCATACCTTAATCACGGCGGCAAGGAGAAGAGAAGCAGCAAAGAAGCAAAGAAGCAAAGAAGCAAAGAAGATAAGAGGAATGAGTAAAGGGTAAGGGGGAGTGTGGTGAGTTTATATAGAATTTTATAGGGTAGTGTGTCGGTGCACACGGGTTCCACACGATTTACTTTGATTCGGCAACTGGGATGCCGAATCGGCAACTAGGATGCCGAATCGGCAACTGGGTTGCCGATTTGGTATATTTTTGCAATTAGTTTTTTCTTTGGTACATTCTTGCAATTACTTTATATTTTTGGTACATTTTTAAAAAAAACTCTGTATATAAAAGGGATTCAACTCTCTACCTCTTACTTTATCTCTTTCAAAAATAAAGAAATACAATTCTCTTTTTTTTCAAATAATGTGATTAAATTAAAAAAATGTAAAGTCTCAATAAATATTATTATTTTATACATTTTATACATTTTAATAATTTTAATTATATTTTTCATTTTTTCTTAATTTTAATTACTATGTTTTAAATTATATTCAATTTTTAAACATATCATTCGTATTATCATAATAAATTTGTTAAAATTAAAAAAAGAAATTATTTAATATCTTTTTTATCTAGAATATCCATGATTTAGTCTACTACTTCAGTCAAATATTTAAAATATCATATTAAATTAATTCATTAATTCTTTAGTTCAAACAAATTGATCGACATTTATGCACAATTTTTTCTTGGACGCGTAAGGAATTACAAAGAATTACATCGATAATTAACCTGTCTCTAGTCTGGAGAATTGACATAACTCTTTTGTCACTGGTTCTTGTTCCTTAATGCCCTGTGTCTGGCTTCTTTCGCTAGAGTGTCTGCTCGACCATTAAACTTTCATGAGACATGTTTACAGAAAACAAGACCAACCTCTGTTGCCAGCTTCTTGATTTGTCTGGTACATGGTCTGAGCCTCCATCTAGCTGTGACACCTGCTTGATGCCTTGAATTATTTCAAAATTATTAGAGAAGGTGGTTACCTCTTCTTGCGGTTCTTGACTTTTTGTGTATAATGTGTGAATTATCGCTTGCACTTCTCCCTATGTACAAGAATTACAAGTGATAATCGTCGAGAATTCAGTTCGAAATCCTGTACTTTTATTAATATGAACCACTCCTATACCTGTGGGTCTGTGTGGCTGGTCGAAAGATGCATCACATGTGAATGCTATATTTGTTTGGAAATCGAGACTGCCATCTGTATCATTTCCATTATCCGTATTTGTAAATTGTCTTTGTTCACTTTGTAACCCAATCTCTGCCAAATGTTTATCCATATTCTTGTTAGTAAATCGGATAATCTCGTCGGGCTCTATCTTGTAGTTGCTATGCCTGCTTTTCATTTTTTATTTCCAAAAATTTCAAATAATTAGCAATACGTAAGACATAACTACTTCTGGTCTCCTTCCACCGTTGACAAAAGTCTCAATTATCTTAAGAATTCATTGTCTCAAATCCTCTTCACCGTGACATGTGTTGATTTGAAGTGCTGATCTCACCCATACCAATTATGTTATTCCGCATGTGAGTAATATATGTTCCACTGTTTCTTGTTCCATATTACACCACTGGCACTCCACTTCAACTTTGCATTTTCTCGTCACTAGATTTTTACATGTTGGTATAGCATTATTACAAGCTTTCCAACTGAAGATTCTAACCTTTGTAGGTACGTTTGATTGCCAAATGATTTACAGAGCGTGCGCTTAGCTGGAACATCATTTGACTGACGAGGTTCTTCAAAAAAATTGCATCTGTGAGAACCTTGTATCCTGTCTTTGTTATGTATTCTCCATTGTTTGCGTATTTCCAAATGAACTTATCCGGTGAGTCTCTTGAGAACACTTTTTCCCTTAAAATAACTAGGATGATCGGCTCCGGAAAGATTTCATCTAATAACTCTTTGTTCCAATCCGTTGAATCATCCACCCAAAGTTCTTTGATTTTATGTATCTCACATCCATTCGGTTTTTCTAATTTCCATTGAGTATCCAACCATTTGTCCAGATATTTATAGGTTCTCCATCTCCAGTTTGATACCTGCCATATTTTTCAATCTCGCTGATATCTCCCCAAATGCTCTAATTTTATACCCTTGGGTGACATCATTTTTGGTGTTTATTTGACTATTTAGATAGACTTTTGGTGTTACTATGCAATAATTCAATTTTTCTCTTTAAACTCTAGTATTTTTCATTTATTAAACTTTTGCGCGTAATATGGTTCGTTTTTTGTGGAAAGTTTGTAGGTTTTGAATACTAGCTTGGAGAGGAATAATAGAGTAAAGTCAAAGATCGTGTAATGAAGTCAAAGGCAAGAAGAAAAATCCTGAAGAGTTGATAAAATTCAAGCTGCAAATCTGGAAGGCTGCTGAAGATCACTGATTTCGAGCTAGTTAAGCATGGATTCAGCCTCTGACTTGTGAAGAAGATTTATTCCTTATCGAGTTACGAAGATTTAGCAACTGGAACGGAGTCATTCCGAGTTAAAACGAAAACATTGGAGCTGATTTAGTAGAGGTTGTACAGTAGTTACGGGATTTGGACTTAAGTTATGGACTTGGGCTTTCAAATTTTCATTTAATCCATTAAGAAAGCTCTAGTCCTAATTTTATATCATAAAAGGGATTTTAGGCTTCTATTTTTACACACAATTGATACGCTTAAGAAAAGAGAGAAGTCAGTACACCAGAGAAGAAGCTAGAGCAAGGAAGAGAAGAAGCCAAGAGCTGGAGAATTCCAACCTCTCAAATTCTAAGCCAATTCAACTCCGTAATTAGGTTCTTCTATTTTATTCTGTAAAACAATTATGAATTCCTTTTATTTTAATTTCTTAGTTTTTCGTATTAGTATGAGCTAAACTTATAAAGTGCTTGAGAACGCATAATGGGTTAATCCCAATTCTATTTCATTTCATGTGTTTGAATTTGGGATTATAATAATTAAAATCAAACTGGGTAATTAGTATTTTTCCTTAAATTGCATTTGTTGACTATTATTGAAGTCGCGATTCAACAGTAGGACTTAATACTTAGGCTATTCCATTTAGTGGCGAATGGATCACCTTGACGGGGGGTCTAGGTATGGAACCAATTAATGAATGTAGGATAGAAATTAATGACTTTAACGAGCTTAATTAATCCTATGGCCTATTGGGTAATAAGAACTTAATCATTCGAAGGTGGACTATAATCACCCTGACGGGGTTTGTAGCACCTAGGAATAACTCCTTAGTCCACCCTGACAGGGGTAAGGAGAATCCCGAATCCCGACCATTACTATTTACCGATTTGTCCCTTAAACAAAACATGGAATGAATAGAGTTAGGTGAAATCCTTGCGTCTCTCAAGTACTACCTTTCATACCTTGCCTCTAGCTATTTTATTTTCTCGCGTCTAGCTTAATATTTGCATTACTTTAGTCTTTTAATTAATTGTCTTAGAATTAGAAAACCAACCAACATTATTAAAATCATTTACTTGCTTTTACGTGCAATTATTCACTATTCGATAAGCATTAGAGTCAACCAATCCGTTCCTAAGAACGAATCTGTTTATCACATATATTACTTGGAACAACTGTACACTTGAAGTTGTGGTTCTCTTCTCCTTATTTGCATTTTATTTTAGAAGACACAAAGGACCACCACTCGCCCTTCTAATAAACTTGCCCATGACCATGTTCGAGATTGTCTTAATTTTACATCGAGAGTAGTAGTTCTCAGGAAATATATACCTTTAAGAAGTCTCGCCGCCAAACTGTTTGGATTATTAAGAATTCTTTACGCTTGTGCTGCGAGTAATGTTGTATTTATTTACTTGAAATCTTTGAAACCCATTCCTCCTAACATTTTGTTGATCGCCAATTTTTCCCATGACATCCAATGTATCCGTGTCTGTTTGCCTGAATTCCACAAAAAATTCGATATTGCTGAGATTAATTTATTACAAAAAGTAACGGGAAAAGAAGAAATCGACATCGAGTAGATCGGTAATGCTTGAAGCACTGCCTTTATAAGTACTTCTTTCCCTCCTTCCGATAAAAGTTGTGATTTCCATCCTTCCGTGTTTTGAACAATTTCTCCGCTATCCATTGTAATGATTGTACCTTTGATCTTTTATGACATAATGGTATCCCTAGGTATTTTCTGAGATCTTCTTTTTCTTGCAAACCTAGCATATTGGTGACTTGTGCCCTGCATTCTTCTGGCGTATCCTTACTAAAACAAAAAGTCGATTTTGTAAACTTAATTCTCTGTCTGGACCCCGCACAGTATGTTGTAATACACTCTCTAAATTCTTCGATTTTCATCTCCATCAATTGTCAGTAAGAAAAGTTAATAATCTGGAAATAGTAAGTGAGTAATAACTAGGCAATTCCTAGTAATTGGTATTACTTTTAACTTATCATGGTCAACTGGTATTCTCAATTAAACTAATTAGAGATTCTGTCATTAGGGAGAATGAGAAAGGAGACAAAGGATCTCCTTGCCTTAATCCCCTTTCCGATTTGAATTTACGTAATCTATCACCATTCAAATTTAGCTGAAAGGTAACCGATGTCAAGCAAATCGAGATCATGTAATCCATGTATCATTAAAACCTAAATTCTGTAATACTAATAACAAAAAGTCTCATCGTACCTGATCATACGCTTTATCCATGTCGAGTTATATTGCCTCCATTGGTATTGCGTTCTTATGTGTTTGTTTCATATAAAATGAGACTTCTTGAGCTACAAGTGTATTGTCTTGTATTGCCATGTTTCAATAAAATCTGCTTGTGTAGGCGATACAATATCGTTCATAAACTCCTATTACCTGTTGGCTGGTATTTTTGCTATTATTTTATATCCAAAATTAACCCATGATATTGGCCAGTAGTCTGCAATACCTTCCCGTGTTTCTCCTTTCGGGTGAGATTAACCAATGTTTCATTTAATTTATCGAGAGATATGTTATTCATAAAAAAAATATAGAACCTTTAAGTAAACGTCGTACTATATAATATGTCAATATTCCTGATAGAACATACCGTTTAGTGCGTCCGAACCTGGCGCTTTCTCCGGTGACACGTCAAACACCGCTTTCTGCACTTATTCTAGTGTCGGTTGTTGCGTAAGTTTGTTTTTCATGTCATCTGTTACCTTTCTTTGGATTGCTTCTGTTGCTGCTTCCATGCTCTCCTTATTCTTCTCTTTTAACATTTCCAAGTAATAATTCTGGAAATTATTTATGAATTTAGAAATTTCTTCTTGCCATATTCTATTTTTGTTCTTGATGCGATGTATCCGATTCACGTGTCTTCTTTGATGGTGGCTAAATAGAAAATTTTGGTGTTTCTGTCTCCATATTTTATCCAACTTTGTCTCGCTTTATCGTACCAGTATTTCTCTTCAGCTTCATATGTCCACCTTATCTCCTCCTTTATTCTGATTTGTTTATCAACTATATTTGTCGTCATAGTTTGTTGCTCTAATTCCAGCGATTTCCTAGTCAATTCTTTGATCTTAATTGTGTTGTTTTGAAAAGTTTGCTTGCTCTAACCTTTAAGTTCCCCAATAGTATTATCTCTTTTTTCCATAAAAATCGGTAATGATTTTTCTTCTCTTGGTTCTCCCCATGCTGTTCTAACCACCCCCTCACATTCCCCGTGATCTACCCACATTGTTTCGAATTTAAACCATCTTTGCCCAGTATTCATTGATCTGTCGTGATGTAGTATTAACGGGTAGTGATCTAATCCAACATTGGTTCTAATTTTAAACGTTGGTCTCAAAAACTTCTTATTTTCTTTGAACAATTAGAAGTCGATTTTGTACAACTCGAAAACCCTCCTGTTTCAACTGATAACACAGATGCTTCTATATCCGCTAAAATTTTAAAATATGACAAGGCAAATAAACTAACTAGGGGTCATCTTTTAAACCTTATGTCGAACCCCTTGTTTGATTTATTTGTAAACGAAAAATCTTCAAAAACTATTTGGGACCGTTTACACACTAAATACGGAGGTGACGACTCCGGTAAGAAAAAATATGTGGTCGGAAACTGGCTCAAATTCTCAATCACCGATCGAAATCCTATCATGGAACAAGTTCATATTTACGAAATCTTTGTGCTGAAAATGTATTCGAAGGAATGAAAATGTGTGGAATCTTGCAAGCTAATGTGTTACTTGAAAATTCCCACCATCCCGGAGTGACTATCACAACCAACTCAAACATAAAAAAAAAAAGACATGACGATCCAAGAGCTAATCAGCCACATGAGAACCGAAGAGGCAAATCACGTCAAAGATAAGTCTGAATCTCTACCTCATTATTCTTCGAAGTCCAACTTGGTCGAGACTTCCGGGTATGGTAACAAAGAAGGTTTCAAGGGTAAAGGGAAATTTCATTGTAAGAATAAGAACAACAAATCGAAGGGTAAATTTAAAAAATCCGGAGGTAACTTCAAACCAACTTCTCATATTAAAAAAACCAAAGTAACTTGTTATTGTTGTGGAAAGGAAGGACACAAGGCATATCAATGCAAGGACATGTTTACCCTAAAAATCCACCTCGCGCCAACTTGACTGAAACTGAAGAGGTAATTGCCGTGGTTATGGTCGAAACTAATTTGGTAGAAAACAAGGTCGAATGGATTCTCGATAGTGGAGCTTCAAGACACTTCTGCGCCAACACATAGTTATTCCAAGGGTTTGATGATGTAGCTGATGGGGAATGCGCATACATGTGAAACTCTACAACTGCGGGCGTCCTTGGCAAGGGAAATGTGTGTCTTAAACTTACCTCCGGCAAGACCTTAGCCCTTAATGATGTTTTGTATGTCCCCACGATTCTTATAAATTTAGTCTCTGGGTCTCTTCTAAGCAAAGCTGGGTTTAGTTACGTAAGCCTGTAACTCATGTGAGAGCTATAAGGCGACGGAAGAATATAACGAGTATGGGCCTAAAATCCTAAGATAGTAAACATATGAATATTCTTCTCATAAGCTGTGAGGTCGTAATGCTAACACATTAATTATAGATTGTTTGGGTCCCCATTAGACAACCCTGTGGGAATGCTTTAATGGGGCTCTGCTAACTTATAGTCACGTAAATATGAGATCCATATATGCTAGCTTCTGGAAAGAAGCGGTAAACAGTGAGATTGAATCCATTAGATCAAACCACACTTGGGACTTAACAGACTTACCAAAGGGATGTAAGACAATTACTAGCAAATGGATCTTTAAGAGAAAATTAAGACCTGATGGTTCCATAGAGAAATTTAAGGCTAGACTTGTAATCCGAGACTTTACTCAAAAGAAAGGCTTAGATTACTTTGACACCTATTCCCCAGTGACCAAAATAGCAACCATAAGAACTCTAATAGCCTTAGCTTCCATTCATAAACTCACTATACATCAAATGGATGTTAAGACCGCGTTTTTGAATGGAGACTTAGATGAAGAGATATATATGGTACAACCCGAAGGGTTTGTAGCTTCTGGTCAAGAAAGAAAAGTATGAAAGCTTAAGAAATCTCTGTATGGTTTGAAACAAGCACCCAAACAATGGTACGAAAAATAGACAGTACTTTAGTTAACGATGGCTTTATAGTCAACACTTCCGATTCATGTGTTTACATGAAGGTTATAGGATCCGAATGTGTGATCATCTGTCTATACGTAGATGACATGCTGATCTTTGGCACTAACCTTAAAGTCATTAATGAGACTAAGGACTTTCTTTCATCTAATTTCGAGATGAAGGATATGGGTGAAGCTGATGTAATCTTAGGAGTTAGGATCTTAAGAAATGAGAATAGTATATCCCTTAGTCAATCTAATTACGTAGAGAAATTGTTAAAGAGGTTCAACTCTTTTGATGTCACACCCTCTGAAACCCCTTATGAATCTAGTATTCGTTTGACTAAGAACAAGGGAAGTGCAATATCTCAAACTGAATATGCCAACATAATAGGAAGCATGATGTTCTTAATGAACTACACTCGACCTGATATCGTCTATGTCGTAAGTATACTTAGTCGACATACTCATAACCCTAGTAGTGAACATTGGGCTACACTTCAAAGATTATTGAACTATCTAAGAGGTACCATGGATATAGGAATAAACTACAGTAGGTTCCCTGCTGTCTTAGAAGGCTATTGTGATGCAAACTGGATATCATTTAATGATGAAGTGAGCTCCACTAGTGGTTATGTGTTTTCCTTGGGTGGAGGAGCTATATTCTGGAAGTCTTCTAAACAAACTTGTATAAGAAGGTCAACCATGGAATCCGAGTTTATAGCGTTAGAGTTGGCAGGACAAGAGGATGAATGGTCGAGGAGTCTCCTAGCAGATGTACCATTATGGGAGGATAAAGTTGTACCAGTTTCTCTTTATTGTGACTCGCAAGAGGCTATCAGTGTTGCTCATAACAACACCTATAATGGAAAACAGAGACATATTCGAATTAGACACAACTCAGTAAAACAGTTACTGAAGAATGATGTGATAACTTTGGACTTTGTCAAATCCAAGAAAAATTTGGCTGATCCATTCACCAAAGGTCTAACCAGGAGAGTAGTTCTGGAGATGTCGAGGGGGATGGGGCTTAAGCCCATTCATGGGGGTCATATGGATGACATGTGATGCACTACTTACCCATCCCTATGGCATACAATAGTGAAAATGAGGTTGAGTTTCGACTCTTAATGATTCATAGCCTTTTGTGTTGGTCCTATTGAGACGGACTTGATGAATTCACTGATGATTATTTCGAGGTTGAGTTTAACTCTTAATTATGTTCATAGCCCTATGTGGTGGTCCTGTTGAGACGGGCTTGATGAACTCACCGGCATATGATGAGGTTGAGCTTTAAGGCTCTTAATGACTTCAAGACCCTTGAGGGGTAGTCTATGTTGTATATGCATTCTTGAAATCACCTATGTGAGTGTGAAAGTGGGGGTCGCTTTCTATAAAAGGCTAGAGTAGTGGTGGTCCTTTGTGTGTTCTAAATAAATGCAAATAATAATCGAACCACAACCGCAAGTGTACGGTTGTCCCAAGTAATATAGATGATAATACAGATTCGTTCCAAGGACGGAATGGTTGACTACAATGCTTATCTATTAATGATTGATGCACTTATGAAAGCAAATAAAGATAATATGTTTGTTTGGTTTTGTTTATTAAAGCTACTAGATGAAAAACAACTTATAAATGCAAATAAAAGCTAAGACGCAAGTAAAATGATGTAAAACGCAATATGAGAAGTAGCACTTGAGAACGCAAGGATCCTCCCAATCCTATTTCCTAACTTATGTTGTTTAAGGGCTAAATTGGTCAATTACAATGGTCGGGATTCTAAATTCCTTATACCCCCGTCAGGGTGGACTATAAGGCTATCCTAGAGTGTCACTAGTCCCGTCAGGGTAAATATGATCCACTTTTAGATGTTTAAGTTAATTACCACATTGGCCCTAAAATTAGCTAAGTTCGTCAGAATCAATAGCTTCTATTTTAGATTAAATAAATATTTCCGTACCTATACCCTCCGTCAGGATGATCCAATAGCCACCAATTGGAATAGCCTAGATACTAACACCTGTTCTTAGTTAGCTACTCCAAAAACAGTAATTAATCTCAATTTATTGAAAAGAATAAAAGACCTAATTTAATTTAATTTAACAGAAACCCAAATTCAACATTCGTAATTCAATAAGACTGGGATTCACCCATTAATTGTTCTCAAGCACTATGAAAAGCTTAGCTCATATTAAAAAGAAAAACTAAATTAAAATAAATGGAATTCATATTTGATTACAAAATTAAAGATAAGAAAAACCTAATTTCCGGAATAGGAATGACTACGAACGGAGATATAGACCCTCTCCAGCTCTTGTAGCTTCTTCTTTCTTCCTTCCGTTGACTTCTCTCTGGTGTTTAATCTTGTAGAATGTGAATTGTGTTGAAAATAGAAGTCAAAGGCTGGTTTTATAGGTGGAAAAACGGATTAGGGCTTGGACCTAAGAATAAAACATTAATTAAATGTCCAAGCCCAAATTCAAAGCCCAAAATCCCGTAACTGCTGATACACCTTCACTAAAACGGCTTTTCCCGATGCGTTATGACTCCGATTGACCTCATTCCAGTTGCTAAAGTTCCGTAACTTGATAAGGAATGTTTTCTCTTCAAAGGTCAGCGGCTAAATCATCGCTTAAGAACCTCGAAATCAGCAATCTATGGCCTGGAAAATGGATTTTCAACTCTAAAAATAATATCTTCGGGATTTATCTTCAAGTCTTGACTCTATCTCTTGATCTTTTGACTTTCTCCTCGGATTCCTCTTCTAGCTAACATCTAAAACCTGTAAACTTTACACTAAAAATACCAATATTACGCGCAAAAGCTTAATAAATAAAAACTGCTAGAAATAAAAGAGGAAATTCGGATTATTGCATATTTAGCCCAAAAGTCTATCAAATTAATCAAATAAACACAAAAAATGATGTCTCCTAAGGGTCGAAAATAAGAACAATTAAGGAGACATCAAGTAGTCTTTTTAGAGCACTCATGAGAAGCAAGGTATGCGCATGGCCTAAAAGGCGCTTGTGATTATATAGCGGAATCTGTATATTCCTAATGGGTTTGAGTATGTGTTGTGAGGGTCTCAACTGAAGAACGTCAATTTCAAGAGTACGTTCACTTGACTGGACTCAGTTGTTGTCTCACTTCACTACGTACCAATTCAAATCGCAAGATATTGACACTTAAGTACAATTCACCCAATTTTTGCTCAAAATCTTTTCTTTTTCCAAACCTTCTTTGTATCCTGTAGACAATCAATGTGTGGGGGATTGTTGGACTCATTTATTGTCCATAATTTATTATCAGCATGTGGGGATTTCCTTTGATCAAACATGTGTTAGTGTGTAGTGGGGGAAGTGGAGAAGTCATCTCACTTTCCCACGTCGATAGACTTTATAAGATAAAAGCCACTTATTTACTTTGTGCTATCATAAGCTTCCAAACAACTAACACCCATGCACACTAAGAGATAATGGGTAAGCCCACACGCGCGCACCACCACCACCCACCCAGCCCGGGTTCGGGTCCTGGGTCTTGGGTCTTGGGAAATTAAAAAATAAAAATAAACTTGTTTTATAACCAGCTTTTATTTTATTTTTACTGGTGAAGACTTAGTCCGACCTTGACCAATTCCACCCACATTTTGTCTCCAGTCTTACCCACGTTTATGTAACGTTAACATTGTAACTGCTCCTATTAATCTGCCATGACTAACAAGCCTTGACTGAGCCATAACGACTAGTACTTACTGGCTAGTTTTTCTTGTCTATAAATAGGACAGTCTCGCAGCTCATTTCACACCAACTTTATACAGCAATAACACTTACAAAAATAATCCAGCATCAACTTTCTTCCTTCTACTTCACTTCTGTTCTTGAGCGAAATAATATACAGGTTCCAACCTTCACTTGTGAGTGCACACGAGAGTAGGGTAGTAGTGTTTAAACCTTGGGGAACGTTCAGAATAAACAGTGTAGAATCTCGATTGTCCCGGAATTCGTTCTTAAAGCAGTGTCTCCTCCACGACTCTACTTTTTCGTCTTCGTCTTCTACAGTTCAGTTATCACCTTCATTAACCAGGTTCGTTTTTTACCTTCGTCTTTTATATTTCTGTCTTTCATTTTTTTTCTTTTTGTACTTAGTAGGTAAAGCTTATTTTTCAAATTTTTTAAATACCATTACAGTAGCTACGTTTTTTTTAACCAATAGAACTGTATCTGGTACTCGTAGTATAGTGAGGTGCTACTCACAGATATCGGTTACTTATGCAATTTTGTATCCTCAGTCTATCTTTTCTTGGGTAAGTTTGGCACTCCTTTACAAGCGACAAAGATAGGTTACTCTTAGGTTCGTGGCCTTAGCTCCCGTCTCGGCATTCTCAGCCTTTCTGGGTTAGCTATTGTGACAAATTTCATAAATTAACACCTTGAGTAAATTATATTCCAAAAGTAACAATTATCACTTAGGTATCTTGGAAGATTAAAGTCTCATCTGAATAGAGTAATTAAAAATAAATGGATATGTACTAATGCACAGTCAAATCACTTCGGATTGATTAAAAAGGAAATCACTTGGGAGAATTAAAGAACTAGGATTTTGAACACGACCCAAAAGGCAAGGCTAAAAACCTGCGGAGGTGATTTTTATAATCGTCCTCAAGCTTGATCTACGGAATCATTAGATTCCTCTTGTTGCCTATAAAAAGAGACTCTCGTTAGGAGGTTAAGTCGTGTGCTTTCAAAACTTGAGTTTCTCTCTATACTTGATAACAATAAAAGTGGGTTATACTATTATATACTCTTCTTGTATTTATGCAACAAAAATGAAAGCTCAATTAAGCTTTTGGCTCTTAGTTTCTTTTGTTGTTTTTTGTATTGTCGGTGTTTATGGGGGCGGTGAGTTATCGAAAAACTTTTATAAAAAAAGGTGTCCTCGGGCCGAGGTGATAGTGAGAGATATCATCCGGAGCAAAGTCCAAAATGACTCTACCTTGGGTGCTAAACTCCTTAGACTGCACTACCATGATTGTTTTGTTAAGGTATATATTATATAATTTTTTCTTATTCCTTTGCATGAGAATCTCATTTGCATGCATGCTATATCTTTCTTTTTCCTTTTTTTTTTTTTGTCAAACGAAACACACCATTTAAATTTATTTATAGTTATTACACAAGTTTATAAAAAAATTATTAGAGGCGATCAATGAAAAATCCTTCCATCCTGAAAGCTCGATGTTCCTTTTTCCTTATAACTTAAGAAGCATTCGATAATTTTTTTTTGTTACAGGGTTGCGATGCATCTATTTTATTGGACACAGTTGGAGGTACTCCATCAGAAAAGGAAGCAAGACCCAATCTCTCACTCTCAGGTTTCGGTGTAATTGACGAGATCAAATCCGCGGTTAATGATGCATGCCCTGGAGTGGTCTCATGTGCTGACATTCTAGCTTTAGCAGCTCGTGATGCTGTTTCATTTCCCGTAACTACTAAATGCTTTTGCATCTAAATATATCATGGTATTTCCTAGTATTTATTAAAGTTTTGTACTTCAATTGCAGTTCAACAAGCCTATGTGGGACGTCTTAACTGGAAGAAAAGATGGGAAAACTTCCCTTGCATCAGATGTTACTAACAACTTACCTTCACCCTTCTCAAATTTTACCACCCTCCAAAAAATGTTTGAAGCAAAACGTCTTGATATCATTGATCTTGTGGCATTATCAGGTGATCACACTTTTTTTAGTTTAATTCGTCATTTATTTTACTACTCAACTTAACAGTCATTGGTTTCATTTATCAGGTGCACATACATTAGGTGTTTCTCACTGTGGAGCTTTCTCAAGGAGAATTTTCAATTTTAGTGCCAAAAGTGACATAGATCCGTTACTTGATCCAACTTATGCTGCAAAATTGAAGGGGATGTGCCCCTTACCAACCAATGCAAACACAACTGTAGAAATGGACCCTCAAAGCTCACTATCATTCGATAGCCATTACTTTAACATCCTTACCACGATGCAAGGTTTATTCCAATCCGATGCAGCACTTCTAGATGATAAAAGATCAAGAAATTTTGTGGAAAAATTTAAAGTACAAAAATCATTTTTCTCACAGTTTGGTAAATCAATGATGAAAATGGGTGCTATTAATGAATTCTTACCCGGAGATGCAGGAGAGATAAGGGAAAACTGCCACCGAATTAATGGTTAAGTTGATTGACTGGATCTCCCGTGGTCAATTCTGAATTGGCTTCTCCATTTTCTATTAATTATCAGTTAATTATCTCTGTATTTTCTAACTTTGTTGTTTTATCGTAACATGTACCAGTAATCTGTTTTTATTTATATGATATGTATTTACCGATTAAAAAGCTAGTGTACTAAATAATAATGGTGAAAAATTTGTGGTTTAATTTGTTAAATAATCTTTTTTTTTTAAGTATTGTTGATGTTTAAGTATTGAACCACAAATAGATGAACGGAGCTAGTGTATTAATTATTATTTTTAATCAAGAACATAATAAAAGATAAGAATTACACGAAATAAAAGTTTATCGGCAAAACGAGCTAGATAGAAAAACTAATTGGAGGAGTAAAAACAAACCAACAAAAAACTCATGAAAGATTTGTATTATCCTCCAATCCACCTTTATCCAAATTCTGGAAAAGACAAAGAAAATAAAAACACCAAAACAATAAAAAATAATCTAAAAAGATAATGACACTGACAATCAATAGTGATAACTTCGTCAACCCACCCTGAAGGGAACTAATACGTTCTTCAACAAGCCAAGAGAAATAGAGCTAAAGAATCACAAAGGTGCAGAAACACCGACACCAAATCCACAAGGTAGAAAAATTTGTCAAGAGCGAAGGCATGCGCTTATCCATACCTACAAAATGGATCACCAAAATAATAGGTGATTTTTAGGCCCAGAGGACACGTTACTCTTGTAGAGGAGCAAAGATGAACATCCATGAAAGTAGTCTAGATAAGGCACTGAAACAAAGAACAAGAAGACAACAACAACTCATAAATCACGAAAACAAAACGACACGCACCCTTCGCTCCTCCAGAGAATCCATAAAAATGCTAGCCAAGATAATTAAGAAAGAAAAACCGAGTACCAAGAACCTAGAATGAACACGGAAAACTCCCCAAGATCCTAGTATTGGCAACAATTGTTCTCATAAACTATAACCCTAATTGAATTACCACTAGCTATAGTAGGAAACCTGCAAGAGACAAAGAAGCACCACCAACAATAAAAACGACTAAAGAAACGCCTCATCCGATACCCACTTTAATCCAAGCCAAACTAATCAACCAAGAAATTTCCAAGCAGAAAAACTCCAGATTAGCGGTACACATTTGAAACACATATTGTCGGATTTTACTAACCAACTAAACCTGTCCCAAAGTGAATCTCCACAAGAATCAATAATTGGTAACCAAAAAAAACAAAATAAACCCTAGCGAACTAAAAAGTAGAAAAAACACAAACTACGCAGCTCCAGTACTAAACACACGACCCAAACTTAGTCCCCAGCAGTGGGCCCAAAATGGCCTGAAAGAAAAGGTGGGCAAAAATGCCACAATCAAGACTATGCTTCTCGACATATCCAATGAAGGAGATAAAGTTCTCTGAGGCTTATTCGCTTATGGAGACGAATACGAACTCAAAGATCCCCTCCGCCCACACCACAAAAACACAGAACATAAGACAATGAACTACCGAAAGACACAAGAAGGAAAATGAACTAGGAAAAGCCCATATAGGCGCAAGAAGTAGGACCTCTTAGATCAAAGCCAGAAGGTTCCTGCGAGACCACATCAAGCTCCAAAAGAACAAAATACCACAATCTGATAGATCCAACTAGCTAGAAGTTACTACTTCCTTAACAACTAATCAAGAATGCAAGAAGAGTGGTTGCATCCATAGACTCCATCGAAGGATCAGCAAGACAAATGGGACAGCGGAGAGGCTGGTGGAGAAGAAAACAGAGAATACTGGAAAAAATGGAAATATGGGAGGAAAATAAAACGAGTGAGGGGCAGAGGGGCCGCCATCACTAGGAGAGAAACCCTAGCAACGACGGTTGGGGAAGGGGTTAGGGTAGTTTTAGAAATTTGAAAATAAAAAGGAAGAGAAAGAGATGGAAATATTAGTTAGTGTATTACTTGCATATGTATTACTTGTGCATGTTCTCTTTACACCAATATAATTACAAAGGTCTAAAATTTTCAAACTTTCTGTTTTTTGTCTTCCTCACTTATCGTCTTCTCCATTATCATCGTTCAACCCAATAAGGCCTCTCTAGTAACTTGATGCCCAATTAGTTACACGGAAAGTGTAAAAATTCCCAATATATTAATTACAACTTCAACTTAATTCCTACTTAAGCACTAAAAAATGAAAGATTACAAAAATACCTGTTGTAAATACGTTGAGTATTTGACTGAGTTTTGAATAGGTTTAAAACAAGAATTAAAGCTAAACAGAAAAGTAATAACAAAGGATATTATCGTGGTTCGACAAAATAGTCTACATCCACGTTGGGCTCGGATTAGAGAGCGCCATTCCACTATCACCACTGTTTAAACACCGATTACAATCTTCACGAATACATAAACCACTTGAATCAATCAACCCTAATGAATAGAACCAGCAAATCTAACCAATACCCAACTACGCTGAATATCTAGCTTTGAATCAGCACGATTCAAAGAACAATCACTAGATTACACTAACTATTACAAGAGATTACAGATTGATCAAGAATATAGAGCAAACCCTAGTTTGACTCGTAAAAGAGGCGAGAAAGTTTTAACTAAAACGTGAACGAAATAATGAATAGGGTTGAAGAGAGAAGAGGGTATATATATGAGACATCATTGAGACTTAATCTCAGCCGTCCATATGAAATAAGATCAACGCTCCACAATAGCTCCGCATTCCTTTAAGTAAAACGACACCGTATAGCCAAGTGTAAAAGATCTCCTTATTCAGCTTGTCCACATAAGCATTGACTTGGTCAATGTTCCACATAGGCGTAATACACTTCACATAATCCCACATCTCCACCTTGAAGTGTAATCCATATCAGGATCAGCTACAAGAACATCATCTCCACCTAGTAGTGATAGAGGAGGCACAGTCATCATCTTCACAGCCCAAAATTCCTGCATAACACTTAACCAATACACAACAAATCCAAACAGAGTTTGAATTTGCAGTTAGTCACCAATTTAGTACCAAAATCAGCTGGGTTAAGTTCTGAAGTGATTTTCTCAACTCTCACTTCATTATTTGAAATTATATCTCTGATAAAATGATATTTAACATCAATATGCTTAGTCCTCTCATGATAAACTGGATTCTTACTTAAATGAATAGCACTTTGACTGTCTGAATAGATAGTAGAGGTACACTTTATTAATTTTACCTCTTTTAAGAAATTTTGTAACCAGATAGCCTCCTTTATACAATCAGTTATAGCTACATATTCTGATTCAGTTGTTGATAAAGCAACTAAAGGTTGAAGTTGTGATTTCCAAGATACACAACTTTTACCCAAGGTGAAACAGTAGGCAGTAGTGGATTTCCTAGAATCTCTACAACCTGCAAAGTCTGAATCTACATAGCCAACAAGCTCAAAAGGACAATTATGATTACCATATATCAAACCAACATCAGAAGTAGAATTCACATAAGCCAAAACATGTTTAAGTGCCAACCAATGATCATATCTAGGATTAGACATGAATCTACTAAGCAAGGATATAGAGAAAGATAAACCAGGTCTAGTACTAATCATAGCATACATCAGTGAACCAAGAACATTAGAATAGGGGACATTTTCCATCTTCAAAATATCAGATTGAGTCTTGGGGCACAATTGCTTAGACAAAACAAAATGACCAGCCAAAGGAATCTGAACATTCTTGCAATTTAAGCTACCATACTTTGAAACTATCTTTTTCAAATAAGGTTCCTGGTGCAGCTTTAATATGCAATTACCTCTATCCCTATCAATTATCATACCTAAGATTTTCCTAGCATGCCCTAAATCAGTCATATCAAACTCAGATTTCAAGGCATTTTTCAACTTATCAATCAAAGATAGAGAGTTACAGATAATCAACATGTCATCCACATATAACAAGATGTAAATACCACATTTTTCCTTCCAAGTAAAGTAAAAACACGAATCATACTTAGACCTCAGAAAACCAAGAGATAGAACAAAAGAATCAAACCTCTTGTACCATTGTCTGGGAGATTGTTTCAGACCATAGAGAGATTTCTTAAGTAAGCATACATGATCAGGTAACTTTGGATCACCATATCCTTCAGGTTGCCTCATGTATATGGTTTCATCCAAATCACCATGCAAGAAGGCAGTCTTAACATCCAACTTCTCAATTTCTAAGTTAAAATAAGCAGCATAAGCCAACATCACCCTTATAGTTTTAAACTTGATAACAGGTGAAAATATCTCAGTAAAGTCAATTCCTTCCCTTTGAGTGTAACCCTTACCAACTAATCTTGCTTTGAATCTAGGAGGATCAGTCTCAGATTTTCCTTCTTTCAATTTATATAACCATCTACATTCCACCAATTTTGATTCAACAGGTTTAGGAACAAGACACCAAGTCTTATTAAGCATCAAAGAGTTATATTCCTCATCCATGGCTTTACACCACTGGTTCTTTTCCTTGCAACTAATAGCATCAAGATATGTGTGAGGTTCAGTATCTCTAACCTCAACTACAGCTGTAAGTGCAGTATATACAAGATCAGCATAAGAATATTGGTGTGGCCTAAGGTGTGATAAAATAAGGATATAAATAAGTGCAAATACACACCCTAAACTAACACTGTACTGCAAGTATTACAGGACGTATGCAAGTTTTAATGATAAGAAGATTTGTTCCTCAGGGACTGACGAAAGTTAGAGAGAACTTATGCAAATTATCAAGTGCAGATATTAAAGATAGAAAAGATAATACGCAAGTAGAAAGAAGAGATAGAT
Source organism: Nemophila menziesii (assembly GCA_029959085.1). NCBI lineage: Eukaryota > Viridiplantae > Streptophyta > Magnoliopsida > Boraginales > Hydrophyllaceae > Nemophila > Nemophila menziesii. The sequence goes on along the minus strand of JARWIR010000023.1, from coordinate 5,772,682 downwards.
AAATATTTATTTGGTTTTTCAATAAATAAACTAAACTAATAAAGTAAAAGACAGGAAACAAATAAAAGAAAAGAAAGAAGATAGTATGAAAGTCTAGCTTGAGTTATTAGCATGCAATCCCCACTAGTTTTGCCGTTCTAAACATGTAAGGGTAAATTATGTAGTATTTCCCTAATCGGTCCCAATATGCTATCGGTAGTTTAACCTGTGTCAATAAGGCTTCCTAAGCAAACTTTTCCTGTAATTGGTAAAGAGTCACAAGACTCAACCATAGTGATTATCTAGCTAGGTTGGGTTGTCAGATCAAACCTAAAACTAAACGTTATGTGCTAAACATGCAATTGAACACCGTTGTCAATGGTGACCTAATTACTAGATGGTAATTCTAATGGCCGCGGTTCCACAAGAACACAGAATATAAACCCAAACACCTAAATAGAGAATAAAAACTATAATTCAATTTAAAACATTAAGTTCCCAAATTAGATAGATGTCAATCAAAACTAGGGTTCATACATATATGCTAAACACTCAAACTAAAGAATTAATTCATACAAAGAAGGAAAGAGAAAAGAGTTACAAAATAAGAGGTTGAAGGAGACATAGTTGTTGCACAACTCCCTCCAGACTTCTTCTCTTGTGTTGTAGCTTCCTCTTGGCCTTAAGGTCTGGCCAAGGATGATTTAAGAGTGTTAAGAGGCTGTATTTATAGTGTAGAGGTTGACCTAATTCGTTTGGTGGAGATAACTTCAAGTAATGGGCTCCTGGTCCAACCCAAATTTGTAAGATAAACACTGCTGCGTTGTTTTGGTCATAACTTCTTTGTTATTGGTCGGATTTTTCTCCACAAGATACCAAAAGAATCGCAACAGAATTATCTAGGCCTTTTAGAAGGAAATTACCAAATTCGGCCTATTTCTTAGGTAAAAACGCCAATCTTTGGACGTGTACTGCAGAATCCCAGATTTAGGCAGCTTTTCCTTTTCCTATTTGAACTCAGTTTCCTTCTATCTCCAATTACCATGCATATCTTCTTTCCATAAGTTGTAGTCTTTGACTTGGACTCTAATTAATCTCCATAATTATCTTTAAAGCTTCACACTAAATAAACAATTAAACCCAATATGCTCTAAAAATAATAATTCTACAAATCAAGACTCAAAATAGGAAAGTGCACTAAATTAAGCTAAAATCAACCTATAGACTAATAAATAAGCCTAAAATGATGTCTCATGAGTGTATTTTACTATCACAAATGAGGAGACATCAAGACCCCCAACTCAAAGTTGTATCGTCCCGATACAATAAAAGTAAAGAATAGTAGGGTAGTCAAGAAGAAGAAGTAGGAGGAGAATAAGAACAGAACATAATGAATGATCCTAGAGCAAAATATCTAAAAAGTCTCATGTAGTAATGTTCAAGAAATAATGCACAAATATGCTTAATATACATGTAATCAACAATCCATAAATTCAAGTCCAGATTAATTCCGCAATGCCAGAAGGAGAGGATGATAACTTAGTTCAGGTTAATGGCTATAGGTTGTTCATAGGTCCCAAATACAGCATCCAATGGTCCACTTACCTACTACCTAATAACTCAATTGTTTCTCCACCTAGTAGTTAGAAATCTTAAGGTCTTGGTTATAACTTGGCTTAAGGACGGGTGTGGTATATTTGGATAATGAAAAGTGAGCTTTTGGCTCTCTCCTCACTAGCCCTCAACGAATCGCCCTAGAGCTTGAGTTTTCACTCGAAGATGTTCTCACTCAACCCAATTTATTGATGCTTTTGATTTGCATCCCCAATCCCAATAAAACCTTTTAGTGATGATTTAAAATCCACTTTGCCGGTCCGAATATATATATTCTTTTCATATCATTTTTTTGTATAGCTATGATTCTCTTTTTGATGTTCGAGATATCACACTATTTTTTCATATATATATTCTTTCTTTTTAATGCCCTTGTTGGCAAATTTAGCTCGTAGCTTCTTTTCCATTCACTATTACCCCGGCAAAGGGTTACAATAATAACAATTCATCATCAATAAAATCACAATTACAATTCCCAAATTCTCAATGTTCCCTAATTATGAAACCCACCACCCCAAACTCAAGCTCTATAACGAGTTGTCTCAGGTTTTGCGATTCGAGTGCGGGTCATATAGATAAGTCCAACTAAGGGTATGGATTATAATGTGGTTAAATAAAAGGCTTTAGAAAGGCTCAGAGGGGCTAAGACGGATAAATAACAATAATCAAATAAAAGGGTGAGAAAGTCTAAAGGCTTCAAGTGTTTTATCATGAAAGAACTGCCTTATTCATTTTTCTAACTACCGGATTTTGTTACTTTTTCATTATTAGTTCATAGACAAGTGGGTTTTCAACTAATTTTAAACCTCACGTTCTACACACCAATTAACTATTCCCAAGTTTCAACGTGATTTCTTAGCATTGCTCATTAACTTTTCTATCTTTTATTTCCTGTTTTCATACATGCATCTAAACAAACTTATGACATCTTTCAAAAACATGCTACCTACTATCATTGACCTAATAAAATCATGCTCAAATAGGTACATTTAACATATTCTATGCCTAATTCAACCCAAATTTTTTTTAAAATTTTATGAAAAACAAAAAGGAAGATGAGGACAACGAATCCCCACCCCCAACTCAAAAATGAGCCGTGTCCCCACGACTCAAAAAAGACTCAAGAAAGAATAAAATTTAAAATTAGCATACATATTGCACATAAAGAAATGGTAGGGAAGAAAGAAAACATACTCTTTGAGGCTATTACCTCGCCTTGTCGATACTTGGATTAAATCTTATGTATCTTCTTCACCCAACTTCTTATTCGCTTTTCGTTCAGGACACGTGATCATAATAGGATATTGCATTATATAACGACATGGGAGAGATCGAAAATCCGTATCACCTCCTCATAGATCAACTGTTCCACATCTTCTTCTTCTCCTCATAAAATACAATTCACAAACAACCCAAAGCATTCCAAATCTCCATGAACCTTCATGTATTCACCTTCAACTTCTTCTTCAAATACTTTCTCATAAGAAAAAGGTAGTTCCTTTAATTGTTGCTTCGGAGAAGCTATCAGGGCCCTTGAAGCTTTCTCTTTTTCTCTTGGGTATAAGGTCTTTGATCTAGAGAGGTCGTGTTGTCTTCTTCACTAAATTTGGAACCTTTTTGCTCATTGAATCAAACACAGCTAGCTAACCTCTCTTCTCTTGACTTGTTTTACCCATTGAATTGGAACTAGGACTTGTCTCACTTGATTTCTTCTCAATTAAATCCAACACCTTGATTTCTTCATCTCCCATACAGTAGATATTGTTCATGTTCACTTAATCATCTCAATTGACCCCCAACTCAAAGCTTTAACCACTCTTGAAATTTGAAACTCTTGATTATTGGTTGTACAAGCTTAATTTGGGTTAGGAAAGGTGATTTGATGATGATTTTCTATGTGGGTAAGATGGATTCTTCATGGATTGGTATGGATTTAAGAAATTGTAGGATGAACTTTTGAAATCTAAGCTTTTGATTCTTGGATTCAAGGTGTTTTGGTATGATATAGGTGGTTGAATCTTCCTTGTAATGATGTGGAGAATGAATTGGATGTGTTTTCATGGTAATTGGGTAGTGTTTTGATGATTGGTGAAGGTTTTATGAAGCTTTAATGGAGTTGGGAGAGTTGTGGAGAAGAAAAAGAGGGTTAGGGTTTATAAAATTCGGAACTAAAAGCTTAATACCTCCTTTATAATCAAATCCCGTAGGTTTTTCTCTCCCTTGCGGCGCTGCGGACTACCCCTGCGGACCATGGGGTGTACCGCGGGGTACACCGCGCCTCCTACGTCAAAAAACCCGTGGTAGGACCCCGTGGCACGTATTTGTGCGGTGCATGGCGCGGTATAGGGTCCGGTATACCGGACCCATCATCTATTTTTTTTTTTCGTTTCTGGATAAAACCCGCGGTAGCAACCCGTAGTACGGGTTTTTTTACCACGCGGTGCACCGCGGCTGAGGTCCGGTGTACCGCACGTGGCAAAAACCTCCCCAGCAGCTAGATCTCGAAAAGTTATGCAGTTTAGGCTCAAAAATCACCTGATTCCGATATCCGAGCGCAAAGATATGGCTTGCCGAAGTTTCTGTCCAAAAAAAAAAAAAAAAATATGCTTGCTTCCCTAAATCGATTTCTCCAATACCTAATCATCAAAAACACTAATACCTTTCTCAAATATGCAATATCAACTAAAATTAACTAAACTAAATATAAATTAAAAACTAAAAACGTAAAAACATAAAAGAAATTACGGGTTGTCTCCCGTACAACACTTTTGTTTAACGTCTTTCAAAGTTAGACGTGTTACCTCGATTAAGGATGACGAAATTTCCACCCCTTGCCTTTAATTCCCACGAACTTTTCAGCTCGATTCTTAATAATCATGGATGGTGCCATCCAAGATGTCGTGGGAAGTGGTGGTAACTCGATTTCATTTGTAGCACTACACTCCTCTAGCAATCCATTCATCTCTTTAGCTTCGAATCTTCGTTTGTTAGAAAGAATGTCCTTCATGAATTGGCCGTATTTTGACATTCTTGTGAGAGCTTCTACAAACGGGCTGCTGTTCTTTAATTTGTTCATCATGTCAACGAACTTCTTGAATTCCAGGTCATTGTCCTTTCTGACATGTGAAGGGAATGGTGGAGGAGGACATGTATTGGTTACCACTGGGCTCTCTTTCTTTTCTGGTGTCTTCTCTTGGACACGTTCTTGTTCACCTACCTCTTCGACCTTATCTTCTGTTGCGTCTTCCCCCCCTGATCTGGAATAGGGACTGGTTCTGGTTCTGGTCTTGTTGGAGGTAGTTGTTTTCCACTTCCTAATTCAACTGCATGACAAACTTTGTTTTGTGGAGCACTAGTATCACTTCGGAGTTGCCTTTCTGCAAGGATTTGAGTTTTTTCCACCATTCGTGACACTGCCTGCACCCTCTCCATAAGCGCATTCTGCGAGTTTTGAGATTCTTGCTGGCTATTCTCTATATTGTCAAGTGTTTGCATCAGTCGAGCCAAACTTGAATTCAAACTCGGAGGTTGTTCTTGTGTAGTTTGCTGCATTGAATAAGGAGGTGGTTCTTGATAAGCTTCATTGTAAATCGGCGCTTCTTGATAGATAGGTTGTGGAGGATAGTAAGATTGTGGTCGTGGTTGATAATAATCATCATAATAATGGTTATCATGATGATACGTCTGTTGATTTCCGACCCAATTGTAGCTCTGTGGGGGTTGATAGTCAGCGTAATTTCCTTGAGATTGATAATAACCATCATAATAATGGTCTCTTTGATAAGGCATGAAGGAAATTGAGGCTGGATTGTTCATGCAATGTCCCCACGAGTGATCTCTTGCTCCACAACTAGGACATGAAGGTGAGGTGTGTACTAGATTCCTCTGCGCTAGTTTTCGCGATTGTTCTCGTAATTCCTCAAGTTAATGGGTTAACTCCTTGAGTTTTAGAGCTTCCATCATGAATTAGCTTCTTCAGGATCTAAATCACGAAACCTTTATCTCCTAAATAATCTGCTCTCGCCTAAAAAGAATCTGTAAAGACAAAAACTAAAAAGAAAAGCGTAAAATAGAACTAACTAAAATAAAAGCACAAGATAATTGCACAAGGACTAACGATGTAGTCCCCGGCAGCGGCGCCAAAAACTTGGTGTGGCCTAAGGTGTGATAAAATAAGGATATAAATAAGTGCAAATACACACCCTAAACTAACACTGTACTGCAAGTATTACAGGACGTATGCAAGTTTTAATGATAAGAAGATTCGTTCCTCAGGGACTGACGAAAGTTAGAGAGAACTTATGCAAATTATCAAGTGCAGATATTAAAGATAGAAAAGATAATACGCAAGTATAAAGAAGAGATAGATAAATATTTATTTGGTTTTTCAATAAATAAACTAAACTAATAAAGTAAAAGACAGGAAACAAATAAAAGAAAAGAAAGAAGATAGTATGAAAGTCTAGCTTGAGTTATTAGCATGCAATCCCCACTAGTTTTGCCGTTCTAAACATGTAAGGGTAAATTATGTAGTATTTCCCTAATCGGTCCCAATATGCTATCGGTAGTTTAAAATAGGATTTACCTGTGTCAATAAGGCTTCCTAAGCAAACTTTTCCTGTAATTGGTAAAGAGTCACAAGACTCAACCATAGTGATTATCTAGCTAGGTTGGGTTGTCAGATCTAACCTAAAACTAAACGTTATGTGCTAAACATGCAATTGAACACCGTTGTCAATGGTGACCTAATTACTAGATGGTAATTCTAATGGCCGCGGTTCCACAAGAACACAGAATATAAACCCAAACACCTAAACAGAGAATAAAAACTATAATTCAATTTAAAACATTAAGTTCCCAAATTAGATAGATGTCAATCAAAACTAGGGTTCATACATATATGCTAAACACTCAAACTAAAGAATTAATTCATACAAAGAAGGGAAGAGAAAAGAGTTACAAAATAAGAGGTTGAAGGAGACATAGTTGTTGCACAGCTCCCTCCAGACTTCTTCTCTTGTGTTGTAGCTTCCTCTTGGCCTTAAGGTCTGGCCAAGGATGATTTAAGAGTGTTAAGAGGCTGTATTTATAGTGTAGAGGTTGACCTAATTCGTTTGGTGGAGATAACTTCAAGTAATGGGCTCCTGTCCCAACCCAAATTTGTAAGATAAACACTGCTGCGTTGTTTTGGTCATAACTTCTTTGTTATTGGTCGGATTTTGCTCCACAAGATACCAAAAGAATCGCAATAGAATTATCTAGGCCTTTTAGAAGTAAATTACCAAATTCGGCCTATTTCTTAGGTAAAAACGCCAATCTTTGGACGTGTACTGCAGAATCCCAGATTTAGGCAGCTTTTCCTTTTCCTATTTGAACTCAGTTTCCTTCTATCTCCAATTACCATGCATATCTTCTTTCCATAAGTTGTAGTCTTTGACTTGGACTCTAATTAATCTCCATAATTATCTTTAAAGCTTCACACTAAATAAACAATTAAACCCAATATGCTCTAAAAATAATAATTCTACAAATCAAGACTCAAAATAGGAAAGTGCACTAAATTAAGCTAAAATCAACCTATAGACTAATAAATAAGCCTAAAATGATGTCTCATGAGTGTATTTTACTATCACAAATGAGGAGACATCAAATATCTACTAGGGGTTCTGGTTTCTCTTCTTGGCCTATCTCTTGCCAGCTGGTAACCTTCAAGACCTCCAACAGTAGACTCTTCCAAGTGTTGAGCCTCTTCATTTTCAGTAGAGTCAGGTGGGTCTTCTTCATCATCCTGAGGCAATGGTTGCTCTACTTGGTGATCTCCAGTTGAAAGGTCAAGAGGCTGCACAGGGCTGAGAGGCTCCACCTCAAACTCAACTTCCCTAGTGTTACCAGATGGTTCAGCTGTAGCATCATCACCTGTATTACTCACATTCTTACAAGGAAAAGTTAATTCATCAAAGATAACATCTCTTCTAATAAGAATCTTGAAACCATGAACTGACTTATCCCATAATCTGTAACCTTTAACCCCATGTTGTTGTTGGTAACCAATCATAACACATTTCAAAGATCTGGGATCAAGTTTACCTTCTTTAGTATGTGCATACGCAGCACACCCAAAGATTCTCAAGTGGGACAAGTCAGGTCTAGTTCCAGTCCAAATTTCCATACGAGATTTAAACTCAATAGACCTATTGGGGCTCCTGTTAATCAAATATGTGGCAGTATATAGAGCTTCCCCCCAAAAACATTTTGGTAAACCAGAAGTAAGTAAAAGACATCTGACTTTTTCTAAAAGAGTTCTATTCATCCTCTCAGCAACACCATTTTGCTGAGGGGTTTTTCTAACAGTTCTATGCCTCAAAATACCATTTTCTTTACAAAAATTATCAAACTGTTCATTACAAAACTCAAGACCATTGTCAGTTCTAAAAACTTTAACTGATCTACCAGTTTGGTTTTCTTCCAAAACTTTCCAATCTTTTATTTTTGAAAAAGTTTCATCTTTAGTTTTCAAAAGAAAAGTCCAAACCCTCCTACTGTAATCATCAACAATAGAGAGAAAGTACCTGTAATTACCAAGAGAATCATACCTTTCAGGACCCCATAAATCAGCATGAACATATTCAAGACATTGAGTAGCTAAATGAGCTCCAGTCTTGAATTGTTGTCTATGTTGTTTGGCCAAGACACAGTTCTCACAAAATGGAAGATCACATAATGTATCCTTACCAAAACTACCATTTTTACACAGAATGTTAAGCCCTTGTTGACTCATATGACCAAGCCTCAAGTGCCATTTATGAGTAGCTGCAAGCTTAGGCTCAGAAACAACATTAGTCAAACAAGAAATATGAGTACCATTTAACACATATAAGCCAGCACTCTTAGTTCCAGTAAAAAGCAATTTGGAGTTCCTATACACATTTATGTTACCCTTAGATACCTCAGAAACACAACCAAGATCATCAAGGGCTCCTAAAGAAATCAAGTTCCTTTTTAAGTCAGGTATATATCTCACATTTGTAAGGGTAATTTGTTTACCATTATACAGTTTCAAATTCACTTTACCAACACCCTTAACATCACAGGTTTGATCATTACCCATATAAACAGTTTCATTACATGTTTCAATCAAATCATGAAATAATTCAGAAGAGGGGCACATATGGAAAGTACAACCAGAATCAAGAATCCAACTAACATGACTAGCTTTATCAGTGATGTTTAGTACCTCATACACATCATCATCTATCTTAGGCATGCTAACCATATTGGACTCATTCACATTAGCAGATAATTTGTTTTTCAATCTAAAACAATTTTTCTTTAAGTGTCCAATTTTACCACATTGAAAACATTTCCTAGTCTCTTTACCCTTAGGTTTATTGCTAGGACCCGATTTTTTATGTTTATTCACTTCAGGGACCTGTGTAGTATCTGTTCTAGGTTTCATAAACAAATTAGAGCCAGTTCTTCTGCTAATTTTAATCTCATTTTCTCGGGTTTTCAAGGCAGTAACAACTTGTTCAAATGTTGGGACAGTACTAGCATATTGGAACACATCTTTTACTACTTGATAAGAATCAGGTATAGAGTTAAGTATAATCATACACTTACTAGTATCATCTAAGGCCTGAGGAGTATTATTAAGCACAAGGGTCATTTTCAAGAATTCATCAAGATTGTCATCTAAAGACTTACTAGTATCCATCTTATAATTGAACAAAGACCCTTTCAAGAAAGCTAAATTAGGCAAATATTTAGTAGAGTATAGAGAATCTAACTTGTTCCATAGATCAAGAGCTGTATCACAGCCATCTACCTTTCTGATCACCGAGTCAGAGAGGTTTAAGAAGATGATGTTATAAGCTTCTTCAAGAATTTCAGCCTTTTTATCCAAAGTACCTTCAGGCCATTCTTTAATGTCCTCAACAAGAGCAGGTGCAACCTTATGATGAGACAGCAGAGCCTTCATCTTTTTCTGCCAAACACCAAAGTCAATTTTCCCATCATAGACTGACATCTCAATACGAGTTGCAGCCATTAGTAAGAACAGAGAAAATCACACAGTAAAAATACTTTTAAAAACACAAGAAAGTGAAACTATAGATCGGAAACAAGTTAATGTCTCACACACGATCTAAGAAACTGTTTTAAAAACTTTAAACGAATCAGACAAGAACCAAAACACCAATCAACAATCACTCAACAATTTGAAGAAAAAGGATAAATCGCAATTTAGGTCAGATCCAAAACCCTAAAGGCGAGTTGTGAATCAATTAACCTAATTCGTGATTTTAAGCAAGCTCTGATACCACTGTTGTAAATACGTTGAGTATTTGATTGAGTTTTGAATAGGTTTAAAACAAGAATTAAAGCTAAACAGAAAAGTAATAACAAAGGATATTATCGTGGTTTGACAAAATAGTCTACATCCACGTTGGGCTCGGATTAGAGAGCGCCATTCCACTATCACCACTGTTTAAACACCGATTACAATCTTCACGAATACATAAACCACTTGAATCAATCAACCCTAATGAATAGAACCAGCAAATCTAACCAATACCCAACTACGCTGAATATCTAGCTTTGAATCAGCACGATTCAAAGAACAATCACTAGATTACACTAACTATTACAAGAGATTACAGATTGATCAAGAATATAGAGCAAACCCTAGTTTGTCTCGTAAAAGAGGCGAGAGAGTTTTAACTAAAACGTGAACGAAAGAATGAATAGGGTTGAAGAGAGAAGAGGGTATATATATGAGACATCATTGAGACTTAATCTCAGCCGTCCATATGAAATAAGATCAACGCTCCACAATAGCTCCGCATTCCTTTAAGTAAAACGACACTGTATAGCCAAGTGTAAAAGATCTGGTCAATTTTCCACATATGCGTAATACACTTCACATAATCCCACAATACCCATAGACAATTGATTAATTACTTTAAATATAATATTGTTTATTTATTTATATTCATTTTTTTAAAATCGGATTTTTTTTTTATTATTAACAAATTATTTCATGACTAATTTTTTTTATCAAATAAGCTCTAACTTTTTTTTAATCTTTTTAACCCTAACTTTTTTAGTAACATTTGAACCCTAACATTTTTTTATTAACAAATTGACATCTAACTTATTTTGTTTAACAAATTGACCCGTAATTTTTTATTACCTTTTTAACCCTGATTTTTTTATAAACAATTTGAACCCTGGATTTTATATTAACAAATTGACCCGTAACTTATTTTAATTAACATTTGTAACTCTAACTTCTTCTTTTTTCTACAATTATACCACAAAATCTTTCCAGCTAATGATTCTAACATACACAATTGCACTAAACTAACACACAATTTAAGGATATAAATTGGAAATTTTCAAAATAATTGAAAATCAAAATTATTAGAGATTAACAACATAATTTGTAATTAACAACATATTATTGTTCAATCTCGTCGTAATTGTTGAGGATGTACTAACCAATTCTTTAGTTTTCTTTGTGTTGTAAGGTACAAAACTCCATTTTCTCCACTAATTCACATTGAAATTTGTTTGGGTTATAGGAGTGCCTCACCCTATCTACCCAATTTGTTAAATTTGGTTCTTTCTTCTTGTAAATACTGTGATATAAAAGACAATGTCTTCTCTACAACGTATCCTTCGGCAACTAAACCCACCGTCCTAGTCGGTCAAAATATATTCTTTTAATTTGTTCAAGTACCTCTCTCATGGGTACATCCAACACATTTGAATCGGACCTCCTACTAGGCTTCCTCGTCTAAGTGTATGACAAGATTAACCATTATGTCAAAAAAAGATGGAGGAAACATCATTTCAAGCTTGCACATAAGCACCACCACTTCAGCTTTTCCTCTTTCTAATTCTTGCATACTTATATTCTTTTTACAAATATTCCTGAACAGGTTGCATAAACCAATGATAGGGTCAGTGGTCGATTTATCATCAATAAGTCCCTAGATACTAGCCACAAAAGACACTTCATCATGATGTGACAGTTATGGCATTTATACCGGCGATCTTTCCTAAATTACTTTGAATATTATTCCTCAAAGTAGATGTAAATCCATCAAAAAAAATTCTTCGTTTTCAACCAATCGAGAAATATATGTTGCTTGCCTTGGGGCATCACATACTTTGCACGCGGAGCATCACTTTACCTCGGTCCTCAGACAACCACAACTCCTTTTTAACACACATATCTTTTAGATCCTTTCTAGATTTCACAATATCTTTATTAATTTTTCCAACCACTTCAACCACAATATCGAATAGACTATCACACATATTCTTTTCACAATACATAACGTTAGTATTATGTTTCGACAAGTTTTCTAACAAATAAGGTAAACAATAAAAAACACTTTTTTTCTTCTAGTTAAAATCTTGAGGGTCTGTTTTCTTTGTCTCATTACCGCCAAAGGTCCTTGTGTTTACGGGTAAACACAATAGATAGTCCATCTAACTACGTCTGAATACCGGTGGGATGATTTTTCCTATACGGGGCCTTGTGCTTGGAACTAACGTAAGAGAATACACCTTTTCTAAACCGACGCCGAATAGGTAACCCCCGTCTGTGATCAAAATACACAACACCTTTACTCGCTCGCAAGGACAGTGTGGAATCCATGGATTTGGGGCAAGCTCTGTAATCTTGACCCAAACATCCCGAAGGGTATGACCTTGCTGGGTAATCATTAATCGTGAACAACTCATAAACCTTCATTACGAATTCCTCCTGTTGTATGAGAATCATAGTAAGGATTGGATCTATGTATTCCACAACATTTCCAACTCATCAATAATAGTACAGAGAGAGATCCATATCTTTACTCGGTGAACGCGGACCCGAAATTAACAAAGAAAGCATAAACGTGAATTATTTCATGCATAACTACAGTGGTAAATTGTAGGTCGTCAGTATACTGACCACATTCTATATGAGTTGTTTTGCATGGAGAAGGACAAAAACCATTGATACCCAAACAAAATTGTACATTATACGATTCAAACACATACGATCGTAATGTATCTAATACACAACTTTTTAGGTTTTTATTGCATTCCTCATATGAAGAAGGAAAAGTATGAGCTTTAAGGAAAACACGACACAACAATTGAAGAATTCCGATGAAAAGGGTGCTTGTCCACGTGTTCTTGACATTGATGTGCATCAACTTAGCAATGAAACTTAGCGAACCCATTGTCGTTGATACGGGGTATAACCTAGACTCCATTTCTTCAAACAAAACATCAAAACAACCATGATTTAGCCTTTGATTATTCTCGTCACCTAACGCGATATTAATAATCGGTCTCAAATCATCTATTACGTCCATCATTTTATCATCTACAATACGGGTAGAGGTATTCACAAGAATTTGTTCTATTTCACCATGTGCTGTCAGAACCTCATACGTTGCTTAAAGACTAAACTTTACAATCTCGGCTTGTACAACATCTATACGATTTCTACGTTTATTCAAACAACTATTACACAGACATATAATACAACCCGTTTTATCCATGTGATTTTCCGCTCCATGTGTTTTTCCGCAAATGCTATAAAATCCCTCATCATCAACGAAAATTCCCGAGTATAATAATTATTTGAATTAATTGAAGGTCTCTTAATGACTGGATTCATTATCTATAATCAAATTATAAATTTATTATAACCATATTCATGATTAAAATGGACATATAAAAATTTAAGGATTTTCTAAACTTTATATATGATTACACAAATAAATATCTATATTCTAAGCCTAAAAAAACTTGGATATAAAATCAAAAGAATTTAAAAGGATTATATTTCAGAAACTACCTAACTTGATGAAAATTAGAGGATGATTTTTTGTTGAAGTGGACCCTACACATCTATGTGGACGTTGAAATCCTCCGAGTATGATGTCTAAAAGACCGGGTGACAATAGGAAGCGATTGGGCGGAACCTTTTGGAGTAGGGTGTCAAACTGCGGATTTAAAATGGGAAAGAAGGTGTAAATGGCTAATTCTGCCCACCCACTGCATTTATTAAGAATTTTTCATTAGAGAGGATATTCGTCTCTAATGATAACACATTTTGTTCCAAATAACCATGTATATATAGAGAAAAATATTATTCTCTGTAATGAGATTGGAATTCGTCGGGAATGACCTCTTTCAAAATAAAACAAGTCCTCTCGAAAGATCAAATGCAATACAAATGACATATTTTTTCATGAATTAAAATAAAAAATAATTCATCTTGAATGATATCTTTTGCGACGATATAATTTCATCTTTATATATATATATATATATATATATATATATATATATATATATATATATATCTTTACAGATGAAAATTTTCATCACAAAAGACCCGTGAGTTTTTTTTTAAATACACGCAGTCCCGACGAAATGCGTGGCTCATCGACACTAGGCGATTTTTAGAGACGAAAATCTTGTCCTCTTTAAATATCTCGTCTCTAAATACGCGTGATCTAGTAGTGTCTCTCTTTTCGTTGAGTTCTCTCCATCTCTTTTATAGGTACAACAAATCAATATTACATGTATAACCCATTGATTTTACACATATAACCCATTTATATTTACACATACAATCCGTTAAGATAACCTATTGTTATTATTCGTACAACCCATTGATCAATGTATTTATCTATTATTTATATACTTAACCCATTATTTTTTGTACCGTTGCCCATTTTTTGGTATTATGTACATAAAGGTTTTGTTTTGAATATTGAATATTTAGAGATTAAAAAAATAATTTGATTCTTGGTGATGGAATAATAAAATACTTAATTATAAAATTGTGTAGTTATGGAATATTTTAGTTATAGGATACGGTAGCCATGAAATGTTTTAATGATGAATCTCGAAGAGAGTAGAAGATGGCTCTGCCTATAGGGATGCCAACTGTCGCCATACAAACCATCGTACCGGTTGAAGGCACCCAATGTCAGTATAGTCGTCACCAACTTCTTCTAGAGGCACATTGGAATCCTAAAGAATTGTCACATTTACTTCAAACCCTACAACACCAATGACTGGAGAGGAACGATACTCTCTGCAATCCTCCACACACAACAGAAGTTCAAGATCCCTATATACCTTAGAAGGTCCCGCAAAGAACGCCCCTTGTTGGAATTGATCATGAAGCAAGAAGCAACAAAGATAGCCCCTTTAATCGGGAGATATTGATCATAGCACTACCTTGCCAATTCAAGCCATGATAGTTGCAAAAATCCACACGTAGTTGATTGAAAGACTTTGGCTTGCCTGGCTTTGCTATGGTTACTGTTGTAAAATAGTCGAGTTTTAGATCGAGTTTCAAAATAGGTTTTAACAAGAAATTAACGGTAAACAGAAAGTAAAGAACACATGATATATCGTGGTTCGACAAAATAGTCTACATCCACGTTGGGCTCGGATTAGAGAGCGCCTTTCCACTATCACCGTTGTTTATCACTGATTACAATTTTCAGAATTACAGAAAACCACTGAATCCAACAAACCCCAATATAGAACCAGCAAAATCTAAACAATACTCAACTACGCTGAATATCTAGCCTTGAATCAGCAAGATTCAAGGACATCACAAGATTACACTATCTATTACATAGGATTTAATCTCTTTAATACAATGAATGAGCAAACCCTAGTTTGTCTCGTAAAAGAGGCGAGAGAGAATATCTGAAAAGAATGAAGGAGAGATTGAGAGAGTTGTGAAGAGACGATGCTATTTATATGAGACATAACTTGACTCAGTCTCAGCCGTCCATATAATAAATGATCAGCGCTCCACATTCATTCCGCCTTTACTTACTCAAAACGACACCGTATGGTTGAGTAGGAAGTCAAAGTACAAAAGACCATCCTGACTAAGCTTCCACATAAGCTTGGACTTGGTCAATCCTTCCACATCAGCTAATACACTTCAAATATTTCCACAGTTACTTTCACTACTTTTATTAATCCCAAGATCTCTGTCACTTATTATTCCAACCTTACCAAATTTTGCTTCTACAGCATCTGCAACATAAATCCTGATCGTCATGAAATGGTACCTGGCCTTAAACAAGCTCTTGAAGAAGGCTTTTGGGAAGCTTGGGTGTGTCTATTTTCATCATCATCTACTCATCTAAGAGTGATACGGAGACTATTACTACAATAACTTGATTGTAATTGGTGGATATACTGTACTGCAGAAAAGAACGAGAATCAAATGTAATTGGTGGAGCAGATTATGAGGTACGGATTTAGTTTCTAGTTTCTTCTCATGTCACACATTAGTTATTCTTATTAATGGGTTTCAATTATATTATTTATTCGTGTTTATTTGCAGAATTTATAACACAATCGTAATGGAAGGTTCGTAGTTGTATATGGAGATGGTGAATATCATATACACAACTTTAGCTTGGAGAAATAGGTCATCTGAGGGAGAATTTGCTGTTAGAGAAAGCACATTAAAAATCAAAATCATTTGAAGTTAATTGTAACATAAGTTAATGTCCAAAAAAAAAAATTGTAACATAAGTCTCATATTCTGTATAGTAGCATATATTTTCTCATATTAAGAAAACATTAATTAAAGGAAATTTTTTAATTGTTCTTATTTTTTGCAGAATGGAATAATTACAGTTATAGTTCACATTTCCATAAAACAACTGTAAGTCCCTTAAGAATCTTGATTTCTTTTCTAGTCCTTCGGTTTTGACTTTAAGCTGTTATTTGTATTAATAATTTGTGATCTTTCGTTTCAGCTTGATATTAACAGATAGTTTGGGAAAATGGTTTGGCGGACGTTAGAGTTTTCCTTTGGTAAGGACTATGTAGGGACTAATCTGCAATTAAGTAATAATTCTTGTTTACACTTTTGAAGTTTTACTAACTTTTGTAACCTTTGAAACTATCTATTTATATATTCTTCTGTTGTTTTCTTTTTGTAAGAAATCTTGTTCGTGTCTTCTTTATCTGAGGTGTGTTATATATGTTCTCAATTGCATCCTTATCACTACAAAAAATAGTATCTTTAGCGGCAAAAAATTTAACACTAAAAAATTTAATTTTGCGTTCGTTATTTGTTGCCTTTATAAGTTCCTCGCTAAAGATACCTTTAGTAGCAAATTATTTGTTTTTGCCTCTATTAACTTTATTTTTAGCGGCAAACATTGCCGCTAAAAATATAATTAGAGGCTATTTTGGTTTTTGAAAATATCATTAGAGGCCATTTTAGTTGTTGCCGCAATAGCTTCCCCGCTAATGCTACTATTTCTTGTAGTGTATGTTCTTGTGTCATAAGATGATAGTTGTTATGAAGAACCCCATATTTTCTTAGTTGAAGTTTTTTCCTCTGTGAACCTCTATTTGACCCACCTGCACCCCACCCTTCTGTATCACTCCTCATCTTTTGGTGCTATCTGTTCGTTCTCCTCCTTCAAGCGAGAAGCTAGCTAATGGCCTGGTATATAATCCTCTGTTAGAGATAGCTACTCCGTGTCTTTCCTACTACCAGATGAGTTTTGTTTAGTTGTCTTCTACCTTCCTTTTTTATGCCCATCTTCTGTACCTCGTATCTTTTTTTTTTTTTTTCTTATATGTATGGGTGTCCGGGCCAGCTTACGCGCACCACGACTATTTCCATAGGATATATACACGCCTCCTCATGCATACTCCCATTTAATGGGAACTAGGTTACCTAAGTTCAGGGAGAGGACTCGAACCTTGCACCTCTTACTTATCCCTTTTAAGGGCTCAAGAAATAACAAGGTTGAGAGGATTCGAACCCTGTACCTCCTAGTTGAGAGACAGAGTCCTGGCCATTGAACTAGTTCCAATGGTTTTCTGTACCTCGTATCTTGTTTTCACCATGTGTCTGTTGCATTGACTCTTTACAGGGCCGGTCCTTGTAGTTTGGAGGCCCCGGACAAAAATTTAAATTGGACCCAACAATGACAAAGTCTAGAAAATATAGTAGGTTTCTGGATAGTGTTTTTAAAACAAAATAAACATAGAAAATATAAAGTTATAAATGGCAATGTCTATTTTTAAATTTTTTAGACCTCCAAAATTATGTTAAAAAAATAAAAATATTTAGTAAATTTTTCACTTCATAAGGGTTAGATAGAGGCTAAAGAAGGAACCAAAACCAACCTTGGATGAATTTATAGGAAACTTGATTTTAATACGTCATTTTATTTTCAGATTTATTAAATTATACGTAGGTTTAAATGAGAGTCGGTTTAAATTAGATATAATCATATAATGACTAATTAAAAATATTGGATTTCAAAAAGAAATTCAGGAGCTTGAGCCCTCTCTGGGTCCAGAGGGAATTTGCCTCTAAACCTTAATTTTTTTTGAATTGGGTCCAAAGCCGACTAGTTAAAAAAAATCAATAGTTATCAATGCTCTCTTTTCTTTAGTCATAAAATATTTTACAACAGATATTATATTTATGAAAAATAGTTAGATACATATTAAAATCTTTTATTTATTGCGTGTTGAACATTCAAAATAAAAAATATATAATTTTTATTACATAACAAAATTAGATCCACTTCGAAGAGAATGTCGATCGTAACTCTCGTTTCTCTCTTTTAACCTCATTATGATTAAACTCTTATATTAGTGAAATAAATATTAAACTAAAAATAACAAGAAATCACAATACGATAGATTAAAACTTATATCGGTAAATAATGAAAATATAAAACTATAACTGTACGGAATATTCGATATATTAACCAATGGAAAAATAAAATTCAAATCAGAAAAGAAAAACCTAATCATTTTTTGAATGATAATTTGTTGTCTATTAATATATTTTTAATACATATATAATGTAGTGAACATAACCAAAAATTTAAATAATTTATTTCTATAAATTATGTATGAAAATATAAACTTAAATAGAAAAGTTACGATTGAAATATGAAATAAATAAATATAATGTAAAAAATATTATGTTAAATCTTAGAAAAATTAGTTATTATTTTTATCACTTGTCCACTAAATATTGTTTTAATTCTTTAATTGCTAAATAATTTAACATGTAATACGAAATAATTTAAATTAAAATATAAATAATATAAAATTATTTAATTTTATGATTCAAATCTTTAATTTGAAATATAAATAATATAAAATTATTAAATTTTATAATTCAAGTATTTAATTTATATTTTAATTAAACTTTTGTTGTTTTTAACTTACAAACAAAATAAATAAATATAAAGGATTTGAAAATGTTACTGCAATTAAAAACTAAACATACATTTGGGAGACTCAAACTTGGATCCAACAATTGCACGCACAACACTCTACCTGTTGAACTAAAGACAACGTTTTACAATTAATACGAACATATTAATATTTGTAGGTAAATACATTTATATACGAGCATACATCTAAAAAATTTGGGCCCCCGATCATCTCGGGGCCCTGGGCGGTCGCCCGGTCTGCCCATACCTGTGGCCGGGCCTGACTCTTTATTATATGTCGGTTATGATTCATAGTATCTCCTTTCACCATAGTATCATATATCGAGAAATAACATCTATTGTTATGATAGTTATCCTGGTTCCTTTGTTGTTCTTGTTCTTGAGATATACCTTATGTAATCCATCCGAGATTTCACTCATACTTACTATTCCAAATTCCTTGGTTGTAAATTGCGTAGCGAATTTATGAAAAGGTGGATTACTAGCTTCTATGTCTATGATTCAATTGTCGAAAATTGATAAAAAATTGCTGAGATTTGCTAAAAAATATTGGGAATCTGTGGAATGAGGATGAAGAGAGTTAGTTGGTGGAGAGATAGACTTCGAGAGGTGAACCCTTATGTTTGCTGATCAAGATTCAAATTATGAATTTTATTAGTAATTTTAATATATTTTTTATGGTTATTATCTATTTATAAAAAAAATTATTTTTGTAAATTTTTAGCTTCATGTGGCGGTTGTCTTAAATATTTTAATAACATAGATCTGGTGGCGTTTATCAACTGCCACGCCAATTTTTGGCATTTTTTCGAATTTCTTTATTCTGGAGTGCTGGTGGTGAAATAGTGGCATGGAAGGGAGCCACTACGAAGAAGTTCTGGGAGTTACGAAGGAAGCTTCGAACTCATATTGGTTATGGGTTGAGAACGGGAATTGAACTCTATGAGATCTAATCTCCCGTTGTTCCTCAGTAGCTCAGTGGTAGAGCGGTCGGCTGTTAATCGATTGGTCGTAGGTTCGAATCCTACTTTGTATAAGCAACCGCCAGGCCAAATTGTTGCGTTTTATCCTAATAACCACAATGTTTTTTAATTTTTATGGAAGCACCAAACTAAACACCATAAAAAGAATCTGTAGCAATCAACATTGTGGCGGTTGTTGTGGTGGTTAGCCAAGTGCCACTAATATTTTTTGGCTTTTTTTACTCTCTAAAATGCCAAATAAACGCTAAGTATGTTAGTTTTTTTTTTAGTGCTCGTGCAAACCCGTGCCATGGTGTCATCTAGAAGACTCATGCGGTACATGATGTCTCCCTAAATTTTCTAATTTTATGCCCTTTGGAGACATCATTTTTTTGTGTTTATTCGATTATTTAGATAGACTTTTAGTGTTAATATGCAATAAATCGATTTTCCACTTTTAATTCTAGTATTTTTGATTTATTAAACTTTTGCGCGTAATATGGTTTGTTTTGAGTGAAAAGTTGTAGGTTTTGAATACTAGCTAGGAGAGGAACTAAAGAATAAAGTCAAAGATTGTGTAAGGAAGTCAAAGCAAGAAGAAATATCCCAAAAGAATTGATAATTTGAAGCTGCAAATCTGGAAAGTTGATAAAGATTGCTGATTTCGAGCCATCTAAAAGTGTATTTAGCCTCTGACTTGTGAAGAGAAATTGTTTCTCATTGAGTTACGGAACTTTAGTAACTGGAATGAGGTCAATCCGAGTTGAAACGAGCCGTTTAGAGCTGATTTAGTGAAGGTGGTGCAGCAGTTACGTGATTTGGGCTTAACTAGTGTTAGGCTTTTCTAATTTTCATTTAATCCCTATGAAAAGCCCTAGTCCGACTTTCAGCTAATAAAAGGGCTTTGGACTTCTATTTTCACACACCTTTTTCATAACAAGACATACGCTTAAGAGTCAGACATCAGAGAAGAAGCTAGAGCAAGGAAGAGAAGAAGTAAGAGCTGGAGACTGTATATATCTCCAATTCTCAGCCAATTCAATTCCGTAATTAGGTTCTTCTATTTTATTCTGTAAAACATTATGAACTCAATTATTTCTTTAGTTTTTGTCTTTTCAATTATTATGAGCTAAACTTAAATAGTGGTTGAGAACGCATAATGGGTTAATCCCAATTTGATTTCGTTTCATGTGTATGGATTTGGGATTTTTATAATTGAAATCAAATTGGGTAAATTGTATTTTTTATTAATTTGCTTTTATTTACTATGAATGACGTAATTAACCAATCATAGGACTTAGTATCTAGGCTATTCCATTTAGTGGCGAATGGACACCTTGACGGGGGGTCTGGGTACATAACTAATTAATGAATGTAGGATAGAAATTAGAGACTCTGACGAGCTTAATTAATCCTATGGCCAATTGGGTAGAATAGACTTAACCACCTGAAGGTGGACTATAATCACCCTGACGGGGTTTGTAGCACCTAAGAGTAGCTCCTTAGTCCACCCTGACGGGGGTAAGGAGAATTCTGAATCCCGACCAATACATATTTACCACTTTGTCCCTTAAACAATACATGAAATGAATGATAATTAGGTGAAATCCTTGCGTCTCTCAAGTACTGCCTTTCCTACCTTGCGTAAACTACTTTATTTTCTTGCGTTTAGTTTAATCTTTGCATTAATTTTGTATTTTAATTATTTGTCTTAGTCTTAGAAAAACCAAACAAACATTTTTAAAACAATTATCTGCTTTCACGTGCAATTAACTACTATTCGATAAGCATTAGAGTCAACCAACCAGTCACCGAGAACGAATCTGAATTATCACATATATTACTTGGGACAACCGTACACTTGCGGTTGTGGTTCTCTAATCCTTATTGCATTATTTAGAACACACAAAGGACCACCAAGCTTTTGGCGCCGCTGCCGGTGACGGTTGCGTGTGACCCCGGCGTTTATCCTTTAGTGTTAGTTGCATTTTTATTTTTCAGTTTTACGCTTTGTTTGGTCATCTTTTTCAGGTTTTAAGGTTTGGTGTATGCGAATGAGACTCTTTAAGGATCTTGAGACATTACCTCTGATCCTTGACAATTCTGAATCATTAGTCAGACTTGCTAACAAGAAAAGAAGAGAACAAGAAGCACAAGAGTTAGTAGAGAGATTAGCTAGAGAGATGGCTGACCTTCCGGTTGAGAACAATGGTCAGAATGGCCAGAACGGCCTAGCCCCACCTCTAATCCTCCTAATCCTCCAGTTCAAGTCCAAGTAGCTGATCCATGGTTCCTTACTGGTCCAGCACAAGAACCATTCCTTGCTCCTCCTCTTGGGATTGGCCCAGCCAATATTGATGTTCTGAGATTCCGTCCAGATTCGGGTATGTTAGCTCAATTTCAGAATTTCGGGAATTTTCGTGGCAAGCCCGGAGAAGATCCTATTCGCGCAGTACAAAAATTTATGCAAATCTGTGATTCGTACATCACTCAAATAGTAACAAAAGAGCAGATGTATTTTGCTACATTCAGATTTTTCGTGATAGATGGAGCGAGTGATTGGCATGATTCACAAGAGCCTGGAAAGATTACGAATTGGGAACAGTTACAGGTTGCGTTTTTTGACAGATACTATCCATCCAACATGAGATTAGATGCTCAACTCGAGTTAACACATTTCCGACAAGAATATGACGAAGCTTTGGGTAGAAGTTGGTCGAGATTCCAGAACTGTTTGCGAAGAGTCCCCAATCATGACCTTTCAGAACAACAACAATTGAAGATTTTTTATAACGGTCTTGATGGGAAATAAAGAAAAGATTTAGATTTATTATGTGGTGGTGCGTTTTTACAGGTTCTACCCATTCACGCAAGGAATATTTTGGATAGAACGGTAACTAATGAAGTGGGTTGGAATACTGTAAGAACACCTGTTAAAGGGGGAGTTAATAACGTCAATATCGAAGAAAAGTTCACCTCTTTAGAGAACAAAATACAAACCACATTGGAACAACAATTGAAACAACTTATGTTAGCTGTGAAAGAAGTTTTTTCGAGTAAAAGTGTTGAAGTGAATGCTACGCAAGAAGTTTATGGATGTGCGTACTGTGGTGTGAATGATCATGAATGGGAGAACTGTCGGAATAACCAAGTGTCCATGATGTTTGTTTCCAACCGAGGGAATTTCAATTCGAATGGTCAAGGATATCAACCTAACAGAAACCATCCTGGGTTTCAGTATTCAAATCCTGATGGGGTAGCAAATTCAACTTATGCATATCAGCCGCGTCCCCAAGGTATCAACTATAATCCAACACCTCAGAATAATTATCAAGGGAGACAGAATCAAGGAAATTATGTTCAGAGACAACCTCCTCAAGACAATTATAATGACAACATGAACCAGAAAGCCTTACCTGCTCAACCACAAGAAGGTACAAATAACCTTCAGAAAACCGTAGAAAAGTTGATTGAACTTCATGCACAGTCAATCCAAAGGAAACAAGCTTCTGAAGCACACATTCAGATGCTAGAGAATCAAGTTTCGCAAATGTCAAAACAACTGAATCAGCGTCCACAAGGGCAACTCCCTAGTGACACAGAAAATCCTATACAGAAAGAAGATAGTAATGATGTGACTCTCAGAAGTGGTAAGAATCTTCCTCCACCTCCTTTTCCTGTTATGAAAGAGAAAGAAGTTACTAGAAAAGAAAAGGATGTGGTGGATAAAAATAAAGATGATGAAATAGAGGAAGTGGAGAGGCCTATTGAAATTCCGAAAAAGAAAGATGATGTTGTAAGTCGTCCTCCTCCACCATTTCCGTCTAGGGTTCAAAAGAAAGGTGATATAGCTGAATATCAAAAGTTCTTTAATAGAGTGAGAGGTCTTAGCATCAATATTCCATTATTAGAAGCTATCAGAGATATACCCAAGTATACGAAGTTTTTGAAAAGAGCTCTCACCAACAAAAGGCCGTATTGCGATAACGAAATGATTGGTTTACCGGAAGAATGTAGTGATATTTGTCAAAGTAAGCTACCTCTGAAGTTACTCGATCCTGGGAGTTTCACAATTCCTATTTCGATGAGAAGAATGGAAAGGTAAAGCACTATGTGATTTGGGTGCGAGCATTAATCTGATGCCCAAATCGATCTTTGAGAAATTGAAAATTGGAGTAGAAAGACCCACTTCTATGGTCTTGCAAATGGCGGATCAATCCCTTGCACATCCTCAGGGTCGAATAGAAGATGTCCTCGTCAAGGCAGGTACTTTAGTATTTCTCGTTGATTTTCTTATTCTTGAATACGACGCGGATAGGAATGTCCCCATTATTTTGGGAAGACCATTCCTAGCCACGGGACGTACTTTAATTGATGTAGAAAACGGAGAATTAACGATGCGAATCCAAGACGAGGAAGTGAAGTTTAACGTGTTCCGAGCTATGAAGTTTCTAGATTCTCAAGAGGATTGATTCCGAATGGATGTAATTGAGAATTCCACGCAAGAGGTATATAATGAATTTACTTATGATGATGTTTTGCAGGCAGCCTTGACACTTGATCTACTTGAATTGATGGAAGAGCTTTCCAAAACAGTGCCAGCTCTTAACTCTGAGAATCCAAAATATAGGCGTCTTGCCTATGAACCTGTGAGAGAACCGGGGGAGATTGTAACTAAAAAGAAACCTTCAATCAAATATCCTCCGTAGTTGGAAGAAAAGCCTTTGCCATCTGGTGTCGCCTAGGGTGTGATAAAAATAAGATCAAATTAAGTATGGAAAACTATGCACTCCCACCCTAGACAGGCACAGTACTGCAAGTATTACAGGACGTATGCAAGTTTTAATGATAAGTAGAGTTCGTTCTCAGGGACTTAAGTGTGTTAAACGCGTAGGAACAGATAACGAGTAAAAGTAAATAACTAGAAGACAGAAAATTAAAGCAAATAATTTCGAGATTAATTATTAAAACTAGGAAAATAAAGACAATAAAATAAAATACGAAGAATATGAGATGAGAAGTATAGCTTAGGTTTTGCTAGTATGCACTAATCCTTCTAATTCTATCTATAAATCTAGTTCATAAGGGAGAATATTAGCTCTTGGTAATACTTAGTCAGGATTCTAAATTCCCCAATCTTAGACCTTGAGAGCGACTAAGGGGGCTCCGTCACAACCAAGAAGTGATTTCAAATAGGGTTATCAAACGCCACTAAGGCCCTAAGCAAATACTGCAATCTTGGTGATACGGTGGTTAAAACAAACCCTAATGACTATCTAGTTAGAAGTATGTTTTGTCAGAACTGCTATCGACACTAGACATTATGTGGTGGTTCAATAGTTAAACACCCTGTCAAGGAGACCATCTAACTACTCTTAAAACAATCCTAAAGTGATCAATTCTAGGAAAGACATTAAATCAAAACACATAAGCAAATGTAAAGTAAGAAGCTAATATCAGATTAAAACATATAATTCCCAAAGAAACTTAGATAGAAGAATTAGAATTCATAGATTATACATATGCAAAACCCAAGCTATGGGGAGTTTAGTTCATACTTGAAGGAAATAAACTAAAAGAAATTACAAAAGACATCATCTTGCTCTCTACAATAAACTGGAAGAATAAAACCCTAAGAACTAATTACTATGAGGCAAGAATGATTTACAAGTGATATAAGGGTGTATTTATAGGTGTTTAGAAGACCTAATTTGTTTTCTTGAGGAAGAGTTAAGGTAATGGACTTCTAGCCCAACTCAAATTCGTATGGAAATAAAGATAAACACTGCTGCGTTGTTTTGAGTGTATCTTCTTCGTTATTGGTCCGATTTTGCTCCAGAAGATACCAAAAGAATCGCAACAGAATTATCTAGGCCCTTTAAAAGGAAATCATCAGATTCGGCCTATTTCTTAGGTAAAAACGCCTATCTTTGGACGTGTATGCAGAATCCTAGATTTAGGCAGCGTTTCCTTTTCCATCTTTTTAGCTTTTCTTTCCTTATCTCCAATTACCATGCAAATCTCTTTCCATAAGTTGTTGTCTTTGACTTGGACTCTAATTAATCTTCATAATTATCTTTAAAGCTATACACTAAATAAACAATTAAACCCAATATGCTCTAAAAACATTAATTCTACAAATCAAGACACAAAATAGGAAAGTGCACTAAAACTCAAGAAAATCGACATTATTGATTTCTAAATCACTTAAAATGATGTCTCATCCTAACATAAATCTATCACAAATGAGGAGACATCACCATCACACTTGAGGTATGCGTATTTAGGTACTAATGAAACTCTACTTGTTATTGTTTCAGCAATTTTAACAAGTCCTCAAGAAGATAAATGGTTGTGTGTGTTAAGAGCTAACAAAGAGGCAATAGGGTGGCCTATTGCCGATATCAAAGGAATTATCCCCTCCTATTTTCAACACAAAATCATTCTCGAAGATGATAACGCACGCTCAGTTGAAGGTCAAAGGAGATTAATGCCAGCCATGAAGGAAGTTGTAAAGAAGGAGGTTATTAAGCTGTTAGACGCAGGGATTAACTATCCCATTTCGAGTAGTGAATGGGTGAGCCGAGTTCAGTGTGTGGCGAAGAAAGGAGGAATCACAACAGTTCTTAACGATCAAAATGAAGCTATTCCTTCACGAACTGTTGTTGGTTGAAGAGTTTGTATGGATTACCGCAAATTGAACAAGGCCACCAGAAAAGATCACTTCCCTCTTCCCTTCATAGATCAAATGTTATACAAGTTAGTTGGTAGAGAGTATTACTGCTTTTTAGATGGATATTCTGGATATAATCAAATTTACGTGGCGCCAGAAGATCAACATAAGACAACCTTTACATGCCCCTTTGGTACTTTTGCATATCGCAGAATGCCATTCGGGTTATGTAACGCACCTGCTACATTTCAAAGATGTATGATGGAAATCTTTTGGGATATGATCGATAACTTCCTTGAGGTATTTATGGATGATTTACCTGTATTCGGTGATGACTTTGATAAGTGTTTACAGAATTTGGAAAGTGATTTGGTTTTAAATTGGGAGAAGTGCCATTTTATGGTTCGAGAAGGTATCGTATTGGGTCACAAGGTTTTAAGTGCTGGTTTAGAGGTTGATTGCGCAAAGATAGAGGTAATAAAAACACTTCCACCTCCTGTTTCTGTTAAAGGGGTGAGAAGTTTTCTTGGCCATGCTGGTTTTTATAGGAGGTTCATTAAATATTTTTCTAACATTGCTAAACCACTATGTAACTTACTTAAGAAAGGACACCAAATTCCTTTTCGGTGAAGCTTGAATGGTTGCCTTCAAAGCAATCAAAGAAAAACTCATTACCGCTCCTACTGTGTTACCACCGGATTGGAATATGCCATTCGAAGTTATGTGTGATGCTAGTGATTTAGCTATGGGAGCTGTTTTAGGCCAAAGAAAAGATGAGATATTTCATTCAATATATTATGCAAGAAAGACTTTCAATAGTGCTCAAATTAATTATACTGTTACAGAGAAAGAATTGCTAGCTGTTGTTTATTCATTCGATAAGTTTTGTTCCTATATCCTTGGAGCGAAAGTTGTTGTTTATACAGATCATTCTGCAATTAGATATCTCATGGAAAAGAAAGATGCTAAACCACGGTTGATAAGATGGGTTTTATTGCTACAAGACTTCGATTTAGAGATTAAGGATAGAAAGGGTTGTGAGAATCAAGTTGCAGCTCGTCTTGAAGGATCAGAATCAAGTGGTGGACCTGAAGTAGTTAGAGAAGAATTTCCTGATGAGAGCTTATTCACGATTCACCTAGAAAATACTCCTTGGTATGCTGATATTGCAAATTTAATTGTAAGTGGTTCATTTCCTGAAGGGTCCACTTATCAAGAAAGAAAAAGATTAGCTCACCGTGCTAGACAATTCTTTTGGCAGGATCCTTTCCTCTACAAAGTATGTGCTGATCAAATGGTGAGAAGATGTATACCAAAGGAAGAAACTGAAGTGATTATAGCTGGTTGTCATGACTCACCTTATGGAGGACATTTCAAAGGAGATCGAACTGCTGCTAAGGTATTACAATCAGGTTTTTACTGGCCTTCAATAATGAAAGATTGTCATGAATATGTTAAGAGATGCGAAAGATGTCAATTTACGGGAAATATATCCAAGAGGGATGAGATGCCACTTAATAATGTTCTTGAAGTAGAGATATTCGATGTATGGGGTATAGATTTTATGGGTCCGTTTGTTCCTTCTAATGGTAACTTTTACATCTTATTAGCTGTTGATTACGTGTCTAAATGGGTAGAGGCCATTGATCTACCAACTAATGATTCACGAGTAGTGATTAAGTTTCTGAAATCACACATCTTCACTAGACATGGTACACCGAGAGTAATTCTTAGCGATTGAGGTTCTCATTTCCTGAATAAATACTTGAAGACAGTTTTAGAGAAGTATGGAGTTAGACATCGCGTATCTACCGCTTACCATTCACAAGCCAATGGTCAAGACGAAGTCTCAAATCGTGAGGTAAAATCTATTTTAGAGAAGACTGTTAGTCCTGTTGGAATTCTGCCCTAGCCCCGATCGTCTTGTAATGAATTGAACACGAGTGTTTACTGTACACGATAATAGTTATCCCTACAGTTTTGATTAAAGAAATTGTTTCCTTGAATCTATGGCAAGCCTTTATGATTATGGTATTAATCTACATAATATAAAGGCAAATCCTTGATTAAGTTACGAACTAGGTATCATAAGGTGTTATGATAATGAGAATCTAGATTATAGGACTTAATCTAAACTTGTTCTTAATCGTAGGATCATCGAGTTAGGACCTCGATGATCCAGTTAGATTAATATGTAGCTAACAAGTATTTATTGGATAAATATCGGTAGTTCTCGTTTACCGAGTTATGTGCATAGATAATGCACATAGAGATGTGATTATCGAACCGACTAAAACTAGAGATTCCTAATGGTTAATTACCTTGAACTGTCAAGTAGGTTAATCTCTATAAGGATTTTTATACTTGTAATCCTTTGACCTGAGATCATCACTTTAGTTGTGTATGTGCTTGTTATGTTTTGATACTGGACTACTAGTGTGTCATAATGCTAGTCGAAAGGATATTGGACGTAGCTAAGTATATATGCTCCTATGGATGAGTCAAGATGGAATCTATCAACTCTAGGTAAAGAGTTTGAGCTCTACGATGTCATAAGATTATAACGATTGTATCGAATCCTTGGTCAAGGTGATAGAATAAATGAAGAAATGAGTTTCTTAGGTCATTCGTCAATCGTTGATAATTGACGTGTAACGTAGTTGATTTTCTAATGGGATTTGACAGTTGTACCATATCCCAGGATGATCCGGAGCTGTAAAGATAGAGGGAATACATGTATGATTCTTCACCGGGTTCTTTGTACAGAGTTACTTCACGTTATCCGGCCTTGGGGAGTGTTGCTAGACGCCAACCTCGACTAGTGGTTAATTTAATTAACTACTACCGGTTTAACGATGAAGCCACGTAGTCGCACACTAACGAGTGCATTGTACTTGCTTCATGAAGTTAATTAATTTTATTATTAGATAATAAATATTAATTAATTATATATTTGGAATATTGGTATATTGATTTGCTAGCACAAATTTATATTCTAATATAAGACCGATCTAAGGCAAAAGAGAAAAAAAGGGAAAAAGGTCATAGGCTCGTGGATCCGACCATGGATCTCTAGTAGTGTAGAATATGTCACTAACCACTAGGCTAGTCAAGTCTTTTTGTATAATGTAAAATGTCCAAGTCCACTTCAGAAGTGGGTAATGGACCAAATTATTAAGATAATTAGTTTTCATTATACGTTCTTGACTTTTGGCTTTTCCACTTCTTGGCTTTTCATTCTTCCTTCAAGAGTTAATATATGTATAATGAGAAATCAATATATACATGTAACTTCTTTTCAGTTTTTCTCTCTTGAAAAAAATACAGTAGATAGAAGGTCTCTCTCCAAATTCAGAATGGTTCTGAAAGCAAAATCAAACTCGGTGTGCAAAGCGTGGAGGCTTCAAATCTTTGAAGCTAGAATTTGATAATTCGATTCTCACACAATGGCTCAAGGTATGTAATCGTTATTATACTTTGTTTTAAATTCTTAAATGCAACTAGATTATCTATTTGGATTGCAATTTCTATGTTCCGCTGTATTATATGTGATATATTCGTTATTGCTATCCTTCAAGTCCTACAAGAAAGATTGGTCAATGAAGTTAGACGATGCATTATGGGCCTATCGTACTGCGTTCAAAACTCCAGTTGGTGCATCCCCGTATCGAATGGTTTATGGTAAGACTTGTCACTTACCTCTTGAGCTTGAAATGGGTGCATATTGGGCTATTGTGCAGTTAAACTTAGATCCTACTTTAGCCGGTCAGAATCGAATGATGAAACTTAATAAGCTTGATGAATTCCGATTACATGCTTATGAAAATGCTAAACTTTACAAAGAAAACACTAAGAGATGGCATGATAATCGTATTCGTGAAAAGAATTTTGTAGTGGGACAAAACGTATTGAAGTATAACTCAAAGTTCAGCAATTATCCGGGTAAATTAAGATCGAAGTGGTCAGGTCCTTATGTTGTGACCAAAGTTACACCTCATGGGGCGACAGAAATAGAACATCTACTCGAGAACCGCGCTTTCATGGTGAACGGTCATCGATTAAAGATATACCATGGAGGTGAAGACACCAATCGCTTGGAAGATCCACATCCCGGGGAGGTCATGTATCTCTTCGCAGTTCCTTAGAAGCGTGAGGTAACCCGTCGAGCTTAACGACGTTAAACAAAAGCCAATTCATTGTATATTAGTTTAAGTCTTTTAAATTTTCATAGTGTATATTAGATAAAGTTCGTTAATTTAGTGTTTATTATTAAGAAATGAGGAAGGGTAGTTGTTTTTTTGATGATTTCAGGGGTAAAAGAGTCATGAGTTTGGGGTCGAAACGATGAAAAAACGAAAAAAATTGGAGTTCAAAGACAGGCATGACCGGCATATGCCGGTTAAACACGCTGAAGAACTCCCAAAACTCTGACTAGTGCGTCCACGTTTGCGCCAGCGAGACACCATCGGTATGCCGGTGGCTGACCGGCTAGCCGGTCCGAGAAGATGAAAAGTTCTGATTAGTGCGTCGAGTATGACGCAAGGTGCTGCGCCTGAGTGGTGTCGCCTAAGGTATGATAAAATAATGATATAAATTAAGTGCAAATAAACACCTTAAGCTGAGCACGGTTCTGCAAGTATACAGATCGTATGCAAGTTTTAATGAATAAGTAGAATTCGTTCCTCAGGGACTACGAAGGTTAAGAAGAACTTATGCAAATATTCAAGTGCAGATATTGGAAGTTAGAATAATAATACGCAAATGTAAAGAATATAAAAATATATTTTTATTTGATTTTTAATAAAGGAAAATTAAACTAATAAATTAAAAGACAGAAAATTAAATAACAGAAAAAGAAAAAAAGATAGTATGAAAGTTTAGATTGAGTAATTAGCAAGTGATCCCACTAGTTTTGCCGTTCTAAACATGTAAGGTATGAATCATGTAGTATTTCAATAGTTTGGTTTCAATTGCGCTAGGTAGTTTCAAATAGGGTTTACCTGTGTCAATAAGAACCTAAGCAAACTGTTCCTGCAATTGATAAAATAGCAATACACTAAACCATTGACTATCTAGTTAGGCTGGGTTGTCAGATCAAACCTTATTCTAGACGTTATGTGCTAATTCTATAGTCAAATATACCGGTTATCTAACTACTATGATGGTAATCCTATATGTTTGCAACCATAAAGAACACAGAATATAAATCCAACACATAAACAGAGAAATCAAAACATAAATTCAATCAAATTAGATAGATGTCAACCAAAACTAGGGTTCATACATATATGCTAAAACTCAAGCTAAATAGAATTAAGTTCATACTAAGAAAAGAAAAGAAAAGAATTACAGAATTGAAGGTTGAAGAAGACATAATTGATGCATAGCTCCTTCCAGACTTCTCTTCTTGTGTTGTAGCTTCTTCCTGACCTTAAGGTTTGGTCAAGGATGATTTTAGAGTGTTAAGAGACTGTATTTATAGTGTATAGGTTGACCTAATTCGTTTCTTGAAGGAGAGTGGTGGGGGCAAAGGTGTGATAGAATAATAGATAAATAAAGATAATAATAAAGAGTCACACACCCTTGAGAACCACGGAACTCACTGCAAGTATCATAGATCGTTTGCAAGTTTTAATGATAAGTCAAGTTCGTTCGCAGGGATTGTATCCGTTAGATCTACTTATATTTAACAAGCGTAGATGAATTTAGATGTTTTAAATAAAAATATAAAAAGATGAATAACTATCTAATGCAATTAAATAAATAAAACAAATAAACAAAACAAATAACTAAATATGAATGTAAGTCAAATAGATTAGGATTACTAGGTCTATTACTAAATTGTTATTCTAACCTGTCACATTAAGCATTATATATTAACCAGGATTCTAAATTCTACCTAGCCTTTTCTAGACTTAGGAGCAACCTCTCCACTACTAGGGATTCCTAAGTAATGATTGGTGATTAAATCAAACCTTAATGGCTATCTAGTTAAACTAGACGATTATGTGGTGTTGTCAATAACTAAGATTAATCCTAAGATTGATCAGATCTAGGGAAATAAGTCAAAACACATAATAACAATATACGCCAAGCTTAATCAATTAAAATAACAAATAGTATTAATGAATGTAGACAAAATAATAATCCAACAATTAAAAGTAAACTTACAGAATAAAAGCTTAGAAATATGGTTGAGAATAGATCTATAGCTAATTACTCTAAATATAGAGAAGGTGAGATGTAGAAGAGGAGCTTGTCACTTCTCCAATCTTCTTCTTCTTGTCTTCCTCTACAGGTCAACTTGCTTCTTGGATGAATAGCTTGATTCTAAGGATGAATATTAATGTAAAGGACTAAGCTATTGTTTAAAACTAAGAAAATATAAGTAAAGACTAAGCCTATACTTTGCAACTGAGCAAGGACATGTTTACAATGGTTTAAGGGTGTATTTATAGGTGTTTAGGAAGACCTAATTCGTTTTCTTGAAGGAGAAGTAAGTAGTGGACTCCAAGCCCAACTCTAATTCGTATGGAAATAAAGATAAACACTGCTGGACCGTTTTGAGCATATCTTTTTCGTTATTGGTCGGTTTGAGCTCCATAAGATACCAAAAGAATCGCAACAGAATTATCTTGCCCCTAAAGAAGGAAATTACCAAAATCGGCCTATTTCTTAGGTAAAAACTCATATATTTAGACGTGTGCTGCAGAATCCCAGATTAAGGCAGCTTTTCCTTTTCCATCTTTTTAGCTTTTATTTCCTTATCTCCAATTACCATGCTTACTCTTTCCATAAGTTATTGTCTTTGACTTGGACTCTAATTAAGCTCCATAATTATCTTTAAAGCTTCACACTAAATAAATAATTAAACCCAATATGCTCTAAAAATATTATTTTACTAAATCAAGACTCAAAATAGGAAAGTGTAGCATTTCTCAAGAAAATCGACTATAATGACTTCTAAATCACTAAAAATGATGTCTCATCCTAATATAAATCTATCACAAATGAGGAGACATCAGAGAGGTTAAGTAATGGACTCCAAGCCCAACTCAAATTCGTATGGAAATAAGGATAGTTACTGCTGAACTGTTTTGAGCATATCTTTTTCGTTATTGGTCGGTTTTTACTCCACAATATACCAAAAGAATCCTCACATAATTATCTACGTCCCTATGAAAGGAATCTTCCAAAACCGGCTTGCTTTTGGAGTTATCACCACTTCTTTAGGCGTAGCTGCAGAAATTCAGATTTAAGGCAGCTTTTCCTTTTCCTAATTGAACTCTGTTTCCTTCTATCTCCAATTTCCATGTTTATCTTCTTTCCTTTAGCTCTTTGAACCAACTTGGACTCTAATTAATTACCATATATCTCTAAAGCTTCAAACTAAATAAATAATTAAACCCAATATGCTCTAAAAATAATAAATAATCAAATTCAAGACCCAAAATAGGAAAGTGTACAAAATCATGAGAAATTCAACCTATAAACAAATAAATACGCCTAAAATGATGTCTCAGAAATAGATTTAATGATCACAAATGAGGAGACATCACTGAGGTTGCGCCAGCGAGACGCGACCGGCATGCCGGCCATCTCACCGGCTAGCCGGCCCGCGATGATGGATTCTCTGGTTAGTGCGTCAGGTATGACGCAAGGAGGCTTGCGTCAGAGGTAAAAAAAATTCGATTTCGTAATTTTCCGCCGACATCGTGACCGGCATGCCGGTCAGCCACCGGCTAGCCGGTCCGCTGCTGCGAGAGGCGGTTTTTGAAGCATTTAACCTAGTTTTTTTACCTTCTTTTCCAAGCCAACCTCCTATTCCGAATCCTAGCCTCCACCTACTCCAAAAATCATCAACTAAACACTATAAAATCATCAAATCAAGCCGTCTTTCATCACAAAATGATACAATCAACCCATATCCTCTCCAAAACATCATCAAATTCCCACTCTTCTCCAAAAATTTCTTCCTCCTAGCCTTCAAATTAAACCTAATTCCTTCACAATTCTTCTCAATTAGCCTTTACCCATCTCATATTCCACCATATTCTTCAAGTTTTAAACCTGAAAACATCAAAGTTCTAAGCCTTCCTCTAGCTTTTTCACTATTTGAAGTTTTGAGTTTGGGGTGAAAAGAGATGACTAACAGAACCGATTCCATGTGTACTTGTCAAAGAAACGTTCCAAGAAACAGAAACACTGTTGGTGCTAGCCCAGAACAAGCAATTGAGATTCCGGATTCGCGTTCCAAACGCAAGACTGAAGAAATCCTAGCTGCTCCGAAAAGGAAAGAAAATCCGATTAAGGCTAATCCGAAAAGTAGACTAATTGATGAACCAGAAAGTAAGAAAGAATCTGAAGAAGAAACTCCATAAGCACCCATTCAAGAACAAAGGTCAACAAGGAGAAAGATGTTTGCTCAGAAACCAAAGAGAGTTGCTATGACTTGGAATGATCAGGTTCCTGACAGAATTAATTACTTAGAATTTGGTGTTGAGAAAGGTCTTCCAAAGGGTATTATGAATAGTGCTTTTAAGGATTATGCTACTACTTGTGACAAATTTGGGTGGAAAGAGTTGAGAGAAAGAAAGCTTGAATATATTCCTACCTTGGTGCGTGATCTTTACGAGGGACTAGCTTTTTCAAAAGAAGCCATTATTGTATGCAAAAAGGTAATTCCTCTCTCTGTTGAGCTTATTCGACAATCCTTGAAATTTCCAAACTTCACCGGCCCTTGTCCTTGCCAAGAAACCCTTACCGATCCTTCATTCGATTTTGAATATCTTTGGGGAAAAGTACTTATTCATGGGACCCGCCCAATTCCAGCAGGAGAGCGTTATCATTGACAGTTTTATATCAACAATTTATTGCCTTGTGCTAAGGTTTGGTCCTGTTTCATAGTCTCTAGCTTCTTTGGTATTACACACACTTCAAAATTGAAAAAGGAACATATTATATTCATCAAGTGTATTGTGGAGAACAAACATATGAATGTGGCTCGTGTGCTTTATGACTTTATTGTGGAATTCGAGAAAGCTCCTACCACTCAGCAAAATCTTAAATTTCCTTGTACCATCACTACCCTGTGTCTAGACGCTAAGATTCCGCGTAAATGTGAAGAAGCTGAACCTTCAGTAGTTGGGGAACAGATAACTTTAATCTCGATTCAGAATGCCCATGATGAAGCCACACAAGTTGTAAGGACTCCTAGAGCTCCTCCAAAGAAGAATATACATACCGATAACGAGTTGGAATCGAAAATCAAAATGTTGGAAGAGAATCAAGTGAAGATGATTGCTACTTTAGGGAACGTTACAAAAGAGCTGGACCTTATCCGAAGCATGCTACTTGGGGTGAGCACCATTCAACACGCCACCTATGGTCTACTTACGAAGGATAAGGTCCATGGACACAACACCGATGACCAGCCACGCGCTGGTTAAGCTACATTTTCTATCCCTTTCGCGTTTTTGTGTAGATTCGTTTAATTGTTTTGCGTCTTTTCGAGTCGTGGGGACACGACTCATTTTTGAGTTTGGGGTGGGGTTCGTTGCCTCATCCCAGTTTTTATTTGTTATTTCTTTTACTTGCTTTCAATAAAAATAATTAGGAGTTGCGTTTGACTGTAGAAGATTTTAAATGTCCCTTTTAAGCATACTTTTGATGAATCTATGATAGTAAATAGTGGACTTTAGGGATTAACATAAAACGCGCTTTAATTGCATGCGAACATAGATAATGAATAGGAAAAATTAATAAACAATGCAAAAGAAGTAAGCTTGTACTTAAGGAAAATGTTTGGTTTGTAGAACGTGAGATCTAAATTAGTAGAGAACCCACTTAGATATGAACTAGAGACGAACCATGTGACTAGGAAAATGATAGGGGCAGTTCTTTGTTAGCCATTCCAAGCCTTTTAGCCTGCTATCCCTTATATTAATATTATCTGTCCTAGCCCAATTTTGAGCCTTCAGCCTTTTATTTTGTAGCCACGATATAAGCCCATTATCCCTTAGATTATTAGGCATGACCAAATGACCCGCACTTGAATCACAATCCTGAGACCTGTCTCGAGCTTGAGTTTGGGGTGGAGGGTCCACATTTGGGAAAATTCATTGGGTGGGAACTTATGTGTTTGTATTGAGGCACAAAAATAAAAGATGATATTATTATTTGTTACCCTTTTCCGGGATTTGAAAAAAAAAAGAAAAAAAAAGAAAGAAAAGGAAAAAAAAGAGAAAAGAAATGAAAAGGAAAATAAAAAGAAAGAAAGAATAAAATAACCGGCAAAGTGGAATATTTTTGGAAATCATCTTAGATTTATTGGGTTGACATGGGGACGCAACATTAGCGCGTTGAATGGGTTGAGTGAGAACATTATTTGAGTGTAAACTCAAGCTCGTGGACAGTTGTTGATGGTAAGTGAGGAGAGAGCCAAAAGCTCACTTCAAATTTACCAAATATACATACCACACCGTCCCTAAGCCTACGCTAAAACCGTAAAGTTCTCATGATTCCTAGGTGCATGGTAAGTTAATAGGGAGTATACTAAGTGGAGCGTTCAAAGCGAGTAAGGATCGAGGAACAAACTATAGCCATCATATTGAGATAAGTACAAGTGTAACCTTCTAGCATTGCGAAGTTAATTTTATGATTGAAATTATTTGTGTTTGATGTTGCATGATTAGTGTATGTGTATGTTAGTTCTTAATGGTTGCTATATGATATTTATCTTTAGCATTGCTTTAGGGTATATTTACTAGCTTCTATTTTCTCATGCATCTACTTCATTCCCCTTGTTTTTAGTTTTGCTTTGTCAGGACGACAAAGGTTTGAGTTGGGGGTCTTGATGTCTCGCTAAATGTTCTAATTTTATGCCTTTGGGAGACATCATGTTTGGTGTTTATTCGACTATTTTTAGATAGACTTTTGGTGTTAATATGCAATAAATCGATTTTTCTCTTTTAATTCTAGTATTTTTGATTTATTAAATTTTTGCGCGTAATATGGTTTGTTTCGAGTGAAAATTTGTAGGTTTTGAATACTATCTAGGAGAGAAACTAAAGAATAAAGTCAAAGATCGTGTAAGGAAGTCAAAGCAAGAAGAAATATCCCGAAAGAATTGATAATTTGAAGCTGCAAATCTGGAAAGTTAATAAAGATTGCTGATTCTGAGCCATCTAAGAGTGGATTTAGCCTCTGACTTATGAAGAGAAATTGTTTCCCATTGAGTTACGGAACTTTAGCAACTGGAATGAGGTCAATCAGATTTGAAACGAGCCGTTTAGAGCTGATTTAGTGAAGATGGTTTGCAGTTACGGGATTTGGGCTTAATTAGTGGACTTGGGCTTTTCTAATTTTCATTGAATCCCTATGAAAAGCCCTAGTCCAATTTTCAGCTTATAAAAGGGATTTGGACTTATATTTTCACACACCTTTTTCATAACAAGACATACGCTTAAGAGTCAGACACCAGAGAAGAAGTTAGAGCAAGGAAGAGAAGAAGCAAGAGCTGGAGACTGTCTATATCTCCAATTCTCAGCCAATTCAATTCCGTAATTAGGTTCTTCTACTTTATTCTGTAAAACATTATGAACTCAATTATTTCTTTAGTTTTTGTCTTTTCAATTATTATGAGCTAAACTAAAATAGTGCTTGAGAACGCATAATGGGTTAATCCCAATTTGATTTCGTTTCATGTGTTTGGATTTGGGATTTTTATATTTGAAATCAAATTGGGTAAATTGTATTTTTTATTAATTTGCTTTTATTTACTATGAATGACGTAATTAACCAATCATAGGACTTAGTATCTAGGCTATTCCATTTAGTGGCGAATGGATCACTTTGACGGGGGGTCTGGTTACAGAACTAATTAATGAATGTAGGATAGAAATTAGAGAATCTGACGAGCTTAATTAATCATATGGCCAATTGGGTAGAATAGACTTAACCACTTGAAGGTGGACTATAATCACCCTGACGGGGTTTATAGCACCTAAGAGTAGCTCCTTAGTCCACCCTGACGGGGGTAAGGAGAATTCCGAATCCTGACCAATACATATTTACCAATTTATCCTTTAAACAATACATGAAATGAATGATAATTAGGTGAAATCCTTGCGTCTCTCAAGTACTGCCTTTCCTACCTTGCGTAGACTACTTTATTTTCTTGCATTTGGTCTAATCTTTGCATTAATTTAGTATTTTAATTATTTGTCTTAGTCTTAGAAAAACCAAACAAACATTTTTAAAACAATTTATCTGCTTTCACGTGCAATTAACTACTATTCGATAAGCATTAGAGTCAACCAATCCGTCCTTGTGAACGAATATGTATTATCACATATATTACTTGGGATAACCGTACACTTGCGGTTGTGGTTTTCTTATCCTTATTGCATTATTTTTAGAACACACAAAGGACCACCAGTATACCGCGAAGGAGACGTGGTACACCTCATCAAGGAAACCTTCACCACGATTCATGAAATCCAGTTCGTTTGCGAGGGTCAACAAGTAAAAAACTGTGTCGTCGGTCGCGTCAAACCGTGACATGGTTCAAAGTCAGAAGATTCATTCGGTACACTGTAGTGTATCTACTGTGCCAACATGAAAAAAAATAGTTCCCACGGTTTGTAATTCAGGTCCAATGCCGAGAGGCCACAGTGCCAGTCCGTTTCATCAACATTGTAAGATTGTGACACGGGGAGACTACGTCACCTGCGGTACACCGAAGGCGGTTTGAATAGGTGAAATTGATTCCTTTTTGGATTAATACAATACAATACCTAATCCTAGACTCTTTCAACCTTCCCAACAAGAAATTTTTAGACCCAAACTCTACAAATACACCTTGAAACTTGATCAAACCTTCAAACAAACACAACAACACCATCAAATATTTCCTCCATCTTCCATAAACACATAATCTTCATCAAATACATTACATAACACCACAAAACACCAAAGATCATCAAGTATTCAAGATTTCTTCCACCACAAGTAAATTATTTCTTCCTCTACAATTGATAGGCCTTCATCCAAACAACAACATCAAGCCATACTATCTTTCATAACTTTATTCCATACTTGGTGCATCTTGAGTTGTGAGTTAAAGAAAGATGACTAACATAACATATGCTATGGATTATAAGAGGAAGTGTTACATCTTAGGGAAGAAAACGAATTTTCCTGGAGCTACAGAAGAGAATGCCATCAATTTTGATGAGACAAGTACAAAGAAGTCAAAACTCGAGGTAACAGCACAACCACTACGTAGAAATAACAAGAGAAAGAAGGTACCAGACAAGTCTAAAGAAAAGACACCAATACTTGATCAGGTTTAATCTTTAAATCTTAATGACAAATCAGAAGGTGTATCTACACCACCTGTGTGGGCAGTGACATTGACAAACAAAATCACAAGCTTAGAATACAAATATCACTGTTGTTGGATGGAAATTCTGATGATGAACTACAACATTGACAAGTACGCATATATATTGGACATAGAAAACGATTCTCCTTCAGAGGATGAATAGAAAAAGATGACTTATGGAAAGGTACCACCTTCTAATCCTTCTCCTTAACTGCTTATCTGTATTAGCATAGTTTAGTTTAAATTTTATTGCTTTATTAAGTCTTTTTCAAGTCGTTGGGACATGGCCCAGTTTTGAGTTGGGGGTGGGTATTCGTTGTCCTCATATTTCTTTTTGTTTTTGCATAAAATTTTAATTTTTTAGAGTTAGAATTGGCATAGAATATGGTGAATGTACCTATTGAGGATGTTTAACTAAATCAATGATTATAAGTAGTATATTTTTGAATAGTATCACAAATATGTTGAGTATGCATGCATGAAAACATGAAGTAAAAGATAGGAAATATTAATAAGCAATGCGTATGAAATGTCAAAATGGATCTTAGGGAGAGTTAATAGGTGTGTAGAACGTGAGGTTTGAAATTAGTTGAAACCCCGTTTGTCTATGAACTAATAGTGAAAAAGTAACGAGATCTAGTAGTTAGAAAAGTGAATAACGCAGTTCTTTCATATTTAAGCCACTTGAAGCCTTTTAGCTTTCTCACCCTTTTATTTTATTAATATATCCGTCTTAGCCCCTCTGAACGTTTCTAAATCATTTGATTAACCACATTACAAGCCATACCCCTTAGGTTATAGAACTTATCCATATGACCTGCACTTGAATCGCAAAACCTGAGATAAGTTGTTTTAGAGCTTGAGTCTGAGGCGGTGGGCTTCATCACTGGGAAACATTGGGATTGGGAAATTTTACTGTAATTGTGATATTATTGATAATAATGAGTTTATTACTGTAACCCTTTGCAGGGGTAAAAGTAAATGAAAAGAAATTTAAATATGAGAAAAAGTGGTATGACATCTTATCTCAAAAAGAGATTCATAACCAACTTAGAAATAGTAAAATTATAAAAAAGATTGAAAATATTTGGACCAGAAAAGTGGAATTTGTTAAGTAATCATCATAAAATGTTTTATTTGGGTTATTTTGGGGATGCAAATCAGAGCATCAAAATAGAGTTGAGTGAGAACACCTTCGAGTGAACCTCAAGCTCTAGGGCGATTTGTTGCTGGAATGCAAGGAGAGTGCCAAAAGCTCACTTTTAATTATTCAGATATATCATACCGTCCCTAAGCAACGTTATAATTGTAAAGACCTTAGGATTTCTAAATACTTGGTGGAGGAACAATGGATCAATTAGGGAATAGATAGGTGGACCATTGGATACTATATTAGGACATGCGATCACCATGTAGCCGATAACACGATCCAAGTTGAAAACTTCCACTTCTGGCATTGCGAAGTTAATCTGGACTTGAAATTATGAACGGTTAATTATGTGTATATTAAGGACGTGTGTTCATTATTTATTTGACATTACTACATGATATATTTAAGGATATTGCTCTAGGATCATTCACTACAATCTGTTCTTCTTCTTCTTCTTCTTCTTCTTCTTCTATTTTAGACTACCCTACTGTTCTTATCTTTATTGTATCGGGATGATACAACTTTGACTTTGCGGTCTTAATGTCTCCATATTTGTGATATATTAATATATACTTGAGACATCATTTTAGGGGTATTTAGTACTTAATTTCGGGATTTTCCCATATATTCATAATTTACACTTTCGTGTCTAGTTTTTGGTGTTTTTCTATTTTGTGAGTTTTTGCACGTAGTCTCTGTGTTATTTATGTAGAACATAGGTATATGGAAGCTATTACACCTAGGGAAACTGATTTGAAGTGGAAAATAAAGAAAATTCCATAGTCATTCTCAAAAAGGAAAAGTTTGGATATATTTGGAAAGTAGAGAATTTGTCATACTGAAAAAACGTTCACTAATTAAATTGTTGCAGAAAGTCGATCACGAATTTGGAGGATCCATTCGACCGAATGATAGATCTTTCTATCTCGGTCATCTTGACTAGTCGTACACTGAATTCCAATAAGTAATGAAGGAGATATGACTAAATCAATCTGCAAAGGTTTATCCTGCCCTACAATTTCGGAATACAAATTTTGGTAAGACTAGAACTCCTTAACTTGGGGATTACTCCATATTTCGACCAAATGACTATATATATATCCATTACTACATTAGAGTAATCATCCTTATTGTTCCTAATCAACCTTTAATCAACATAGAAGCAAGTGACAAGAAGACAAGAAGGAGTTGGAAGCTGTTCATTCCATTCCAACCCTCCACCTTTATAATTTGTTTTATTTCTTTCTCTAGTATGAATTAATTCTATTTAGCTTGAGATTAGCATAAGGGTATGAACCATATACTTGTTATATATCTATTTTAATTAGGGATGTCCTTATACATTTAATTGAAATTAGTAGTGCTATATTTGTTTTATGTGCTTTGATATATTTTTTGTAGTTCTTTCTGTTGCAAACATATATGATTACCATAATAATTAGACGGTCATCCGGAATGGGTGTCTAATTAT
Source organism: Nemophila menziesii (assembly GCA_029959085.1). NCBI lineage: Eukaryota > Viridiplantae > Streptophyta > Magnoliopsida > Boraginales > Hydrophyllaceae > Nemophila > Nemophila menziesii. Next base: position 5,730,173 of record JARWIR010000023.1, on the reverse strand, counting down.
TGAAACACCACATAAAACTCTAGTGTATGGTAGTAATCCTGACGGGCTTGCTCAACTAGATAGTCACTTGGGATTGAAATTAACCATCGATCATTGCGCAGGGTCCCCTTACCCAAGACCTTGGTAATTGTTAGATAGCCACCTAAGTCCACCCGGAAAGGGATTCAGAGGAATATAGAATCCTGGCTATTGCATATCACACAATTCTCCCTTAGATTAATAGGTCATAAAACAAGGCCAGTAGGGATTACTTGTTATCACTCGATCTAAACTCTCATACTACTTCTTTCTTTCTAATTATTTTCCTGTATTTATTTTAAATAGTTAATTGTTAGAGTATTAAAACCCAAACAAATATTTTAGAGTCTTTCCGTTTATTATTTTATCTACTTCTTTTATTGCACTTCATAAATTCATTATCTACATCTAACTTTCGTAATCCTTGCGAACGAATTCTACTTATAAATTAAACTTGCATACGATTTGTGATAGTTTTAGTGAGTAACATAGTGGGCTAGGGTGTTTAGTTCTTTTAAATTTATATTGTTATTTTATCACACCCTAACAACCACCAACAAGCCTCATGCGATACAGAGATATACCAACCGGTGTTTTGAATGCAGTGTAATACGCCCATAATGCATCATCTAACTTCATTGACCAATCTTTGCATGTTGCTCCAACAGTCTTCTCAAAAACAAGTTTTGATCTCTCGGTTAGAGACCTCAACTTGACCATTTGTTTGCGGGTTATAAGCAGGTGATACTCGATGTCTCACTCCATACTTCTCTAAAACCGTCTTCAAGTACCTTATAACAAATGTGTTCCTCTATCACCATTAATAACTCGAGCCATCCCACATCTTGTGAATTTGTGTGATTTCAAGAACTCAATCACCACTCATGAATTATTCATAGGTAGAGCTACAACCTCCACCCATTTGGACATGTAATCAACTGCTAGTTGTATGTATAGATTACCATTAGATGGTACAAATGGACCCATGAAATCAATACCCCATACATCAAATATCTCAACTTCAAGAACATTATTATGTGGCATCTCATTTCCTTTTGATATATTACCGATATATTTGCATCTATGACACTCTTTGACATATGCATGACAATCTTTATGTAAAGTGGGCCAATAAAAACCGGATTGAAGTACCTTCGTAGCTGTTCGATCGCCTTGGAAATGTCCTCCGTACGTTGAATCATGCAAACTTTCAACTACCGCACAGATTTCACCTTCAGGTATGCATCTTCTCACCATCTGATCACTACGAACTTTGTAAAGGAACAGATCTTCCAAAAAGAACTTCTTAGCACGGTAAACTTACCTCTTCGTTTTTTTGCTAATTAGCTCCCTTTGGGAAGACTACACTCACAATAAGATTCTCTATATCTGCATACCAAGGAGTCCTATTTGTGCTCACCATAAGCAATATCTCATCAGGAAATTCCTGCTTGACCAACTTTGTCCACTGTTAACATTAGAACCTTCAAGACGCGATAATTTATCTTTAACCTGATTTTCACTACCCTTTAGATCTCGAATCTTTAATTTGAACCCTTGCAACAACAATACACATCGAATAAAATGTGGCTTCACATCCTTCTTTTCTATAAGGTATCTGATCACAGAATGATCTATGTATACGACAATTTTTGCGCCAAGGAGATAGGAATGAAATTTGTCAAAAGCATATACACCAACCAATAGTTCCTTCTCGGTTACGGTGTAATTTATCTGTGCAGTTGTGAAAGTCTTACTAGCATAATAAATAGTATGAAATACCTTCTCCTTATGCTGACCCAACACTACATCCATAGCAAGATCACTAGAATCACACATAACCTCGAACAGAACGCTCCAATCAGGAAGAACTTAAACTGGAGTGGAGATAAGCTTCTCTTTGATTTACAAAAATGCAGCCTTACAAGCTTCATCAAAGAGGAATTGGTGTCCTTCGTGAGTAAGTTGCACAACAGTTTGGCGATCTTAGAGAACTCCTTGGTGAAAGGACGGTAAAAACTAGCATGAACCAATAAACTTCTTGATGTCTCCCTATTTGTGATATAATAATATAGGTTGGAGAAATTATTTTATGTGTTTATGGTTAATTAATTATATATTTGTATGCATATTTTAATAAATTTTTATTTTTTGATTTGGTTTGATGAATTATTATTTTTAGAGATAATTTGGTTTAATTTGTGTGTTAATGTGAAACTTTGAAGATACATGAAAATTAATTAGATGTCAAATAAATTCTAAGAAAATAAGGAAAGAAGATATGGAAGGAATCAAGAGATAAAAGGAAGTAGAGATAAAATAGGAAAGGAAAAGCCGCCAAGTTGATTTGAAATTCTGCAGGCACGTCCACTAAAGTGAAGATAACTTCAAATCAGCTGGGATTTAGATGATCAATCAAACAATAAAGTGTAGACCTTTTCTCTGCGGTCGTTTTGATATAAAGTAGGCAAAAATCGGACCAATAACGAAGTAGTTACGACCATAACAAGATAGAATTCTTTATTCTATCTCCTATATTTTAGGAAACGAATTTGAATTGGAAAATGAGTCTAATTACTTGCCTTATACTCCAATATTTCGACCTAGGGTATTCTTAACATCTATAAATACACCCTTTAATCATTGTAAACATGTCCTTGCCCGTCCTTGTTCAGTTCTAAACCTTAAGTTTCATAGAAGTCATTCAAGGGAAGCAAGTTGACAATATGTATCTTTATTTTAGTTTATTTCTTATTAGCATGAACTAATTTTCCCATAGCTTGGTTTTTGATATGTATAATCTTTGAATTCTATTTTCTTCTATCTAAGTTTTTTTTGTGATTTTTTTTTAAAATTGATTCTAACTTCTTAACCATATATTTGTTATATGTATTTTGATTTATTTCCAGCTCAATCTTGATCACGTTAGGATTTTTTTAATAGTAGTTAGATGGTGATGTCTCCCCATTTGTGATGATTATATATTAAGTGGAGACATCATTTTTAGTGTTTTAGAAGTCTAAATACTCGATTTTCACATGTATTAGTGCACGTTCCTATGTCTTGTCTTGATTTAATGAATTATTATTTTTAGAGCATATTGAGTTTAATTATTTATTTAGTGTGAAGCTTTAATTATATATATGGAGATTAATTAGATGCCAAGACAATTCTAAGAGATAAAGGAAAGAAGATATACATGGAAATTGGAGAAAAGAAAGGAAAAACTAGGATATGGAAAGATAAAGTTTTCAAATAAATCTGAATTCCAGCACCTACGACCATAGAAGTGATCATAACTCAAGATTGGCTAGGAATTTGGAAGCATGGTCTGAAGCAAAGTTAAGGAGCCTTCCGAGGCGATCAGTTTCGACTATTGGAACGCATCAAAGGGATAAGTATTGAAAACGTTATAACCAAAACAAAACAACGACATATTATTACCTTTTCTATATTTTAGGGATACGAATTTGAGTTGGGCTTGGAGTCCAAGTTACTTGTCTTCCACTCCAAGAAAATGAATTAGGTCTTCTAAACACCTATATATACACCCTTATAACTCTTGTAAATCATCCTTGCCTTCCAGTAATTAGTCTTTAGGTTTATTATCATTGGAGTTATTGAAGAGAGCAAGATGAATTCTTTGTATCAATCTTTTAGTTTATTTACTTCACGTATGAACTAGTTTTCCCATAGCTTGGGTTTTGCATTATGTATAATCTATGAATTCTATTTTCTTTCTATCTAAGTTTCTTTGGGAATTAAATGTTTTAATTTGATATTAGCTGCTTACCCATATATTTGTTTATGTGTTTTGAATTATTGTCTGTCCTAAACTTGATCACCTTAGGCTTTCTTAATAGTAGTTAGATGGTCGCCCCGGAGGGGTGTCTAATTACTGAAACACCACATAACGTCTAGTGTCTGATATTGTTCCTGACAACACCGATTCTAACTAGATAGTCATTAGGGTTTGTTTTAATCAACATATCACCAATTGAAGGAATTGTTTGCTTAGGGCCTTGGTAGCGCTAGAAAACCCTATTTTAAACTGCCTCATGGTTGTGTCGTATCCCCTTAGTCGCTCTCACGGTATAAGGTATGTGAATTTAGAATCCTGACTAAGTATCTAAGAGCTATTATTTCCCTTATTAACTGAATTTGGTAGAAAGAATTAGAAGAATTAGTGCATACTAGCAAAACCTAAGCTATACTTTCTCATCTCATATTTCTTATCTTTATTTTATTGTCTTTTATTTTATTTAGTTTAATTAATCATCACCCAATTTATTCATATTTAGTTTCTGTCTTTTAATTAATTACTTGCTACTCTTAATTATTACTCATTCGTATAACACACTAAGTCTCTGAGAACGAATTCAACTTATCATTAAAACTTGCACACAACCTGCAATACTTGCGGTACCGTGCTAGTGTAGCGTGAATTGTGCATCGTTTATCTATCATTTATTATATTATTTTACCACACCCTAGGCAACACCAAGTTTTTGGCACCGCTACCGGGGACTTGTGTCTCGTTAGCGTATGGGTTCTCTGTTTTGAGTAATATTTTTTAGTTTTTGTTTTTATTTTTCCAGATTTACGCTTGTGGGTTGCTTTAGTCTTTTTCAGGTTTCAACAGTGTTTCATCTTTGGCCTCCTGTACCGGAGCCCGAAAGGAGCTTCACAGCTTATAACAGACGTATCAGAGAAGAAAGAGCCTTAAGAAGAGCTATGGCAGAACAACAAGATCCAGTAGATCCGAGAATAATTGGTCTGTTAGGACATATACCACCACCACTGGTAGGAGATAACAGAAAAAACAATAATAATTAGAACAAAATTGAGCAAGACCTCCCAGTCTTGGATGCAACATTTCATGTTCAACCATTAGGTTATCGTCCTCCAGATATCCAGAATATCAAATTTAGGCCCGATCCGGGCATGCTCAGTCAATTTCAGAATTTCGGACTCTATAGTGGTGCAGTAGTTCCAGATCCGGTAAGAGCGATTCAGAAGTTCATGCAAATTTGTGATGCATATGCTACTCTAGGTGTTACACGCGAGCAACTGTATTGTCACATGTTTTTGTTCTTTCTGAATGGTAAAGCTGGTCAGTGGCTAGATAGGCAACCAGTGCGTCATCGAAGACAACTTTCTGGCTAGATAGGCAATTGTATTGTCACATGTTTTTGTTCTTTCTTTCTAGCAAACCGGGAACCCGGTTTCGAAGGACAACTTTCTGACCAGTGCGTCATCGAAGACGCAAGGAGGCTGTGTCTAATTTAAAAAAAAAAAAAAGAATGTTGGTAATATATCGCGCCGACACAACGCGAAAAATCGGGAACCCGGTCATCACAAATTGGAAACCCGGTTTCGCAACAGAAGAGGACATTTTGAGATTTAAACCCTATATTATCTTTCCTTCCTTCTCAAGATAGCCTCCTTTCCAATTTCAAGCTTCACACCACTTCGAAAATAATCATCAAAACACTTTATAATTATCAAATCATACCTTTTACACCACAAAAACACAAAATAAACTCATAATCCTTCCAAAACACCATAAACATTCAACTTTTATCCGAGAATTTTTCTTCATCCAAACTTTAAATTGAACCATAAATCCTCTCAAACACATCAAATAGCCATTACCCATCTCATAACTCACCTTAATCTTCTTTCTTCTATCCTCAAAATATCAAATTTCAAAACTTTTCTCTAGTTTTTTAATTTTTGAAGTTTTGAGTTTGGGATGAGTTGAGATGACAAACCAGACAGATTCTTTTGGTTATTCTCGAACAAACACTCCAAGAACAAGAAACAATCCTGGTGCTACACAAGAAAAAGCTATTGATATTCCAGATTCAGGATCTTAATGCAAGATTGGAGAAGTTAACTATTTGAAATTCGGTGTAGAAAAAGGATTTCCTCCAGGTATTATGAATAGTGATTTTAAGGGTTACGCTATTACTTGTGATAAGTTTGGGTGGTCTGAATTGAGACAAAGAAACCTTATATATATTCTTACTTTAGTGCGTGATTTCTATGAAGGATCATCATTTGCAAATAAACAGTCGATTATCATACGCAAAAAGGTATTACCTCTCTCAATTGAGCTTATTCGCAAAACTTTGAAATTGCCAAACTTCCCTAGTCCTTGCCCATATCAAGAAACACTTAATGATTTATCTTTTAATTGTGAGTCTCTTTGGGATAAAGTTCTAATTCGTGGGAAACGCCTTATTCCAAAAGGTGAGAGATATTATAGGCAAGTTTGTAGTAGCTATTTATTACCTTGTGCTAAGGTATGGTCCCGTTTCATAGTTCCTACCTTCTTTGGCATTAGTCACACTTCAGAATTGAAAAAGGAACATATTATCTTTAATAAGTGTATTATTGAGAAACAAGAAACTGATGTTGCTCGTGTGATTTATGGCAACATTATGGAGTTCGAGAAATCCCCAACTGTTCAGCAAAACCTTAAATTTCGGTGTACCATCACTACTTTGTGTCTAGACGCAAAAATACCGCGTAGGATCGAAGAGGTCGAGACTTCAAAAAATGGGGAAGATATGACATTGAATTCGATTGAGAACACTCATGATGAAGGAACGCAAGAAATGACGACTCCTAGAGCTCCTCCACCAATGAAGAAAGTAAATTCCGATAATGAGTTGGAGAATAAAATTCGAGTGTTGGAAGAGAAGCAAGATGCGATGATTGCCACTTTGGGAAACGTTACAAAAGAGTTAGAGCTTCCGCGAAATATGCTACTTGGGTTAGCACAATACAACAGGCCACCTATTAATTAATCACGAAGGAATCTCTACTTGGGCGCAACACTGAAAAACAACCTCGTGCTGGTTAAGATACGTTTTTCTATTCCTTCTCATTTAGTGTATATTAGTTTAATTTGTTTTGAATCTTTTCGAGTCGTGGGGGCACTACTCATTTTTTAGTTTGGGATGGGGTTCGTTGCCTCATCCCATTTTTACGTGTTATTTGTTTTATCTACTTTCAATAAAATTAATTAGGGGTTGCGTTTGACTGTAGAAGATCTTAAATGTCCCCATTAAGCATACTTTTTATGAATCTATGATAGTAAATAGTGGACTTTAGGGGTTAGTATAAAACGCACTTTAATTACATGCAAACATATGTATTTGATAGGAAGAATTAATGAACAATGCAAAATAAGTAAACTTGTACTTTTGGAAAATGTTTGGTTTGTAGAACGTGAGATCCGAATTAGTAGAGAACCCACTTAGATATGAACTAGAGGCAAACTATGTAATTAGGAAAATGATAGGGGCGATTCTTTGTAAGCCATTCGAGGCCTTTTTAGCCTTCTATCCCATGAATTAATTATATCCTTCTTATCCCAATTTTGGGCCTTAAAGCCTTTCTTTTGTCGCTAGGATATAAGCCCATATCCCCTTAGTTTATTAGGTATTTCCATATGACCCGCACTTGAATCACGATCGTAAGACCTGTCTCGAGCTTGAGTTTGGGGTGGTGGCTCCATCTATGTGGAATTACATTGGGAGGGAATGATATGTGTTTGTATTGAGGCACAATGTCAGGTGATGTTAGTATTCATAACCCTTTGCCGGGATTTAACTGGCTAAAGATCGAAAAAGTTGTCAATACAGTAGAAACCGGGAACCCGGTTATCTCCTGTACAAAAAAAAGAGAAAAAGAAAAGAAACGAAAAAGAAAAATGAAGAAAGAATAAATATCCGGCAAAGTGGAAGTTTCTAAAAATCATCTTAGTATCAACTGGGTTAACATTGGGACGCTAAATTAACGCGTCAAATGGGTTGAGTGAGAATATTATTCGAGTGTAAACTCAAGCTTGTGGACAGTTGTTGATGGTAAGTGAGGAGAGAGCCAAAATCTCACTTCAAATTTACCAAATATACATACCACACCGTCCCTAAGCCTACGCTAAAACCATAAAGTCCTCGTGATTCCTAGGTGCATAATGAGTTTGTAATTCATCAAATAGGGAATATGCTAAGTGGAGCGTTCAAAGCGAATGAGGATCAATGAACACCCTATAGCCATCATAATGAGATAAATACAAGCGTAACCTTCTAGCATTGTGAATTTAATTTTAAGATTGACATTATTTGTATTCGATTTTGCATGATACGTGTAAGTGTATATTAATTCTTAATGTTTGATATATGATATTTATCTGAAGTGTTGCATTGGGTGTATTTACTAGCTTCTGCATTCCTGCATTCATCTTAGACCTTTGTTTTTATTTTACTTTGTCAGGACGACAAAGGTTTGAGTTTGGGGTCTTGTTGTCTCCCTTTTTTTCCTAATTATATGCCCTTAGGAGACATCATTTTGGGTGATTATTTAATTAATTTGATAGAGTTTAGTGTTAATTCTTTATATTTCATTTTCCCTCCTTGGATTTTAGTATTTTTCATTTATTAAGATTTTGCACATTAAATGGGTTGTTTTAGTGCAAAGTTTGTAGGTCATTGATTCTATCAAGGAGAGGAATCAAGAATTAAAGTCTTAGATTCTATAAAGAAGTCAAAGGCGAGAAGAAATATCTCGGAAAGTTGACTAGTTTTAGCTGCAAATCTAGAAGGCTGATGTTAATTGCTGATTTAGAGCTACTTAGAAGTGGATTCAGCCTCTGAGTTGTAAAGAAGATTTATTTCTTATTGAGTTATGAGGATTTATCAACTTGAACGGGTCAATTTGGAGTTGATTTGAGAAGGTTACAGCCGTTTTACTAAGGGTTGCACACCAGTTGCGGTATTTTAATTAGAAGAGTGGAGTTGGGCCATTTAATATTTCACTTAATTAAAGCCCAAGTCTGTTTCTAGCATTATAAATAGACCTTTGGCTCTTAATTTATACACAACTCAATTTACACAAGTCGAAACGTCAGAGAGAAAATTCAGAAGCAAGAGGAGAGAAGAAATTGAAACTGGAGAAGCAATTCTTCCATCAACAGTCAATTCAATCCTTTAATTAGGTTCTATCTTTTATTTCTGTAATTGACAATGGGTTCTTTTAATTTGTTTAATTTAGTTTTTCTTTCCGTTATGAGCTAATTTCCCTTTGTACTTGAGAATCGCATATTGGGTTCAACCTAACTAGATTAATTTATGTTTTTTCCGATTTGGGATTTAGGTATTTAAATTGAATTAGCTATTTGTGTTGGATTTTATATTATCTTTAGACTCATGAACTATGGGTAATTTTTAGTATCTAGTCTATTCAATATAGTGGCCTATTGATCACCTTGGCGGGGTTTAGATACAGAACTAGGTAATTGCCGTTGGTATTCGCTAATGACCTTGACAGGCTTGACTAACCAATAGCCATTGCGGTAAGAACTTGAACCATCTGAAAGTAGTTTTAATCAACCTGAAGAAGTTTAGAATACTGTAGGAGAGATCCTTAGTCCACCCTGACGGGGGTAAGGAGACTTTAGAGTACCGACTAGCACAATTATAGAAATTCATCCCTTAACAGAAAACATCAATTAAGAAGGTTTGAGGTACAACCCTTGCGTGACTCAAGTACTACTTCTTTTCTTGTGTCTAGCCTATTTACTTGCATTATTTTCATTTTAGTTTAATTAGTTTAGTCTTTAATTTATTTTTGCATCTTAGTTCTTAAAACAAAAACCCAAACAAACTTTATATCATTTATTTTTCTGTATTTGCAATTAATCCACTATTTGATTCACACTAGAGTTGTACCTAATCCGTCCCTGCGAACCAATCCGATTAGTCGGTTTATTACTTGGACAACCGTACACTTGCATTTTGTGATTCCTCAACTTTAACATATTATTTTATAACGCACAAGGACCAACCAGGTCCTCCAACTCATTTCTGTTAACTGCCTTCTTCTTGTGTGGAGGAAGTCTAGGACTCCTCGTCTCCTTTTTAGCTTCCTCGTGGACATTCTAAATTGATTTTAATGTCATCTCTTCCCCTTTTACTGTAGGCTCAACCTCTTCATTCTTGCGTGGTATATTTGCGTCTAAACAACTCGCAGTTATGGTGCACGGGAACTTGAGGTTTCTTTGAAGAATCGGGGATTTTTCGAAATCTATGAAGAAGTTATAGATCACACAAGCAACATCAATTTCTTTCTTCTCTAGGATACACTTTATAAAAAAAGGATGTTCCTTTGTTAACTCGAAAATATGATTGTTGCCAAAGAAGGTAGGAATTATGAAACGGGACCATACTTTCGCACAAGGTAATAAATCACTACTACACACCATGCCAATATATCTTTCTCCTACAAGGATAGGAAGTTTCCCACGAATCAGGACTAAATAGTAAAGAGATTCCTAGTTGAAAGATGAATAGTTTGGTAATTTCGATGTTTTTTGAATAAGTTCAACT